>JAMXBC010000005.1:28640000-29307500 GCA_024138005.1 Lumnitzera racemosa
CTATGCCTTGATTTTGGTCAACATGTGCATTTGATAGGTGGTTATCTAGATAGGGAGGCTAACTGTTCATGCCTAATGTTAGAGTTTGAATGCTTTGGAGTTGATTAGGTCAAAATCTGACCTAAAGATAGTTGTTTCAAGCTAGAGGAAGTTCATTCAATCTTCCCTAGTTAAACCATTCTCATAAAAGTTCAAGTTGCCAATCTTTCCCCTACCTATTCCACACAATTAGTGAGACCTTTAGGAGGTTAAGGCAAGGTAAAGACGGGGTGTGAGTAAAAATTAGGTTGGAAGCAATTCTAAGTAGTTTGGTTTATGCCTTTGGCAAAAACCTCTAACAATACTATTGTAATTAAAGGGATTTGTTATGGATTTCTTCCGAAATTAATTATTTCATGTTTATGTGTCGAATTCATGTTCTTAATACTGTTCTAAGGAGTCCCATCTTAGATGCTACTCAGGTAGGATATAATTAGGATTAGAATTTAATAGAGAAGTAATTCTTATTATATTTGCACTTGAATTCCTCTATTTAATAAGAATAAGAAATTCAATAAAGACCTTAAGATCCACATGTTACACTCATGGTGATTAAAGTCTGGATATCCTAATTTATGTTTTTTAATTTTATTTCATTATTGCATCGTTAGTTAATCTTTTATTAATTTTTGTTTCTATATTTTGAACCAATTCATCATTAATATTGCAATCCATTCATTAATTAGAGTAATTAGAATGGGTGAGTAAGTGGTTAGTTCTCATGGATTGATAACCTTAGACTATAGTAATATTCTATACTATTACTTGACAGGTACACTTACCTAATAGCATAGTATATACCTCGTTAATATTGCCTAACTTTAATAGAGACCCTTTAAAGCCCATTAACAATTGGGAGACCAAAAACCTTACCTTATTCGAGCATCCCATTGTGCTGGAGTACTAAGCTCACTTACAAGTACCTTGAAGGCCCACTCACCGAGCATTAGATCCTCGAAGACTAGAGTGCTTGCTTGGGTCATCTTGGGCTATAAGTACCCATTGGACCTTTAGGCCCATACTTACAGCTCAATGATGTCCTCGCCTTCACAAGTTCTCCCTTAGAGTCTAGCCTATAGCTCGCGGGTCATTTTGACCCTTTCTCTCTTGTGCCTTTGGAGATATTTGTCTTTAGTGCTTACACTTCTCTTCGCCTCATTAATTGTTGCCTGACATCTATAATACGACCAATACACCCGATATCCCCTAAGGATGTTAGAGCCTCAGAATATAAACATGGTTGCCAGCGTAGTCGTGGTTAACCAACACTTAGAGCCACCCTATCAACCCCTCAGCATATCTTCTAATAGCAACGACTACAAATGAAGCCTAAGTTAAAACGTACCCTAGGTAGTTGTATTCTTTGCACTATTTTTATAGTTCAAGGAACAAGTAAGGCCATTGGAACCTCCTAAATCTTGAACCTTCCTTAAAACACTCTATATCACCTTATCTGACCATCTTGAGCATTAGAGAACCCTCGTAAGTAAACCCACTGGAAGCTTTTTGTAGATACCTAAATGCAAGGAGCCAAGTCGATTCCAACGCCCATCAGCACATTAACTTAAAGAATTAAAGCCTAACTTACCTAATCTCACTTAGTTGACTCCCTACCCAACACACCACCACCACCAAGGTAGAGTGCACTTATTCCTTACTACGTAAGATGTAATCTATGATGTGAAGAAATGTCTAGTTTGAAAACCCAACAATGGCCTAAATCATAATCTTGGTTCATATTGCTTTTATGAAACCAGCACAAAAGTTTAGCTTTTTAAGGGTTTACAAATATCTAGGAACACAAATCCAACCTTAGTTCCTCTCCAATTTGGTTGGATAAGATTAAACTTCAGAGAGAAGTTTAGGTTTGGGTTTTAAGTAGGCTAGAGAAAAAAAAATGGATATTAGTTTAATATCTTTAGATTTTGAGTGAATCTCCTTATTCCATCATAGTACCCAAGATTTTTTTATTTAAAAAGATAGATTAAATCAAAATTTAATCACTTAAGGAGTTTAAATCAAATTGTCTTATCTTGCTAAACAACCATCTTATTTTCCACTAATTTTAATCCTTCTATATTGTTTAATACAAATCGTTATGGTATTGTTGAATTTTTAACATATTAGTGAAAAATTCATATCAAATTTGATAAAATGATTTGGCTTAGATTTGATCGAAATCTCCATTAGCCATATCTCTTTCTTTCTCTTCTATTTATTCTTATAACTTGCATAGATGTGGAGATAAAGTCACATGATGGAAAGTAACTTGGATAATGGTGAAAAAAAAAAGGGTAATAAGATTGTTTTAAGTCCTATTGGGGTCTATTTCTCATCGCCTATTTTGTCCAACTAAGCAATGTAATAATCATTCCCTCCTTAATCCGTTTTATATTAATTGTAAATCCATTTCCCCCCACTACATTTAGCAAAGTGAACAGTCCATTAAATTTGTAGTATTGAGATTGTTGGATTTGAATAATGTAGGTGTGGTGTTGATCTATGTGTAGTATGTGAAGTGTTGAACTACTAGATAAGGAGTATTTGATTCAAATTGAAGAGGTGTCGGGTTATGTATTTTGATTCTTGTTACGAATAAAAGTTGTGGGGAGTTATATAGAATATGCAAGGATCATAGGCTAATTCAAAAGTTAGATTAGAGATAGGACATATAAAGTGAACTAAGATGTTCGTTAGAAACTAAATTAGAGACTTTACATATATTAAATGTTGTGAGCGAAATTTTAGTGAATGGATCAAAAGGAATTTCTAGGACTTAGGAGTAAATCATAATTAGGAGCTAAATTGGAGGCTAGTTAAATGCGAGCCTAACTACAAGAGACTTAAAATTTGGATAAACTAAGTATAGTAGACCCTTAAACTAAAGATAATAATTTAAGTTATAGAATAAAACTTATATATAGTAGTCGTATGAGTACTAAAATGATATTTATATTTTAGGGATTAGCGGTAATGCTACAACACAAGTCGTACCCTAATGAGAAAATGGGGTGTCTAAATAAGTTAGGGATCAATACGTTATAGTATTTCGAAGTACCATTTGATAGTACTTAGAGGGTTAATATTGTATTTGATTGTGCTTATAAGTAGCCTATTTGTGTCATAACCCTAAGGGAGGCCTAGAAGGATTACATAAAATTTTCATATTATATGCAACTCTAAATAATTAATTACTAAGACTTTCAATTTTTATTCAATCAATGTAATGTAAAATATAAATAACTTTGGATATTCAATATTCCACAATCCCTTAAAATTCTACAAAATTGGTATTCCCTATTAAATAATAAGATAAAGTAACTTAGTTTTATAAATTATAAGAATTACTAAATTATTCATAATCCTAATATATAAATATTTTCTACATAAAATGTCCTTGTACCAGCTATACACTCCTTAATTAACTTTAACATTATCAAACTTATCTTTAATTTGCACTCAACACTCAAAATTTATCCCAGTCTCAACTTAAATAAACCTGCAAAAAAATCTATTGGGGAATTAATAAATCACAGCTTAGTGAGTTCATTCATTACTATCACTTTCAAGCAAGTTATGAAATATTATTAGTATACATCCAATTTATTTATACGTGAAATGAATGTATATGCAATAAATATAAGTAACACATTCATAGGAGTTTGAAATTATGAAAGGTATAGATATATGTTGTCTGCACATCAACTATCCTTCATACTTACCCATATAGAGTACTATATCTTAATTGCAAAAGGCAGCCTGAGAGCATCATCCCTCTAAATGATATTTAACTATTACTGTAGTTGAGAAAGAAATATTAATACAAATAAGTGAACTCGTGAAGAAAACCAGAAATCCTAAATAGAGAACCTGATATTCCAAACTTTCTGGCCAGATAACCATTCCATACCTTACTCAAAGGACTGATCGTTGCTGCCGTATCTATAATTGGAACTGCAGGCTTCATGGCAATCGTAGCTCCACTCAAAAGAATGGAGCAACTGACTAAGGGTTCTATTCTCAACTTATTCCGTCTTGGGATTCATATGTGTACCATTCTCCTTATCGATAATTTGGTTTCTCATCATGAATAGGGAGGGGGGGAGGGGGGGAGGGGGGGGGGGGGGGGGGGGGGGTGGTTGGTGGTGCTTAATTTCCTGGACTGCCGTCGCTATTATTGATGCCCTTGCAATTTACTTGTTACATGGGATTAAGGTCATGTACTCACCGCTATTGTATTCAGCTGGCAGAAAAATAACAAAGAAAAAGAAAAAGAAGATATGATTTTAGAGATTTTTGTAGATATAATGTTCAAACTATTGTTTAGTTGTATGAATATATATTACATATTGGCTTCATAAGGTTATTAATGCTCTTTCTATATAAATATAAAATGCTATATCCTATAAAAAAGACACAACCTTTATAAGTTGTTGAAATGTGAAGTCATGTGTTAAAAGGTCGTTGGTTGCAAATCCTGATTGGGGAAGTAGTAGGAGCGAAGATCAGCACATTCCTTGCGAGTTACTAGAGTAAAATGATTACAAAATTTGATATTTCATTGGCAGCAATAGATGAGAATGTGCATAAGCTTTCTATTATTGAAAATCAAAATTTGTACAATAACATCAGGTGGCCATGAGCAATGTGAATCGGATGAATTCTGTATTATATTTTTTATAGTGCACCTTAGCAATGTGTGTGTTTGTACCTTTACAAAGTGAAGTAAGCTTCCGTTTGCTCCATATATACCAACTTCCAATATTGAACTGATTGGGAAATATGCTCGTAAATGTCACTTAGAAGTATATATCATTCTTATAATGAAGCGAAACTTAGGTGATATAATTTTAAGAAATAATTCAAACATACAAAGTGACAAAACGTAAAGGACTTAGTCTCTCTTACATAGGCATTAGAACACATATCAGTCTTTAATACATTACAAACCTTAGAAGGCGGTACTAGCATCAGATAGGCTTCATTAGTAATAAGTAGTGCATCCTTAGGCAACTGGTCAGTAACTTGGTTGGTTTCACGTGTTCCATAATAGAGCTTCAGACCTTCAAAGTGGTCGAACAAGTCCCTTCAAGCAAACAAGGCGTTAGCATAGTGATTGAGATGACAAAAATGTCCTACGTTCTTCGAAAACCTTAGTATGACCCCAAATACTAGCCACCTGCCTTATTACCAATCTTAAACACCAATGCAGGTTGCAGCAACACCATGGTGAGTTAGGTTTTGGCTATGAGCATGGATTTTAGCCACACCACAAACTTCGGCGTAAAACTAACAGCACTTCCATTAATATGTTCCTCAGTTCTCCTTACGAAATGACATAGTTTCTTTACGTATGAGGACAACATGGCAAGATGTATCAGGGGTCGCCAAGGTTCGGTATATGGTTCACCTTTCGAATTAAACTAAATCGTATATTATAGTTCATTTTTTTTAACTCTAGCCATACTATTTGGTTTGTAAGCTTTTTGATAATAACAATTCAGTTTATTTCAATTTGTGGTTGGGGCCACACCATCACGTGATACGCGTCTATCCCTTGCAACGTAGAGAATTTGCAAATAGTAATTTCAATAGCTCCAATAACCCAAGAGTACGGTCACCTATGTAAATAACTCGCATGTTGTGGTAATTTTTCATATTTGATAGAGTCCAAAGACGATAAAACATAAATATTCATGATTTAAGAAATTTTATAATGTGCCTAGGAATAAGCTATCACTAGGCTTACCAAGGTGTATAAAAGGGTCCTTCTTATAGAGTAGAAAGTGTAAAGAGAAGTTAGCAAAACTCGTGAGCTGAATTGAGGACATGACTCACCGTGACTCACACACAAACGTAAACAAGCACTTGATATGACTCACAAATGCGGGCATAAGAGATCTCACCACTAGTTTTTACTAAAGGAATTAAATAAGAGAAAAGGGCTTATTTGGAGTTTTAGGCCATAAGAAAACAAGAGCAATATTCATTAGTTTGGGGAGAAAGATGATGTTTACATTACAAGAAGAGGAACTATTTATATGTGTTCCTTTATGATTAATTACTAAGATAAAAAGACACAAAAGGTATCTTATAGAAGTTAACTAAATTACATGCCTAAAAGGGTATAATTGTAAAGGAACAAAGATGGAAGTATCTCTAGGATCATGCATAGCAGTTGATTGTCAGAATATGTGGCATCTAGTCATTGGGCGCATCCCTTACAAAAACAAACAAAGTTGTATGGTGATGGCTCTTAGGTTAAACGGGATGATCTTTAGCAGACAAATCGAATAACGAGCTAGTTAGCTTATATTCTAGTAAAAAAGTAAGTAGGTAAGAATACCTAAGCTGTTTACACTTTGTGAACGAATGAGCATTGCTTATTTGGTTGGGCTTTGCAACTCAAATGAGAGTGAAATAGTTTTGTAGATGATGGAGATGTAATCCTTAGGTATAGTCTAGTTCTTTCTCAGTAAGCTAGCCACTTAGAATTCTCAACACCAATTTCTAAAGGTCTTAGAATTTGCCTTGAGTGAGTAGTCAATTTGGACACATTGAAGATTGAGGAAGTACTATATCCTTAAAACAATTCCATCTTGTATGTATTGTCATTGATCTTTGTTAGCACTTTGAATGGTCCATTAGCTTGGGATAACAACTTATGACTCGTATAGCTTGGGAACCTGTCCTTACAAAGGTGTATCCATGGTTGGCCTCCTAGTTAGAAATCCGTGGCCTTCTTTTCTTGATTTTCAATCTCTTTCTACTTGGTCACCATCTTGGAAAGCTATTAGGTAACTTTCTAGTGTAGCTTCTTAAGTTCCTCAACTTGTTTTGCTCCCTCTAAACTTTCTCCCTCAGAGATTTGAAATGGAGATCATACCAATCAATAGTATGGGGTTGACTTCATAAACTACCTCAAACGACAAATTACTAGTTGAGCTGTAAGCAAACATGCTGTAGACAAATTAAACAACAATATACTTCTTTATTATTCTTGTGCTTGCCCTTTAATATTTTATGCCCTTTTGTTAGTACTATGATCATACGATTACTCTTTTGGGATTGTACTAATTTTACTTTTTTCTATTTTATCTTAACTCTAAAGGCTTACTATAAATAGCCCTAATGTAAGTAGTTGCAAGTCATTATCAAATGAAGAATATTTTTTTCCTTATTTGTGAGTCTTAACTCTCAAATTTCATTCTCTTATAAACCCTTAACAAAGGTTATGGTGAGTGACTTTAGCTTCTTGCATTGTATGTCACGTGAAAGCAAGAACTAAGTTATGTTCTTGATTCATGGTACGTAATATATCTGTAAAGTGGTACATGTTTTACTAAAATCCTCACGTCTTCTATGCTACATTATCTTTTATTTTGGAAGGGCTCATTTGAGACTCGCAACTCAATTGGTATCCTAGTGATTGTCCTTTTAGGCACATCATGCCATCTTACATGTGAGCATTTCAATTTTCTCCAAGCAAATGCATGTTTCCATTCTCTCTCTCTCTCTCTCTCTCTCTCTCTCTCTCTTACTCTTTTCATAAGAAATTAGAGTAGTTATGTTTCTAATCTCTCTTGATTTGATTTTCTTTTGTCTTCAATGAATTCATCCTCTTAAAATGAAATTCATCATAAAAAAGAAAGGGAGTGGCAAAATGAAAATAAAAAACATCACAAAGAAAAGCTAATTCAAAATCTCATCACTTTTGATTTGATTTTCTTTTGTCTTCAATGAATTCATCCTCTTAAAATGAAATTCATCATAAAAAAAATAAGGGAGTGGCAAAATGAAAATCAAAGACATCACAAAGAAAATCCAATTCAAAATCTCATCACTTTTGTATTACTTGGTAATCTAATTTTATTATGGAGAAAAGAAAGGTTAACAAATAAAATCAGAAGATTAATTAATAATTGAATTTCATCATAATAAGAGGTATATTTTGTAGTTGCTTGGGTCTAGAGCAATTACGTACATGTTATGAAAGTTTGACATTACATGAAACCTCAAAGTGGCAAATGGAGATGACACGCGAATGATAGTGAGGAAGAATAAGCAATCTTAAAGTCTAGTATGCATAAGTGATGGATAAGGGAGCTTAGGGAGCATTAGGTGTTGACCTTTTAGTTCTTGAGTAAGTGAAATCATTCTTTCTTGAACACTTGTTTGATCTTACAAAGCAAAAGTTTTATAGTGGAATACCGTTTTTCTAATCTTTACAATTGTGTCAAATAGGCTCTTGGACTTGATAACATTTGTCAAATCATCTTGTCATTGATGATTGAAATAGAGCTTGCTTGTTTCATGCATATCTTGTATAAGATTGCTAAGAGCTCAAGGCTAGTAGTGTTATTTATGAGTGCATGACCTTGCTTAAGAAAAGTTAAAGGTGGACGAATAGGTCTAACAATTCCTATTATAAGTTGATTAAGCTAAGGAGTTAAGCCAAATACATAGTGGATTTAGCCCTATATATTAATACAACAATTTTAGCTCTCTATATTTTACCCTGTAAATAAAATTCTTTGGATGAATTCTAAGTATTTTAGGCATTAGTTGCATGCCATAAGAGGTTACTCAATGATTAGTGCACACCAACTATAAGCTGCTACAGCACTGTCAAGTGTCCTTGCATTGCCAGAGACTTTATTTTGTTGAGAGATCATGGTATGCAAGTTTAGATCAGCACAAAAAAATTATTTATCATATATGCATTAGTGTCGAAGCTCATGGCATCATTTGATTTGTGCATCTTGCTTTAGACTTGCTGGAGTGATTTTTCCCCTAAAGTAATATGTTAAGTGAATCTTCTTTGATAGACAGCTTTCTTCATTGGAGATGATTCTTCTTTTTTATGTGAATGATCTATCTTATTGAATTGTGTTCCATATATCAACTCTGCATTAGTGGCTTCAACTGATTATCCGATTTCATTCCGCTAAGATAAACAATTTCCATTTATATACCATGCATATTTTCATTTCGAAGGGAATAGAATTCTGGTTAAAAGCAATTGCTTCATGACCAGCACAACCTATTAGGGCCAAATTTGATTATTTACTATGATTCTCAAGCTTTTTTCTTCTTTTCTTTTCACTTTTGATTATAAGCGTAGCAATTGAAGCCACAGCGCCATGCTTATGTTGATCCTATCTATTCATGAGACGCTCTTTTCCACTAGCGTAACCCCACCTTAGTATTTCTCTTTTCAATCGTAAATCATGTCGAATTAATATTCCATGCAGAATAATAACCCACTTTTAACCACTGATACTTCATGTATTAATTTTCTCAGCATGCATTGGGATCTCTGTTCACTCTGGTAGAAGAATACTAGCCCACACGTTGCAATCATCTTGAGTTCAAACCCTAGGTAGTTGGTGCAGCTTCGTCTCTGAAAACGTGACTTCCAGTCGCACCATCTTCTCAATTCCAGACTAAAGAAAGCATGGATTAAACAATGCTAAGCTACGAATCTTTCATCCCTACACGAGAAACTTGCAGTAATGGCACCCCAAAGACTGCAGATCTTTTTCTTTATTTTTTATTTTTTATTTTTTTTTTCCCAAATATTCAGTTGCCCAATATCTTACCTGCAATATTTTATTTCCCTTTCAATTGAATACCAAATCTAACTCTACATCTTAACGATATCATTGAATCTGTAAATTTCCAAGTGCAAACATCATAATATCTTGTACTTGCAGCTATGTATGTATCATGCGGCAGCAACCAATTTATTTTTTTTTTCTTTTTTAACTCCAAGATGTGCTTCATTATTTAATGATTATTTGTTAACGCATTATTGTAATTAACAAGCAAATACACAAGTGATGCATGTACATATAATAATATAAATTCGTTGTTAGAATAATCAAATGACACATGAAATGGTTTGTAAAAACTAAAAGCTTGAGTTTACATTACTATTTAACATGTATAAAAAATAAAGATGCCAAGTAATATATATTGTAAAAAAAGTAGATGTACAATTAAGGTGATCAATGAAAGGCCAGTTTGTCCAAATATGCTCTAAACACTCTGTTCATCAAATCCATGAACACTGCTGGCGCATTAGTCAATCCAAATGGCATCACTAAAGACTCATAGTGTCCATACCTCGTCCTAAATGCTGTCTTAGGCACATCCTCTAGTTTGATCCTCAATTGGTGATAACCCGATCTTAGATCAATACGGGAAAACACACTTGCACCTTGTAATTGATCGAACAGATCGTCGATACGGGGCAAAGGATACTTATTCTTCACAGTGACTCGATTCAACTCCCTGTAGTCGATACAGAGTCTAAGAGAACTATCCTTCTTTTTGACAAACAAGACAGGTGCTCCCCAAGGCAAGACACTTGGTCTAATGAACCCTTGGTCGAATAACTCCTGAAGTTGCTTCTTTAGCTCTTTTAACTCTATTGGAGCCATCCTGTATGGAGCCTTAGAAATCGGTTCGGTCCCAGCCATTAAATCAATGGCGAAATCAATCTCTCTCTTAGGTGGTAATCCTGGTAGCTCTTCTAGAAACACATCGGGGAACTCATTCACTACTTGGATATCGTCTATCCTTAACTTTTCTGATTCAACCTCAATTGAGTTCATCCAACTTGTTTCCATCATTAACTCGAAAGAGCTTAGTTCACGTTTCCCCACTACTGTAGACTCTGCTTGAAATTCCACCTTAGATCCTTTTAAGTCTCTAAAGTATACTTTCTTCTTCTTGCAATCAACTGTAGCTCCACATGACGTCATCCAGTTCATGCCCATAATCATTTCATACTTGCCCAGATCGAGGACGATAAGATCCGTAATACTCTCGTAGCCTTGTATGTTGAATGAGCATTTCTTCACCATTTCCTTCGTAGTAACTACACTTCCTGTAGGAGTCCGTACACTGAAACTTGATTCGGTGACGATCACAGGCAATTTAATTCTTTGCACCACTTTGGGGGAAATGAATAAATGAGTTGCTCCAGTGTCAAACAAGGTGTACACTGAATGTCCCTTTATATCAACGTTCCCTGAATCGAATTTAAGGTTGAGTCTTCGCAAGGTATGATTATTGGGTTCTAAAAATTTTTTGTTACTAAGTTAGATACTTTTAGTCTTTTCATACTAAAATATACTTCTATCATACGACTCAATTTAAGAAGAAGGTTCCAGTAACATACCTGTAATTAACTCTATATCTACAGTATCTTCTACTTCTTCATAGTATATGACCTCCTCCTCAGGACACTCCTCATACTCCCATCCTCCTTCCAAGTTGTAGACTCTTGCGGCGTTCACAGCTCCAGGTCTCTGCCTATTTCCTCCAACAACTCTCCCTATCCCAAGGCATCCTACAATCTACATAGTGGCATTCTGGCACTGAGGATAGTTGTTAGCAAAATGTCCTTGTTGTTTACAGATGAAACAAGCAGTGGTAGTCTTCTTTGGACAATTTGCTACTACGTAGTTTCCATCTCCACAAAAATAACACTTGTTTTGAAGTTGAGCACATTCACGTGGATAGTGGTTCCCTTTACACTTCCAACATATCACCTTTCCATTCCCATTCTTCTTCTAGATCACCTTATGGGGGTTTTAAAATTTTCCTCACCTTAGAACTTGAGCTTCCTAGTCCTTCAAACGGTCTTTTGCCAAAAACAGTAACTTTTGGCTTTAACATTTCTTCTCCTTGTCTTTTTGTGGTTTCCAGTACTTTGGCCTTTTCAACTGCTTCATTGAAGGTCCTTGGTTGAAACTCCAAAACCTTCCTTTTCAACTCGGGGTCTAGTCCCCTCACAAAAATTTGTTTCTTCATCCAATCACTATCATGATATTCAGGTGGAGCAAACTGGAGTAAGCGAGTGAAATCCGCTTCATACTACTCAAGGGTGCGGTTTCCTCTTCTGATCCCAAACAACTCATCACTATACTTTACCTGCAAGCTCTCGGGAAAATAGTGCCTCAAAAATTCCTCTCAGAAATCCCCTTATGTAATGGGTTGTGGTAGATTCCCTCTCTTGGTTTCCCACTAAGTCCTCGTTCTCAGTTGGAACAGATAAGTGCCATAAGTCATTCTCAAGTGATGCGGCACCTCAAAAGCCTCAAAAGATCTCTCAACTTGCATAAGCCAATCCTCAGCCTCATCGGGTCGGCTTGTATTGACATTAAAATATCTATTGCACTTCATAAATTCTGGCAATAGATTCCTCGATGGTCGAGGCTCATGATGAACTGGGTAAGGGTCTCTTGCTAACCCTACCGGCGATGGTGGAGGCGGTGGTGGCGCTGCTGCAAACTGGCCTTCCATATCTACAGGTGGTGGCACAGGCATCTGAGGGACTTACTCCCGTGGTGCTGGTGGCGAAGGTGCTTGATTCCTCTCCAGAAAAGTCTTTAACAAAGCATTGTTTGCTTGTATAGCCAGTAAGATCTCCTCAGTCCTATCAATCGGCATATTTTGTTCTGGGTGTTGCTCCGGTGGTGCTCTCTCTCTAGGAGGTCGTCTCCCGCGCCTATGTCCGATGAAAATATGGTTTTTAGAGTTAGGTTCAACTTAATTCAATACACAATTCATTCCTTATAAGATACTTCCCCTTAATTGTATCATCCGAAACAAGATCAAGTAAAATAAACACACATAAGAAGTCCTTTCGTTAATTCTCCAAACATACATAAGGTTTAGATATAGTTCCTTCCGAAGTTATACATGTTTCCTACAATTACTGGAATTTGAAATTCGATACAACCATAATTTGAAAAGTACACACAACACGATACAGACAACTTCACTACATAATATCATCAACATCATAATAATAACATTGGAAACACTTCGGAAGTTTAAGTTAGCCTTGACTAATCATGCCTCGTAGAAGGCTCGGCTTCATTATCATCTAACCAGCCTGCTTGTCGAAGCCTCCTTCTAGGAAACGGGGTTGAGGTTCCTTCATTTGGACTGGGTGATAACCTTGGGCAGTAAGCCACCTGGTGCAGCTCATGGGGTAATAGAAGTTCCCATGGTTCTAGCCTGAGTGGTACTACCACTCGGTACTCTCTTGGAAAAAGAGGCATTATGTTTATGTCCTCTTCAAACTCAAGGGCATCAGGGTGGATGTCAATGGTGTCATGCTCTACATAAGGAAAGTAAACATTGGCAGGGGCTATTGGCAGAGGTATTCCATTTTGTTCATCCATTTGGACCACTCGAGGGTGATCAGCTCTTAGGTCATGCGCTAAGGCATAACCATGACCTAGTTGACGCTAGTGCTGGAAGCTTGGGGCAGTCATTCTTGGGCCATCTTACACCAAGAATATTATCTCTACTTCAATACCAACCCCTTCTTCCCTTTCCATAATGTAGGTTAACTCTACATCGGACAAAATAGGTCTACGCATCTGGATTATGAAGTCCTTGTAGCGCACTCTCTAATAAGGACTTAGTCCTACCTTCCGGGATGTCCATACATCTCTTAACCTACATGGCCTTCCTACTAGGGCCATATCTTCGCATAGGACTCGAAGTCTTCGTCAATACTCGACAAGGGTTTCTCCTTCTTGCATCATCAGAAGCATGAGGTTCCGACGAATCCTATTTGTGTTATCCTGATCAACCATACAGATTTGTTAAAGATTATACATTCTTTTAGGAAAGTTTTATTGCTTGTTTGATATGTTAAAAATCCTAACCCGGTTCCACCCCACTCTTGCTCACTTGGGAGGGGATTTCTAGCGTTTAGGGTCCAGTTTTACTTACTTTCTCATTAGTTTAAACCTAAGGCTCTGATACCACTTAAACCTATAACGACCCAACAATATCGTTGTCGTGATAGGTCGCTGTGTACCATATAAAGGTCTATTATCAACTCCCTTGTTGATCATAGGCCTTTTATACGATACACAAGGCTCCTTTCACTCTACGTTACCACTAAGCCCATAGACAAGTAATATGGAGCAATTTAACTAAAATTACTTCTATGTTATAAATTAACTAATTGTGTGGGCTCGTAAGACCCACACCAAAACAATATTACAAACAAATGCAGTTCATAACAGAACTGCATAAAATCTAAGTTATACATAAAAACATAAAAGTATCTAAATATCTATAATCTGTTACAAAATGTCCTCTTTGCTCTCTGATCGCTTCAACCCGTCTCTACACAAGACTCACCACGAGCATGCCTCGGCCCGGATTGACAAAGAGGTTCTCTTGTACCAACAAAAATCTATAGGGATGTAAGCTTACGCTTAGTGAGATAAATGCCTTCATCAGTACCACATAGCAAAAGTTTATTATATACACAATCATATGAATGCATGAACAATCAGTATGCCAAACAACGTATGCAGTGACCTAGGAACTGCATACGACTCAGAATTTCGCCCCTTGAAGTCGGGGTTTAGAGATGATTAACCGACCCAAACCAAAATCCGGGTTCTAGATCTTGGGTTTTATTTCATTTGCACTATCGTGCTCATACCAAAACAAAACTCTACATATATACATATATATATATATATACTTCCTTTACCAAAATCAAATCATATCTTTTAAAATCCCAAGTCTAGCGGTATGGTGGCCCCCGCAGTCCACAAACACACGCCCTAAACAGAAGCCACAAGACTCGGCCCCTCGCCGATGGTTGGCGTCTCCCAGCGCCTAGTAAGCCCATCACTTAAGACAGAGACTTAATATATATGATGGCGTAGCTAGTGCCAAATCCTACAGGAAATTCGTATTCTTGCGAGTCCCTTCCCATCTTCTGCGTGAAGCGGCAGTCGGTGTTATCCGTATGCAATATGGGGAATGCATGATTCATTTCGAGTTCTTAATCATATAAGTGATTAACTTGATTTTTAGGGTGATCAACCAATTTCATTCCATACAATTCTCATGTATATATTCATACAAACAATTCCTATTATTATATCTATAATTAACAAGTCATCACATTCATCCATAATTTCATACACATGCATCTCCCATATCCCACAAGCATCCAAATTTATAAATATAAGATTAGGTGCATCTACTTTACAAGCACAATCAAGTAAAGAGTCATCGGGAATTTACTCACTCTACCATATGGGTCAGTCAAAGTAATCTGGAGGCAAGTCGTCTCCGTAAACGGTGTCCCCTGGTCATTGAAATAATTTTTATGAGGAATTGAAGCAAACTTAAGGAAACTTAAGAAACTAAGTAAATTTTCCTTAAGTTATATTCTTAATTAGTTTTCGTAATTTTTCTTGGTTATTACCTAAAGTTCAATCGCGTATAACTTTTTCGTTTTAAATCCGATTTTTATGATCTTATAGTCAATCTTCATCGTTTTGAGTGTACTTTAATGTGGTAAGGTTAGATTTTTGAAATGAGGTATACAATTCTATCCATGGGTCAGAATAGTAGCATTCCTCATGCGTTGGAGTGTTTTTGGGCCTTGTTTGGTAAATGGGCTTTTAATATCTTAAGTAATTCTTTGGGCTTGGTCTTAAGCTTTTATCCTAAGCTTAAAATACTCCTTGAGAACAAATTTATAACTTTGATTTATATTCCTAAGGCTAACAACCATTTTTTGGGCCTTTTAGTGGGCTTAAGTTGTCAAATGGGCTTGTTTTGGTTCAAACTAAAGTTAATGACTTTGGTGGGCCTATGGGGCCTTAGGTGGATTTCTTATGGGCTTCAAAACAACCTCCCTTGGTACTTTAAGGTGCTGATCAGATTTTTATTGAAGGCCCATCTTGGAGTTTTAGGCTTGTTTTGAGAGTTTAAAGCTCGGTTTTGAGTTTTAGGCTTTATATGCTTACTATACTTGCTTTAGTTAATCTTTTCACTTTGTTCTTTCACTCTTATCATATTTTTAGGCCTCATTTTCCCACATTCCAAATCTGTTCATGATGGTCCTAAGGAGTCTTTACTTGGTTTTTCAACTTGTTTCATCATTTCCTTAAGTTTAGGTAGTAGATTATGCACTTAACTACTTGTGTACAAATCTTAACTTAAGTTTTCTTTCATCAAATGATCCTTTAACTCACGCTCCACATAAAGAAATAAAAGATCTTATTCTTATTACAACTCCTATATCATAGCTCATGTCATTCAAAGTTGGTTTCTTCATAAAACTTCATGTGATGGATTTTTCCTTAACTTAAGTCTAGATTTGAGCATGTTTAACTTAATGGAAATAAAATTAACATCCAAATGACTATGGAACCCTCACGTCCAGCATGCTTATCCTCCATTAAAGTTCTCATTTCAAGATTTTCTTAGCTTAAAATCTTCCATTCAAAGCATTAAACAAATGTCTTCACAAAGCACCAACTTTACATGTTCATATTTCAACTTCATGTAATTTTCATGGTTTGTTTCTTAAAACGATTTTTGGTGTTCTAACAACTTAAAACTTACTCATATCTTCAAGAAATCCAAGTCTCCTAACATAAATACTAATCCACACATCACAAGAATCACTTACTCGTCCTTAACGCAAAGTGTGGTGGTTGTGTACTAAGGTTCCACTTTAGCTCTTAACTTTGCCTTCTCTTTTTTGCTACCTTTTGAAACCCGAATCTTTTGTGCTTTTGGTATGGGGTTTATGGAAGATTATAATGGTCTTAAAAGGTCTTAGATGGTGAAAGCAAATGATACAAGAACAAAGGAAAACAATGCCGTGAGTGAAGCTTCAAAATGGAAAATTTTGATTTTTGTGGGGTAAGGTTGTTTATCCTTTTTATGTTTCTTTCCAAAGAGAGAAAGATGAAGTGAAAGTGAAATTGAAAGGGAGAGAAATGGTGGAGAGTGTGGCCGGTTGGAAATGGAGAGAGAAGGAGTGTTTAAATGTCGTGAAAGTGTTGTCTTATAGCTTACATAAAGTCAACAATTGCAACTATTGATGATGTAAGCATTAAGAGGTGAATAGTGATGTGTAAGAAGAAGTGATTGATGGGTGAATGACCCCCCTTTCTCCCCTTTTTAGATCTTCCATTGGAAGTATTTTTATGCCATGGAGTGGTCTTGTCTCCTTTATTAAATTTAAGCTTATAAATTCTTGTGAAAAATTGTCCATATATAGTATAAGTGAAGAGGTGATAAGGAAATTGTCTTATCACTAGATTTTGATAAATGATTCCAACTCTCAATTGATAAGTTATCTAAGGTGATTGGTTGGTCTACTTATTTATGTATAAGGCTTATACATAAAGATAAGGGCATAGCCTTATAGAAAATTGTTTTAGGATTTTTATCTTACATTGTTTTGTAATTTATGATTTGATTTTTGTAGAATTGTGAAATTTTCTAAAGTTGAATGAAATTATTCAAATTAAATTATCGATTAATTATTTAGGGTTAAAATTCCTTAATGGTGTTAAGGTTTAGGGTTTTAAGTAGCTTTAGAGCTTGTAGTTCTTCAAGCTCAGGTTTTATCGACGATTGGCTTTTGAATTGTAAAAATTTAATTCGTTTCTAAATATAAAATTATGTTTTTAGTTTTGTTGATCTTGAGGAACGTTCGGAGGGTACTCTTAATCGAGTCTTAGGTCTACTAAAAGTAGGGTTTACAAGAATTGAACCTAAAAATCACCTTTTAATTTTGAAAGACAAAACTTGGTTATTTATACTTGAAAAAAAATTAAACTAAAGAAAAAAGGAAATTAGTTTTTCTTTTAGTTTTTATCGTTGTTCCGTAGGTGTTTACGTACTCGCTATTCAGAATCAAACATACATAGTTTTTTTTAATGAAAACTTCAGTGGGTTAAGTTGATTTTAATTTTTGAAAACAATCATGTCTATGTTTTCAATTCAATTAGGTTCATTTAAGAAAATTTCTAAAAAAGGTCCTAATTTAGATTTTATTTTTGAAAATTCTAAATGATCCTAATTTGGAAAATGGTCGATTTATTTTTATTTATTTTTGAAAACTTGATTTTTCTAAGTGTTAAAACAAACCTATTTATTTATTATATTACCTTACTTATTTATTACTTATTACATTTTATTTATTTTTATTAAACTAGTAAAAATAAAATAAAACAAAAATACTCTTTTCTTTTTTTCTTTTTTTTTTTTTTTTGTTCTCTTTCTTTCTTTTTTCTTTTTTTGATTTTATTACATTTACATAAATAAGTAAAACAAATAAATAAACAATAAATAAATAAACTTTGGATGGATTTGAGCATGTAGGTCGAATCGTTTGGGTTTGTGGGTCGATCGGGTTGCGAGTTGGACGACCCAAATCATGTGCTTCGCATGTGTTTAGCCGAAGAGGGTAAGGGCAAGCAGTGAATGGCTCGATCTAAGCTGTTCCAAGCACTAAAATGAGCAGGTAAGTGGTTTTTTGTGAGTTTTGGAATGGGAATAGGGGGGTATGTTCAACACCATAGTGTTTAGGGGAGTTTTGAAGGGTCATTCGAAGCAATGGCTAGTAGTGGTGTTCAAATCTTGGCATTTGGGGTTTGCTAGGTATCAGAAGGGTATTAGCTTAAAGGTTTAAGGATGTGGTGAGTTTAGTCATAGGATTGGTTTAAGTCGAAGAATAGTTGGAGTGGTGGTTCAAGGAAAGAGAGGGGGTGACGATTAGGGCTTGGGTGGTTGCGAGTTGGTGGCAATGCCACAGGCCATGACGGAGGTTAAAGGTGGTTGATTTCTAGTGCCTAGGTGATGGGGAGTGATTCTGGGGTGCTTAACCATGGTAGTAGTCTTGATAGAGAGAGATTTAAAGAGAGAGTATGTATGAGTTAGAGAGAGAAAGTAATCGTGGGAGAGAGAGAGACTGTTTCGAGTGATTGTATTAGGTGGTTGTGTGTTTGTGTAAGCTCCCCTAACACTCTTTTATACATGAATTGATCCTAGAAACATGGAAAGCTCAAATTCGAATTTATTGAAAATGTCCAGAAAATTAGTTTTTTTTTTTCTTCCGAATTTCGGAGCTCGATTTGAATGCTCCTTTGACTATATTTGGATGTTCGATTCATAGCTGGCCATGTCTAGTTTGCCATTTCGCCATTGATTTGGCGAAATTACAATAAGAAGAGGTTCAAAAATCACATTGAAGCTAGTTGTCCTAAGAGGAAAGTGCTGGAATTGTAGAGAAAAATGAGGGAAAGAGAGGGAAACGAAGGGAAAAGGAAAGAAAGTGAGGGTTGACGTGGCATGCTAAGTGGCTAATACATGGCACCACATCAGCATGTCGTCTAATCCTAACTAACTACGTGTTAGGACACATGGTGGCGTTAAATCTTGACACGTGGTGCAATTAAATCCTAACACGTAGTAATCTCTAATGTGTAAATAAAAAAATTTATATGCCCCCTCTAAGACTCAAACCCAAGACCTTATGCTCATTACGTATTCCAAGTCTATGTACTTATCCGTTTGGTCGTTATCCTCCTGGGTTAACTACACTAGGCATCATAGAATGATGTGCTAACATGGAATAGGAGTCTAACATTTTGTTTAGTACATCTACCATCACTACTACGGTTGTAATAGACTCTGCATCCTTCACTGCTAGTTTCTTCCTACTGAGTTATTACCTTCCCAATGATAGTTGTTCATGGCTAGGCTTTCAAACAAAGCATAGGCATCGCTCAACATCTTTAAATTCAATGTACCACCTGTAGTTGTATCAACAAATTACTTAGTACCAAAATTTAATCCATTGTGAAAAGTTTGTACTTGCATCCAAAGTGATAGAGCATGATTAGGGCACTTTCCAAACAACTCCTTAAAATGCTCCCAAGCTTCGTAAATTGTCCCCTCATCAAATTATGTGGTTAACAAGATATCGCTCCTAAGCTTAGCTATCCTAGCTAAAGAAAAATACTTTTTCTAAAACTTTTTTATTAGTAAATCCTAAGTAATAGAATCTTTTGTAATGAGACTATCCATTGCTATGCTTTTCCCTACAATGAAAATGAAAATAATCTTAACCTTACCACATCATTCGTAGCTTCTTTGATTTTGAAAGTTGCACATATCTCCAAAAAGTTTGCAAGATGTGTATGTGGATCCATTTTTAAAGAACTTTCAAATTGCAACTACTATTGAACCATCTGGATAATGATTGATGAGATCATAAACTCATTTGTAGTGATAACTAGGCTTGCAATACTAAGATAGGACTCCTTAGAACAACACTAAGAATAAGAATTTCACACATAAACATGAAATAATTAATTTCGAAAAAAATCTATAACTTCTCTAAGTATGTAGCAAATCTCTTCAATTATAGTAGATCTTTTTATGTATTAGCCTCACAACTTCAATACACAAAATCAGGTAATTAAGTTGAGACTTTAGAAATAACAACTTAATCTAAAATAAAACACATAAATGAATTAGTATGAACAAGAGAATTACATTAAAATAAAGAAATTAATGTACACTACATTGTTACCTTGATGGATCAAAAGTCTAGATATCAATGCTCTAAGCTATAATTATGATAAATACAAAGACTTTCATGATAGAAGTAAAATAAACCTTAAGAATATTACTAATTCCTACTGTCTCTCTTTTTCTTCTCTTTCCTAAATATAAGTGTCTATCTTCTATTTATAATGTTTGGACTGAATAATCTCCAAATGGCAAGTGAATCATGGCAAATTAAGGGTCTAAGGACGTGAAGATGGGCATAATGGTTGGCATGAACAACATCTTGTAATAATTCTTCAAGAATTTTCTTTGAAATTAATTATGAGAAGATCATAGCTAGGGATTATGGGCAACCATGGTCTTATTCTTTACAAAAATCCTTCAAACTTCAATTTTAAAATTAAAGACAAGGGCTTTGCAGCCAAGGAACACGATTATGAAGGTCAACCATAGTCTTTTTCCTTGCTTATTTTTTGAACAAATTTTCTTCAATCCTTTCTATCTTTAGATTATCCTTCAAAATAGATGGAATTTTTCTCAAAAGTTACCTACATTAACATCTTTTCATCTCATTGCCTCATTTGAGTCTTCAAATAAAGAATAACTCAAATCAATAGTAAATTTAACAAAATTATATCAAAATGGCTCAAAATATTCAAGAAAATAATACAACAAATGAGTGTAACTTTACACTCATCACCGACCTAAAATAATGTATCAACACTTGTCTTACATCAACCCCCCCCCCCTCCCCCCCCCCCCCTTCCCCCCGCCGACAAGCATCAAGGATGCAAGGAGAGGTTTACAAGGAGTGTAAGCTCGAGGCATCGAATGTCTTGCTCCGAGCAGGGCTCTCAAGTACGTTATTGGCTAAAGTGACATCTAATACGTCTAATAGGACTTGTTGTGGTGTACAATGATCCTCAAGGTGATTAATATGACTATTGAGCTACTAAAGACTAAGTATGTGGGGGCATCGGCATTTGTAGCCATGTCAGCAATCCATGTTTATTGGGGAATTGAAGATATTAATAGGTGGAGACCCATTGATGATCATGATGTATCATACAGCTTAGTAGTTGGTGCATGCTCTAATAGTGGAAAAAAAACTGTTCGTTCCCCAACACAAACTACCCCCCCCCCCACCCCCCTTCCCTTCTCTTTAACTAGAACCCTATTTCTTACTTTCACTTTCAAACAAGGGGAAACTCAGCGAAAATTTTATCTTAAGAGATCATTCTTTTCTTGCACACTAAATATGGTCGATCAAAGGGCTTTTGCTTCCTAAGATGACCATTCAAGTACTTTTGTCTCAAGGGAGATAGATGAGAATTACAAGGAGCTGATCTTTGAAAGGGGAGGAAACCCCACTCCCCACCCCACCAACCCCCCAAACAATGGCAACAGTGAGGACAGATTTCTACACACATAGGAAGAGAGAAGAAGTTTTGCTACTTCAAGGCCTTAGGATGTGTATACCCTAGATGATGAGGAGAGTAAAGCTACAATGCCATTACATACAATCAACTCAAATGAGAATGTGTGTGCTCTTGTCAATTTCATAGAGGACAATGCAAAGTTGAGGTTTGTGAACTAAGTAGTGAGGAATGTGCTGAAGTGGTGAGTTGAGATACCTATGTGTAGGGAGAATGCCTACCAGATAGCAAACAAGCAATAGTTTAGCATGTATTCAAAGTTATTCAAGCTAGGCTTACAATTGCCATTTTTAGAGTTACTTATAGAGTTCTTCAATTACTTCAAGATGGCTCTAGGGTCTTTGTACGCGAGTGCTTAGGTGTAACTGATTGGGTTTGAAATAGTTCATTTGTAGCAACACCAAAGACCAACGGCATAGAAATTCCAACACTTATTCCAAGTGAAGAAGGGAGCTGATGGTTAGGTTTACATCTCTTCACAAGGTAGGCCGCTGAAGGTATTTGAAGGCATTTAAACAAGGTTAACAAGTAGAAGGAATACTTTCTTCTTATATAAACGTCAAAGAGGCCAAATTTCCCAACATGTTGGACATTGTCGATCCAAACAAAGCTGATTAACCATCTAAGGGCTGAGGATGAGGTGGCAAAGGAAGAGGTGTTAAACCTCACTAACTAGAAGAGGCTTTGCCTATTAGCAATTACTTAGAAGTATGCCAAGGACAAGCCTTTCTATAGGGTAGAGACAAGTATTCACTAATCTCTGCTAAAGAAAGGTAGCTAGGCATCTATCACTTCTTGTAGACACTATAATGTGGGAGCTTGGGTCTATTCGACCTCAACCATGTGAGTGTAGTTACTTTCCTATTATTGTTTGTGCTAAGTCTTTGTTTGTGTTTGCAGTGATGAAGGTAGCTTTTGAATAGATCAAATAAATATTGTTGACTACGTGGGAGAGAAGGATGAAGGAGGTAAAGGCCACAAAAAAAAGGAAGCAAACTACTATAGAGGGAAAGGGGGAGAGCTCGTAACGTCCCCAAAGAAGAGTAAGAAGAAGGGGGTAGGCAACAAACTATCCTTGAGTTTGTTCTGGCCGTAGTGGAGGTGATCCCTATTGGTACTACTTCTCCAAGTGCGAAGGTCACTCAAGTCATGCGATGTCTACACTAGCTAGTAGGGCTGGTGAAGCAATGAAGGTTAAGGAGGCTCAATAAGGTAAGGGGCTCGGACAGACAAGCTCTAAAAGAGATTTTGTGAAGCATTGTAGGCTAGCCGTATAAACTAAAGGTCAAGTGTAGGAGTGGTAAGGGGACTTTGAGATGACCCTTTAGGATGATAAGGTTCGAGCAATTGAAATTCCTAACGATGAAGAGCCTATGCGATTTGCAACATGGCGTAAGCAACCAATAACAACAGGAGCCTAAGCAATCTATTGACTAATTTCCTAATAGACCTCGAAGCTAGGTTTAGTCGCTTTTTCAAAGGGAGGAGCAACATGGAGGCTTCCTCAAAGATACTGTACAAGTACGTTGGGGTTAGTGATTTTTTGTTATTGTTCTTCTAAGTGTTTTCTCATGTTCACCTAACTCAAGTTATGACTCCTTCGTGTAGTTATATGATATGCTAGACTTTATACTTATGCACAATTATAACTATTAGTAAGCAATTTCTTAGGAGAGGAAGAACCGGATAAAAAAGGAGATTGGGAGACTTTACGATACCTTACATGTAAGGAAGAAGTAGCTTAGAAACTTGTCGTTGTGATGCATTTATCTAGCTTGATATGATGCATAAACAAGATCTTATATGGCTTACGACTAGCCAGATGTGGCACACCAGTTTGAGTTATAGGGTTGCTTACTATGATCCTTGCATAGGGATTGATAAAAGCAGATAAGGAAGAGTTTTCTAAGAGAAAAGTCTCAAGAGTCTTCTGTGTCAATTGAGTGAGTGATCTCGAAATCTTTGAGAAGTCCTTAACAAACTTCTTGTAATATCTAGCTAGTCCAAGAAAGCTTCGAATCTCAGTAACCATCTCTGGTCTTTTCCATTCCACTATAGCCTTGATCTTTTCGGGATCAATCAATATACCATCCCCTATTATGACATGTCCAAGAAAAGATATTGCCTTCAACCAAAAATCTCACTTAGATAACTTTGCATACAACTTGTGTTCTTGTAAGGTCTGCAACACCACTCTCAAATGTTCTTCATGTTGCTCAGATGTAGTAGAATATACCAAAATATCGTTGATGAACACAATTATGCACTTATCCAATAAAGGTCTGAACATACAATTCATTAGATCCATGAATGCGGCAAGAGCATTTGTTAAACCAAAATGCATCACCAAAAATTCATAATGACCATATCTTGTTCGAAATGCTGTCTTAGGAACATCCTCTAACTTAATTCTCAGCTGATGATAGCTTGACCTTAAGTTATCCTAGAAAAGACACTTGCACCTTGTAATTGGTCAAACAAATCATTGATCCTCGAAAGTGGATACTTATTCTTAATGGTCACTTTATTTAGCTTTCTATAGTCAATACAAAGTCGAAGTGATCCATCCTTCTTTTTGACAAATAAAACTGCTGCTCCCCATGGTGAAACACTTGGCCTTATAAAGCCTTGATCTAATAACTCTTGTAATTGCTTTTTCAATTCCTATAATTCAATTGGAGCCATTCGATATGGAGCTTTAAATATCGGCTTAGTTCCTGGAATTAAATCAATAACAAAGTCGATCTCTCTTTTTGGTGGTAATCCAGGTAATTCATCCGGGAATACATCAGGAAATTCATTCACCATTAGAATTTCTTCTACATTTGACCTTTTGGAATTAGTATCCAAAACATTCAACCAACTAACATCCGTGATCAATTCTAAAGCACTCAACTCTTATACTCTTACTGCTATATAATTCCTTAGAATATAGCTCTATTTCCTCCTGAAGCTTCAAATAGTACTTGCTTTTCTTTATAGTCAACAATAGTTTTCACACTTGCCATCCAATTCATTCCTAACATGGCATTGTACTTATCCATATCTAGAATGATCATATCTACTTTATTGTCAAAGTCTAGAATCCTTAAAGGACATCCTTTCACCATTTCTCTTGTAATTGCGACACTTCTCATAGGAGTTCTCACTCCCAAACTCAAGTTAATAGCAGTTGCAATTAAACCCGTTTGCTTTACTACTCTTAAACCTATGAAAGAATGCATAGCTCCCATATCAAACAAAGTATACACTTAATGCCCAACTATGTCGATATTCCATGAATCACAAGATTCTTAAGTCTTATTCTCATGTTATAACTTTATAAGTTTTCATTTACAACTTCTATTTACTTATTATTGTTCAACGCTTCACATACTACTCAGAATAACTAAAGCAATTTAACAATGAGAGTTTAGGATACATACCAGCTATTAGCTCGTAATCCACAAATTCTTCAATCCCTTCGGATACGTCTAAATCTTCTTCTACATAATCTTCATAACTCCAATTACCCTCCAAATTGTATACTCTGGCGGCATTCGCTGTACCTAAACGTATGTTTCTCGTATTTGATCCTCCAATCGCTCTTCTAATGGCAGGATGTCCAACAGATGGTGGTGGTTTAGCAATTTGAGCATTTGCAGTTGTGCATTGTGGATAAGTGGTACAATAGTGTCTAACTTTGTTGCAGATAAAACAAGTAACTGCATTATTCTTGGGGTAATTTGTTACCCGATGCGAACTTTCACTACAATAAAAGCATTTCCCTTACAACTGGGAACAATCTCTAGGATAGTGAGTCCCTTTGCATTTCCAGCACTTAGGTGGTCCACTAGTCATTTTTTGAAACCTTCCTAGTGGTTTCACAAATCTCCTCGTTTTGTTACTACTACTTCCATTAGGCCCTTCAAAAGGTCTCTTCCCAAATACACTTATTTTGCATTTTCCTGCATCCTCGCTCTGCCTCTTCGCATTGTCCAACACTCGTGCTTTTTTGACCATATCAGCAAAATTTCTTGGCTCAAATTCCATAATCCTCCTTCTCATGTCAGAATCAAATCCCCTAAAAATGATCTACATCTTCAATCTATCACTCATTTGATATTCAGGTGGTGTAAACTGTAACAACCTATTGAACTCTACTTCGTACTGTTCTATAGTGTGTGTCCCTTTCATGATATCCAACAAATCTTCACTATACTTCAACCTTAAACTTCCAGGAAAGTAATACTCTAGAAATTCATGTTGGAAAACTTCCCAAGTTATTGGTCCTCTCAAATTCCTCTATTTCGATTCCCACCATGTTCACGCTCTCATTTTTAACAAGTATGTACCATATGTAAGCCTGAGATGCAGCGCAACCTCAAATGCCTCAAATGATCTTTCAATCTGATGTAACCAATCTTTTACTTTGTCAAGTCTACTGGCTATACCCTCAAAATATTTGTTACACTGTATAAACTCTAGTAAGAGACTACGCTGCTGCTTGAAATCCATAGGTACCTGAGGGGAGGTAGTAAAGGAATCTCTGGGTTTACCACGGGAGGTAGTGCTTGTATAGGTGGCATTGGCTTCCAAGCTAAATATGTCCTCAGTGGTTCATTCTGTTCATGGATAGCTACGAAAATCTCATCTATCATGTCTCAAGGTCTTCCTGGTTATCTTCCCTATATAGGTTATTCTCTTTCCTAGGCAGGTTAAGCTTGCCCATCCGGTTGCCGTCTTCTATGCCTACCTTGACTGAGAAATTTATTGCCAATTTCCAATTATTTAGTTATAATATTCAACTTTATTCAAAATAGTTATAGAAACCACCAGTATAAAATGAAGATAACACATATACGTATACACATCACAAAAATAGTAACAAAGGCTGCAATTTTTCATTTTTTATTAATATAGTGAGGTTACATTTATGTAGTGGTCACTTCTAACGAGTGAAACTCCACTGATATATATATATATATATATACATACAGACCAAATCAAAATACAGAGTTTTCAAAGTATAAAAGAGCTCTCACAATACATAAGTCCTTACCATACATAAAGCTCTTAAGTACATTAAAACTCTCAAAATACAATATAACCTCACTACATGAAAATTCTCAAAATCCAAAATGATTAGTCATGATCCTAATATATATAACAAAAGGAGCATGCATGATCACTCTAATACTAGCAGCCAATACAAAATACAACTCAAACATCCTCAACATCTCTCAAGGTTGGGTCGAAGATCCTGCAGTTGTATCGTCCTCCTGTCTGTGTCTTAGAAAAGTCGAATCAATACTAGAATATGTATCGGACTCCTCACTAGGGGTCTGTTGAGCCTACTCTCTCGGTAGCCAAAAGTCTAATGGATCCGATGTGATGGTGAGTACATTTGAAGGGTCACCACCTACCAATACTATAGGTAAAAGTCCAAGGTCCACCTAATAATACTTAAACTCATCAGCTAGAGGTATCTACTGTGATGGCTCAACCTATATAACAGGTGTATCTAATGGTACTCCAAGTCCATCAAATCTAAACCTCGACTGAGGTACAAAGACATCAATGCCATGGGTATGACCATACCATTGCTCTATACTGGTCCATAGGTCAGCTGTAGCTCTAGTTTGGTCTTGGGCAATAACAGAAAAGTGATCGACACGATGATCTACAGCTAGGGCTATCCCATGTTTGACAATCATACTATGTCCAAAGGATGGCGGTAGCGGGAGGTAATCGGCATCAACCAAAAAGATCAACTCCTGAGTACGGTTTGTACTCTCCTCTAACTCTAAGTAGTAGATCATCTCCTCATCAGTAGGGAAATGACCGATTAAGGTAAATACTCAGTATATCCTCCTATCAATCCAATAGGGGCTTAATCCCTGGTACCAAGCAGATAGTACCTCACTGATAGTACGAGGTCAACCAACTAATGCCAAATCCTCGCAGGCAATCCTGAGTCGATACATATAATCTCATAAGCTCTCCCTATCTCGGAGATGAAATAAGGAAAAAGTAGTCTGTAGCTCTAACTCAGTCCTCTAAATCAATAAGGCATAAAATCATTTTTATAATTACTTTGTTGTAACTTTTAGTATGTAAATTAAAGCTTAAATATCTAACCCATTTCTACCCCTCTTAATCTTCCTAAGTAAGTTATTGTACTGTCTAGGGTCAGGTTTTATTTAACTTAGTTTAAGTCATGCTCTAATACCACCTAACTGTTATAACCCGAAGGGGCTAGTCATGGCAGTCGCCATATACTGTACAAAGGACTATAGATTGAATTCGCTTACAATCGATAATCCTTTATACAATACACAAGGTTAAGTCTACAGCTACAACTAACAACCAAGAGTTACACAAGTGTAAGCAACATCAGTTCATGATAAAAATAATAAGTTAAGGAAATATAAAACATGATTTATTTATATAGAAATTTACAGATAAGAAGTCCATAATACTTCTTAACTCAAACTGATAACATTTTGGTTACATAGTAAGATTCATAATTTAAATAAACTATCATAAGTACACTCGGGTCATGTCTAACTTCCACATCAACCCCCTAATGTATAACTAACCTCGAGCATGCGGTGGCCCGACTCCACAAACAATTCTCCCTGCGAAAGTAAACTACAAGGGTATGAGCTAACTAGCTTAATAAGATAATCCCCTCAACCATACAACAATCAAGTTATAAATTAATTAAATTCAATCAAATGAATACATGCCAATCAATATGCCAAACAAATACATGCAGGTGATCAGGTACTGCATGCAACTCAGATTTAATGCTCTCCGAAGTTAGGGTTGGAGATACAGAGATATATCAATACAATCAGATCCGGGTATCATACTAGAACTTATCTCATAATGAAACTTCACATTTTGTATTTAAAATATAATGGTATATCCATTCTCAATTTTATCAAACGAGTTCTACGTATGATTGTGAGTAAGTTCATGCAGCCCTCACTCACCCTTAAACAAAGGCCTCTAGACTAGACCCTTAGCCAAGTGGTTGGTGCTTCCAACACCTAGTTATCCCGCGGGCTAGGATAAAGTCATATTGCACTTATGCACCATACAAAATCTATAACAATCAAATAATCAACCCACGTATGGCCTCTCACTACCTTCATATAATGTGACGGCCGGAATTAGTTATGCAGTATATGATTATATGTGTTTCAAGTTAACTTTTTCAAGTTAAGTAAAATTAGATTATTCAGTGATCAACAAGGTCATAAACAATCAGTTCCTAGCGAATTTACTATGCAACAATCAATACGTTATCGTACTTTAAAGTAAAATCACTATTAACAAACAGTTATCATACACAAGCATAACCCAGCCCCATACGACATTCAATTATTAATCATAATTTATATTCACTAATTACAAACAAAAGTAAGTATGGGATCATTAGGAAAAACTCACTTAGTCATAATTGACTCAGGGGTCATAATAATCTAATAGTAGCTTAAGGTTAAGGTTGAGATCACTTAAGAATTAAAAAATATAGAAAATAGTAAGTTTGAGAATTTCAAGCTAAACTTGTATCGTAATTTGTACTGTTTACTTCACTTAATTACGTGAAATTGTCAATTCGAGTTTTTTAACGAATCGCGTATAACTTTTTTGTTTTAGCTCGGATTATTATGAACTTACAGTCCATTTTGATCGTTTTCAAGTGTATTTTCTCATAACGAGGTCCATTTTAGACGTTGTAACTCGTAGTTTAAACAGTGATATAAAAATATCATAAAATTTATTATTTTAATTTAAAAAGTTATAAAATATTAATTTTAGGTTTTTCTTAGTATATTTATGATTTAATAATTACTTAAATCATATAAGTGATAATTTTAATATTTTAAGCTTATTTTACCCTAGTTACTTATTTTTACCTATTTTTGAGATTTTATACTATATAATTTTTTTTTGTAATTTATTATGTTCTAGTATTTTATGATATACATATACATATATATAAATACTTATTACTATACTTGATTTAATTTTTTTTTCTAATTTACGGTAGTTATATATATATATATATACATACTTCCTATATACATATCTATACATATTTATTAACTTATTTTACGTACGAACTTATTTTGAATTTAATTATATACTATATGTTATACATATAAGTATAATATGGATGTATTTATATTTTATATACACATACCTACTTTTAATAAGTTCAAGCTTGGGTCCTTTAAAATTCAAGCTCGCGATATTATTTACATTTACTTGATTTTTACTAAGCTTGCAATTTTAATAAAAACAGTACTTTTCAATATGACCTAACTTGTTACAAAAGAAACATGCATAGGGTAAAGAATAATCATACCTGTTACTTACCCTACGCCTTTGGTTTTGCTTTAGGTAATCACTATGCAACCTTCTATTATACCTTCTAAAAAGATATTTATCTTTGTTTTGAGAATACTGTCTATTGTACGTTCTGATAGGTTCAACTGTTATACCTTTATCATTTTCTTTGAATACTTGTTGATTTTCACTTTTTGATTTGACAAACACTATTTCTCTCTTTGTTTTAAATGTATCTCCAAATTCGAAACCAAGTCCAGATTTTGAATTATTCATTCTTTGACTAGAAATCACCATTTGTAACTTCTTATCACTTTCATCAAACTTTTGAAATGTGTTTTTGATTGACTTAAATAAATCCTCCACACGATTTTTCAAACTTTTGATCTCTTCTTTCAAAATAAGATTTTCACTTACTAAAGCTTCTCTTACAACATGTAAACTTCAAAAAATCATTTTCATCAACCAAAAGCTTGTTTTTTTGAACAAAATCTTGTTTTTCATTCTTCAAAGCTTTATTTTCACTTTCAACTTTCGAAATTTTATCATTGCCTTTTGAAAGTGCTTTTAACAATTTACTTATTTTAGCATAAATATCATCAGGTATATAATCTTTATCATATTCAAATTCAGAACTTACTTTAGAATGTGCCTTCAAACATAAATTTGCTTCATCAACTTTATCATCCAAACCTTCTTCAGATTCCAACTCATCCAAATCACTCTATGTCGCCAGCAAGCCTTTTTGTTTCTTTTTGTATTTATGGAACTTTTTTGAAAGTAATGGACACCCGTACTTAATGTGTCCAAACTTTTTGCATTCATAACAAATAACTTCCTTTTGACCCACAACTAAGCCTGAGGACTAGAGGGGCTAGCACAACGAATCCTTATGTTCCAACTAACCCCTACTAAAGCTGAGTACTTACCTGTCAAGGCCAAGTACTTACTTGCCGAGTTACATTTAATGTCGTGCCGAATGACTGCCCTTTATTTAGTGTTATGTCAAGTTGATGACTACTTTAATGTCGAGCCAACCAATCACTCGACATCATCCTTACTAAGAAGCCAAGAGATAAAGAATTTGGACTGTCTAAGCCATCCCTACTTGGACAAGCCTACCTATCCATACTTTTTGTCCACATCCCCTAACAACCTTACCAATGCAGCATCGCTACATGTACAGTATCGTATGGAGAATCTATAGCACCAATGATTGATTTCTTTATATATTCATTTTTACCCTCTTGTATCATGTACATTACTTCTTTAGGAATTGTCCTTATTGTCTTTTCCCTTTTAGGCAAGTTGCCTTAACTTACAGTTATAAATACCCTTATACTTGTAGCTGTAACAAATCGGATTACCTTCAATACACTTAAGTACTCTCTTCCTTGTGTAGACACTACTTGTTTACTCTTAGCATCGCTCTTATCATTTCCCTTAAGTAAGGTTAGGTAGCGAATAACCTCACTAGAACAATTCGTACGTCATATGGAATTGTGTCGTGAGTCCTCAAAAGTTCCATTAGTACGTCATATCCTCTGAAACTATTTGTAGGTTTTTGCTTACTATTTCATTAGTCTTTGTCGCTCTTTTTGTACCTTTCCCCATTAACCCTTTTTCGAGCTTTCTGCAAACTTGGACCCATCTTGCAATCGACTTTATCTATTCTTAGTCACGGTTTACACTATCTTGGGTTCAAGACCAGCTAGATCAAGTGATTCAAGTGTCAAAGGTTCGGACATATGGCTATTCAGTACCCGAACAGAGGGACAATGGTCATTAAGGGAGGCATCCCGAAAGTAAAAGTAGAGAGTACGAATGAGGAACCCGAGGAGGAGGATGAGGTTTCTACCGAGAAAGAACTGATTGAGGAGGATGTGTTTCTCGAGGACTTAGACTAATTAGTCATGGTTGTCCGGTGCACTATGAACATAGAACCCTCATAAGAATGTATGCTCTCATTGTGGATAGTGGAAGTTGTACCAATGTGGCATTGGCCAATTTTGTTTCAAAATTGAAGCTGCTAACTATTGTACATCCTAGGCCGCACAAGTTGCACTGGTTGAGTGAGAAAAGAGCATTACATGTCACTCGACAAATACTGTTGCCGATCACTATAGGGAATTACTCTTATTAGATCCTCTACAACATGCTACCTATGTATGCTTCCTACATATTGCTAGGTAGGCTATGGTTATTTGATAAGAGAGTTATACATGACGACTACAGGAACACGTATATGCTGGAAAAGGATGACCGAAAGATCACACTAAATCCGATGCCATCGAGAGAAGTTCACAAGCTACAGATGAAACTCACTCTAGATCAAAGAAAGCTCTAGTAATGAGTAGAGCTGAGCTTAGAGAAGTCATCAATGCTGACAAGCCGACCCTATTGTTGGTCAAGCAACTATTGGAAATGAAGGAGTAGGGTGAGCTTCCATAGGAAATCAAGGGGTTGCTAGATGACTATGCTGACCTGGTCCTAGAACAGTTACCTAAGGGGTTGCCCGCAATTCGAGGCATAGAGCATTGGATTAACTTAGTACTTGTCACTATACTGCTGAATAAGCTAACTTATCGGATGAATCTCAAGCAGGCTTTTGAACTCCAACGTCAAGTCAATGAGTTGCTGGAGAAAGGTTATGTGAAAGAGAGTCTTAGCCCTTATGCCATACCTGCACTTCTGGTGCTGAAGAAGGATGGAACCTAGCAGATGTGTGTTAACAACCAAGCCGTAAACAAGATCATGATCAAATACAAGCATCCAATCCTGAGGCTAAAAGACATGTTGGATGAACTGAGTGGAGCCAAGATTTTTAACAAGATTGATATCAAGTTTAACTACCATCAAATCTGCATGAGGTTAGGAAACGAGTGGAAGATTGCATTCAAGACTCAACATGGACTTTACAAGTGGACGGTCATGCCCTTCGGCTTGTCTAATACCCTGAGCACTTTCATGAGACTTATGAACCATGTATTGATACATCTCATCGGGAAGTGTGTCATGGTGTACTTTAATGACATCTTAGTCTACAATGCCAACATGCCGAGTCACATTGAACATCTCAGAGCAACCTTAGATATCCTTTGTACCGAGAGACTATTCGGTAACTTGAAGAAATATTTCTTCTGCCAAGAAGAAGTAGTATTCTTGGTGTATGTAGTCAGTGGAGAAGGCTTGCGAGTCGATGATGAGAAGATCAAGGCAATTGTCAAGTAGCCGACTCCAACTACTTGTACCAACGTAAGAAGTTTCCATAGACTGGCTTCATTTTACAGAAGGTTTATTAGGAACTTTAGCACCATCACCGTGCCACTTACTGAGCTAACAAAGAAGAACATTGACTTCCGATGGGAAGAAATGGAGGAGAGGAGCTATGCCGACATAAAAGAAAGGTTAACCTCCACCTCAGTATTAGTACTACTTGACTTCGACAAATTTTTTTAGCTAGAATGCGACACATCGGGTGTTGGAATAGACGTTGTCCTAATATAAGAAGGTCAACCAATTGCCTTCCACAGTAAGAAGCTCCAAGGACCATAGCCGAACTACTTCGTGTAAGACAAGGAACTTTTGGTACTAATCCGAGCAATGCAAGTGTGATAACATTACTTACTACAGAGAGAATTTGTCATATATACTGACCATGAATCACTGAGGTACCTCCGAAGTCAAACTAAGTTGTCGAAGCAGTAGGCGAAGTGGGTTGAATTCCTTGAAAAGTTCAATTTTGTGATAAAGCACAAGTAAGAAAAGTGCAACATAATTGCAGATGCTCTTTTAAGGAGGCATGCACTCTTATCAAAACTATAGACCAGGCTGTTTGGTTTTACGAGTATCAAAGAACAAATTTTTAGGGATCTACACTTTGGACCAATAACTTTGCGAAGCATAAAAGGGAGGATAGTGGATGAGTATTATGTAGAGGATGGCTATCTGATTCGAGAAGGGAGACTATGCGTGTCGACTTGTTACCTACGGGAATTATTAATCAAGGAAGCCCATACCAGAGGGCTCTTCAAATACTTTAGAGATGTGCACCAAGTTGTGGAAAGCTATGTAGTGTGCAAAAAGGTTAAGTGCCAAGCCAAACAATGAAAAGCAATGCCCCTACCTATTCCTACGAGGCCATAAACTAAACTGAGTATGGACTTTGTTCTCAAATTATTGCGAATTGCCTCAGGCAAAGATTCTGTAATGATCATTGTAAATCAGTTCAGTAAGATGGCACACTTCATGCCTTGCACCAAAACTAATGAGGCTTATGCTATTGCTTCTTTTTTCTTACAGGAGATTGTGCGGATACACAGCGTACCGATGAGTGTAGTCTTTAATAGGGACTTAAAGTTCTTGAGCCATTTTTGGAAAACCTCGTGGCATTAGCTGGGAACCAAATTACTCTCCAGTACCTCATATCGCCCCTAAACTGACCACCAAATAAAGGTGGTTAATCATATTTTAGGGTCAATGCTCCAAGCTGCAATAGGTAAGAACTTAGCTGATTGGGACGTCTGCTTGCCAGTGGTTGAATTCACCTATGACCAAATCGTACATGATACTACTAAGTAGGCTCCCTTTGAGGTAGTCAATGGATTCAATCCCGAGTTGCCCCTTGACCATACCCCTACACCAGCACCCGTATAAGAGGACCTTGATACCTCGGCCAGAGCATAATCTCTTCAACACATCTATAATAAGGTCACATAACTTATCGACCAAGCTGCTAGGAGAATGCGAGAAAGGACCAAGGGTAGGTCAACCAGACAATTTCAGCTAAGAGACTTAGTATGGCTACACCTCAGCAAGGAACAATTCTCGAACAAGAGCAAGAACAAATTATCTGCAAGAGCGGAAGGGCCTTTCAAAATCCTCCAAAAAATCAATGACAATGCCTATAGGTTGGAACTGCTTGAGGACTATAGGGTTTTTGACACCTTCAACATTGCCGACCTCAGTCTAGATCACCTTGACGGAGAACTAAGCGAACACCATTCGGATTTGATCCCAAATCCAAAACAACCTAGAAGGAGTGATGGGAATCAAGCTACTGGACCTCCAACTAGCAGTAGAGCCCGAGGACTAGAGGGACTAGCATGATGAATCCTTATGTTCCAACCAACCCCTGCCGAGGCCGAATACTTACTTACCGAGTCACCTTTAATGCCATGCCATTTGACCACCCTTTATTCTGTGTTATGTTGAGTTGATGACTACTCTAATGTCAAGCCAACCAATCACTTGGCATCATCATTGCCGAGAAGCCGAAAGATAGAGAATCCGGACTGACTAGCCCATCCCTACTCAAATAAGCCCACCTATCCGTACTTTTTGTCCACATCCCCTAATAACCTTGCTAATGCGACATCGCCACGTGTACAGTATCGTATGGAAAATCTATAGCACCAATGATTGATTTCCTTATATATTCATTTTTACCTTCTTGTATCATGTATATTGCTTCTTTAGGAAATGTTTTTATTGTCTTTTCCTTTTTGGGCAAGTTGCCCTAACTCATAGGTATAAATATCCTTATACTTGTAGCTGTAATAGATCGGATTATCTTCAATACACTTGAGTACTTTCTTCCTTACGCAAATACTGTTTATTTACTCTCAGCATCACTCTTATCCTTTCCCTTAAGCAAGGTTAGGTAGTGAGTAACCTCACTGGAACAATTCGTACGTCATATCAAATTATGCTGTGAATCCTCAGAAGTTCCGTTGATGCATCATATCCTCTGCAATTGTTCGTAGGTTTTTACTTACTGTTTCATTCGTCTTTGTCACTCTTTTTGTACCTTTCCCTATTAACCTTTTTTCGAGCTTTCTATAAGCTTGGACCCATCCAACAATCAGCCTTGTCTATTCTTAGTTACGGTTCGTACCAAAGGGTACATAAAGGGAGGTGGTTTAGCAAATTCATAAGCTATCTAGTTGGATATGATGTACTAACAAGATCCTATACAACCTATAATTCACTGGATATGACTCATCAGTCTAAGTTATAGGGTTGCTCGCCAAAATCATTGCTAAAGGAATTAATAAGAGTAGGTATGGAAGAGCTTTCCAAGAGAAAGGTCTCAAGGGTTTTTCATTAATATGGAAAGATCTATCTAAAACCCTATACATGTATTCTATTTATACATAGTACATACTTATAAATAAAAGGATTGAAAGGATGCCTTAGTGGTATTCCCATAAATATAGAATAAACATAAAGGTAATTTATGAAAAATACAAGAAATAGGAAGTTTAAATAACATAAGCAAAAATAAGCGATCAAATAAGATATTTAGGATAAGGAGTAGATGAGCTAGGCTCCGGTATTTGGTTGGGTTAGTACCTCGAATCCTATTACATTGGCATATAAGGACCTGGAGTGCCAGCATGAGGAGCTTGAGAATTGAGCTAAGAAAATAGGGGTCGAGCTGGAGGAGGCAAAAACTGTTGCTAAGGTGCATGGAGAAGAGCTGAAGAAGTTGTAGTTTGAGCTAGAAGGTAGGCACAAAGAGCTTGAACATGCTCAAATAGCCTTTGCTCAAATGGAGGTTAAGCTATTGAGAGGGAAGGGGCTTGTTGTAGAAGTTAAGTGATGATTGTTCCTTAAATCTCTTAATAATCTTGTACTTTAGGAGGCCATTAACAACGGTGGCTTTGCCCTAGTGTAGATGGCATGAAACCAAGCTCATTAATAGCTACTGAAGGCCGACTTGAACTTTCTATAGTGGCTAGACTACCTAAAGCATATAATTGGTAAGGAGGAAAAGGAGGGATCTTTGAAGGAGAGTATTAAGGAAGTTGGTGATGGGGCAAGCTTCAACGGGGAAGAGGAAGGAGATGAAGAAAATGTTGTTGTTGACTAGGTCGAGTTAGCCTTGTGTTTTGTTTCTATTTGTTTTGTTGGAAAGTTATGACATACATTTTTCCTTTTCTTACATGGGGTTAACATGCCGACCCTTTCTATTTGCTATGTAAAGGATAAAGGCTTGAATTAGTGAAGTTCTTTTTGCACTTCGTCTACATTTTATTCTCCTTTGTATTCCTCTGCTGCCTCATTCTTTTTATTATGTTGTTGTCTATTACCATTAGGATAAGGATTTGAATTATTTTACCTTTGCCAAGTCCTTTGACTTTCTCAATTGTGCTACTAGCCAATCTCCACTTGTTTGACTTAATTGTCCTTGCTTTTCCTGGGTATAAAGTCGTTAGGTAGGTTTGAACGATCCTTGTTGCATCATGCAAAGGTCTCAACATCACCTTTTTCTTAGCCATAGAGCATCTTGGGCAATGTGCCTTCTAGAAGCTATTTAATGCTTGTACAACAAATTAAAGTTTCATAGGCAATCAATTTAGATGCCAATTAATTAGAGTAGTTGACTGCTGGGACATGTAGACAGTTGGGGTTACATTGGGCCCCCGATATAAAGGGGCAATGGGTCCTCTGTTCCCCATTCAAACACATTCTAACATTCCATACTTCTCATATTTAAGAGTTGGTTATTCTTCAGTTGTTCCCCTTTGTCATGAGATGAGTAATTCGAAGCAGATTAAAGTAAGAGAGAGATTATATGAACTTAAGAGGAAGGCTTTGGTTCCTCCAGGGTCCCTAACCAAGTAGTGATCGTAGAGTATAAAGAGTTATCCAATAGTAGAGGTGGCCCTTGAGTAACGATTGAAGGGTACACATGGACCTCTTAGTTGGGTCCCCATTCGAGCCAAGAACGTTTGGATAAGGGTAAAAACTTGAGTGTCCATCTACCACTTGATGGGGTGGCTTCACCACTGGAGCTTCTTGTTTGCAAGAGGTTGCTTGTGAGGCCTTTAAGCGTTACCACTCAAGTGCTTGTGCAAGTAGCGCTTCAACGGTGACTACAGCAGTAAAGTAGGCCTCTCTCTAGATCAAGAGGTTTTCGATTGAAGGTAATATAAGGGGTGCATTGGGATAATCTCAAGCCCTACATATTACCCAGTGGTCGGCATGGATGAGGTGGGTAGATTTGCTTACATAACCCTTGTCGAGCTTAATTTTTCGGTTTTCTTTTATTTAATTTGATTTCCTATTTTCCGACTAATATTAAACCTAAACCTATGTAATATTAAGCCTTGACTAAAGAAATTAGGAAATTAGGAAATTCCAGTTTTTTATTTAAAAAGAATCTTTGGAGTCGCCACCCGACCGAAATTGGAAAAAAAAAACCGTAATCAATTGAGTGGATTGACTATAATTTAGTTACCGATCTTTAATTTCAATTTAAATGAAAAAACTAGATGATTCTGAATTCAGAGGCTAACCTATTAAACCCTGCCTACGTACTTGTTAACCAAGATCAGACGATCGTAGTTCTTTCGAAATCTTTAGTGTGTTGGTTAAGTTTAATTTTGAAAAAACCTACCGAATTTTTATTATTATCAATTTATTTTTTTCAAAAAAAATAATAATCTAAAGAGCCCTAATCTTTAAGTGTTTTTACTTTATAAAGAAACTCTCTCAAAGTCCTTTTTTTAAAAAAAAAAAAATGGGTTTTATTAGTAATTGAACCTATTTTGGGCGATTCAGTAAAGGAGTAGCGGCGTGTGGACAATAGTTCATGTGTGTGCCATGAATGTTGGTACAGCAACGTGGAGTTGTAACTCGTAAATCATGGTCACGTGTATGGTAACCATGTATATTTGTGTCCTTGCAGTCGTAGAGTGTGTGTCTATGTTCGCTTGCTTGGCATCGGGGCTTGCTGTCTTAGTGACTGATTGGTGCAAGGAGTGGCGGTGAGAGGTTGATTTCGTATGTGTACATATCTGGTAAGTGTAGTGAAGTGTGGACAAAGCAATGGTGTTGCCATGCGTGTGCTACTGCATGCAAAGTGGAGACGACTACAACTGCCCCGTACTTGCCAATGTGTATCAATGTTCAACAATGATAGAGTGTTGATTAGTTATGCTTAGCTATGCTACAAATCAGGAAACTGCAGTGTTAAAGATGGCGAGTGTTGGCTGTTGCGGCGCTAGCATTCATAAGTGAGGTGGTTAACGTTAGGAGTGATCTTGCTGCTACAGTTAGCGTTTGTTGCAGGCCGTGAGTGATAGTAGAGTTGTGCAGCGGCAGTAAATCAAGTGCTGTAGTGTTGTGTACGTGTTGCTGTTATGTAGTCAGAAAGGATGCTGATCTAACGTATGCCAAAAAGGATGCTGATCTAACGTATGTCAGAAAGGGGCTAGTTGCAATAGTAGAGGACATGACTTGGGGTGCTTTGTTGTAGATTCATGCTATAGTGCTATGTTGGTGTCTTACGATTTCAACGTGTGTGAGTGAATCGCGTAGCTCAACTGTATAGTGCTTTGTTGTACGGATCTGTATAGTTCATTCGGCAAACTGTAGAGTTATGTGAGGGGAATTGTGTTCAGTCAATGGCTTCGTATATGGTACAGTTTGGTGATGGGGCATGCGTAATTTTGTTGCAGCAACATATAATAGTGAATTGTCAGAAAGGAAGGTAGATTGGTGTTAGTTATGGTCGTAGAGTGAGCTAAATGGAAGTATGTGTGTAATTGTCAATTGAATCCTTTTCTTTTACGCCACATGCTTTGTATTTATAAAGTCTAAAACGAATCGTATTGAATCGAATTCATTATATTGATTTTAATCTGATTTGATAAAAATTAAATTAGATCCAAATCATTTATATTAATCCAAATCCAATTTAATAAAAATCAAACTAAATTCAAATATTTTATAATGATTCAAATCCGAACAAAAATGATTTGATTAGATGTGATCCCGTACTGATGGGTTTCGAGGTACCGATCTAACTCAACTACCAAGGCCAGGCTCATCTACTTGCCGACTCACTCTGCTTACTGAGTCGAATGACCTATTTCTCCTAGATAGAGTATCAGAGAGCTGAAGGTCAAGAGAACAATCGACCCTTACCCATGCCTAACCAATTACTTACTCGGCATCATAAATGCCAATAAGCCAAGATATCACATTTCCAAGAGTTTGATTCACTTAGCTAATGTCTGTCATTAACTTAGTAGTAAAGAGATCACGTTACTAAGGGTAGGATCCATTTGGCATAGCCCAAAGAAACTATTGCTGACTGACTTTAGAAATTGGCAATTAATGGCTGACCTCTTTGGTGTCTCGGCCAAGCACTATGAGATTACCTCCAAGGCATGTCGAATGACCACATGCCAACTTCTCCCTATAAAACATACAATTTTATATTTTTGTACATCTTAAAACATTATTTATAGTTTTACCATTAGGGTTTAAGACGTACTATAAATAGCAACTTTTGTAACAATGCATAGATAGACAAAAGATTAATGAAAAACCCATTTTGAGTCTTTTCTCTTGGAAAGCTCTCTCTCCTTTATCAACCCTTATCAATCCCTTGAGCAAGGATTGTGGTAGGCAACCCTATCACTCGAACCAATATGTCACATTTGGCAAGTCTTAGGTCCATATAGAATCTAGTTGGTGCACCATATCCAGTTAGGTAGCTCACGGATTCACTAAAACCCTCACTAAACCTACTATATCTTTCATTCCCTTAGTAAGATCAAACCCACCCTAATGACCGACCTTATCTATCCTTAGCCCAGTCTATATCACATATGCTCAACTCGCTTTTCGTAAAAATAGAAATGATAGAAAAATAAAAGCATATAAGTGCCTAACGAGACTCAAACCTATGTCCTCGAACTAACTCCATATCAAATACTCCAATACTTATCCATTAGGCCATTGGTTTGTGTCTTGATTTTTAGTACAATTGAATTACTTAAACTACATGACTTTCTAAATGACTTGAATTGGATTAAAACTAAACTAATTGTCTCTAAAATAATTTATTTCCTAAGTATCTAAAAATTTTATAATTTTTTTATTTTCTCATTTTTTTTTTGTATTTTCATCATTTTTCAATTTTTTCATTTTATTTATCATTCATTTTTTTTATTTTTTATTTTTGAATTAGGACCTTATTAAAAAAACTATAACTATAACTACTGCGGGGGGAGGGGGGGGGCAAAAATTGAGTGTTTACAGCTGCCCCTCTTTGTGGTGAAGTTTGAATAAAACTTTATCATAAAAACAAAGGAGACATAATTTTTGCCTTAAGACTGACTCTATACTAAGAAGCATTATGACTAACTAGTTGAAGATTTGACGACAATAAGCTTGAAATGAACAATAGTGAGGGTAACATCGCTGCAAGCTGGCAAGAACCCTAAAAAGAAAAATGAGATTTTAGTCGTACCCCCTATGGGTTGACTGATCGAGGTAGGCGAAGCGCTCCTTGAGCTTGCTTGAAAAAATGAGAAAACTAGATGAGATAGGTAAGTGCTCCTAGAGCTGGCTAAACCTTAAAAAATGAGAAATCTTAGTCATGCCCCAATGAGTTGACTAACTAAGGCGATTAAAGCGCTCATTGAGCTAAGTAAGACCTAAAGATAAGAAGACTTGGTCATTCCCTAATGAGCTAAATAACCAAGGTAGTCAAAGTACTCCTTAAGCTAGCTAAGACCTAAAAATAAGAAAACTTGATCATGCCCTAATGAGCTGACTAACCAAGGTGGTCGAAGCATTCTTTAAGCTAGCTAAGACCTAAAAATAAGAAAACTTGGTTATGTCCTAATGAACTGACTAACTGAGGCAGTCAAAGTGCTCCTTGAGCTAACTAGACCTAAAGATAACAAGACTTAGTCGTGCCTTAATGAGTTAACTAACCAAGGTGGTCAAAGTGCTCCTTGAGCTAGCTAAGACATAAAATAAATTAAGAAAACTTAGTTGTGCTCTAATGAGTTGACTAACCAAAGCGATCGAAGCACTCCTTGAGCTAGCTAAGACCTAAAGATAAGAAAACTTGGTTGTGCCTTAATGAGCTAACTAACCAAGGTAGGCGAAGTGCTCCTAAAACTGGCTAAGGCCCTAAGATGAATTGAGAAAGCATGGTTGTACCCTAATGAGCTAATTAACCAAGGCGGGTGAACTATTCCTTTAGCTGGCTAAAACCTTAAAATGGATGAGATGGGTAAGCACTTATATAGCTAACTAAACCCGAAAAATGAGAAAAACTTGGTCGTACCTTAATAAGCTGACTATCCAAGGTAGTCAAAGCTCTCCTTGAGTTGGTTAAGACTTAAAGATAAGAAACTTGGTCGTACCCTAATGAGCTGACTAACTAAAGTGGTCAAAGTGCTCCTTGAGCTAGCTAATACCTAAAGATAAGAAACTTGGTCGTACCCTAATGAGTTGACTAACCAAGGCGGTTGAAGCGCTCCTTGAGCTAGCTAAGACCTAAAGATAAGAAACTTGGTCGTCCCCTAATGAGCTGACTAACCAAGGCGGTCGAAGCGTTCCTTGACCTAGCTGAGACCTAAAGTTAAGAAAACTTGAATTAGGATATTAATCCATGCTACTCGCTAAATCCTTAAAAAGATTGTGAGTTAGGCAACATTCTGTAAGTTGGGTGATTGGAAGCCTAAGAAACTCTGGATTGGGACTACGCTCTATAAGTTGGCTAACTCCCTAATAGATTATGAATCGGGATAATGTTCCGTAAGCTAGCTACATCCTTAAAAGAGAACATAAATCGAGACAACACTTTATGAGCTAACTCGATCCTTAAGAAAATCAATAAAAGTTAAGCACCCTACGAACTTACTAAAACTATATATGATTGTTGAAGAAAAAAGTAAGACTGGGGGACATGACCTATTCCAAAAAGCTGTTGATTTCAGAAATTTACAAAGGAGGAATTTGGTGAAAACTATTTATGACATGACCTGAAGATTTGCCACTAAGGCCAACATGGATGGAAAAAACTTATAACAAGCCTTTTGCTTCCTCTCCCTCCTTTCCTTTCTTCTTTTGTTTCTCCTCTTTTTTTCTTGAAAGTCCGCTAACAGATACAAATCCTTGTTTAAAAAAGCAAACGCTATAACCATATAGGGTATTACATATCCACCTCAGTTTTTGGCCTTGATATTGAGCTTCTTAGATAGGCCTTAAACATTCATTTCCTAAGGAAGAGGTAATTTACAATTAGTTTAGTCGAAGAAGACTTCCTTACACACTCTCAGTCTAGATTTCACTCTTGACTACTATTCTAAAAATTATAGTCTAGTTTGCAAGTGATACGCTTTGATCAATCTATTAAGTCTTTTTGGGTTCAGTATTATGAATTGAGCTTTTGGTCAAACGGTTTCAAAAGGGATTAATGAGAGGGCTTATTTTGAAAGAAATACTTTAATCCAACTTGAGTGTATAAGTCAAGAACCCTTGGAAAAAAACTAGATGTGTGCTTGCCCTAGTTTCAAAAATAATTTTTATTTTAGATAAATTATTCTTCAAGAATAGAAGAGCTTTGAATAGGGAGGTACTGTAGGTAGGTAGGTCTTATGTTTGACATAGAAAGGTTTTATGTTCGTAATTTGGAGTATAATTATAAAATGGATATGGAGTTTTTGGTTTGTAGTTGAGAATATGATTCTAAAATGAATATGCGATTTTGAGTTTGCAATTCAAGACCTTTTATTTTGAGAGCAACTTGGGCCTTAGGGCCTTTCTTCATTTTCCTTTCTTCTGGGTTTTTTCTTTCCTTTTTTTTCCTTCTTTTTTTTTCTTTTTTTTTTTTACTTCATTTCTTTCTTTTCACTCCCTAAAAATAACCATCTCTTTTGGTAATTTTTTTGTCTTTAAATAAATCAAGGCCCTAAATTCATAGGTTTAGAGTGTATGGGCATAGGTAAGGTATGTATAGTCTTGAGTCATTTGGAAAAGTATTGGCTCTTCTTCAAAGGGAACAATTTATCCAAAAATAAAAGTTATCCTTGAATCATTGTTACTAAGATAAGCACAAATTAGTTTTATCCTTCTCTCCTAATCAATGACCTTAACCTCCAAATTGCCCCAGTATAAGGTAATTCTTGATAGGGTTTACATTTGAAAGGACTCCAAAACGGTTCAACGGGGTTAATAAAGGAGAATTGTGTTTAGGATTTAAAAATGAATGCCTAACTTCATTTCGGTCTATATATCAAATTCAAAATGGAGCTCCTTTAAAGAATGAGTCTAAAATATCCTCACCATGATATCTCTTAACTCTCAAAGTGTTTAAGAGTTAGTATATGAGAAATAGCTTGCCTCTTTTCATTCTAAACTTTTTTAAAAGTGAGCTACTAATTCCTTATGTAAGGATTGACTGACACTAAGGTGGAGGCTAACTTTCACTAAATTTGAGTTCAAAAATAAACTTTTAAAGACCAAATTCCCCATAACTTTCATACTCTCACGTAAATTGCCCTAGATTTATAAGACTTAAAGCTCTTAAGCTTTCATGTGTGGTTTCGGGTTTGGTTCCTTAGAGTTCAAATGGGCTGGCAATGATAACTTTTGAAGTGGAAAGGATTATGAATTGACCTTCTTGTTTGTATTAGGGATCAAGCTCAAGATAGTATTTTACAGTCTCGTATTTTAACTTGATTCGTGTTTAGACTCGATGGCTCAAGGGCTTTGAGTTGGTTAAACTATCTTGATGGGTTGGGCATTCGTGTTTAGTTGGTTGCTTTCTTGGGTTAAGTGGATGTGTTTAGGTTAACTGCTTTAATGGGCTAAATGATTGTATTTATCTTAAGTCCCTTAAGGATTTGTAACAATTAGTCACTTCTTTTCTTTCCTTTTTTTTTTTTTTTTGTTTTTCTTTTGAAAGAGAGAGAGGAAAACATAGGGCTTTTATGTTGCCGAGACCGAGTGATGGAATTGTAAATGAAGTATTGCTTTCCTCAAATTTTATACACAAGCCTAAAACAACATTATTGAGGGTCTATTTCCAAATGAGAAATTCTAAAGGAAAAATACTAAAAAAAAAAAGAAAATATCTAAATCCTATTTATTCCAAATGATAAAGGATAAAAGTTAATCTATCCAAAAGAATGAATATTTCTAACTAGTAGAATACTAGGTAAAATGGTAACTACTTAAAATTATTTAACAGGTTTGATTCTTTTTGTTTTGTTTCTTTTTTTTATTTTTTTTTATTTTTATTTATTTACTTTATGAAGGTTGGGTTCAGTTGATATGGGCTCAAATGAAAAGTCATAGATTAGAGCCCTAATATATATACTAAGGCCTGTACTAAGGTAATATTCATGAGGCTCTTCTATAGGGATAAGATGGGCTCAATCTTGTTCCCAATGAACTCTCGCTTATCTAGGCTAAAAAGTTGAAACCACATCTGAAGTAATTTTTTAGGCTAATGAGGTGGGTAGACATAGATCTGTTGGAAGGCCCCATAACCTGATCTAGCCACACCTACCTAAAGAACTAAAATTACAATCAAAGCCTAACCTAATCTCTATATGGAATTATTAGAGGATATTTACAGGAAAATATTACAACGAACAATTGCCCTTATTCGTTTAGGTCCACCACATTATAGGTTCTTGTGATTTTTGAAAAAAATGTTTCATGTGATGCAAAAGGTGAGTTTTAAAGGTTCCCAAGTTCTGCGACCACCATGTTTTTCAAACCAATGGTTCTATAGCCACATCTAAACTTGAGTAGGGTAACCTGATCGAAGTCCGAAGGTGGTTGCCCCACAACATCCGAAGCTTAAACAATAACCCCCCTCCTAAGGTTCTAAGACTGCTTGGTTCTAACTATATCTACCATACATTTATGATGCAGAAAATAAAATAGAACATACCCTTAAAACTACCCCCCTAAATTAATTGTAAAAAAAAAATGTTAGTAAAAATAAATAAATAAAATAAACAAATAAATAAACAAAATAACATACCTAAGTGCTCTTTTTCTTTATTTTTTATCTTTTTTTTTAAATAATCACATTTTCCATAAATTCTAGTGACTAGCCTTCTAGGCATCCCCAGTGGAGTCGTTAAACTGTCGAGCATGATTTTTTGGTTTTCTTTTATTTAATTTGATTTCTCATTTTCAGACTAATACTAAAACCAAACTCATTTAATATTAATCCTTGACTAAAGTAATTGGGAAATTTCGTTTTTTTATTTAGAAAAAATCTTTAGAGTTGCCAACCAACCAAAATAGGGAAAAAAAAAAAGAAACCGTAATCAATTGGATGGATTAACTTCGATTTAGCTACCGGTCTTCGATTTCAATTTAATTCGAGAGTTAACGTATTAAACCCTAACAGGTGCTACTATCTATTTACTGAAATTAGGTTTATTTTTCAAATTATAGTATTTTTTAATATTTTTAAGAAATGAAAACAAAAAAGAAAAGAGAACCTAAGTTTTTACATATTTTATCGTCGCCTCGAAGATGCCTACGTAACCACTAGTCGGGATCAAACAATCGTAGTTCTTTTGAAATCTTTAGTGTATCGGTTAAATTTAATTTTGAAAAAACCTACCGAATTTTCATTATTATCTATTTAGTTTTTTCAGAAAAAAAAATAATAATCTAAAAGGCCCTAATCCTTAAGTGTTTTTACTTTATAAAAAAACTCTCTAAAAGTCCTTTCTGTTAAAAAAAAAAAAAGAACAAGGTTTTTATTATTTTTCTTTTAAAAAAAAATTCTAAGTGAGGAATCCTAAAAAACTTAATCCTAAAAAAACACCTAAGCTAATTTATATACATATATCATTGCTATTAAACACCTACCTATATATAAAAGACTAATACTAAGAATAAAATCTCCTAATCTAATAAATGACGTCATCAATAATAACTAACTGATAATAATAACAATATAATAATAAAAGAATATTAAATAAATAAAAATCATTAGCAATCGAACCTATTGTAGGTGATTCGGTAAAGGAGTAGTGGCATGCGAACAATAGTTCATGTGTGTGCTACAGACGTTGGTACAGCAACGTGGAGTTTTGACTCGTAAATCATGGTCGCGTGTATGGTGACCATGCATATTTTTGTCGTTGCTATTGTATAGTGTATGTCTGTGTTCACTTGCTTGGCATCGGGGCTTGCTATCTTAGTAACTGATTAGTGCAGGGAGTGGTGGCGAGATGTTGATTTCGTATATGTGCATATCTAATAAGTATAGTGAAGTGTAGACAAAGCAGCGGTGTTGCCGTGCATGTGCTGCTACATGCAAAGTGGAGATGACTGCAACTGTCGTGTACTTCTTGATGTGTATCAATGTTCAGCAGTGATGGAGTGTTGATCAGTTGTGCTTAGCTGTGCTACAGATCAGGAAACCGCAGTGTTGGAGATGGCGAGTGTTGGCTGTTGTGATGCTAGCGTTCATAAGTGAGGTGGTCAACGTTGGGAGTGATCTCGCTACTGCAGTTGGCGTTTATTGCAGGTCGTAAGTGACAGTGGAGTTATGCAACGGTAATGAATCAAGTGCTATGGTATTGTGTGCATGTTGCTGTTATGCAGTCGGAAAGGATACTAATCCAACGTGTGTCGGAAAGGGGCTAGCTGCAGTAGTAGAGGACATGACTTGGGGCGCTCTGCTGTGGATCAATGCTACAATGCTATGTCGATATCTTGCGATTTCAACGTGTATGAATGAATCACGTAGCTCAGCTGTATAGTGCTTTATTGTACGAATCTATGCAGTTCATTCGACGAACTGTAGAGTTAGGTGAGGGGAATGGTGTTCGGTCAATGGCTGATCGTGTATGGTACAGTTCGATGATAAGGCACACGCAATTTTGTTGCAGCAACATGTAATAGTGAATTGTCAAAAAAGGAAGGTAGATTGGTGTTAGTTATGGTCGTAGAGTGAGCTAATCGGAAATGTATATGTAATTATCAATTGAATCCTTTTCATTTGCACCACATGCTTTGTATTTATAAAGTCCAAAATGAATCATATCAAATTGAATCTATTATATCGATTTTAATTTGATTCGATAAAAATTAAATTAGATCCAAATCATTTATATTAATTCAAATCCAATTTAATAAAAATCAAACCAAATTCAAAATTTTTTTAATGATTCAAATTCGAACAAAAAAAATCTAATTAGATGTGATCTCATACACTCAACTCACTTTTTGTAAAAATAGAAAGGATAGAAAAATAAAAGTACATAAGTACCTAGCGAAACTCAAACCCATGTCCTCAAACTAACTCCATATCAAATACTACAATACTTATCCATTAATTCATTGGCCTATGCCTTGATTTTTAATACAATTGAATTATACTTAAACCACATGACTCTCTAAATAATTGGAATTGGACTAAAACTAAACTGATTGACTCTAAAATAATTTGTTTCTTAAGAATCTAAAAAATTTTATAATTTTTTTCTTTTCTAATTTTTTTTTTTATATTTTCATCATTTTTCAATTTTTCATTTCATTTATTATTAATTTTTTAATAATCTTTTTGCCTTCATTTATAATCCTTTTTTTTGTTTCTCTCTACATGTACTTGGTATCAGAATGTGATACAATTTGAAGTTTACAATGAACACAAACCACAATCAAAACCAAAATGGGTATTGAAGATTTAAATGGAAATGGGGAAGTAGCAGATGGAATGAAGGTTTGAATGTGACTGCAGATAGATATTACATACCAAAGCACAAACACAATTAATATTGAGCTCGAAATAGGATTCGATACAACTTACGAATACTAAATCTACACTTGGGATTCAAATAAGGGGTTAGATACGACTCATTAACTTGCTCAAATAAAGCTTCACCACAATCTCAAGAAAAAAATTGATAAGAACACAAGAAAGATTAAAGAATAAAACACACTCAATAATCAAGTACAGTTGAACTAAGCTTATAAAAGAGACGAGGCTCTTGAGAATATTCACTTTAATTCTTAAAATCAAGATTATAATTTGGCTACTTACAAGATTTGCTATTTATAGGAAGTCTTAAAACCCTAATGGCAAACTTATAAATAATATACCAGGTCTTAAACCCTGAAGATTAAGCTCATCATTAAAATAAGAAAAATATTTACAAAGTATACAAAACGATGCGTTTAACAGATGTAGACACCTAATTTTTGCACCGTTTATTTTATTTTATTTCAATAAGATAAGAAGTCCTAAATTAGAAAAAACACAAAAAAAAAAGAAAATTAAAGAATACCCAAGAAATAAGAAATTTAGAAAAAAAAAATAAAAAGTTCAGAAAAATTTTAAAAATAGAAAAATAGGAAAAAGCACAAAAAACAAGAAATCTAGAAAAAATACAAAAAAATGGAAAAATTTAGAAGAAATATAGAAATTTGAAAAGTCACAAAAATAGAAAAAATAAAGGATTTAGGAAATTTAGAAAATAATAAAGGTAGAGTAGAATCTTTAAAGGAGAGAGTTGTTGGGCCTATGCTTAAATTTGAATGTAGCCTAGATTAACCTTATCCATATATACAATTCAATTACATATATGAATAAGGTATAAGCCAACAGTCTATCAGATAAGTATATAAACATAGCATTAAGTTTAAGTGTAAGGTCAGGGGGTTCAAATCTTGATAGAGGCAAAAACTACCTTTTTCTTTTTTCTTTTTTCCACAACACATACTACACTCCCATGCGTCAAGGTTTCATTGTACCCTGTATCCTAACACGTAGCAGCCTTGGATTGGTCAACGCTAATGTAGCACCATGTAGCATGCTATGTCAGCTTCTACGTGTCGCTATTGGACATATTGTGCCCTAAGATTGGATTATGCGACTTAACGTAGCGCTACGTCAATGCCATGTCATCCCTTTCTCTCCCTTTCCTTTCTCTTTCTCCCCCTTTCCCTCTTTTTCTCCTACTTTCTTGGCAAAACAATAGCAATCCCTTCACTTTAGACTCTTTTTTTATGAATTTTCCATGCTTAAACGCACCATTCAGTAAGTGATTCTTGTTCTACACATGGCATACTTCGAATAAGGCCCCAAAACACATCCAGACCCATGCATTTCAGTACTCAAATCAATATTGAAAACTAAAAAAAAAAAAAAAAAACTGAATTTTCAGAAGTTTTCATTCATTCCAATTTCAACTTTCCTTACTTACTAGGTTAATTTCAAGTATAAAAAGGGGCTCTAAGACTTCATTTGGACACACACAAACACGAGAATCATCTCATAAGCTTTCTCTCTCATTTGAGCACACTATCTCTCTCTCTATACTCGTGGTCACTCTTTCTTAAGCTTCCATTGAATTGCACCACCACCACAATTAGGTCCCTCTAGCCACCAACAACTAAGCCCAACCCATTTCAACTATTTTCGTAGCCCCTAGCCTCATCTCTAAACCACCATACTCCAAACCCTAAAGCTTACCACCATTACCACACAAACCACCATTTTAGCTGCCTTAGATTAACCGACGCTGACATGGCGCCACGTGGCATGCTATGTCAGCTACCACGTATCATTATTGGACATATGGTACCCTAAGATTGGATGATAGGGGTTGACAAAGTGCCATGTCAATGCTACATCAACCCTTTCTCGTCCTTTTCTTTCTCTTTCTCCCCCTTTCCTTCTTTTTCCCCAACTTTCTCGATAAAACAGCAATAACCCCTTCACTTTAGACTCTCTTTTTTTTCACACATTTTCCACACTTAAACATGCTAGTTAGTGAGTAATTCTTGTTCTACACATGGTATAATTCGAATATGGCCCTAAAACACATCCAAACCTATGCATTTGAGTACTCAAATTGGTGTTGAAAATTTGAAAAAAATTGAATTTTCAAGAGTTTACATTCATTCTAATTTCAGTTTTCCATTCTTACTAGGTTGTTTTAAGTATAAAAAGGGGCTCAAGGACTTCGTTTGGACATACACAAACACGAGAATCATCTCACAAGCTCTCTCTCTCATTTGAGCTCACTCTATCTCTCTCTATACCCCTAACTACTCTCTCTCTTCAGCTCTCTCTCTTAAGCTTCCATTGAATTGAACCACCACCATAACAAAGTTCCTCTAGCCACTAGCAACCAAGCCCAACCCACTTCAACTGCAGCCATAACCCCTACCCTCATCTCTGAACCACAACTCTTTGAACCCTAAAGTTCACCACTACCACTGCACAAACCACTGGTTTAGCTACACTTAGGAAAAAGGCTACCACACCACAACACCCACAACACTTCAAAACATATGACCCAACCACCAATCGAACTCTTACAACCTCTATGTAGCCTAACCAAGACCACTACCAATCTCCCAATTCCAACCACCATTAAAACACCACCCAAACACTGTGGCAGCAATCCCAAACCCCCTAGGTCTAATAAACTCCACACAAATTCATCCTTACCCACAAAAAATTCCCCTTGAGTAGCCTTAGATTGCCCCTGCTAATGCCACAGCTTCTTGAATATAATTAGGTTACTTGACCTGAATTCAACCATATCTAACCCGAGTTGACCTTACTAACCCACTCTAGGACTTGACTTGCTTGCCTTTCCTTTAGTCTGACTCTCCTTCAATTTAGATTGTTATATATTAGAAATAGATAAAATAGAACAAGTAATAAATAAATAAGAATAAATAACTAGGTTAGTGAATAAAAATTGTTTTGATACTTAGAAAAATCGGGTTTTCCAAAAATAAATGGACTTTTTTTCTTCAAAATTAGGATCCTATTTAGAATTTCCATAAAAATAAACTTCAATTAAGAGCTTTTAGAATATTTTCCTTAAATAAACTTGAAACGGGTAAACACGTAAACTCAACCACTTTCTAAATTTAAAAATAACCAGCCTACTAATATTTTCGGAACGAACTACGAAAGTCTGATCTCGAATTTTGGGTACATAGGCACCCGTATGTACAGGATAACTTAAAAAATGAAAAAAATTATTTTTCCCCTTTAGTAGTTAATTCTTTAAATCCTTATTTTTTATAAATAGGCATAATTTTAATTATAGCTTGTAAATAAATTTCATTATAAGGGTATATTGAAAGATAAATTTAAATTCAGAGAGATTAAAAAGTGGTACTCGTTTAGGCTTTGAAAGATTAGCCCCTGAATCTAAATCTCTGGTTTTCAAAAATTGTTTTAATAAAAATTGGTTTCATTGAAAGATCAATAACTAAGTTATAATCAATCCACCCAATTGGTTATAACTTAACTTTTTTCCTGACTCTAGTTGGGTAACAACTCCAAAACAATTTCAAAGTTAAAAGAACTGGTTTAAACTATAGCTTGTAAATAAATTTCATTATAAGGGTATATTGAAAGATAAATTTAAATTCAGAGAGATTAAAAAGTGGTATTCATTTAGGCTTTGAAAGATTAGCCCTCGAATCTAAATCTCTGGTTTTCAAAAATTGTTTTAATAAAAATTGGTTTCATTGAAAGATCAATAACTAAGTTATAATCAATCCACCCAATTGGTTATAACTTAACTTTTTTCCTGACTCTAGTTGGGTAACAATTCTAAAACAATTTCAAAGTTAAAAGAACTGGTTTAAACTATAGCTTGTAAATAAATTTCATTATAAGGGTATATTGAAAGATAAATTTAAATTCAGAGAGATTAAAAAGTGGTATTCGTTTAGGCTTTGAAAGATTAGCCCCTGAATCTAAATCTCTGGTTTTCAAAAATTGTTTTAATAAAAATTGGTTTCATTGAAAGATCAATAACTAAGTTATAATCAATCCACCCAATTGGTTATAACTTAACTTTTTTCCTGACTTTAGTTGGGTGATAACTCCAAAACATTTTCAAAGTTAAAAGAACTGGTTTTTTTTAAACCCTAGTTGGGGGTCAATATTAAATGGATAGAGTTTAATATTGATCGGTTTGAAGAAGACTAATTTAAAAAACTAAGAGGAAAAAACCAAGCTCAACAATAGGGAAGCCGATCTGCGAGTCACCTGAGTTGTCCTAAAATGAGTAGGATTTGAACTGAGTGAGGTTGCCAGTTATATGTTCTAGTTTAGGTAGGAGTTGTTAAGGTCTCATAGTACTTAGCTAAGCTTCCTGTGATGTCAGCCTACAGTTGTCGAGCTATAAGATTGGTCAACACTACACTCCTCGTACTGTATCGAGTTGGTCTATAGATTTGGGGCCTCGATTATTTGGTAGCCGACAAAGTTGTTACTAAGTTGTCTATCTTTCCTTTCTCGACCCTTTGGTATTAGCTTAGCCTCGGGTAGGGTAGGTCGGCCTCAATATGGAATATGTTAACCTCGACATGGAATGGCTTAACCTTCACCTTTAGATTATCACAGGCTGATTCCTATCATCATTATAGGGCTAAAAAGAAGTCATCCTCAAGTTTAAGTAATGAGCACAAGCTTCGATGTCAAGTAGGCTCCTCTTTCGTTTTCTTTTCACCAAGGGCATCAGGTTGCTTTAAATCTCCCCAACACTCATAAAAGTCAAGTAGTAACTCTTCCTATCCTTCCGAATTGTATAAGTGTTGAAGAAGTCATCATGGATTACTCTCCTGTCATATTCCCAACGTCAGCCAAGAATTAAATTTACTGCATTCGTAGGCACCATGCTGAAGTCAAGTTCATCCTCGTATGTCCTACTTTGAATGTTATTCAATCTTTCTTATGCATGTAAAGCATACCCTTATTGTTAAACCACTTCAGTCCATATGGTCAGGGGTGAAGGTAGGTTGGCAATCTCATCTTCTCCACTAGCTCAATAGAAATGATGTCGGTATAGCTTTCTCCATCAACTACCAAAGAATAGGTCTTCCCATTTACCAAACATTAGATCTGGAATAAGTTCTCCCTTTAACTTAGATCTTCTTTTAGGTCGGCTCATCGACTTGTCATGGCTAAGAGTTCTTCCATGTCCAAATAGATGTTTACCTCTTCTAACTCACTTTCGGAGCTCTTGTCACTCTAGCTCTCTACTTGAGCATTAGGTCCTTCACCTTTCAAGATCATGACCTTCTTATTCAGACATTGGGAGGTAATATGTCCATAGCCTAAACACTTGAGGCACTTAACTTCTTAAGCCTTGGTGCTAGACACTTTTTCATTCTCTACTTTCTTTGTCTCAGTCTGGTCAGGCCGACTAGACTCTCCTTTCTCGATCTTCTTATCTGGCCTTTTCTTCTCGTCATAACTCTTAAGCTCAAGGCTGCCTTGTTGAGGTCGGCCTTTTGTGCTTTCTTCTCCTCTAACACTCTACTTCCAAGGTTAAGTTAATCAGCTCGTCCAATGAGTTGAACTATTAGAGCTTAACCACATCGACAATGTCATCTCTTAAGCTGCTTAAGAACCTAACAATAGTACGATCCTGATCTTAGCAATCTCATATTTAGTCATCAAGGTCTAAAACTCTTGCATATACTCTTTAACAGTATTTCAACCTTACCTCAAGTGTTGGAAAGCTTAGAGCATCTCCAACTTAAAATAGGTTAGCATAAAACACTGATTCATCAAATGCTTCATAAGCCTTTGATCAGCTCTTCTCCTCTGGCGTCTCACTTAGTAGTTAACTTATCTTACTAAAGACTTGCATATTCAACAAGGGACAATGAGGCTAACTTAACTTTTGTCTAATCATCTTTCATAACACTCAAATAACTTTTCTACTCGAGGAACCTAGGCAAGGAACTCTTTAAGTCTACTACTACCACTGAAGGTTGGCAACTTCAGCTTGATGCTGTCAAGTCCTTTGCTATGTGTCCGAGGCTCATCCTTTGCATTTCGAGCTAGTTGTTTCACCTCAAATCAACGACTTCTATTGGAGCTTTACTTAGCCAAATCTCTTCTTAGCTCTGGCTCTCATCTTCAGGCTCCTTAATTTACCTCGGAGTTACTAATCCTGTCATTGCTCCCCCTCGACTCGAGTTGATCTTCTTTTCTCCCTAGCTTGGCATCTAGTCTTAGCTGTTGCTAATCATTCTCAAACACGTCTGCAACCTCTAACTAAACCAGTAACATCCTAAATAGAGTTAGTGAGATTCTGAATCTGATATTCCAAATTATCAACATATCTCCTTAGGCTACTACAGGGACTATCTCCGCTGATATTGATACTATCTTTAGACATTTTCATCCATACAATAATTTCCTTGGAGAGATTTTAACAAATACGTAATACATTCAACTTTACTCAACTTAGAACCACCACTAAAACTATTCCATACATACTACTACTGATAAAATACAATTGATAGCAACCTAAAAACTACTACTACATGATTTCTACAGCTACCTATGACTAATAAACAGTATTACAATTACTACAACACTACTAAATTAGATTACAACAAAAAATAACTGCCAAAATTACTGCTATATGTATCAACAACCCAATACAAACAACTTACTACCATGACTACAATCATGAATAGTAACTACACTGCAGAACAACAAAAATCAATAGGAAATAACAATATAAAATAAACACTAATGAACACTTTTATGTATGTCTCACCAAGGGCTTTAATACAAAGATGATACGATTCGGAGTGTATGGTGAATACAAACCACAATAAAAACCCAAATGGGTATTCGAGATTTTAATGGAAATGATGAAGTAATAGATGGAATGAGGGTTTGAATGTGAATGTATAAGGATATCACACACCAAAGCACAAACACAATCAAGATTGAGCTCAAAATAGGGTTCAATACAACTCACAAACACTAAATCTAAACTCGAAATTCAAATGAGGGTTAGATACGACTCACTAACTTACTCAAATGAAGGTTCACCACAATCTCAAGAAGAAGTTTGATAAGAACACACTAGCTGAACTAAGCTTACAAGAGAGATGAGGCTCTTAAGAATATTCACTTTAACTCTTAAGATCAAAGATAATAATTTAGCTACTTATAAGATTTTGTTATTTACAGGAAGTCCTAAAACCTTAATGATAGAACTATAAAATAATATATAAGGCCTGAAACCTTAAATATTAGGCCCACCATTAAAATAAGGAAAATATTGACAAAGTGTACAAAACTACGCATTTAACAAGGAGGTCGACATACGAGTCATCTAAGGTGTCCTAGAATGAGTAGGATCCAAACTGGGTAAGGCTAGCAATTGGATGTCCTAATTTAAGTAGGAGTCATTGAGGTTTCACAGTGCTTAGCTAAGCTTCCTATAAGGTTAGCCTACAATTACTAAGCTCTAAGATTAGTCAGCACTAGACTCCTCATGCTATACCGAGTTGGTCTATGGATTTAGGGCCTTAACTATTTAGTCTTTGGTCTTCTTGGTAGCTGACAAAGCTATTGTTGACTTTTTTTACTTTCCTGTCTTGACCTTCTAGTATCAGCTCAACCTCGAGAAGGGCAAGGCAACCTTAGCTTGGAACAAGTCTATCACAACTTAGGAGATGATCTAGTCGTAGCAAACGCCATATATAGCGTGAAGGACCACAAATTGGTTACCCTTCCAATCATACCCTTCGTATAATACACAAGGCTTCTATAACCACTAACTTTCCAAGAATATACAGATCAAAATAATATCATCACATAGTCATATTTACATAATATTTAAGCTATAAAGATTATATTAAACAAAAATCTAGTACATATGGATCTACAACACAATCAAGATGAAAAGTACACATATAAAAGTCTACTTAATTAAGTCCTCTTGATGCTCGGAATGGCTCACTCTTGCTCAAAGTACCATGTTAACTTCTAGCATTCTACAGCCAACGTTGATAAAAAGATAAATCCTGTATCAAAAGCCTAAGAGGGTGTAAGCTAAAAGCTTAGCGAATAAAACCCTCAACTACAACTACAAGCAAGTTATAATACATTAAACACAAGTATATGAATAAATGAGCAATCAATATGCCAAATCAATACATACGGCTAACTAGTTACTGTACGTAACTCAGATTTCACGCCCTCCGAAGTTGGGGTTAGAGAATACACGGCACCAATTAGACCTAGGCATTATATTAAAACTTATTTTTCTACGAAACTCCATTTTTCTTATTTATATAAATCAATTCTTTTATTTTAATTAAAAATCAAGTTCTAGTATAATCATGAATAAGACCCCACAATCTACACTCACCCATAAATGAAGGCCTCTAGACTTAACCTTTAGCCAAGTGGTTGGCACCTCCAACGCTTAATGTTCTCACAGGCTAAGGTAAGGTCATATAATACGGGTGCATCATACTAAACTATTATACTTATAAATAACAACCCTCGTTTGGCCTCTCCTTACCTCCATATGATGTAACGGCCAGAATTAGTTTATGCGATGCTTATCAATGCACGTTCCAATTTTATCTAATCAATTAGGTATAGTTAGGTCCAATTATTATCTGACTAAACAATATCATAAACAAAATACAATTATTATACACCAAGCATGTCGTTATCAGCATTTTAAAGTAGTTTCATAGTTTAGCAAACAATAGCATATACAAACATTTCCCGATCCCACACAACATTCAATTAATAATGTCATTTAAGTTCACTAGCTACAAGCACACACAAGTATGGAATCATAGGGAAATTACTCACTCAGCCATGTCATCTTATACTAATCGTAATAATCGATTGGAAGATCCAAACCCTCATCGAGATTACTTAATCATTATGAGATAAAAACAATAATAAGTAATTGAGTTAACTAGTACTTCTAGATAATTACTTACCTAATTCTACTTAAGTTACCATTAGTTTTTCATCCAATTGAACTTTATCATATTTTCGATATTTACAAGCTTATAGTCGTTTCTTATCATTTTCAAACGTACATTCACATGATAAGGTCCGTTTTAAACATTAAAATCCGTGCTTTACAAGATGGATTTAATTTATTGAAATTTTAATTATTGAAACTTAAATATTCTTATTTGCTACTTTTGTATATTATTTATCACTTATGACCTAATTAGTCATTTATTTCTTATGTTCTTATAATTTTGCATTATTTATACTATTATGTGTATTTAAATAAGATTAATTTAAGTTGATATATGTATTATGGGCTTACTGCAGTTTCAGCCATATAGGTACACATGTGTATATATATTATGTATTTTATTATTTTATTATACTATCTTATAATATATTAAGTAATCATGTTATAATTTACTTATGTACAACTTTTATACTTATGTACTTATATATCCTATACATATGTTATGTGTATATATACTTCTAATATAATTATTTATATACTTGTATACTTGTACATATACCACATGTACATAAGGTTGTATACGTATTTTTATACGTATTTTCGTATATCCTCCATACCCCTTTAAGAAATCTTCATAGAATTTATATTTTTGAATCTTATGGGCTTAATTAGTAAGCTATATGTATGTACACTTAGTATTTTCCTTATTTTAGGTTATGTACAGAAAAAAAGTATTCGTGTATAAGGATATCTATACTATGTACATGTATTTATACTTACGTATCCATTAAAATCTTTGTGTACAACCTCTCTACATATACTTATGTCCTCTTAGTTTGGTTTATGTATATATACACTTATGCTATGTATATTACTAGGTTTATACATACACACTTCATGTGTATTCATGAGTCATATGAACATAGGTATTCTACTCATATACGTATAAGTATTGCTACACTTATGGGCATGTATATAAGAGTCCTATTTGTATTAACAAACATGTACATATTACACAAAATTTCTATATTAATATAAGGTAGATAACTAACTACTTGTTAAAATATGAAATTGTAATTTTCTCTCCTTGTAATAGGAAAGAGGAGTTTATGTATGTGAGATAGTGGTTTAGAGTTTGTTAATAGATGAAGTGAAAAGGAAAAACAAGAATTAGAAGAAGGATAAGAAGAAGAGAAAAGCGACGGTTGGGAATAAGGAAGAAGAAAAGGGTTTTGTTTTGTGTTGTAATTTGTGGTTGATAATTGAAATAAGGAAGGGTAGGGGGCGCAAGGATAAGAAAAGAAGAAAAAAAATGCATGTGAAAAATGAATGGAAATCAAAGAAAGTAAAAGAAATCTCTAGATTGAAAATCGCATTCGTTGACTTAGTCAACTTTCTTAATTTAAATGTAATTAGTGTACATAATGATGGAATTGAAGGTAATTAGGAAAGTAATTAGGAAAAAAATTAAGGATATGAAGGGAATCATGGAATTAAATGAAATAATTAGTAAAAACAATTATTAAAATCCTTCTTTGAGTTTTTACGTCGTATATATATAATTTAGTATAATACTTAGTATAACTATCATGAAAAGTGCAATTTAGTACTAACATGGACCATATGTAGTATTAATATTAACTAAACACTTAAATCTATATAATACTAACTTAGTTATATAATTATGAGACTAATATGATCTATAATGAAATATCCTACTTTCTAATAAATTTAATTAGTATTGTACACATTTATGAATAATTAGAAGTTATCTTTAATCGTTGGTTGATAATTTTATATGATTTAGCGTATTATTGAGTATTGGTAATCAATTAGGGTTTTATCGTAGAGTTATAACAAATTGGTATGTTTATACACTTAAAAATTATTATTCTAAGGTTTTTATTACTTTCGAGTATAATCTTTAATGTTTATATACATTTAAAGTCTAAAAGTCTTACACACAATAGAATCCTCGATTATTATCTTAGGATTTTCATCTCAACTAGCCTTATCGACTATTAGGATTGTCTAACACACTTGAGTCTGCTTCTGATGTTAGGTTGTAAAATTTAGGGGTTTACATCCTTTTCTCCTTCAAATAAGTTTTGTCCTCAAAACTTAAAAGGCATACCTAATTTATCAAATAAATACGAATATCAACACTTTACTTCGTCTTCCATTTCCTAAGTTACAAACTCTTGTTCATGACTCTTCCATATGACTTTACATATCTAATCTCTTTGTTCCTTAACTTCTGCACTTTACTATCTGTGATCTTGACTATATGTTCTTCATAAGTCAAATTTTTTTTTCAATCTCACCGATTCCAACTCAATGACACAGTTGGGATCTGAAATATGTCTTCTCAAAACAGATACATGAAATACATTGTGAATCCCTAACAAGTTAGGCAGTAAAGCCAACCGATAAGCCAACTTCCCAACTCGCTCTAGAATTTCAAAAGTTCCAATGTACCTTGGACTTAGTTTACCTTGCGTCTTCATACGATGGATACTTTTAATTGGGCTCACCTTAAGATACACATGATATCTTACCTGAAATTCCAATTCTCTTCTTTTTAAGTCAACCGTACTTTTCCGTCTATCTTGTGATTGCTTCATTTTCTACCTAATCACAATAATCTTCTCAATTGTTTCTTACACCAACTCTGGACCTAACATTGTTTTCTCCATATCATCCTAAAATAATGGTGATCTACACCTTCATCCATATAGAGCTTCATATGGAGGCATTTGAATAGTTTAATGATAACTGTTGTTGTAGGCAAACTTAATTAGCAACAAATGAGAATCCCAACTCCCTTTAAATTCCATAATGCAAGCCCTTAACATATCTTACAGGGTCTATATAGTTCTTTCTGTCTGTCCATCAGTCTGTAAGTGGTATGCTATGCTAAACTACAACTTTGTCCCCATAACCTTTTATAGGCTTATCCAAAATTTAGATACAAATTGGGGATCTCTATCCAACACAATTCCTACTGGTACACCATGTAATCTCATTATCTCCTTTATATAGATTTGGGCTAGCTTTTCTAAAGAAAAGGTTATATTGATCGGTAGAAAGTATACTGCTTTAGTGAGTCAATCAACAATGACCCAAATTGCATCATGTCCAGCAGTCATTCTTGGTAAACTATTTACAAAATTCATAGATATTTGGTCCCATTTCCATTCAAGAATAGGTAATGGTTGCAACAATCCACCTGGTCTTTGATGTTTAACCTTTATTCTTTGGCAAGTCTCACATTTCAAAACATAATCAGTAACATCTTGCTTCATCCCATTCCACCAAAAGTTCTTCTTCAAATCTTGATACATTTTTGTTCTTCCTGGATGGACAGAATAACTAGAAGAATGAGCTTCATTTAAGATCTCTTCCCGAAGCTCTAAATCATAAGGTAGACATAATTTATCATCCATCCTTAATGCTCCATTCTCATCAATTCTGAAATCAGTATACTTCCCGATTACCATCTCTTCTTTTATCCAATTCAAAGTAAGATCATCATCTTGTGCTCTTCGAATTCTTTCTATCAAAGTTGGCTCAACTACTATATTTGACAATTCTACATCAACTTCATAACAAGAGAATTTCAAATTCAATTTTTCAAATTCTTTGACCAATTCTCATTGATCAGTAAGAAGAGATGCAACTTCAGCATGGTTTTTCCTGCCTAAAGCATCAACTACTACATTTACCTTATCAGGACAATAATTAATTCCTAAATCATAATCCTTGATCAACTCAAGCCATCTCTTCTATCTCATATTCAATTCTAATGATCCTTTGGTTAATATAATTCTAGCCTTTCTTGTTACATGTACTTGTTTATGCTCTTAGTTCAACTTGCCTTTCTATTCTAAGCTTGCTTGCTTGGAACTTTTGTTCACCATAATAGTAGTTATATATAAATGTTTATAGAAATTGGTCGAGTAGGTATACCAACCAAATCGATGTACCTTCACCTTGACTGTATACCCCTTAAGTGCGAGGGCCATTAAGGTGGTTAACGCATTGAACTGAGCTATTTAGTTTACTCAAGTAGTGCTTACGCTTTCAGTTTTGAGAACCGTGCCATTACTTAAACCTTGTTAAGGGAACTCCCTCGATGGTAATCAACGCCTTAGTCCCTATAGTGCTAGTGTAAATACTAACTTGGGGTATGGGCTTGGGGAATTAAAATTAACCTAAACACAATGGTGTACTATGTAAACTGGCAATGAGAAAGAGAGTATGTAGGCCCATGGTGTCAATAAGAGTACTAACTTGGGACATGTCTTCAAGGATGAAAATCAACCTAAAGATAAGAGCACATGGCATGAGCTAACAATAGGGGAAAGCAACTAGATAAGTGTAGGGAACTAGTCATTTCATTAACTGTGATATCCTACAAATTAGCAACCAAGACATGGACATCTATGTATTAAGTTAAAGTCTTATCCTTGTATAATTAAAGTTAATAGTTAATTTAGGGCATTTGAGAAAATAAACCAATTAGGCTAGAAACTTACGAGAAACATGATAATTCTAATCAAGAAATTCTCATACACTTGGGAGTAAAAAATATAATAAGATATCAAGAATACAATCAAAATAATGAGGATTTACTTTATATGAGCCCCAGAAGTCGAATTTAAAACAGTCGTACCCAAATTTAAAGCCTTTAATAAAAACTCATTTAATTTAGCCCAAACTTTACGATTAAGTTAGAAAAGTTAGTTGAAGTGACCCAATAAAGTTAGATTTTAAAGATAATATCCTAAAAACCCAATTTCAGCCTTTGAAGTATAATTATTCATAATAACGTAAAACTTGTTGTAACCCTTAAAATCGAGTCTAAAACACAACGAGAACTTAAAAATAAGTTATTTAAGCAATAAAAAGGAATGACATAGCATAATATATTACATGAATACATGTATTCTTATAAATATACTCGGTATATATAATAAATATACTCGTAAATTAAACCGAAATTATATAACTATATATAATATGCTATAAATTCAAAAAAATTAAATAGAAAATATGTTTTAAAAAAAAAGATATGCTAGAAACATGATTACATATATATAATTACTCATTACATGTAAAATATATATAGGATATATACCAGTATATTAACCAAATCATTAAATACTAACATAAAATACCAAAATAACCTAAAATATCATCTAAAAATTATAAAAAATATATAAGAAACAACTTGGAATATGATTAGATTAAATGTGGAGTAGCTTAAAAAGGATAAGCAGCTGCATCAAAAGTAATTTAATAAAAATTCGACACCTCATCCTATTAATTAAACACTTGTAAATTACATAAAAATTTATTAATAATTAAGAAAAAAATCCAACCACCTCTAATCATTATAAATAGGGTCCCTAGGTTTAAATTTCACACTTTAGCAACTAGCACTTAAGAAAAATTCGGGAAAAAAATTAGATAAGAAAAAAGAAAAACAAAACAAAGTACTGACCTAGTGTGAATCCCCAACCATCTGGTGACCTGACATAGATCCCTGTCGGACCTAGGCAAAGCAACTTGTGCCCTTACTGACCAACATACCCCTATCGCGAATAGTGGCCGGAGCACTGACGAACAAATTAGTTAATTTTCTACCTTGTTTTTTTTTATAATTTCTAAAAATATTAAATTAAGTCAAAAAATTATTTAAAAAATTTATATCTTGGTTATTTTAGATATGCTTTCATATTGTAATTTTATTTTTGTAAAATTATGATTATTTTATATACTAGCTTAAGAAAGTTACTATTTATCTGAATTTTAACTTTCAAAAATAAATACACTAAATGATGTAGTTTCTAGCTCAAAACTTTTGTGTAGAATACATATAATATTTATTTAATTGCTATGTAGTCAAATTTTTAATTTAGGTATTTTTTATATTTATTGTATTTTTTACCCTAAAAATAGCGTGAAATGATGAAATAAATAGGTGTTTATGAAATTAATTGATGAAATGGATGTCCACTAACTTTTGGTGATTTATAATGATGTTCGGATATATTGAAAATAGTTTTCTGTAAAAAGGATAATATTTGGTTAATTAAATGTAATTTAGGAGTAAAAATGTAATTATGAGTATATAAGCGATAAACCGATAGTATAAAACCATGTATTGATTGAATTCCCCATATTTTTAAGAGTTTATAAAAATTTTTGGGGAATTATTTGGTGACTCAAGCCATTTATTATGAATTTTTATAGTAAACTAGCTTAAATTATGAACCGAAGCACATTTTTAGTATTAATAGGCTAAAATATAATAAAAATTGAAACAAAAAATTATACATGTACATGCTGGTTAGGTTTAGTAAAAAAATGAATTTTTAACCTATTTAGCAATAGTTACACGACCAAGTTATGATATAGACATATTAAGATCAGATAGTGCACATATTATTAAGTTGTATCAGCAAATTATATAAATTATAGTCCAATTACATAAAATGAGTATAATACAATAATACTTATTATAGGAGCGTATAGATATAATATAAAGCTAAAGCTAAAAATACCCTTTAGTTGTCATCTCTCGAAATAGAATTCGTAATACGTATTATTAGGAGTGTACGAATACAATAACACTACTTTTACCAAAAAAAAAAAAAATTGGATAATCTTAGGTTATATAACCTATATCTCTATAATATTATGAGAATTTACAAACTACAATAACTGTATCATAATTGAAACATAAATTGACTAATTAAAAATAAGTTTTGATACAATAAAAATGATGTATTATACGTAATAGTATAACTATGTATATTATCAATACTTAATAACTTAACTTATATAATAAAAACTATATTTCATTATATAAGAAAAATAATAATACACCTTAGATATGTATATATATATATATTTATATATATAACTTCAGAAGGAAATAAAAGAGTAGATAAAACCTTGACGTTTTCATAACTCCTGTGAAAACTAAATCTAGATTTTGTATATATATAGGGTCTCCCAATGAATAAAGCATCAACGATACGAGTCTTCTACATAAAGCATCAGGATAGGTAAGCAACATCGATGTTTCACAGTATTTTGAGACATTACTTTAGAATATTTAGAGACTTTAGTGTATATTTGCTTATGATTATAGTTAGCTGGGTATGCGTATGCAACGCTTGTGTTTGAGATTTGATTTGCTATGATTAGAGCTAAGCTCCATGTTATGGTTGTTTAGTAAATATTATGTTTGAATTTTTTAAACTTGGTTGATTACCCTAAAAATGAATTAACTCAAACTCAATTTAACATCTAACCTGATATGTATTGCAACCCATTAGGGGTAACGGTTAGGATTTTCAGGCCAAACACAAATTCCCTTTAATGAAGATAGTTGAAGTAGTCTTTTCCCCATCCTTAGCCAAACTAAGTGATAGGAGAAGAGGTCACGACAAGGTTGGAGGCCATAGTTCGAAAGTAGTAACTAGAGAAGGGTATTCTCTATTACACAGGCCCCAGTTTGGTTTTGATTTGTGAGTGCGCGACGTTAAGCTCCTCAACTCGCATAAAAGTGGACGCAATTTCTCTGATCTCACGACAGACTAGATGACGTTATGTGATGGCATTTACTTATACGCACATTGCATCTAACTAACTTGATTAAAAACCTTACTTGTGTTATGCTAAATGCATACTTCTATCTTCACCCCACTTACTAAGCAAGTTGTCACTCATTCCCCTATAATTTGTTTTACAAGTTCCAAATGGATTATAAGTACCTACCCAAAACCAGAGCATTAGTAAATTAGGACGAGGAGTAAGGCATAACAAGGAAAGACTAGTTATGGTCCTAAGTATTGACTCTTTTAACTTTTAAGGGAAATTTTATAGGTCTCCTTAAGGGGCTTAGTAGTTTTCTATATTCTAGTCTGTATATGAAATTATAGGTACTTATGGGATTTACTACCACTCTTTGTAAAATCAAACTACAAGTTATTTTTAACAAATTATTTCAAATGATTACTCCATAGGTTTATAACAAACAAGTATCGAATTAGATGCTTCAAAGAGATATAATCGAGTACGCCTGGTGTGAACTAAGTATAAGATAGCAGTTATATGGACAGTTTCTATCTTAGGATGATTCATATGGTGAGACTTTTATGAATCTATATTTTTGGGGTAGGACATTAACATAATAATTTTTATAAACACTGTAAACATATTACAAAACTTAGGTGAAATATAGCCTTAGGTTGCTTGATTCCATATTTTGGGGATAGGTTGCCCATCGCAGGTCTTGAGCTTATATGCCTCATTGCTTGCATCCTCTATTATACATACTGGATCCTCCCAATTGGAGTTGAGTTTTCATAGTCCTTCTTGTGAGCCTGTGGCTTCTAATTTTTTATATACCAAGTCTCTAAGGCAGAACACTTTGTAATTTACTTTCTTGTTAAGTATCAAGCCACTCGTTGTTGGTAAGTTACCACCTAGGCATTGTATTGTGCACCTCCTCGATCGCGTCAAGACTTACTTAGAAAGCCATGTGGTTTGTGTTCACATTAATGTTATAAACCTTGCTAATAGGCAACTTGAGATCAATTAGGAGTGGCTCTCTAGTAAACATTTTGTAAGTCATGCGACATCCTCAAGGGATGTTAGGGAGCTTGTCTAGCCATCTACCTTCAATGCATTCTATCCTTTTCTTCAAGCTACCAAGGACGATATTATTGATTGCCTCGACTTAGTCATTGGTTCAAGGGTAAGTGACTAAGGTGTAATGGAGCCTTATGTTGTGTTTGTGAAAAAACTCTTAGAACTTATTGTTATCGAATTACTTGCCGCTATCTATAATCAATGCATAAGGCACACTAAAATAGGAAAGGATGTGCGTGAGGACAAAGCCTTCAATAGCTTCAGTAATAATGGTCAACTTTAACTTCCACCCACTTAGTCAAATAGTCAATTACCACCAAAATGAATTGTCGATCTCCAGATGCCTTTAGGAAAGGGCTAAGTATGTCTAATCCCCATTGATCAAAAGACTATGGACTTATCATAGGATATAGGTCAAAGCTCAGCATATAGGAGATCGAAGCATGTTTTTAGCACTTGTGGCATTTTTAGACTAAGGCCTTCGCATCCTCCATGGTTTGCTAGTAATGACCTAGTTGGAAGACCCAAATGTAGAAGGCTTGGGATTAAATGTAGTTGCTGCATACACTGGTGTATAGCTCTTCTAGAACGTAAATTCCTTCTTCAAGTCTAAGGCATCTAAGGAGTGATATGATCTAGCCTCAATGGTATAATACTTTGTCGATGAATGTGTAGTTGATGTAAGCTTAAGCTAACTTTTCACCTCAATTTAGTCTTCTAGCACTGCTCTGATCTTTAGATGCTTTATTATGGGGTCTATCCAGTAACGTTAAGAGTTTGTAGGTCGAATCTCATGGACTTCTTGTTCTTATCCCTCTATAATGCACTTTGGGAGGTACTGGATGAAAAGCAGTTTGTCGTGGTCATGTTATGTTGAGACAGTGCTGGAGGCTACCTTTGACAACATGTCTACTTTTGAATTCTTTGCTCAATGGATTTTGTTGATCTTCCAAGAGGTAAAGTTCGACAAGAGTCCTTAGACTATTTGGAGGTACTTGATCATCATCCCTCCCTTTATCTCATAATCTCCCTTTACATATTGGACTACTAACATAGAGTTCGAGTGGATGTTCAATTTCTCTACCTAATGTCCTTAGCTATCTTTAACCTAGTAATAAGTGCCTAGTACTCGCCCTTGTTATTATCAGCTGAGAATCTAAAATTTAAGGAATAGAGCACCTTCATTCCAAGGGTCTTGTAACTTTATGCTGCCATACCCCCTACCTTCGCCCTCTCCCCCTGAGTAAAGGAGCCATCAAGATGGAGAGTCCATACTAGTATGTCAATGTCCACTTAGATTTCCTCCTCTCTCGTATATTGTGCAACGAAATCTATGAGAGCTTAGGCCTTGATTTTCTTGCTTAGGTTAAAACTACACATCATGAGCGCTGAGCTCGAGGGCATATTTGACCATCCTTCCCGAGGCATTTGGCTTTTGCAGGATGGCTTTGAATGGTTGGTCAGTTTATACAATGATTAGATGGGCTTGAAAATATGGCCTAAGTTTACATGCAATGATTACTATTGTGAGAGCAAACTTCTTAATCTTAGTGTATATGTTTTCTAGTACTTGAAGAATGTGGCTGACATAATACACAAGTTTATGTTCTCATCCATTTACTCAAATGAGGATTGAACAGAGTGGTCTGTCATTAACGACGAGGTATAGGTATAATTCTTAGCTAGGGATGGGCTTTGAGAGCACTGGTGGGCTTTTCAGAAACTTCTTCAAACTGTTGAATCCTTGTTGGCACTGGTTCATCTAATTGAGCTTAGAGGGGTTCTTTAAGAGCTTAAAGAACTCCAAACACTAAGAGCAGTGGTGGGCTTTTTAGAAACTTCTTCAAACTATTGAATCCTTGCTTGCACTAGTGCATCCAATTGAGCTAAGAGGGGTTCTTTAAGAGCTTAAAGAACTCCAAGCACTAATCTGCACTTCTAGACACCAAGCAATTGAGGGCATTTTAGAATTCTTTCACCGTTTTAAGAGCCATCATGTCACAAACTATTTAAATTTTGTTCGAGTTAGCCTCAATTCCTCATTCAGTGACCATGAAACTAAGAAATTTTCCTGATACTACCCTGAAGACATACTTCTAGGGGTTAGGTTTCATCTGGTAGTAGCAGACAGTGTTGAATGTTTCTTAGAGGTCTTCAATGTGATCTTTCTTCTCCTTGGTTTTCACAATCATGTCATCTACATAGACCTTAATGTTCCTTCCAATATACGACTTGAAGATAATGGTGTTGAGTCTTTGATATGTTTCTTCAACATTCTTTAAGCCGAAAGGCATGACCCTATAGTAGTAAGTGCTGAAGTTTGTAATGAACAAGGTATGGACCTTGTCTTTAGGTATCCTACGAATTTGATTATAACCTGAGTATGCATCTATGAAACTAAGAAGAGCATGACTTAATATCAAGTCAACGAGCTAGTGTATGCAGGGGAGAGGGAAACAATCTTTAGGATAGGCTTTATTAAGGTAAGTATAGTCGACACACATTTGCCATTTCTCATTAGCCTTCTTTATGAGGACCATGTTTGTGAGCCATGTAGGGTACTTCTCTTGCTTAATGAATTCAGCTTAAAGCAACTTCTGGACTTCTTATTCAATTGTAGCCTGGCACTAGGGCACGAAATGTCATTTCTTTTGTTGTACTGAACATATGCTAGGTTGAGGTTGAGGTAATGAGTTGCTTCAAGGATGTTGATTATTCCAAGTATGTCTTTGAGTGTGAATGTGAAGACGTCTTTGTTCTTCCTAAGGAAATCTACAAGCTTTTTTTTTTTCATCCTTAAGTAGGGTAGTCTTGATTCGAGTAATCAACTTTCAAGTGCTTCTAACCTCAATTTCCTTAGGTTTTTTCTATTAGTTCTCCTCGAAAGGTTAGTTTTTTTGTTTGTAGTGGATTTGATGTTCATGATGTTTTCTCATGTCTAAGCTTTGAGATAAATAGACATAGACAACTTTTTGTCTCCTTACGCTTTACTGACTCCTGTCAATGTTAAGAACTTAACTTTTAAGCATATTTGATTGACTAGCATATCGAATTTCATTATGCTCAGTCTTCCTAGTAAGCATTGCATGGTGATTAATGATCGACTACCCCAAACTCAATAGGCTATATGGCCACATGTGTCACGAACTGAGGACGGCCTAATCATGGCAGACGCCGTATACTGTATGAAGAACCCCTGATTGGTTACCCTTCTAATCAAAACTCTTCACACAATATACAAGGCTCTACAACTACTAGTTTCCAAAGTACATCCAAATTCACATGATATCATCGCACAACGTATTTATATAAAAGTTAAGTTATAAAGCTTACAATACACAGTGTTTAAGTATGTCTAAGTTTATAATAATAAGATAAACATAAGTACATGAGTAGGAGTCTACATAAACTACTCCCTCTCATTACACAGGACACCTTGCTCTTGCCCAAGTCCCCAGGCTAACCTGTGGCATCCCTCGTCCTATCTCTACAAACAGGCTATCCTATAACAAAAGTCTAAAGGGGTGTAAGCCTAAGCTTAGTGAGCAAAACCCTCAGCCACACAACAAGCAAGTTATAAGTACATTATAGTCACGCATATGAATAAATGATCAAACCGAATGCCAAACAATACACATACTTAACTAGTTCATATACGTAACTCGGATTTAACGCCCTCCGAAGTCAGGGTTGGAGTTTACACGGCACTAATCAGATCCGGGTATTATACTAGAACTTACTTTACCACGGAACTCCATGTTCCGTACTTATATCAAATAATTCTTTTATTTTAAAAAAAACCCAAGTTCTAGTATAATTGTGAATGGGCCCCCGCAGTCCACACTCACCCCTAAACGGAGGCCTCTAAACTCGACCCTTAGCTAGGTGGTTGGCGCCTCCAATGCCTAGTGTTCCCGCGGGCCAAGGTAAGGTCATTTTGTACGAGAGCACCATACATAACCAAATAAATTAATAATATCAACCCCTGAATGGCCTCTCTTTATTCCGTGTGATGTGACGGCCGGAATAGTATCCATGCTATACATGTTAATGCATGTTCCAGTTTCTTTTTATAGGCCGAGTATAATTTTGTTCAAATTATGTTGTGACCATCCACTAATACACACAATCATTTTCTATACTACCATGCAACAAACAAGGCATTCTCTGCATTTAAGGTAAATTTACAACTCAACATACAATTACATATACAAGCATTTCCCGAAACCCACACAGTAGTTAATTAAAAATAATATTTAAGTCCACTATCTACAATCACAATTAAGCATGGAATCATAGGGTAAATACTCACTTAGCCATAGCGGTTCGCCCTAATCGTAGTAATCGATCGGGAGGTCCTCGCTCACCTCAGGGTCACCTGATCATTATGCAATAATAACACTAGTAAGTACCTGAATTAACTACTAATTCTAAACATTTAATTACCTAGTTCTACTTGAATTACTATCAACTTTTACCCGGTAAGACTTTAATTTCAATCTTATGTAACTTTTTCGTTTTATTTTTTATATTTATGAATTTATAGTTATTTTTCATCGTTTCCGAACATATATTCACATGGTAATATCTGTTTTGGGTGTTAAGACCTCTATTTTACGTTATGTACTAAATTTATAGAAATTTTTAGTTATGAACATTTAAGTACTCTTATTACTTATGTTTATATCTTTTATTCCTTAAATTCTTAAAATTAAAGGATTTTACTTTGCTATTACTCATTCATGTATTGAATTAGGTATAATCTAATTTAGAAGGTGTATTAGGATTTACTAATTTAGTTACCTAGTTATCTACACTTTTCTTGGTTTTCTTATTTTCTAAACTTATACTTATGTCATCGCTTACATCATCTTTTGCTTATGTCATTGCTTATGTCATCACTTGCTTATGTCATCATGTGCTTATGTCATCACTTACCTCATCATATGATTACATAAGCCTTTTCCTCATGCTTATGTCATATGTATATGTATTATGTACATGTTATCCCTTTCTCTTATACTTATGTACATATACTTTATACATACTTATACTCATACCTATATTTAGACTTATACGTGTATACATACCCGTATACCTATACGATTGGATACGTATTTTTATACTAAAATTCGTATGCCTAAGCTTTTCCTTAAGAAAAGCTTTCTAATTCCATGTTTTTGTGTTCTTATGTATATATTTAGTGTAGTATAGGTATGTATAGTTAGATATGATCTTAAGTTAGGTTATGTACATGATAAATACTCATGTATAAAGGTTCACATACTTGTACTCTTTTGGTATTTCCTTATGTATACATACTTATAAGCATATACTCATGTCTTCCTTTCTTCTTCTTCAAAAGCTCAAATTTCTACACTTAAAGATGGAAACTTTGTTTCCTCTTCTTCAAGACAATACTAACCACATAACTACTTATCTAATCTATCTAATTAACTAACTAATGAATAATATAAAGTAACATAAAACAACTTAAAGACATACCTTTAATTATGTTAAAGTTATGGAGACAAAAGTGAAGTAATGAAAGTGAAAGAGGGGAGGGAAGTTCACGGCATGAAAATGGGGATTTTGATTTGTTTCTTTTGTTTATTTCTTTTGTTTGTTTCTCTTAATGGAAGACAACATGTCGTGGGGTTTTGAAGGGAGGATGTGGACGGCAACAATTGTAAGAAGGAGGAAAAGAAAAATCAAAAGGAAAAGAAAAGAAAGCCATCATTAAGGAAGAGATATTTTCCTTATCTCTTAGCTTTTGTTGACTTTTCAAAATGTTGACTTTAGTCAATATGTGTTGACTTGGTCAACTTTTGGACTTTGGTCAACATGTATTATCTTAGTCAACATTCCTTAAGTATGTGCAATTTTGTGCACATAATGTAGTAATTAAGGGAAATTAGAGGGAAAATGAAGGAAATGAGAAAAAAATGAGGTATATAATGAATGGATGTGTAAATATAGTTGATGAGATCTTACTTTAGGTCTTTATAGTTCATATATCTCATTTGGTAAGCTACTTTGGATAACAAGTGCAAAAAGTACTAATTTGAGTATTAAAGTTCACTATATGTAACCTAATCTTCAACTATAACCCTAACCCTAAGTAAGACTATCTTAATCATATATTTAAGGGATAAATATAATCTATGACTCATTATCTTAGTTCCTAATGGATTACTTGAGAATTCGAATCACATAAGCATGAATGAGGGTTATCTCTAACCTTTTACTAATGATTTAACAAAATATAAGCATTATATTATCAATTAAGGTTTTAGGGTATATCATGTTGGATTAGTGCACATACGTCCTTAATGTAATCATTTTTAAGGTTTTTTTTATCACTTTCTAATGAAATCTTTAGCTTTTAGAAACATTTAGGGTAGAAAAATTCTTTACGCGATTGATTAATTTTTTTAGGGTTTTCACTTTAATTAGCCTTATCGACTCCTAAATTGTCTAATATAGTTGAGTCTATTCAAAAACTAGATCGAAACTTTTAGGGGTTTACAACATGTGCACCATTGCTTAGTTATACTAATAAGGAGATGAGTCCTTTGGCTAACATAGGTCTGCTACCTCCAAAGCTTATGAGGTTATGCTTGTAGTACTGTAGGGGCTCATCAAGTTGGTTCTTCATCTATTTGTAAGCACTATAGAATAAGATATCGGTTGAACTGCCACTATCAATAAACATCTTTATGACATTGAGGTACTTTGTCTCAATGTTAAATACTAATACATCACTATACAAGTAGTTAATGCCTTGTTTATCCTTCGAGGTGAAACTAAAACTAATAGTAGTATCTGTCTTGGGTTTCTTAGCTTTGACGAGGTATCCCTTGTGTTTGGTAGATCTGGAGGTAACATCTCTTATGAGGCCAAGGCTCTGAAGATAGTATTTACTTATCCTCATCTACCACGATGATTTTGATCATTGATGGTATCATCTCTTTATTGGTTTTACTACTATTGTTAAGGTTGCTATTACTGCTCAACTCAATGATACAAGGTTAGTCACTATTGGTTTCTTTCATTGATAATTAGGTAGTCAATGTAGCCTTTACAAACAAGGCCTTCAACCGCATTCTTGAGGTGGCAGCACTTGTTTGTATTGTGGCATGCGTCTAATGGTAATGATAATATCTGCCCGAATTAGCTGCTTCGGGTGTCTCTTGGACATAAGGTTGTTGGAGGAGTTGTTCTCTGACCTCGTATATGACCTCTCCTAGTGGGGCAATTGAAAAGCATGTAAGATGGGAAATATACAAATCTTTGCTTCTACTTTCTCGCCTGTCTTTTGAAGAGGATGGCTTATGGTTTCTCGACCCTAAGTGGTCCTTCATTAATCCATAGATACTATAGTTTGCCTTAAATTGTACCTTAATGGCATCTTCTTGGGCAACATATTTCTTAGCTACTTGCATGAACTCGTCTAGTAACTCTAGCTTATTGAGGGAGATTGCATCGAAAAGCTTGCTAGTGAATTCTATTCCCATGATCAAGGCTAATAGGGCCGTTCCAGTGTTTAGTTTAGAGATGTAAAGCTTTACACAATTGAAGCACTCTAAGTATGCATGCAAAGAATCATTGACACATTGTTTAACATTGCAAAGCATCAAGGAGTCTTTGTGTAGAACTTTGGATCTAAGGAAATACTATTGATACTTACTCATTAGGTCATCAAAGAAGGTAATGGTGCCATCGAGTAAGGTATTGAACCATAGTAAGGCTACCTTTGCCAATGTGCTATGGAAAGCTTTGCACATTATGGTGTCAGTAAAGTTGAGAAGGCTTATCATGGTACATAAGTGGACCAAGTGGTCATTCTGGTCCCATAATCCATCGTAACTATTGAGGCAACGGAGCTTCACCCCTTAAGGTAGTGTCTCTTTGAAGATAAGCGGCGTAAATAGGCTATTTGTTGCTGTTAAGCGCAATGCTAAAGCCGATGATTCGACCTTCTTTTGGTCTTGCATGCTAGATGCATGGCAGATATGTTCATGTAACTCCTAAAGATTCGTATTCTCAAGCATCTTTGGGAATCATCTTGAGGTCAGGTCTTTGGTAGGTTTGGTTGTCATAGAACATTCACCTTACATACATGTTTTGCTGCAATTGCAATTCAATCAATTTCACTGGTCCTTGGGAACTTGCTGATCATATTGAACCTTGTCACATGAACACACTGAGTGTGAAATGCATGGATCGATGTTTTTGCCGGTCGCATGGATGAGATGACCGTTGCTTCTTCATGTGGTCGATTTTAGGATGTATTTCTAAGCTGAGCTACGTCCTTATGAAGGACAACATTAGACTCCTTAATCCTTTGATTGTCTTTGAGTACTAGTTAGATAAGTATTTTGAGTTGCTGAATCTCATAAGCTTGAGTGCTTGGAGTAGGGGGTATTGGTGAATGTTGCAATAGAGGTGACCTGTTACCATCACCCAGCTATGAAGCTTGAGGATTCTTGTTTTTACTTTTTGCCATCTATAGTAGATTAGCCTAAAACGTTGGGCACCAAAATGTTGATTATGGGGACCCAACTAAGTGAGATAAGGTAAGTCAGGCTCTAATTCTTCGGGTGAATGTGTTGATAAGCCTTGGAATAGACTAGGCTCCTTGCTTTGAGGTACCTACAAAAAGCCCATAGTAGTTTTGTTTACGAGGGCCCTTCAAAGCTCAAGTCAATAAGGAGGGAGGAGAAAAGGAAATAAAGTAGTATCCGAGCTCTTTTGTTTTATGGAAGAGGTGCTCAAGTGAGATGATACAGAGTACTTCAAGGAAGGTTTAGGATTATAGAGGTTCCAATCCCTTTACCTATTACTTACACTTTTTGTAGTGTAAAGAGTATAAATACCTAAGGCACATGTTAACTTGGGATTCATCCATATTCACTATTGGCAAAGGATATGTTGAGGGGCTTATGGGATAGCTTTGAGTGTTAGTCAACCACAACCATGCTAGCAACCACATTTGTAATATGGGGCTTAGATGTCCTCAGAGGATATTAGGTGTGTTGGCCATACTACGAATGTTAACCTACAATTAATGAGGTAAGGAGAGGTGTAAGCACTAAAGACAAATGTCTTCAAATGTACAAAAGAAAGAGAAGGTCAAAATAACCTCGAGCTATGAGCTAAACTCTATGGGAGAACCTGCAGAAGAGGGCATGTCCTCGAGTTGTAAGTACAAGTCTAAAGGTCGAGCGAGGGCTTGTAGCCCAAGTTGAGCTAAGTAGGCATTCGAGTCCTCAAAAACCTGGTGCTCAATGAGTGGGCCTTCAAGGTGCTTGTAAGTGAGCTCAGCAATCGAGCAAAGTGGGGTACTTAAATAAGGTAAGGTTTTTGGTCAACCAGCTATCAATGGGCCTTGAAGGGTCTCTACTCAATTTGGGCCTAAGGTCAACCTAAAATAATGCATCAATAGTGCTTATGTCACGATCTTTGTTTTGGAAGATAAGTAAAGGTGTTTAACTTGGGGCTTAATGTGAAGTGAGTGTCATTAGTAGGTGATTTGTTTGTGGGGTTTAATATTCTTTGAAAGCGGGGTTGTCTTCCTATAAGCAAATCGATCAAGAGATGATGCCACTCTCTTAATGATAGCTATGGTAGGCTGAAACTAGTTGAGAAGTTGAGCCTCCTAATCATATAGGGTCTTATGACAATACTAGATGGTATTCCTAAAGATAAAAGGGCTAGAATAATCTTAAGAAGATAGGAAGGGAAAAGGTTGCATTGTCATTTGTAAGACGAGAAAATATGATGAAGTAAAGGATGGTCAAGCGTTGCATGGGCAATTTAGGAGGAAGTGAACCTCCTATCATAAGTGGTATCAGAGCGAGAAAATTCCAACCAGCTAACGAGCCTCTTAAATATTACCCAATGTACTATAATGAGAAGGGTAGTTCTTGTTAACAACTAGGCTCATGTAGATGAAGCTCTAAAGGAAAATCAACCACCAAGCAGAGGAAATTATTGCTAGAAGCGGCAACTGTATCTTAACTTACATTCTAACATGACTTTGTCCAAATCCTTAGAAAAAAAAATAGAACTTTAAAAGGTAAGCCCAATAAGAGGTGATCTTAGAGGGCAAGAGGAGAAGATGAGGGAGAGAGGATGCTTATAAAAGCCTAAAGTCCTGGCAAAGTTAATCTTGGTGTAAAGTTAGACAATGGATAAACAAGGTCTTATGGTAGAGGGTAATGATGAAGAGTTGGCCCCACAACGAGGTTGTCATAGATTTAGGTGGGAGAGAATATCATTATCCATGTTTTGGAAAGAAAGTAAGGGTGTGTTCAACATAACGCTTAATGTGAAGGAAGTGATATCAGTAAGCGGTTTACTCATGAGTTAGGGTATTCTCCTAAGGTGAGGTTGGTTTCCTATAAGCAAATTGATTAGGAGTTGATGCCACTCTCCTGATGACGGCTATGGCAAGTCAAAACTAGTTGAGAAGTTAAGCCTCCTAATCATATGGGGACCCATGATAATGTCAGATTATACTCCTAAAGATAAAAGGACTTAGAAGAGTCCTCAGAAGATATGAAGGGGAAAAGCTAACTCACCATCTATGATACAAGAAAATATGATGAGGCAAAAGATGGTCGAGCACTACACGAGGAAGGGGTAAACCTCCTATCCCGTGATACATAGGTGGTTAGGTAGCTAGTGGAGAGGAAGAAGAAGATAATAGGTAGTGAGGGTCCTCTTTTTATTTTTTTTTCATAAAAATTCAATTTTCATGTTAGGGAAATAATTTCAATTCATTATTTTTTAGAAGAATTATAACTTCGAAAAGTGAACAACGTAATATAAGTCTTTTAAGCAATAAAGGAGAATGGATTAGCCATCTCCCAAGTGAATAGGCTGTAAAGGTTAAGGAAAATTAACGTTAAGTGATATTTAATTTCCCCTTTAAAGTGGTGCCATGTTGTAAAATTAAAGAAAATTAGAAGTGAAAAGGTTTTAAAGACAAGGGTATTTTTTATAAATTGTAATGGGGCTTTAAACCCTCCTCATCTAAGACCTTATCCGTTCCTTTAAACCCTCTTTATACTCTAAACCCATAGCTGCAAATTTTCATAAAACCCTAACTTTACATTTCTCAAACCATTTCGTTCTCCTCTCTTCTCTATAAACCCAACTTAGCAAGTTCTTAAGCTCTTATTTTTCAAGCAAAATTTATACTAAAGTGAGATTAAGGTAAGTTCAAGCTTGTAAACTACTTTTTTAACTTCATTTTAATGAGAAACTTCAATTTCAATGGGTTTTCTTAGCCAAACTCTTAAATTCAAATCTATATGCTTATATTTTCAATTTAAACATTTTGAGCTCATCTTGCTTTTAGGTTTCGAACTCATGTTCATCTACTCCAAGTATTCTTTACTCTACTTATTGTTTTTTAGCTTAGAGTTGGTTTTCTTAAAGTTGGTGGGCTTGATGATTAAGTAGGTGTTTGAATTAAAATTTGTAGTTCAATTGGGTTAAAAATGTGTTTTAATGTTGGGCTACAAAGTACTTAAGGTGTACTTAGGGTAAAGTTAAAGAAAGGAAGGGAAGGAGTAGGTTTAGAGAGCTATTAAAGGTAGAAATTTTGCTTCACTTGGGGGATAGGTCATTTAACATAATTGTGTTGTAGACCATATCCATACTTATGTCTTGGTTTGAAAATTTTCAACCAAAAAGTGACACGGCTATGTAGATACCTCATTTTTTTATTTTAGTAGTTTTATTGAGTAAGGTTAAAAAAATAATAACAATAAAACTAAAAAATAAGAAAATAAGAAAAAAATGAAAATTGAAAAAATAATAAAAATAAAGTGTTAAGTCGTATCGTATCAAGTCAAGTTGAGTCATTCAAGGTAGAATTAGATAATGGTGTGCATTCAATTTAGTAAATTTTAAGCTGTTAAAGGATCTTGCTTCAATAAAATATTTTTTAGTTTAGTTTGATATAAAATGGATTTTTATATAACTTATATTAGGCTAAAATAGACTTAAAATTGATTAAATGGGTTATTAGGCTAAATCAAGTTGGATTGAGTCAGACCCGAAAGATAGCAAACCCAAATTAAAATAGGGTTTCTAGAAACTAGGTTGAATCTTCAAAGAATCTAAATCGTATTTTCCTTATCTAGGATTTATTATCGAATCTTTCGTATCTAAAATTTGTTGAGATTAAATCTATATCTAAAAAGATACAAAAGATTCGGTTGTATGGCTTATAAATAGGAATTCGGCGATAAAATTTGAACACGTTTTAACAATCCCTGACATATAATACAATATCGCTGCATCTCTCTCACAAACACACTACCGTCCCTTACTCTCTCTTACGAACACACTAGCCTACACTCGCCCACTACATACATCATCATGTTACCGTACATCCCTGTCACAAGCACACTATCGTACGTCCTGATCACACCACTCATATACACTTCACTTGTTTGACACTGCATTATACCCTTTACTCCAATCACTTATACTACACTACATACGTCACATACGATCCTAACCTCACTCGCTACACATTGTCACACACTCCCTCACACATACCAACCACCTAACTTCACACAACATAATTCAATACACACGACATACATACACTACCACATCTAGTCAAAACACATACACATATTCCATTGACATACACAGAGTCAAAGTCGCATACACACAAAGTCAAAATCATACAAACACACTGGCATAGATCCACATATGTTATTGAACATGATCACTTACTCACTTACATACTATTGTGCAATCAAATTCCACAACCATTCGTACGATCACAATTCCCCATTGCATGCGTATGCAACTAGTACACGTATCAAGCATTCGAATGTATTCCAAACGATCACGACATGATCAACACGAACACACCAATTAAACGCAACTCCACCCATTTAGGTAGTAAAAATTATTTTCTTTATTTAATTAATTAATTTTGTTTTTCTTTTTTATTAGTTAATTAATTATTTTACTAATTTGGTTCTCTTTAGTGCATGTTTTTTTCTTATTATATTTTTTTATTGTCATATCGTTTGCTATATTTTTAGATAATTGTCATTTTTTTTTATAATTTAGTTAAATTGCATTTTTTAGCTGCAAATTACTTTTTTTTTAATCGCATATCTACGAATCAGTGGCCAAATTAAAGTTTTCCCACCTAAAAACCCTAATTTTATTTTTACAAATTTAACTAGTGATGACTCTAATTTTTAAGAATATTTTTTAAACATTTTTTAAATGAAAAATATTTTTCCTTAATTTAATATTGATTAATTTATATTGAGTAGGCTAGACTTAATATAAGTTAAATTAAGGAAAATGAAATAAAACTCGATAGACTAGCAATATAGCAATATGATCATGTCATTAACCATATCTAGTAGAAAAGAAATTGGTTAAACTTTGACATGACCAAGTGACATGGTCCATGTCAAGCTGTAAACTTTAAGTGTATTTTTTTTTTTATTATTTTTCCTAAATGGCTTAATAAAACCTTTTCATAATCTTAATATTGAGTTTCACCTAACTTTCTTTTGTAAAAATTCCAATCTTTATATAGAGTTCTTAAGTTTTTTTATGTTTAATCTTACATTTTTTACTAACTTTAAATACTTTTACAACCCAATGTCATTTTAACCAGTTTTAATGAACTATTATTTTATTTTACAAATTGAATACAATAATTAATGCCTTTCAAGCTGTACTCCTTCTAAATTCCCTTTTCTACTTCAAGCTTCCAATTCTTCTTCCAAATGTTTTCCCTAACTTATTCTTAATTAAAGTTTCAAACTTTACCCCCAAACTTAGTTGTAGTACCCTTAAGAGATTAGGTTGAGTTTAAGGGTTTGTAACCAAAGTCAAGTTAGGAATTTTACTAAGAGCTTTGTAATGAATTAGATTAATGATAGATTAACAAAGGCTTGATATTGTAATTGCCAGGTTCTTGATTTGGGTTCGTTGATGAGTATGGTTTGGACTTTGAGTTTGGACTTAGGCTTTAAAATTGGTTTTAGTTTAGTTTTCCAGATACGTGATCCAAATTTGATGGTTGTATTTATAAAGATGGTACTAAATTAATTTGTATTAATCTATTTTCAACTTAGAAGTTACTGATTGTTGTTTATGCTTATTTAGCTCGTCTTAAAGGCCTATAATAGTAGATCCTTTAGGGGTAAATGTTGATCTTTATGTAAAGATTCCCTAGTGAACTCACATGTTAAGACGATATAACTAGAATTAGGTTCAAGGACTTCAAATATTCTTGTTGTAAAAGACTCTAAAAGAAAACTTATATATCTATATATATACCTATGTATGTATAAGATCATGGTGTAGTGAGTTCATGAATACCTCTTTGGTCTTTGTTGACTTAAATTTAAGACATTAACTTGTTGCCAGGTATTTTTTGCATTAAATTCATGTGATTAACTAGTATAACATCTAAATGTGCTTGTGCATTACGTACTAGACTTCAACTTATTTTTTATTTTTGCAACTGCAAGTTAATTTGATAAGTTTGATATATGTGATAAGTATAGGAATTGCTATCATTAGGTTGGGAAAGAGAAGAGATTAATTCTATATTGAGTTGAGGAGGTTATTGAACTGCATAATTGGTGTTGAGTAGAATTGCTAATAAGTTTTGTCGTTGTAGATTTAAAAATCCCGGGATGTATAATTGTAATTGGAATGACTCATCAGTAAGTTATTTGAATTATTATAATTAGAGAGTTGTTCTCATTGCAAGTGATTTTGGTGACTATAATAGTGTTTTAAAATTTTAATGTGTTACTAAATGTTAGGGATACATGTCGAGTTATAACATCATTTGGTTATATGTTGAGGATGCTACACATGTCGAACTTCTGTGAAATCTAATTGGTAAATTTTTGAAAATGAATTGTAATAAAATCATGCAAAGAGAATCAGCACGAAATAGACACAAGAGCAGTGGTGGTAGCCTGGCCTGAACAAAATCGGACACAGGTAGTTTTGTTTGAAGTCACAATTGGGCAGTAGAAACTAACGGCTCGGAAAGTAGATTGACTTTAGTTTGAAATACCAAAGACCGACCAGTCGACATAAATCATAAAAACAGGTCCCACCTTGAAATTTTAAAACTCAGCATCACACGTGACATGTACATGTACTACTTTTTGAATTAAACCCACACTTCACTTCCTCTCTGCATGTAAACTACACAGCTCGAACTCAAAAAGGACATTCAATCTCTCTCTCTCTCTCTCTCTCTGGTTGCATTTGAAATAGCGAAAATAGCTTTCCTACTTCTCTTTTCCCTCTTTTTCACATTCTTCTCCCTATGCCTTTCCGTTTCACTATCCATTATCCGTTCGAAACCGTGGAGTTGCAATGTTGAAAATGCTTGTAATATGGCTCCATTGGAGAGATCGACACGTTCATTGACCAGATCACAGAATGCACGTGCTCTTCTAGTCTACAATGGCGACCACTGTGACAGAGTTATTGCTTCGCATGAGCCTCGGGAGGCTCTTCCATCGGTCTCCCAGGTTATTCCTTCTTAGTCTCTCACCAAATTTATTGAGGCGGGCAATTTGTGTCTCGTTTCTTGTCCCATTTGCATCAACGTGAGAAATATAAATTGATTACAAAACAGTGCGTCTGGATATGCGTCATAATCGCCTAGTATTACTTTTATTTGGTGTCTTCTAATCTAGTTGTGCTGTTCAATTCGAGGTTAAAAAGAACAATATCGGTTTGTTGTTTAATCTGGTTGAAATATTTCGATTTTACATATATAAGATTCATAATGTGTAAAGCCAAATTACTTTAATTGTTGTTTAAACTACCCCTTATTCCCTATTTACTTTTTTTTTTTTCCTCCATACTACAATTACACACTAAGCGTTTAATGCACTTTATGGAAATTAACAGGGGTAACTGGTGCGGTTGTGAAACTTTTTTTTTTAATTGTCTTTGTATTTTTGAACTTGTTAGGGTCGAATTTTAGATGGCAGGTGTAGGTGCACGATTTATAAAACTACGGGTGTTGGTATAATTTTGAAAGTTTCTTATGAAGGTCGGTGCAATTCACTATTTATTTTAAATCTTTAAATTATAAAATATATTTGTTATTCCTTCGATTTCTTGAAAATGCCTTACGTGACCATATAGTGGTATCTATGACGTAAGGAACTTATCGAATTGAAAACGGTTGGTTGTAGCATTTAGTGGTAGAAAGGGTGTAGCAAGTGTCAATATTTGGTGGTTAATGGGTACTTAAAATGATCATTGGATTAAGCTCTCCAATCAGTTGATCTATAAGTTTAATATAAGCTTGTATATATGATATGGGCTTTTAAATTTATCACTTTCCACGCTTTTGGTTGGAGAATTTGACCAAAACCCATCCAGTAGATGACACAATTAGATAAGGTGACATGATAACACACGGCTCAAGACTAGGGTCTCCTGTTTCGTTACCATATTGAATTTAGTTCCACAACCGTTGCTTTTAGATCAGACAATGATTTAAATTCAACAATTAACAATTAAAAATAAAAAAGGGGTTTTGAATAGGATTTAAGAAGTGCTTTCTATTTAGGATTGAATGTTTTCTGTTATGGTTATCCATTATGCATGCTGCTGGTGACTACAGTTACTGCTGTCACATCCTATCATTGGGAGTTATTAGTTAGCTCAAGATGGAAAATGAGATGTTGGGATGTGGGTATAAATTGCCACAGACACTGTCTAGGACTAAAAGTTGCTTGTAGTTACCATGACTACTTTCCATTATAGCAACCTTGATGTATGAAAATAACATTAATTTATAATAATAGAAGTATCTTCCATGAAATAAATGTACTCTGAAACTGTTTTTCCTCCATTAAGTTTTGAAGCTCCAGTTTTGCATATACGTGATTATTATTGCAATTTTGTAAGAATATGAAAATTTTCAAATACAACATTTAGACTATAAGAGAGGTGTGGATAGACTTCAAAACTTTTAAATATGATTTTGCTTTGCTATAACTTTTAAAAAGATGCAAATAACTTGCAAGCCATTTCTGAAATGTGAAAAGTAATGGAGGTTTAGCCACAGTTTTGAAGGCTATATGTACATTTTCAAAAATATAGAAGTGAATTATACTTTCAAAATTTAAGGTATCTATCCCTACTGGACCAATAGATTAGGGGGTTTACATGCCATATGCCCTAAATTTATTTTGACTACTTCAATGGTTATGAAATTGTTGTGCAGATGATAGTATTGTTACTTGTTGCTGTTGTTGGTCATTCTATTTACATGGTATGTTTTGATTGTCATTTACACATGACGATCATGATGCCAATGCAAATGCATAGTTCAAGTTTAATCTGCTTGTTATCAGGTTTAGCTTCCTTTGAATATGATAGATTAAGAATATGATGGTGAACGTGGTGGGTTTTTCAGCTTTATTCTTGTTGTTAGTGAAGTTCAGTTGGTTCATGCTAATGTGTCATGGTCTAATACAAATTTACCCTTTCCTTTTGATAACTTATCTTGTTTCAAATGGAGCGTGTCTATTTGCACATGATTCTTGTTTTTCTTTCTTTCTTTTTTTTTTTTTTTTTGGTTGATGTGGCATGGTTTCACCTTGCTGCTGGTTGTTATGAGTTCTCTTTTGTGTGATTTTAATTGATAATTTGTGTGCAGGATTCTAGAATATCATTGGTTTTGGAAAGCATTGTTGGTTGCAATATTTTGCCATTGGTTTCAGGTCAGTTGCATGTCCTTTCTTGCTTTTCTTTCCATTGGTAACTAGATCTGACAGTTTCTGTTAGTGAGTGAGTTTGGTTGGAGGGAAAAAAAAAAAAATGTTTCCAAGTAATGCCATCTGAAATTTTTTGGAGTGGTAGGTTTACTTGATGCTAGTGTTCAGGGAAGTAAAAGATGTATGATGCTTTTTACTTTTTTCAACGTCACTTATCAATGATTAGCTTGATTTTTATTTTAATTTCTTATCTGCTTCCTACGGTAAACAATGAAGATGAAGTTGTTAAAGCCATGATTGTAGTGCCCGATAGCATGATATGCCAATGCTAAATCATAAAAGTTATTCAAGAAAAGCTTGCATCTTTTGCCTAACTCGTATATTTTAGCTTTATAATTGTCGCATGGAGCGCGTTTGAGCTTTTGACTATTTCTATTTTGTTTATGCTTGGTTGTAGGCACTGTGACAAGGCAATGTTTAGTGGTGCAGCTGCACAGTAGTGAGTCAGGCCAATTGAAATACGCAGAGTTTCTGCACTTGCCAAAAAAAAGATTTACGGATTTATGTAAGTGGCTTTTTCTGGTAAAAATTTGATGATTTCTGGGTGCCAGTTGATTTTGCCCCATGTTACTTGTGATTGAATATTGATAATTTACATTTGACTGTGTCCAATGCGGGAACTTCAATGCAGTAATACTGTTATTCGTCCTTCTACCTCAATTTTTTCATGGATTTCGTCTTGCTTGTCAAATTTCAGGAGGATTTTGTGAATAGGATTGCATGGATAATTGCTATTAAGCATGGAAATCGTCTATCAATTAGCTTTTTGAGCCAAGATGCATAAGAAATTGATCTCAATATGATACTGCTGCAATTCTCTCTTTCCTTTGTTGTTTCGATAAACTAGTGAGAAAAAGGAGTTGGAAAATTGCTTGTTGAGTTGAGTCCTCTCTTATTTGTGCAGCCACTGCTTGTAACGAATTTCAAAATGGAACTGACAGACATACAAGAAGAACAAATCAAATCTCTCCAATTCAAATTCATTTGAGTTCTGATGGTAAGAGAAATTGGTACAGAAAATGGATCATTGATTTTCTTCAAATGAGAAGCATATTGTACGATGGCTACATTTTTTGGGGGGGAACATTTCTATTGAGAGTGTGCCTTTCTGTCTTTTTAATTTTTTGACAGTCCCCTTTCTTTCTTCTTCTTCTTCTTCCAACTTTGATCGATCTAACAAAGGCTGTTTATTGAGAACTTTTTTGCTATTATTTTTAGATAAGTAAGTCACCACACATGACCAAGAGTATAGGCACTCTATCACTAGACCATGTAGCTAGGGGCATTGTTAATATCTTACTGTTATTCATCAAAATGTACTGGTGTATTCTATATTGAATCTCTGACTTATGGATGCAGTACTCTTTTTTTTTTTTTGTGTTTATTTCAGGTTTAAGGACATTAGGAGTCTTAACAAAGTGTGATTTGATAGATGAGGGAACCACTGCTGTAGAAGTGAGTTTTACTTTGGTATATTCAATTTGTGTTTTTTTTTTTAATTATATATAATTGGACCACTCACTGTGATTTATTTAGCTCTAGATTGCCATTTCTTTTGTTTGATTGTCCGGAATTCTTGTTCCTTTCCAGTATCTTGTCAAATTATTTGCGTTGGAGAATTAAAAAGCCCTAACAAATATTTAAATAGAAATCTGGTATAAAAATACATATTGACATGATTGCTGCTCAGTGAAGAGGATGTGTGTTCTTTTCATCAAATCTCAATTGTAGACATTTAACCTGTAAAATGGACCTAATTTGTTGACATAGTTTCAGCATCTAGATTCCAGGGATGATGTCTGAAAAAAATGAGGCTACAGATGAACTTGAAGATGAGTTGGATCACCTTGGTAGAGCTTTTTGTGATGATGTCCCAGTAAGCAACTTTTATCAGTCTTTAATCATTATGAAAATATTCAATAACTTAATAGATGTTGTGTGTTTTTTTATGGCAACAAATAATGCTATTTTTGTGTTTGTAGGCAAAGATGTACACAATCTTAGAGTTGTGTCACAAATTTGAGCAAACTTTTAAGGAGCATTTGGATGGAAGGTACTGTGTCTTTTCCTTGTTTAGGACCATTGCATGCCTTCTAGCCATGGGGTCCTAGGAAAGTTGGCATCATTTTGATTGCCAATAGGCCATGCGTCAATACGATGTCAAATTCACAGTCTCGGTTCTACTAAATTCCTGTTTTCTTAAGATTGTAAAACATCAAAAGATTTGCCCTCAATTTCTCAGGCGACCTGACAGCGCCCAGATTTATGGAATACTTGAATGTCAGCTACCTATCGCTTTGAAAAAGCTATCATTTGATCACCACCTCTCCCTGCAAAATGTGAGGAAACTGGTAGCTGAGGCGGATGGGTACCTACCATATCTGATTGCCCCAGAGCAAGCTTATAGGCGACTAATTGAGAGTGGCCTTGCTTCCTACAAGGGCCCAGCTGAGGCATCTGTAGATAGGGTAAGTGCCTCTTTTAGAGTGGTCCCATAATCTACTGCTGGATTATTCTTCAATGGATAATAGAATGCAAAGATGAAAAAAGAAAATAGGTAGGATGAATTGAATGTGAAAATAGACAAAAAGGTGCATCTTCCATTGATTTTAATATATATATATATATATATATATATATATATATATAGAGGAAAATGGGATTCAGTCTCATTTTCTACATGATCCACCTAACATAGACTACTGGAGGACATCGAAAAATTTGTGCATGGTGGATGTGCCTTTAAGGTTATATAAAAGGGTTGCATTCACCAGATCTGCTGCTGTGTTGTTTGCTTATCTGGCATGGCAGGTACACTCTGCGTTGGAGGAAATTGTGAGAAGGTCAATTGCAGAAACTCAGGTATTTCGGCCTTAAATTACTTTATATGTTGCTTATGTGTATTTACACTTTCTTAACAATCAAGCAGGAACTGAAGCGCTTTCCAGCTCTTCAAGCTGAAATCATAGAATCTGCCCTCAAAGCTTTGCAGAGGTATCGAGAGGACAGTAAGAAGACAACCTTGCAGCTGGTGGAGATGGAATCATCATACATTACTCTGGATTTCTTCCGAAAGCTTCCTTGGGGGGTTGAGGATGGAGGAATTCCAGTAGCAAATTGTAGCGATGAATACTTGGAGGTGCATTATCACAGGATAGGGTCGCATGTCTCCTCTTACCTAAAAATGGTATCAGAGACATTGAGACATGCCATTCCAAAGGCTATTGTTCATTGTCAAGTTAGAGAGGCCAGAACATCTTTGTTGGACTGCTTCTATACTCAAATTTGCAGGAAAAAGGTGCCTATATAGTCATTATTTATGTTATGGTCAAGTTGTCGCATAATATTTTTCACCCTATATTATTAATAGAATTTTGAGCAAGAATATATACATGTCAAATGGAAATTTTATCTTGCTGATTTAGAGATGTCCATTTGAAATTGTTTCTGATGGCCTTCGCTGGTTAATTGTTTTTTTTTTTTTTTTTCCTTTTTTGATAGGGCCATGAGCTTGCTAGGTTGTTGGATGAAGATTATCCTGCATTCATAGGCCAAAGGCCTTGAATTTGCATCTGTTTTCTTGCTGGGTACAAGATTGAAAAGAATGCAATGAAGAAAAATAAGGTGAGATGCCCAAGATCAAAGGAACAAGGGAAAGAATTGATGGGGAATCTATAACAACAAATCATGAATGAAAAAACGTGATGAGAATCTTCAAATCTTTATGTTAGTAGGTACTAAATTGATGGGTGTTGGAGTTGTTGAAATTGCTTTAGGAGAAGTTGCCGTCGGTTTTGGAAAATGTCTTTAGTTTTTTGATTTATTCAGTGACACGAAATCCATCATTAGATAAACAATTACTTAGTTATGCCATTTAAATCTTCAAGGGATGAGATTGATTTGGCTTCATGAGCAAGATAAATTCTTTGTAAAGTGGTTAATTTTTTATTCTACAATTTATTCAACAACAATTCAAACTGGCTACTTCTGGACACATGGGCTGTTACATACAATTGGGTGTATCTCTTAAGTTCACTGCATTGTGTGGGCAGTGAAACAGATGGGTTTGGTGGGATTTCAACAAATTAAATTTTGTCATGAGCGTTTATAGGGCTTAGCAAATAAGCCCATCCCTTGAGCTTCGTGCTCCCAAAATTTTGGTTTAGATTCTATAGAAGATTCAACATGCCTAATTCTTATAGATGGAATTTCGGTAGCATATTTATTAGTGGATGTATTTGCTGAAGTTCTCTTATATATGAGAATCTTTTGTTTTGCAATTATTTTTGGGGACCGCGACTGCCTGAGAGGACCATGTCTAGTGCAAAAGTTCTTAGTGTATGCATGCAGCTTCCTTGAGGAGGGATGCTGATTTATTTCAGTTGCCTTTGGTCCACATATTTTCTGGCTAAGTGGGTTCTGGAAATCATTCGTGGTGGCTTCCAGGTCATGGCTGACGTGGTTCAACCGACTTCGTCCATCCAGTGGACGTCCGCATCCTATTGGGGGAATACTTTGTGTAGCCCGGTTTTTTTATGGTTTCAGCTACAAACCATATGGCATATAGTGTATCATCAATATGTGGTGAATGCTGGCTGTAAGTGTTTATCAGCACTAATGTACCGGATACAGCATAATGATCCAATTCATAGATAACATAATTGTGTTGGATAGAGCCGGGTGATCCAATTGATAGATAATATAATCGTGTCTAAAGATACCTTATTACGGAATTTTCTATTTACTTCGAGCATTCATGAAGTAATAAACACAGGATTGAAATACTTCTTTGAAATTATGATAAATTAGGTACAAGTCGGATATGAATTGTTTGATGCAAATATATGTTATGTTTAATCTTTTATTTATAAAATTTACTATTTATTTTGATAGACGAGGAAATTTTTTTTTTTTAATTTTAAAATGTAAACATTGAATGAAATAAAAATTTTATAAAGTTGTTTTGGTAGATAAATAATCTTTTTATTTTATAAAATAGGTGTGGAATGAAATGAAAAAAAGCAAAAGTTCTATGGTAATGCTAGTGATATGGTAATACCGTAATGCTAATTAAGCTAACCTACTATAGGAGGTTAGATGGTTACTTTTTTTCTTCTTTTTTTCTATTTAATTAATTATTCACAAAAGCTATTGATTTATTATCTAGATAATGGGTTAAATTATTTTAATAGGATAAATAGTATAGATTAAGTTTTACTAAATTAATGTTTTAGATTAGTCAGCATTACGATAAATTATTTTTACTAGCGCTACTGTAAAACCCTCTTTACTTGTTATTTATAAAATTTATTAGTTTATTCTAAAAACTTAAATGTTGTCTTTTGTTTTTATTTTTTTGTTACTATTATGTCTTGATTTTTTTTCTCCTAAAATCATTTCTTTTTTATTATAACACTTATAAAAATTTACTAATGGGTATCAGTGGGGGAAATAAAAAGTAATATTCTTTTTTAATAGGGTAGTTTCTTTTCTTTTCTTTTTTATAAAAGAAATAATTTATCTAGTATTTTGAAAAGGTTTTACTTTTAAGAAAGTTAAACTAAAAAGGTATATATATATATTTTAAGTATAAATTTTCTTTTCTTTACTTTTTTTTAAAAAAGAAAAAAATTACCATAGCACTTGAAAAGGTTTTATTTTTAAATAATTTAAACTAAAATAAATATAAAGGTTTTATTTTTAAATAATTTAAACTAAACTAAATATAAAGTAAAGTTAGAATGAATTGAGAATTCATTTTTTTATTATAAAATTTACTAGCTTTTATAAGTGAGAATTTTTTTTAATTTGATAAAGTAAACCTTAAATGAAATGAAATTTTATTTCTTTTAATTATAGAATTTACTGTTTGCTTTTATAAGTGAGGCATTGTCATCAATATTATGCCTTTTCATTTTTTTCCTTCCAAAATCATTTCTTTCTTAATGTAACACTTAGGAAAACTTGCAAAAGGGTATATATGAGGAAATAAAAAATAACATTCCTTTTTAAAAGAGTAGTTTTTTTTTTATCTCTTTTTTAAAAAAGAAACAATTAATTCAATATTTTAAAGAGATTTCACTTTTAAATAAGTTAAACTGAAAATGTAATTTTTTAAAGAGGATAAATTTTCTTTTTTTCCCCCTTTTTTCTAAAAAAAAGGAAATAATTAATTTAGTATTTTAAAGATTTTTATTTTTAAATAAGTTAAACTAAAATAAACATGAAGTAAATGGAAAGTTTGTTTTTTCATTTATAAAATATACTGCCTATTTTGATAACTGTGTAAAGGCTTTTTTTATTTTATAAAGTAAATATCAAATGAAATGAATATAAAGTAAAGATGGGAAAAATAAACAATTAATATAGTATTTTGAAGAGATATTATTTTTAAATAAGTAAAGTTGTTTATGAAGTAAAATTGCTTTTATAAGTAAGGAATTTTTCCGTTACTACTATGCCTTCATTTTTTTGAAATATTATATTTTTCCATCTACTTTTTTTAATGAGGTCAGTCCCGTTGATAAGGCTATAGAAGCTTAGTCTTTTTTTTTTTTCCTCCAAAATCGTTTTTTTCTTAATGTAATACTTATGACCACTTATGAAAGGGTACTTATGGGGGATATTATTTTGCTTCTTGTCATATAAAGATTACAACTTTTTTACAAATACCATTCTTTATGTATAAAAGGATATGTTTCTTTAGAAATGAAAATGTCTGGTCACAAAAGTATCCAAAAATATTGTTAATGAAAAATAAGAACAATAAAAGTATCTTAAAAAAGAATTAGAAATTGAAAAAATAGTGATTAAGTGAAGAGTCATCTAATCAATTTACTACACTTTGAACCTACATAAATAGTCCTTTTACTGCATTAAAAACTATCATTAACTTAGTTACCTTTCATAAAGGATAGGGACAAAGAAATATAATATAGAGAAGGTAAAATACATGCTTTCAAAGTCATATCTTGCTAATTTCATACCTATGCAATGTATGGATTTCATAAAATGAAAAACTTTAATAATAAAAGTTAAGAAAAATATTTTATATATAACGATATAAATATATATAATTAATGTGAACTTATTTAAAATAAAAAATAATTTAATATTCTAAAAAAATTTAAAACAATAATTATATTTAATAATGTAAAAAATATCTTCTAACACATTAATGAAAAGTGTAAAGAGGAATTACATAGCCAAATGATTTTTCTTTAGCCAAATTAGTACTTAAAATAAAAACCAAAAAGGTGTTAAGAAATTAATCTGAAATTAGATAGAAAAGGATAAATATTTAAATATATTATATGTAATTTATTATATAAATACTTGCAAAATCTAACAAAGAGTAAGTTCTATTTACTTTCTATTTGGAAAAAACATTGCATGTGCTTTATTGTCTTAACCTCATGTTTCGAAGAACTTTTTATTTTATTTTATTCATAAATTATCCACATAAAACGTTTTTATATTTTTTTATTATATTATGAAAGAAATAAAAGTTAACTCTTTTGTTTATAAAATTTAAATTTTCTTTATAGTATGTCGTTTCAAATGTTAGATTTGATTATTAGAATCATATTACAATGACATTAATTATCTGATTTTTTAGAGTAGCGCTTTTCATTTATCTTGATCACACAAATATGTTAATACTATTATATAGTCGTTAGTGTTAGCCGAAGTCATGAGGTAAATTTTTAGATGTGGAGTTTGTTTGCTTTAGCTTGGTTTCCAATTATTATTAATGGTTAGTTTATCTTTTATTGTAAACCTTGCTATTTTACCATTTGAGTGTAAGATTAAGCTCAAATATTGTAAATAACTTTACGAGTCGATAAGGTCGAGTAAGATAAAAATTTTATTAAGTTATAAATTTGAATATATTATAAGTAGTAAAAACCTTAGAAAATTGATCGAAACTTAAATCGTGTACAAAAACCCTAAATTTAATGTATGTAAGAATACTCGAAATTGAACCTGAACTTGACTAAAACCCAAAAATTATAACTTTAAGCTTATAAAATGAATAAATATCACTTAATAATAACATCATCATAGTTGTGTAATCACATAAAACTTTTAATAAATACGGAGAGATAACTTGTAAATATTATAATTGTAATGGTGATAATTAAATTAATAAATTTTCATAAAATCTCAATATTATTTTATAAATACTAAATATATGATTGTTATGTTTGAAAAAATTAAATATTTTTCTTTTTCTTCTTTTCTTCTTTCTTTCTTTTTTCCTTTTTCCTCTCCCTGTTCCTTGTTTTTCTTCCACGTTGAATTCCAGCTCACAAGGTTAGTAGCCCACGTTTTTTTTATACCTCCAAGTGTTGTGTAATGAGAAACAAAACAAAGATATTAAATATCTTGTCCCATCTCAATTGCTATTCAATTTTGTTTCTTCTTATCTTAAATTGTTTCTTTAATTACCTTTACTTCCCCTGCAAGAACTCCATGTCTCGTAGAAAAAGAAAAGAAACGAAAATAATAACCAAACACAACACCCCCACACTAAGAAATAAAGAAGAAGAAGAGGAGGAGGAGGAGGAAAAATAAAAAGAATTCTATCATTCAACTTATTGAAAAAAAAAAATTTAGGTAGGTTATTTATTTATTCTATACATATATGTATTCTATACTATATATGTGTATACTAAGTATTTTATTTATGCATAAATAGATATATACATATATGTATGTACAAATAATAATACATATAGTATGTATTTTCCTACATATTGATTTATATAGACATGTATGTGTATATATATATATATATATTTATATTTAGTATTTTAGTATATAGTATATGTATGTATACGCATATAGCATATATAGATGTACTAGGTATTTCCTTTATATACATTGGTATATATTCAGTATTTTATTTATTTATATATACATATATATAAATATGATCATATATGTACGTATAAAATATAAAAATACAAGTATATATATGTAGATATCGTATAGGTATGTACATACGTATGGCATATATAATATATTTAGCGTTATATTATTATATTACATAAGTATATTTATACGTATAAGAATACTTATATTAATAGTATATTATATATATATATATATATATATAAATATGGGTACACTTAAATAGCACACATATAATATACTATGATATTAATTTAATAAATAAAGTAAAGTAGTATATATGAGAATATGTACCATGATCCTTAAAGAATTATAAAATAACTAATTTACAAAATATAGTAAAATATAATAATAAATATCATTATATACATAATACATATTATCCTTATGTACATATTACTTCAAAATACAAAATAAGAAAAAGATTGAAAATGTACAAATTTAGAAAATGACACATGATACTTATCCATGTTGCTACGCCAGTATATAATTAATTTTAATTAAAAATTGTAATTAAAAATGATAATAAAATAATTAATTAACTAGAAAATTATTAAAATAGCCAAAAATGAAGTAATTAAGTTTTAAACCTTAAAAATGGCAAAATATGTAAATTTTAATAAACTGAAAATTAAGAAAATTACAAAATATAAGAATTAAATATTTCTTCAATAAAAAATATACAAAGAGAAGCTTAAAACCGTATTTTATAATAATGGATTTTGGAATATTTTATATCATAATCGAAATTGTGGGATATAACATCCAAAACGGACCTTGTTATAAGGAAATGCACTTGATAACGATTGAAATAGACAATAAGTTCATTAAGATCTTAGCTAAATCGAAAAAATTATACACAATTCACTAAAAAGCTCAAATCAATAATTTTATGCGAATCAATAACTAAGTTAAGTAAATAATACGACTTAGCATTATAGTTTAGTTATTTCAATCCCAAACTTATTACTTTTCATATTCCTTAAATGTCAGGTGCTCCCAATACGGATACTAACTTACTAAGTAGACTGTTATGACCGTTAATAGACTCAATAACCAAGTGAGTACTTCTAATGACTCTATACTTGTTTTGTACTTGTAATTAGTGTACCTAAAGTAAATATTAATACTTTAATGCATAGGATTACGAGTTATGCATGTGTCAAATACTGGTTCTGTATTGTATAAAAGATTGTGAAACATAATAGCTAAATAATTGATTTCTTGATTAATTACTAAATAATTGATTTCTTGATTAATTACTACATAATTGAATGGTTTGTTGATATTTATTAATCACCTCATAAGTTGACTTAATCATGTTTGACTTAACTAAAATTAAATGGATCGTACATAAGTACGAACATTGTATATAATGTTCTAGCTATCACGTCACACAGTTGGTAATAAAGAGCCTTGGAAGGATGAATTCCCGTATGATTTGATTAGTCTAATGCAGGAGCATTGGTATAGTAAGACCCTACCCTTGACTCGCGGGTTTTACTAACACTTAAGACACTAACCGTGGGTAGCTGGGGGTCATATCTAAAAACCACCACTGTAAAGTATGAGCATGGACTATAGGGGTCACCTCATCGTTAAACTTGGATATTTATGTACTATTAACTATTAGAAATAGAAACCTGTTTCATGAATCAAAGAATTTCTACATATATGTAAATATAGCTAAAAACCTAAGTGCTAGAGCCCGATTATGATTGGTGCTAACATATCTCTAACCCTTACTTCGGAGAGCATTAAATCCGATGTTTTATACAGCAGCGGTCAAATGCATATATACTGTTTAGCATACTACTTGTTCATATATTCATATGTTGTTAATAAATTGTTTGATAACTTACTTGCTAATATAGTACGAGGGATAACTCGTCAAGCTTTTGTAGCTTACTTGCCAATAGTTTTCTCTTGCAAGTTGCTAGATAATTTAGCATAGGTTAAAAACTAAGTGTTGAGTACCAATGTTAAGGTGCTTAAAATTTAGAATCTGAGAATAGATTATGTAAACGGTTTGAATTATTACATATAATTATTACATATAATTATTAATACTATATTTAGATTTTGTGACTTTCGTAAGTTTAAGTTTTAGAACGTTACTACCTAATCTTATTGTTTGGTTGGGGATACTGATTCTTTGCGGTTCTAATAAATTGTAGCTTATTAGATATTCATAGTCACTTATATGTTATAGTAAGTTAATTAAATTAAGAATCGAAAAATTTAGTGACTAATCATTTAGAGTCTTGCAATTTCTAACTTGCAAGACATTTTCCATATCATGGGTGTACACGTGATATGAAAATTTTAAATCATCTTACTAAGCCTTCCTTAGGGTCATGACATTTATCCTTATATGTCACATATATGAGTGTTATTTGTTACTTAGTTTCATAGTTTCTTACACTCCATATATCTTAGCACAATTATACTATTAGGAATGAGTGGTAAATCTCAACTTTTCATTGACTTGAATTCGACCATGACAATCAACAAATGAGTTAACTCGACTCAACATGTTTGACTCGCCTCAACTTGATGCAACGAGACTCAACATGACTTAAGGCTTATGGGGCTAAGACTCTAACATAAACCATATAGATTTACCGTTCTTTCCCAATCGAATATTCATGTTAGTACACATGAAGACTGCTATTTTGGTAATTTCTTTATTACGTCTTGTTATAGTTATCCATTATTCTTTTGTTGGAGTTTTTATTTCTTTATTAATTTAAATTCATATTTATTATAGTATTCTCATTTTCATGTTTATTTCCCATTATTACGGATTAAGGGGGTAAGTTTTATTTCCTTTGAAGTGATTTTGTGTTATCATTGTAGTTATAGTTGTGGTTATGGTATTTTGCTATTCATGTTGACATCGTTGTCCTTGAGTTTGATGGTCAAGATGGATCAATGTGGTTTTGATTTTCAAGATTAAGTTTTATCCTTAAATTTGGGGTTATTGTTTGATTACATCATTGTTGTGATATTCAAACATTTGATCATGATGTTTGTTAGGTAAGGTTTGGCTCCTATGAGCGAGTTTATGAATGGTAAGGGTGATGAAGGATTATTTTTCAGGGTTAAGAGAAAGAGAATGGTGATAGGTTGTTAACTTGGCTCTAATTTGTTTGTAACTAGGTTCACGTGGTATAAGGGCTAAGGAGAGATAATCTTTAAGGTTCATCTTATATTAAAAAGGTAGAGGTTGATATATGAGTTGGTTTCTAGTAGTTTACTATCCTTTTCATCCTAAATCTCGATTAGATTTTACAGTTAGGATTATCAATTATAATCACTTAGCGTACCTGTAGCTATATATATGCACACACACATATTCAATTCATAGGTTTAAACGTAGTAAGTATAGATTTACCTCTATTGAAAACTTTCACGATAGATAATTTAATATATTCAATCATCATATGAAGAGTAAACGAATTATCAGTCACATAAGATCTATTACTTATGCAAAGTCTAATTAAAGGGGAAGAGAAGGCACAAGTTATAGTATGAGGTATATGTAGTAGGTACTTATTATTCCTTATACATGTTAATTCTTTATCAATTTCAAATTTCATAGTAATACAAAATATAAATACATCACACACGAGTCATACACATTACAATTTAAAATATCCTAAAAGGTTTACATTTATTCATAATGATCTACATTATAACAATATACTTATATGGAAGTGAAGCCACTTTTCAAATTACAGTTCACCATACAACTTTAAATGCATTAAAGGTCTAGATATGTTTGAAGTTACATTATTTCAGACCAGTAAAAAGGATCCTCTTTTCAATTGGGATTTACTATGCTAATTAGACTTTATAGAATGTTTTAAACAAGTTCCTAAGACCTAAGGTAGGTATGCATTAGAAATACTGTTTTTTCTTAGCTATTTAAGTTACTAAAGTTTAATATCAACTCTAAGAGTCTACTCAATCGATCTTATACTAAAGTTAATCTAGCTCATCACCTTCAATTCCAAATTTTATTTGTTAATTTCCATCCTTATTCGTCAATTGATTACATGTTTATCTAATTGTCTGTCGCATCTAAAGTCCGACTCATGTTTTGCTTAGGTCTTTTCCAGATTCACTTCTAGGTTTACTTCTTTATCATATCTATTTAAGGATCTCATTATATTTAGTTATCTTATATCTGTCTCATTCTTATACTTATACTCAATAACAATATCCCACTTAGTGATGTGTTCTTAGAACTACCAAGGATAAGAAATCCTTCTACATTAGCTTCTACAATTCCTACTTCATTGGGTTTTACTACTCGATGATCTTTTATAACAGCTTATATAGAATTATCTTCATTAGGCCTAACCAATTCCTTTTCATTAGGTTCTATATCACCCTTTACAAAAGGTTCCACAAGGTCCTCCTCATGTGATTCTACATCATCCTTCCTATTAAGTTCACCTTATCAAACTTTGCTTTAACCTTCTATAATTTCTAAAAATAGCTTTTTATCAAACTCTTTAAATGCAGTTCTATAAGTTCATCAATACATGATTCTAGTCATTTACTCAAGATTCTATAGGATCCTCTACAGTTAGGTATTCCAACATTTTCTTCTTCCCTTTGAATCTCCAAAGTAAAGTTAAACAGTCATAAGTTTGTTTCTATAGTTTTGTAAGTTTGCATAAAGGAGAGTTTGTAGAGTTTTAGATTCTCATATCAAGATCTTATTGTCCTATATTCTTTTACTTATATAAAATACATATATACCTAAAGTCTACATCTTTTATTACCCATTTACTACATACTCTCACTTGATATCTAGTGTATTATTTGATTTTAATTAAGACACTTCAAAACAACTTCCTTAAGAACTATGCACCAGAAGTCGTTAAGAAACAATGTTCTAATACCACCTAAGAACTGTTACACCTTAAGAATAATAGAGTCATAATAGGCCCGTCATGTATACCAACCTAAGGTAGAAGCAAGCCACTTAGCTACTATCATAGACTTGGTATACACAAGGTACATACAACTAAACAACTTTAAAGCATCTTCAGTTCAACAGCTAAAGTAAAATAGAGACATTTGATTTATATTTCTTTGACAAAAAGAAGTTTCATTAATATAATTCCTTTGAAAAATACTTATAATTTTTGTACAGGAAAATTTATACAAGAATAAAAAATCCTTTTTACAATAAATACAATATTATAAGTTAGTATGGATCATTCAAATGGCCTAGTTAACTCCACAATAAAGATAACAAGAATATTCCAATTTATTTACTCCTTACTCCAAACTAGTTGTCTATCTTTTGTATGTCGAATGATTGGGTGATCTTAGTGTCTATCTTCTAGAAGCTATAAAAGAACTATGAGCATATAAGCAACCATTGCTTAATAGAGGACAAAGATAGAAGCATACACATCAGAACAATCAAGTAGGGTTGTCAATTTAGTTAACTAAGATGCAATAAAATGCGATGTGATGCAATGCATAAGATAGCACAGGATGTACCATCACACAAGAATACCTGTTGAAAACTTAACTCAACCTGTACATTCATTAAAAGACAACATTGTTTACATGATAAAGGGGTTTTTACATCGAAGTTCAGTTAGATTTCCTATGACAATGTATGTATACAATATAATATTTACATTAAAACATAAACTAGCTTTTTCCTTTATCATCTTCACAATAATAAGATTCCCGACTTAGTACAAGCTCCTTACAAAAGTTGCTAACTCTAACTCAAGCTTTCCGTATATATATATCATTCCTTAGTGTTGGGCCCTTCATGTTGATATTAACCTGAGGATAAAACATTTTATTCCCTCAGCTACTGAAGCTAAGTGAAAGTAGATAACAAACAACATAACATAGACAATATGATAAAAAATATTGCATATCACAATTGAAACATTTCAATCATAATTCGCAGGTTTAACTTCACATATGCATTCACCCAATCGGGCATTTACTACTAGTAGTACAACATGCTATGCTCATGGCATGCATTGGTACCAATATTCTATGCCCTCCAAACTTCTTTCAATGAGTTGACTTAGCCAGGCATTTGGATATAATGTCTAGGAACTTAAGGCAATAAGGAGCTGCTTGAGAGTAGGACCCCCACTAAATTGGACTACATACTATAGTCTACTATTTTCAAAAAGGGCAACAAAGAGTTGCTTAGGAGTAAGACCCCCAATTTTACAAAATTAGACTACATACTATAGTTCACCAAATCAAAGTGGCAATACTGTCAAATTAGACCACACACTATAGCCTACCAAATTTGACTATCAAAATAGTTACCATTTTCGAGCATTATAATCTACATGCTTCCAAAAAATAAGTTCATAAAGCCATGCTTTTCTCTATAATCGCTTGAAAGCCTCATTCTAAAATTTTTGACCCGTAGGTCCCTTTTTGTATCATGCCATGGCATGATATGCAATAATAACTCAAGTATATCATTCAGCATAACCAGTCTTTCAGTTTTATTTGACTTAGTGATTTGATTCTAGTTATTGAACTCTCCTTAGCGGAATCCTAATATTTCACTTAAGATTCACTTAAGTGAACGCCTAGAAGATTGAGTTAGCAATTACTCAACTTTCCTGGTGTAAACACAAATCATCACCTAACATAACAACATAACAGTTTAACCAAGATACAGTTACTGTCATTCAAAATCACCACATCAGTATCCACTATAGTAGCATATCAATTCACCCAAAATATACCCATATTCAATTAACGCAGTATCAAACAATACGCAGTGTTATGAGTGGCAATATATCTACTCCAAGCATGAGTTAGATCCATTAACCTAGACTCAATAATAGCATAGAATCCTAAACTCTGGCACGTAGTCCTTCCTTACTTATCATACCTATAAAAATATAACACACAAACCCCAAGTCAACTACGGGTTAATACTAAATTCTTATGCGTTTTTGCTATTAGGTTTCCAAGCTTAATTCGATTGTATCTTATTCACTTCTTATCGGATTCTGATAAACCTTATATCGTCACGATTGTTATTTTCAATATTATTAATATATATTAAGAAACAAGATTGATCAATATTTTCAAAAACCAAAAAATACCCTTTCGTATTACGATTCGATCGTATGCTATCCTAACTCCATAATTGACTCGAGTAAGCTTTAGTACTAAACTAAAAACCCTAAAATTATACTTTCTAAACTTGTTCAGCAACACTTATTATATCCTAAAGTGTTCATTTGACAAGAATTTAATCAATATTCTAATATTACTAGTTACTATATTACGTATTAAGCTAATATATAAGCTTATACTAGGAAAATATGTAATAAATGGTATATGAGCTCGATTAATTTCAAAAAAAAATTTATGGACTCACAAAAATATTTAGTTTAATTATTAACCCTGAATTATACTGAACTAACTATTATATATTTTTACAAAAATAGCAATTTTAACTTAAAATTATAGAAAATTAAGGAAAATAAATAAATTTACGAGTGAGATAAAAATTAAATATTTCAAATATAATCATAAACATCCAAAAGTCTAAACATGTTGGGCTCATTCACGAATTTCATTAAAAACTAATTATTTCAATAATTCGATAAAACTAGCAATTTTATTCAAAATAATTATAGAAAAATAGTAAACATATTTAATTTAGAAAATTCTTGTTACCAAAATTAAAAAATATATATATATATATATTAGGTGTATTACATACAGAAATTAAGCTTGAAACAATATCACCTAATATTTATAAAAATTAGATTAATTTCGTCCAGACAAAGCATTTTCTTAAGGAAATCATATTTTAACTAATTATTTAATTAAAATAAAATTACTACATTAATCTATACCTAAAATAACCTCAGAAAACCAAATTTCATAATTAATTGACAACATTTGATATTTTTAGTAAATTAAACAAATTATGAGAAGAAAATTGGTTCACCTATACCGGCCACCACTTGGCCGCCCCTCTTTGTTAGAACACCTGCTCTAGCTATCCTATGTTAGACCTCCAAGCCACTCCAACTCAGGTTGTGGTTTGATACACAAACCACCTTAACTTAATTTTGACTATATTTCTTGTTTTATTTTTATTTTATTTTTTTCTAATTTTTTTCGATTTTCTAAAATTATGTTCTTGTATTTTCAGATTTGTAAAACATTACAAATGAGGTTTGAGGTCTTATTTATAGGTTTTGGATTTTTTTTTTTTTGCATGAAAAAGTAAAATTACAAGTCATTTTTCACTTTTCCCTAGGTGCCATGTGTCATTTCCTTATTAACCAAGTATTAACTCATCATTTGCAATTAATCCTAACTTGACATATCATTTGGCAACTCATTCATGCAATTTTTTGTTAATTTTTCATTGTTTTACCTAATTTTAATACTTTTCTATTATTATATGTGTATATTTAATACATTAATGCATATCACATGTAAATACATATATATTATGTATAATTCAACTTCATTTATTATTTTTCAAAGTTAATTAACTTATTTCTAATGTTTTACTATATCTAAAAACTCGAATTTTATGATTATTGACTTGATCAATAAATTGACGTTATTCTCAAATTAATATTTTTATATAGCTTATTTTAAGAAATTAACTTTACTTGAATTACTTTGTTTAACTTTTCTAACTTTATTATAAAGTTTAAAATAAAACTGATTACTTAGTTTGGCGCCTTATATTTAGGGGTTTGGTTCCTAAGGTTATTGAATAACTCAAAATCTCAAGGTATTATACATCCACACAACGCTATCTAGTATATTGTGAAATTAGGAAAATTACGCCAACTCTAACCTAAGTTAAGGAAATTACACCCATAAGCATGATGCCATAGTTCCAACCAAAACCCAAGCTTATGTAATAGAAACTTGGCACCTATTGTGACTACCTTCGAACCCAATGCCCTTAACCTTATCACAGCCTCTTCTCCTACTAGTTAGTTTGACTAGGACTGGAGAAAGGTCAATTATAGCTACCTCATCAAATGGTTGGTATTTAGTTAGACAACCCTAATTGTTTCCCCAATGGGTTGCAATGTATGACTAGTTAATGGTTAAATCTAAGTTTAGCTTAATCCATGTTAGAGGTAACCAACCAATCGTATACACTCAAATCAAGAACTAAACATAGCAATACAATCACAACATATAACATAACAATCAGACAATTTAGCAAACAATTTCTAAGCATACACATCATATGCTTACAATCAGCTATTTTACATCCACAAACAAGTGTACACATTAGCCTTCAAGTACTTTTATATAGTACTCTAAAATGCCATTAAGCATAGATCCAACTTCCCTTGATTCTCATTCGCTCTTGTAACTCAAATGCCATAGTCCTTTTGTCATCGATGGTCCCTCTATTACAAATCACATTTTAGTTTCAATACATTTCATTAGATTAAGAGTGTTTTAAGTATTGTACTTTTGTTTTATCTTAACATTCTTTTAGTATGCCTTAGGTGTTGATTATAGGTATTTAAAGGTTATTATTTTTACATAGGTTATTTTGATCTTCTATTAAAGTACATTAGGTTTATAATACCGTTTACTTATGTTCCTACAAGCGTTTTAACTTATATTCTTTATTGTGGAACATTCTACATAACCTTTTACTAGGGTCTACTAGGCTTAGAGTACTTTCTACTCAAGTTTCTACTAAGGTCCTTAGTCATATTCTTTATCTATTGAACCTTCTACTCAAGTTCTTACTAGTGTTTTAACTTATATTGGTTTTAATATGGAACCTTCTACATAAACTTCTATTAGCATCTTGACTAGTGTTTCTTATCAAACAGACCTTCTATAGGAATTTTAGCTATAGTTTGTACACTAGGAAACCTTCTATTGAAGTTTCTACTACTTCAATATGATAATCAACTTAATTAGGGAAGCTTTTACAATACTTTCTAAAAGTTAGAAATTTACACTAGCAACTACGAAAACTTCTATAAATCCTTCTTCAACTAGTAGTTCTTTCACCAACTCATCCAGAACTTTTACAACACCTTCTATGAGCACCAAATTTGCCTCAATTCACCAAGAACTCCATTTTTCACTCTTTTCTCTACTTTATTCATGCTTAACCTTCTTAGAACTCTATCGATATTGACTTGCATGGTTTAAAAACTCATCCACATTAACATGCATAACCCGAAATTCAACAAAAAAGAATGTTAAATACACCTAATTAACTAGTGCACCTAAAATGCATATACTAGGCTAAAAAATCATGGTTTTAGGGTGAATAAACTTCATATACAATAGTTAAAATCTCTAATTTGCTACTAATTTCGAAGGATCTTTAACAAAAATTATCAATTTATTAACTTAGTGAAAATACCCATAAGCATTTAAGTGAAATTATCAAGTTTAAGTTTGGAAAACCCGTCTCTTCATAAAATTTCCTATTTCTACTTAAAAATTAAGATCAACCTAGTGCATGTAACAAAAAATTACTCAAAAAGTGGTGAACAATCATCTCTAACAAAATCATTTGAAAAAAAGTGGATTTTCCTTAGATTTCAATTTATTGGTTCACCAAAAGCTAAAATTTAACCTTAATAAAAAGAGAATTTTTAGGGAAACTTTTTATGTATCAATTATCTATATGATATAAGATATTTATAGAAAAATCTTGAAAAGGAAACTACATCATTTGGGTGTTTGAAAATTAAATCAAAAATCGGTCCTAAATGGCCCATTTCTTGAAGGCAATATATAAAATGAAATGTTTTTACAAAAATAATAATTTTTAACAAAAATATGCTTAAAATTATGAAAGAATAAGTTTTTCTAGAATTTTTTTTATAAGATTTGATATTTTTAACAAAATTTTGAAAATCGGTTGGAATATCAAATTCACAACGTTTAAAGCTACAGTGGCTGTCGATGGTAGTTCTATTGTCGATAAGGAAGGGTGTTGGGTGGAGGTCTAAGTGGTGATGGCTGCTCATTGTTAGGTTCCATCTTGGCTTGGGAACTCCACAAGCCCATATTTGCTCTTAATTTTCTAATTCTCTCTTAAATTTCTCCAAAATTCTCATAAATTTTCCTAAAATTTTCATTATACTTTCCTCAATTTCTCTAGAGTTTTAATCTTCCCAAAATAATGTGAATAGTGTTATTGAAGGGTTTATATGAGTTTTGGAGTGGTAGGTTAGCTTACATTCATGAACAACATATGTTGTCATTACACTTCTTAATGTTGCCATGTGTTGGATGATTTTATTAAACCATGTTCCATCAATGGTTTTCTACCCATGGATTTGCTAGAAACCATCAAATCTATCTATGGTTTTGTCAAACCATGAGACTCCTCTTGTTTGGGTTAATTATTATTAATTATTGAAATATATTTTATTATATTTAATACTTAGGTGTGTGATGAGCTTTATAAATGAGTTTCTACTAAAACTTCTATAACATATACTCAATTATATAACTAATTACATATTATTATTTTTTATAACATTTATTAATGTTCTTATCCATTTAATTTATTTCTAAGCTCCCTTTATATTTCAGGTTAGTTTTTGATATTCTAGAAATTTACGAAAAGAAAGAATAAGCTTTATTGTTATTAATATTTTGATATACCATTTCAAGATTTAAATTTATGGAGTCTTTCTTCTCTTTCTATCTTTTTTTTTTTTATACACTAACTTTTAGGATCCTAACGTTTATCTTAGGCCCATTCATATGAATTTTTCAAACGTCCTTAATTTGAGAGTTTGAAATTCTACAATTGTAGTTAGTTAAGTACTCTACATATTACTCTAACTATGATTTTATTTATTATCATTATGAGGAGAAAAAAATCAGTTTTTGATCTCTCTTTAATCCATAGGGAAAATAACAAAAGAGTATGCTTAATTATTTTCAATAATGAATGAGCAATATGTCAACTTAAAAATTAGAATTAGATAAAGCAACCACATGCATACAACATTGATTGCAAAATCCATTGTAATAAACAGGAATATATACCTAAGAAGCAAATGAATGAATACACCATGCATCAATAAAAGATTGACTTGTATAATATATAAAAAGTTATGTAAATATGGAGAAAGTTGAGATTTGGTTTGGGTAATGAAAGAAAAAAAAAACATGTACCTTTTTTTTTTTCCTTTTGTTTTTGTTTTAAATAGCATGAGAGGAAAAATTGTAAAAGTTAAAGTATCACTCTTGAAGTAAGGTAATATTTTTTTAGGTTAGTTTATTTTAAAAGGAAAAAAAAATGAAACATTAACCATTTTTTTAGTGTAGTTTGACTGTGCATGTTTTAGATAGGGTAATTGTAATGTAATTTTTTAAATAGGCACCATTTATAAATAAGGTTAATTGAAATGTCGCGATGATTGAAAAAGCATTTTGATTTAAAAAAAAATCTAATGCTTGAAATAGTAATTTCATAATAATTACAATGTTAATTACATAGAATAATAGAAAATAGAAATATGGAAAAAGATAAATAAATTTACATCATAAAATTGCATAAATGTTTGTCTTTCTAAGAATGTTCTGCAATAATACTAATCTTTGTTCATTGGCTTCATCATGAAACTTGTTATATACCGATAAAAGCAATGGAAAATATATTAATTAATTAAATTGTTAAGCACGTGTAAAAGAAGACATCATATAAACATAATAACCTGTTGATAATGTTACAAAACCCATTGTACATCAAGCTACAAACAATTTTATAAGTATTGAATTACTACAAGTAAAGGAAATTATATAAGGTAATGAAAAAGAAATATAACTATCGAGAAATGACTCATGAAATGTTTGAACTTTCAGTAGACATGGATTACATATGATTTAAACTAATTCTCTCTCTTAGCTATACGTTTTCTCTTTTACTCTCTATTTCCCTTTTGCTTATTTTATGCTTTGTTTCTTGTACAATTGCTATAGTTCCTATTTCATTCTGTTTGGTTATATCATTTCTAGTAAGTTGTGTCTTCCCATGCTGTCTAATTTTGCATGTGCCTTGCTATTGTTTTTTATTTTTTTTTTCTGCTTCTTCTTTTTTCTTTTTTTTTTTTTTTAACTTCTCTTACGTTTGGTATCACTTTTCTCTATAGTTATTGTTTCCAAGTGCCTTTGTTCCTTTCATTCTATCAAACTTCTATCTTTGACATAGTTTCCACATGGCTAGTAATTCAGACTCCAAATCTTTAACCCTTATTCCTAATGTGCTTAATGCTAATTCCTCCACCTTAGACCTGGAAGAGAACACTAAACTCATTATAAACAACAAATGCTTAATGGTTAGGAAAATTTTTTTTGAAAAATCTCTAAATAAACAAGTTGTAATGATTATTTTGAGACGTGCTTGGAAGGACTTCAAGGATGTGAAGATTTCTAATCTAAGAACAAACTTATTTTCATTTTCTTTTGATAGCTACAATACTACTTCTACTATATGTGATGAAGGTCCTTAGGTGGTTATGAGACATTATGTTATCATGGAGAAGTGGAAGTTTGGAACACAAGTGTAAGATATTACCTTCAATTGTTTGGCCATCTAGATCCAAATTCATGGCCTACAGTTGGAACACTTGTCAGTGTCAAATGCTAATAGGTTGGATGCATTGGTTGATTTGGTTCTTGCTATTGACTCAATTTGATCTGAATTTGGAATTCAATGGAGTTTTCTAAGGGTTAAGGTGAAGATTAACTATTCTAAGCCTCTCAAATCTGGTGCTTGGGTGACTAGGCATCAAACTGATAAGTATTAGGTCTAATTTTGATATGAACAATTGTTGGAGTTCTATTTTGCTTGTGGAAGATTGGGCCATGTTCTAAAACAATGCTCTTATGATTAGTTATCGGGAGAGAAATACGGTCATTTCTTAAGGGCTTTCACTATTTGTGATATGGCCATTAGCACTATTGCTAGTGTAGGGAATGATCATTCACTTGTGCATGACTTTATGATGTCACATGCAATGTCTAAGAAGGATTTTAACCCTATCATATGTGATGACATACCTTTGAGGTTAGGTACTTACCTTATTCCACATGCTTTTTGATAGGAATTAGACTATTGGACCTTTAACCTGTAGCTGAACCCGATGCCTAGAAGGACTAATAAGGTGAATTATGCTATTCCAACCAACTCCTACCGAAGCTAAGTTGATCCTTGTTGCCTACCAACTCCTTATGCCAAGCCTAGTAACAATACATCGCTCGGTAATATAGTGTCAACTAGAGCAATGCTTTACTAACAGTTTAACCCTTCATATGCCTATTTGGCAATGATTGAGCCAACCTCCGGCTCAGCAACACTAATGCTGAGAATCTAAGAGATCTAATACACATCCAAAGCCATTTCTCCTTTGATGGATCCACCTTTGCTTAGCACCCCTGCTTGGCAACTCCAACCTTGACCGTACCTTTTTGTCTCTTTTTGCCAAAAGCATCTCCAATAAGCTGTCACCACATGTCCATACCCATATGAAAGGATTCTATTGCACTAATCATTGTTTTCCTTAGATTTTCACTCATACCCTTTAGTATTCCTTGTATATTACTTCTTTTAAACATTACTCTTTTAATATTTTTTCATTTTAGGCAGGTTGCCCTAGTTTTTTTGGTATAAATACCCACTATAAATGTAGTCACATGGCACCCATATCACTAAATATTAAATACACTTTGCCCTTTGTGTGAATATTGCCCTTATTAGCTTATTTACCTCACTGTTATCCTAAATCTTAAGTAATTCTAGGTGGCAAGTACCCTCATCGAACCATCTTATGCATCATATCGAGTTGTGCTATGAGTCCCCAGAAGTTTCCCAGTGCGTTATATCCTTAGAGCTACTTGTAGGTTGCTTGTTTTACTTTCCTTGTTTTTACGCTAGTCTCATCTCTTTTTTTAAGCTTTCTGCAAGCTTAGACCTACCCTAATGCATTTTCCCTTATTAGCTTTTGATGCAGCATATCATCTTTGGTATTAGAGCAAAGGTTTCGTTTAGGTAAGTTGTGTTTGAACTTTCTTCTAAGTTGTAATTGTTGTGGTAGTATGTTATAGTTACCTGGAAGTTAGTTGTAAGAAGAAGGAGTAGTAGTTCGTTTTGGTTATTTACTCTGGTTTATATTTTTTCAAGCATATGAAAATAGAACAAGTTTCAATTGGGTTGTTGTTCTTGGAAGTAGCTATTGTGTTTGTAATATACTAAACTATCATATGAAGAAGTGTTTGTGTTGTTTGGCATAAAGAACTACATTTGTTGTTTCTGGGATTCTAATTTTTGTTATTGAGTTTTTGTTAAGAAAATGACAAACCCGAGTGTTAATGCTGGTATTGAGGATAACAATAATGGTGTTGTCCATCATAGCCGATAGCCCCAAAGCATCCCTAAGAGTATGGACAAATGATTAGATGAGGTGGCTAACCTTATAGTTAACTCGACCAGAGCTGTTCATGTAATGGCCTATTGACCTATTGAGTCCGTGTAAAAAACTCCATAAGCTACTCGACCGGCTAAAAGATAGAACCTAACTTAACAAGTTTGAGGTGGAAGAGTAGTAATTGGATTTGGGGTACCAACCCCACCAAATGTCGAAGCCCAGCTTGTCCACTCCTTACCCAAGCATCTCATTTGATCACTTATTTCTCTTATTTTATTTAGAATTTCTATTTCTTGTGCTTTTCTTGAATTATCCTCTTAATGGTCACCTTATTCAACTCTTTGTAATCTATACAAAGCTTAAGTGATCCATCTTTCTTCTTGACAAATAATACTGGTGCTCCCCAAGGTGAAACACTTGGCTTTATAAACTCTTGATCCATTAACTCTTGTAATTGCTTTTTTAACTCTTATAACTCAATTGGAGCCATTCTATATGGAGCTTTAGATATAAGCTCAGTTCCTAGAATTAAATCAATAACAAAGTCGATCTCTCTTTTCGGTGCTAATCTAAGTAATTCATCTGGAAATACATAAGAAAATTCATTCACCACTAAGATTTCTTCTACATTTGACTTTTTAGAATCAGTATGCAAAGCATTCAACCAACCAACATCCGTGATCAATTCTAGAGTACTTAGCTCTAGTACTCTTACTGCTGCATAATTCCCTTGAAATATAGTTTTATTTCCTCTTAAAGCCTCAAACAACACTTGCTTTTCTTTACAATCAACAGTAGCTTTCACACTTGCCATCCAATTCATTCCTAATATGGCATCGTACTTCTCCATATATAAAATAATCATATCTACTTTACTATCAAAGTTTTGGATCTTCAAAGGACACTCTTTCACCATTTCTCTTGTAATTACTACACTTCCAGTAGGTGTTCTCACTCCCAAACTCGAATCTGTAGTAGTTGCAACTAAACCAGTTTGCTCTACTACTCTTGGAGCTATGAAAGAATGTATAGCTCCCATATTAAACAAAGTATAAATTGAATGTCCAACTACGTCGATATTCCCTGAATCACAAAATTCGTAAGTCTTATTCTCATGTTATAGCTTTATAAGTTTTCATTTACCACTTCTATTTACTTATTTTTATTCCATGCTTCATATACCATTAATAATAACTAAAGCAATTTAACAGTGAGAATTTAAGATACATACCAGCTATCAGCTCGTAATCCACAAATTCTTTAGTCCCTTCAAGTACTTTTAAATCTTCTTCTACATAGTCCTCATAACTCCAATTACCTTCCAAATTGTATACTTTGGCAACATTTGTTGCACTTAGACGTATATTTCTAGCATTTGGTCCTCCAATCGCTCTTCCAATGGTAGGATGTCCAACAACTAGTGGTGGTTTGGTAATTTGAGCATTTGCTATTGTGTGTTGTGGACAATTAGTAGAATAATGTCCAACTTTGTTGCAGATGAAACAAGTAACATCATTCTTTTTAGGGCAATCTATTACCTAATGAGAGCTTTCACCATAATAAATGCATTTCCCTTGTAACTGGGAACAATCTCTAGGGTAATGAGTCCCTTTACACTTCCAACACTTTGGTGGTTCATTACTCTTTCTTTGAAACCTTCTGAGTGGTCTTACAAATCTTCTCATCTTGTTACTACTGCTTCCACCAGGCTCTTCAAAAGGTCTCTTCCCAAATACACTTATCTTACGTTTTCCTGCATCCTTACTTTGCCTTTTTGCATTATCCAATACTCATGCTTTTTCCACAATATCAACAAAATTTCTCGACTCAAACTCCATAATTCTTCTTCTCATGTCAGCATCAAATCCCTTAGAAAAGATTTGCATCTCCAATCTATCACTCATTTGATATTCGAGTGGTGCAAATTGCAACAACCTATTAAATTTTGCTTCGTATTACTCTACAGTATGCGTCCCTTTCGTAATGTCCAACAAATCTTCACTATACTTCAATCTTAAACTTCCAGGAACGTAATACTCCAGGAATTCATGTTAGAAAACTTCCTAAGTTATTGGTCCTCTCCAATTCCTCTATTTTGATTCCCACCAAGTTCACGCTCTCATTTTTAACATATATGGACCATAGGTAAGCCTGAGATGTGGTGTAATCTCGAATGCCTCAAATGATCTTTCAATCTAATGTAACCAATCTTCTGCTTCATCAGGTCTACTGGCTACACCCTCAAAATATTTATTACACCGTATAAATTCTAGCAAAAGGCTACGCTGTTGCTTGAGATCAATAGGTACCTGAGGCATCACTCCTACTGGTATAACTGGTGGTGGTGGAGGTGGTAAAGGAATTTCTAGGTTTATTACGGGAGGTGGTGCTTGTATAGGTGGTACTGGCTCTCGAGCTAAATATGTTCTCAACAATTCATTCTGCGCATGAATAGCCACGAGAATCTCATCTGTTTTGTCTTAAGGCCTTCCCAGTGGTCTTCCTTGTATAGGTTGTTCTCTTTCTTGGGCAAGTTAAGCTTACTCATCCGATTGCCATCTTCTACGTCTAACTTGATTGAGAAATTCATTACCAATTTTCAATGATCAACTTATTCCAAATAATTGTAGAAACCACTAGTACCAAATGAAGATAACACACATGTATATACACATCATAACAATAGTAACAAAGGTTGTAATCTTTCATTTTTTATCAACATAGTGAGGTTACATCTATGTAGTAGTCAATTCTAACGAGTAAAACTCCACTGATATATACATATAGACCAAATCAAAATACAGAGTTTTCAAAGTATAAAAGAGCTCCCATAATACATAAGTCCTCACCATACATAAGGCTCTTGAGTACATTAAAACTCTCAAAATACAAAATAACCTCACTACATGAAAACTCTCAAAATACAAACTGATCAGTCATGATCCTAATACATACAATAAAAAAGGAGCATGCATGATCACTCCGATACCAGCAACCAAAACAAAATACAACATAATCATCCTAAACATCTCTCAATGTCGAGGAGAAGGTCCTGCAACTGTATCCTCCTCCTATCTGCTTCTGGGAAAAGTCGATCCAACACTAGAATATATATCGGACTCCTTACTAGCGGTCTGTTGAGTCCACTCTCTCGGTTGCCAAAAATCCAATGGATCCGGTGTGATGGTAAGTATATCGATGAGTCACCGCCTACCAAAACTATAGGTGAAAGTCTAGGGTCCACCTAATAGTACTCAAACTCGTCAGCTAGAGGTATCTGCTGTAATGGCTCGGCCTATATGATAGGGGTATCCAATAGTAAACCAAGTCCATCAAATCCAAACCTCGGCTTTGGTACAAGAACATCAATGCCATGGGTATGATCATACAACAACTCCTTGCTAGTCCCTATATCAGCCATAGCTTTAGCCTAATCCTAAGCAATAATAGATAATGATCTACAGCTAGGGCTATCCCATGTCCAACTATCCTACTATGGCCAAAGGATAGTGGTAATGGGAGGGAATCAACATCAACCAAAAACATAATCTCCTAAGTACAGTCTGTACTCTCCTCCAACTCTAAATAATAGATCATCTCCTCATCAGTAGGGAAACGATTGACTGAGCTAAAAACCCAATAAATCCTCCTATCAATCCAATAGGGGCTCAATCCTCAGTATCAAGCGGATAGTACCTCACCGACAGTATAAGGTCGGCCAACCAATGCTAAGTCCTCGTAAGCAATCCAAAGTTGACATTGGAAATCTCGTAGACTCTCTTCCTCTCAGAGACAGAATAGAGTAAAAGAAGTCCGTAGCTCTAACTCGATCCCCTAAATCAATAAGGCATAAAATTACTTTTATAATTTCTTTATCATAGCTTTTAGTATGTAAAATAAAACTTAAACACTTAACCCAGTTCTACCCCTCTCAATCTTCCTAAGTAAGATATCCTACTATCTAAGGTTATGTTTGATTTAACCTAGTTTGAGTCATGCTCTAATACCACCTAATTGTCACGACCTGAGGGGACTAATCATGGCAGTCATCGTATACCGTACAAAGGATTGTAGATTGAATTCCCTTACAATCGATTATCCTTTTATAAAATACACAAGGCTACAGCTACTACTAACTACAAAGAGTGCACAAGCTTAAGCAATATCATTTCATGATAAATAATAAAATTATAAAAACATAACGCATGGTCTATTTGTATAAAAGTTTATAAATACAAAGTCTGAAATATGTCTTAAGTTAAACTAATATAACAATTACATATTCAGATCTATAAACTATCAGAAGTACTCTCTGATCACATCTAGCTCCTATATTAACCCTGTGTAGAAAACTAACCTTAAGCATGCGACGGCCCGACTCCATAAAAAGATCGGCCTGCGAGAGGAGATTACAAGGGTATAAGCTAACTAGCTTAGTAAGATAATTTTCCTCAACCATACATCAATCAAGTCATACAATAGTTAGGTTCTACCAAATGAATGCATGATAAATAGTATGCTAAATAAATACACGCAGGTGACTAGGTATTGCATAGAACTCAGATTTAACGCCCTCTGAAGTCAGAGTTGGAGATTCATCGGTACAGTCAGATCCAGGTATCATATTAAAACTTATTTCATAACGAAACTCGGCGTTTTGTATTTAAAATATAATGGTACATCCATTACTAGTTTAACAAAACGAGTTCTACCTATAATTGTGAGTAGGTTCACGCAGCCCTTACTCACCCTTAAACGAAGGTCTCTAGACTCGACCTTTAGCCAGGCGATTTGTGCCTCCAACGCCTAATGATCCTGTAAGCTAGGGTAAGGTCATATCGCACGTGTGCACCGTACGAAATCTATAACAATCAATAATCAACCCACATATGGCCTCTCGTTACCTGTGTGTAATGTGACTGCCGGAATTAGTTATACAGTGCATGATTATGCGTGATCCAAGTTAACTTTTTCTAGTCGAATAAAATTAAGTTTTATTTATTTAGTGATCATTTCAAGTTACAAACAATCAATTCCTAGTGAATCTACTATGCAACAATCATTACATTATTAAAGTTTAAAGTAAATTCACTATTAACAACAATTATCATGCACAAGTATAACTTAACCCCATACATATTCATTTATAGATCATAACTTATATTCACTAACAACAAACACAAACAAATATAGAATCATTAGGAAAAACTCATTCAGTCATGACTAACTCAAGGGTAGTAGTAATCTGGTGGCAGCTCAGAGTCTATATCAAAATCACCTAAAAATAATAGAAATTTATAAGTTTGGGAATTTAAAGCTAACTAGTATTATAATTTGTAAGGTCTACTTCACCTAGTTACGCAAAATTGTCAATTCAAGCTTTTTATCAAATCGCATGTGACTTTTTCGTTTTAGCTCGGATCATTAAAAACTTATAGTCCATTTTAATCGTTTTCGAGCGTATTTTCTCGTAACGAAGTCCATTTTGAACGTTGTGACTCGCAGTTTAAATTGCAATATAAAAGTATCACAAAAATTACTATTTAAGTTTAAAAATTATAAAATATTAATTTTCGCTTTTCTTTAATATATTTATTATTTAATAATTATTTAAATCATATATTCGATATTTTTATTGTTTTGAGCATACTTTTCATATTTTTGAGATTTTAGCTTTATTATGATTATTATTATTATTATTATTATTTCTATTATTATTTTTATTATTTCTTATTTTCTTATTATTTATCTATATTTCACGATTTATACATATATATATATAGACTTATAATATATTTGATAAATTTTATAATTTTATCTTATTAAAAATCCTTAATTTACGGTAATATATATATATATATATACTTACTCCTTACGTAATTATAAATTTATTTTAGTTTATAGATATTATTATATTACATATATATTTTTAGTATACTACATATATATATTATATGTTATATGCCATATGTATGTATATATATTTATTGAAAACAAACATACTCTTATGTACATATTCATATATTTATGTATTTGTATTTATACATATAAGTTTAACATGTGTACATAAATATAAAAACCGAATACATATATATAAATAATATACAAATACCTATTCATGTTTTATATATTCGGTATATATATATTTACATAGTATTTGTTATAAAATATGTATACTATATATTATACATATATTATATGGTATATGCAGTATACCACAATATATACTCTATATTATATATATATATATGTGTCCTATATACATATACATGTATACATACATATCTTTATATATGCATATATAATTCATTTTATGTATTTATGCACATATACATGTAATAGTAATGTTATATTTATAAAAATACCATACAAATACTATATTTATACATGTATATACTATATAATATGCATCTATACTTGAAATATAATTGACTTACCTATTTCTTCTTCTTTTTCTTCCTTCTCCTCACGATTTTCAGTTTTCCAGAATTTTTTTTTTCTTCTTGTTTTTGGTTTTTAGCTTTGCAATTTTCTTCAAGGATTTGTTTCTTTCCCTTATTTACGTGTACAGCAATTGGGAGGATGAAATAAAATAAACCATAATCTTATCTTAATCTATACACTTATTAAGATGAGACAATGTAATCATTTCAATTTTGTTTTTCTTTTTTGTAAAATCAACACTTGGCAATTTGTATTTCCTCACGTGGGCTGCTACTTTGCTGATTTTTTTTCTTGTTTTGCAAGACGTGGCAACATAGAGAAAAGAAGAAAAGAAAGAAAAGAGAAAAAAAGAAAAAAAAAAGAGAAGGAAAATAAAAATTAATAATAAATATATGTAATTTTTCGAAACATATAATTTATAACAATACTCATCATAAATTAATTTTGAAATTTTTGTGAAAATTTATCAATTTAATTGGTATCCGTTACAATTATAATTTTTAGAAGTTAGCGTAGCGATTTCGTTAAAATTTCATACGAATGGGCGATTTAATCGACAATTGTAATCGACTATGATTATATCGCTATCAAGTAATATTTAACTATTTTATAGGTTTATATTTATAATTTTATGATTTCGAATAAATTCAGGATCAATTTTGATTAATGGTATATAAGTCAATTTTAGGGTTTTAGTATGCAATTTAAGGTTTCGATCAATTCCTAGAGTTTTGTTATCGATGTTATATTTGATTTATTAAATTTCATAATCTTTTATTATTACTAACCTTATCGACTTATTGTATAATTTAAGACACTCAGACTTCAGTTAGGGTTCAACTACTGATTTTCTAGGGTTTACAGTTGGACCGTGGTCAAGCTGTCACAGGTATGTGTTTTGTCTCCCTAAATTGCTGATTTGAATTTTACAATATGGAAAATGAGCAATACGGGACCAAATATATTTTAGATTAAGGGAAGACTTGAATAAGGTATTCTACTAATTGAAGTTAGTCATTATCCTATGAATTTTATCTCTGAAATTGTTATTAGAAGATTGAGTTATGAAACTATAGACCACTCAAATCCATATGACTTTGTTTATAACAATGAAGTGATTAGAGTGACGAAGTAAGCAAGAATAACCTTCTCTATTGATAAGTTTCAAGATGAAGTTTTATTTGATATCGCTGACGTTGGATATTGTTATATGTGTTTAGGTTCTCCATGGAAGAGAAGTCATAACTTAAGCTACACGCCCTTGGAGAATACTTATTCCTTCTATGACAAAGAACGAGTTGTACTCCATCCTATCGCCCTAACTAGTCTTGAAGAAGATTTACTGATTGTTAAAACGTCAATAGAGAGGTAGAGGGCTAATAAGAAAATTCCCATAGAGGCCATCAAGGAGGAAGAAGAAGTTGATGAAGGAGTAATTACACCATCCATGGTGACCGAAGAAGAAACTGGTTGTGAAGAAATGGATGAGTTGATAACTACTAAAAATTAAGTTAAGGAGCTAACATCGAAATATTGTGAAGCTCTAAGAATAATTGAAGAAGTGGCATAGTTTATGTTACTCCCCATGATTAATCCCCGTTGGATTTACTTAAGGGTAATTGATAGGATACATGATGAATGGAAAGAAGGGTGTTTGATCAAGAGCTTGATTAATTATGCTCATGATGAGTGGAAAAAGTGTCGGATTGTGTTTGCTTTGATCATTAAGTTGAGTTATTATAGTTTACTTATGTTTTGCTCTTATAGATTTGTTTTTTATCCAGGTGCAAATTAAAGTAACCACTTATTAAGTTTCGGGTCAAAACTTTTTCCAGAGGAGGAGGATGATAAGATTTGGGATACTGACCTTACCAAAGGCTGAAGCCTAACTCGTCCACTCCTCACCTGAACATCTCATTTGATTTCTTATTTTTCTTATTTTATTTAGACTTTATATTTCTTGTACTTTTCTTAAATTACCCTCATGTTTATTTTACATTTACAAGAATGCCACTAGGCATTCTATTAGTCATTTTATTTATAAGACTACCATCATGTATAAATAGAGCACATGTATAGGGTTTTAGACAAACTTTGAGATTTAATGAAGAACCCTTGAAACTTTTCTCTTAGAAAACTCTCCTATACTCGCTCTTATCAATCCTTTTATCAAAGATTGTAGCGAGTAACCTTGTCACTCGGATCGGTGCGTCATATCTGACGAGTCTTAGGCCATGTTAGATCTTATTGGTGTGTTATATCTAACGAGATAGCTCACAAATTTGCTTAAACCCCCATTTTATTTTCTTGTTTTTGTTCGTTGTGGTGCCTCTTTGTGTGGCCAACCCCAGAGATGCATCAAGTAGTTGGATGAGTTCAAAGAAGGATTGACTTAGGTGATATGGATGATGAAGGAGAAGAAGAGTTTAAAGAAGAAGAGGAGTAAGCTTGAGCAACTTGAGCTGCCGACCATGTGAAGCTTCAGATTTCGAGCTTCAATGGTTTTAGGAGTATAGATGTTATTTAGATTGAGAGGAGAAGGTTGAATATGTTTTTTATTATTACAAGTATGAGAACCAAGGGAAGGTAAGGACTATTGCTGTTGACTTCTCAAGTTATGTTGCGATGTGGTAGAAGAACTTCCAAATCATGAGAAGACAAAAAGGATATATAGAGGTCAATACTTAGCCTAAGATGAAGAGGATACTCAAAAGCAAGTTAATGCAAGATTCTTATTTGCAAGACACTTTTTCTCGACTACAAGAGTTGAGACAAAGAAGCCGAACTGTTGAGGAATATGTTCAGGAGTTCCAAATACTCATAATTCGTTGTGAAGTAAAATAGCCATAAACACAAATAGTGTCTAGGTTTCTTACTGAATTAAGGAGTAACCTATAAGATATTGTGGAACTTCAACAATTCACCACATTGGATGAGGATATAAGAACAGCCCAACAAATGGAGAAATAGAGAAGATATAGGCCAACCTAACCTCTGATGAGTTAACCTGGTCAGTCAAGCCAACTTCTTCAGGGAAGTTACCCAGCTCAGCTAAGTACCTAATGGTGATGTACCAACAAGAACATACGGGAAGGGATAAGGATTTAAGAGGAAGACAAGTTAGATCAAATGCTTTGAGTATCAAGGGTTTAGGTACATAGCTGCGTAATGTTCAAACCGATGAACTATGATCATTAAAGAGGATGTCCTGAAGCTTGAAGTGGATAGTATTGATGAGAAACCCGAGGAAAAGGTTGCTCCTGAGAAGGAAACCACTTAAGAAGATGAATTGGTTAAGGAAGATGTGTTTACTGAGGACTTAGACAAGCTAACTTTAGTTGTCTGCCATGCAATGAGTATAAAACCATTAACCAAAGGAGAGCAGAGAGAGAATTTATTCCATATTACTTATAAGGTGAATGAGTAGATTTGTATGCTCATAGTGGATAGTGAGAGTTACACTTATGTCGCGTATGCCAACCTGGTCAAGAAACTAAAGTTGCCAACCATCCCACATCCGAAGCCATACAAGTTGCATTGGTTGAATAAGAAGAGAGCACTATATGTCACTCAATAAGTCTTACCACCAATCTCTATTGGAAATTATTTTGATGAAGTTCTATGTAACATGTTACCCATGTATGCATCTCATATTTTGCTAAGCAGACCCTGGCTTTTTGATAGGAGAGTTATACATGATAGGTTCAGAAACACCTATGTGATCGAAGGTAGATGGAAGATCACTTTGAACCTTATGATGTCGAGTCAAGTTAGCAAGCTACAAGTCGAGGATCTAAGAAGACCTTAATTCTAAACAGAACCAAGCTCTGAGAAGTTATAAAGGCCGACATGCCAACTTTTATGTTGATTAGACAATCGTTAGAGTTAAGGGACAAATTAAGCTACCCTTTGAGGTGACGAAGCTATTAGATGAATATGCTAACTTATTTTCCAAATAGTTGCTCAAGAGATTACCCCTTCGAGACATTGAACACTGTATTAACTTGATATCCAGTTCTACCCTATCGAATAAGCCAACTTATCAGATGAATCTTGAATAAGCTGTTGAGCTTCAAAGATAGGTCAATGAACTTTTGGAAAAAGGATATATAATGGAGAGCCTTAGCCCCTATTGTATATTGGCACCCCTCGTACCAAAAAAGGATAGAATATGGCACATATGCATAGATAGTAGAGTCGTAAATAAGATCACAATCAAGTACATGTATCCTATTCCCCAATTAAATGACATGTTAGATGCACTTAGTGGAGCTAAGGTCCTTAAAAAAATTGATTTGAAGTCTGGCTATCATCAGATTCAGTTGAGGTTGAGAGATGAGTGGAAAATCACATTCAAAACTCAGCATAGACTTTACAAGTGAATGGTTTTGCCTTTTGGCCTGTCCAATGCCCCAAGCACCTTTATGACACTAATGAACCATATGTTAAGGAGTCGAATTGGGAGATGTGTCATGGTGTATGTAAACACCCATTTTTGCATCCCTTTGATTTAAAAATTTTTAGAATAAGGTAAAGGGTCCTAATTTGGAAAAAAAAAATAAAAAATTTACAAAAAAAAAAAACAGAAAAAAGGGAAATTTAGAGAAAATGCAAAAAGTAGAAAATAAAAAAAAAATTGAAAATTAAGAAAAAGGGGAAGAAGATTTAGATAATTTGAAATATAATAGAAAATTTTAATAGTTTTAGTACTTTTTAGGTTTAGATAATAAAATAACAAAAGGGATTTTTGGCTTAGGCTTAGATTTACATCTAGCTTAAGCCGACATAGTTCATATATGTAATTTACAAGGCATAGGCCAACAGCTTAATGGTACTGCACTTTGACTAAACTTAACATTGAAGCCATAAGTCTTAGGTTCGAATCTCTTACAAGGCACTTTATGCCTTTTTCCTTTCTTTTTTTTTCTACAAAAAATGCACATGTAACAAGGGACTGTTAGGCCATGTGTCTACACCTAACACATGGCACACAATGGCCAGGCCATGTAGCTAATGTAGCGCCCGCGTGGCACTACATCAGCATCTGATTCTCCCCCTTTCTTTCCCTTTCCCTCCTTTTCCAGCGAAACTAATCCATACTCCCTACTTTGGCCTCATTTTTTGCACGATTTCCATTTGTAAATACATCAATTTATGGACGATTCATGTTCTCTACGTAGCCCATTATGAATTGAATCCAAAAACAAAGTTGAATTCATTTACTTGACTACACACTTTACGTCGTTTACTGTATACAACCTCCACTCAAACTCGACCCTTCCTCCACTATCAAACACTACCAACCTATTTCTACCAACAAACCAACCACAAGAACAACTACCCGATCACCAAGCATACCTACACCAATTAGCAACAAACTATGCCTACTGTAAACCCCACGAATTTAGCTTTCTAAGTATAGAAACAAACATCAAAACTGTAGATAATTTCCCGAACTCAAAAGAGCCAGTGAGATTTAAAACCGATTAAAATCTCAATCCAAAACCTAAAGTGGACACAAAAAACCTTAAATCATCAATTGAACCCCTAACCGCATACAAAGACTTTAAAACCTCGAATCTCATCAAAACCCTAAGATGACAATCGAAGATTTAATCGCGTAAGAATATATGAAACCCTAAATATGTAAAAACATTAGCGATTGTGCCCTAAAGTAATAAAAATCCTAAAACTATAACGTTAAGGATATAAAATCACTAATTCACCATGATATACCCTAAAACCCTAATTGATAATAAATTGCTCATATTTTGCCAAATCATTAGTAAAAAGTTAGAGATGACCCTCATTCATGCTTATATGATTCGAATCCTTAAGTAATCCATTAGAAACTAAGATAAGGAGTCATAGATTATATTTATCCCTTAAGTATGTGATTAAGGTAGTCTCACTTAGAATTAGGGTTATAGTTGAAGATTAGGTTACATGTAGTGAACTTTAATGCTCAAATTAGTACTTTTTGCATTTGTTATCCAAAGTAGTTTATCAAATGAGATATATAAGCTATAAAGACCTAAAGTAAGACCTCATCAACCATATTTATTAATCAATGCATCATATACCTCATTTCCTTCATTTTTCCCCTAATTTCCCTTAATTACTACATTATGTGCACAAAATTACACATACTTAAGGAATGTTGACTAAGATAACACATGTTGACCAAAGTCCAAAAGTTGACCAAGTCAACATTTTGAAAAGTCAACAAAAGACTAAAGAGATAAACAAAATATCTCTTCCTTAATAATGGCTTTTCTTTTCTTTCTTTTTGATTTTTTTCTTCTCCTTTTCTTCTCAATTGCCGTCCACATCTTTTCCCTTTTAGACCCCACCATTCTCCTTCTTCCATAAGCAAAACAAATCAAAAGAAACAAACCAAAAATCTTCCTCAATTGCCGTGAGCTTCCATCTCCATTTTACCTTCAACATCTTCCTTTTTGTCTCCTTAATTCCAACATAAGCAAAGGTATGTATCTAAGTTACTTTATCTTGTTTTATCTTCTTCATTAGTTAGTTAATTAAGTATATTAGATAAGTAGTTATGTGTTTAGTATTATCTTGAAGAAGAGGAAACAAAGTTTCCATCTTTAAGTGTAAAAATTAGAACTTTTGAAGAAGAAGAAAGGAAGACATGAGTATATGCTTATAAGTGTGTACACATAAGAAAATACCAAAAGAGTACAAGTATGTGAACTTTTATACATGAGTATTTATCATGTACATAACCCAACTTAAGATCATATCTAGCTATACATACCTATACTACACTAAATATATACATAAAAACACAAAAGGATGAAATTAGGAAGCTTTTCTTAAGGAAAAGATTAGGCATACGAATTTTGGTATAAAAATACGTATCTAACCGTATAGGTATATGAGTATGTATACACGTATAAATATGGTATAAGTCTAAGTATAGGTATGAGTATATGTATGTATAAGGTGTATGTACATAAGTATAAGGGAAGAAGTGAAATGTACATAAGACATGTAAATATGACATAAGTATGAGGTGAGGTTTATGTAAGCAAATGATGAAGTAAGTGATGAGGTAAGCAAATGATAACATAGGCCATGACATAAGAAAATGATGACATAATTAATGACACAAGTGATTGATGACATAAGCAATGATATAAGCATAAGCTTATAAAAGAAGAAAATAAGTATGTACATGTACTTAGGATCCAAAACCTTAAACCCTAATACCCTTCTGAAATTGAATCTAACTTAATCAAGGACATAGATTAGTAATACCAATGTAAAAGTCTCTAAGTATAAGAATAAATGGCTAATTAAATCATTAACTACTAAAATGGAACATAAAACTAGCCAATAGGAATAATTAAACTTTAATAAGATAAAATGTCAATAAATTTAGTCCATATCGTAAAACGCAGGTCCTAACGTCCAAAATGGACATCACCGTGTGAATGTGTGTCCGAAAAGGATGAAAAACGAATATAAGTTCGCAAATATCGGAATCGGAACGAAAAAGTTACAAAATACATAAAGGAAGCCTCATACCTTACTAATATAAGAAAATAGTTACTATTAATCTCATGGGGTATGGTAACCCTATACACACTATACTCGAGTTAACCTTATATACACTATACTCGGGTTATATTGGAGGAAACTAGATAAACTACAATAGACTTTTAGTTAACTAAGGAGTCTGAATTCTCATAACACTTATAAGTTTTATCATTTTGATTTAGGCGTTCGATATCGAGTCCTGGAAACCCTAAAGGCTTGGAGAATGAGCAATAATCCAGGTGACGGAGTTTTGATGACCTGCTACTTGCTTGTGTATGTTACTTGTATGATGTTTTACTGTTTGCTATTGCTTGTATGTTTGAATGACTGTTCTGCTTGTATGCTATCATCCGTGTGATCACCTTTTTAAATTGATAAATATAAATATCTGCCTAAATAACCGGTTCTACTTGTCGCATGTCTATGACTTGGTAAAGGTATGAATGGAGAGTGCTAGCCTTGCAAAAATCTTAAGAAAAGTATTTTTGAAAAAAAAAAAAACTTTTCTATCCGTAAACAAATTTTTACGTGATCACTGTAAGGGCTTGAGGAGCCATAAAGAGTATTTTTAACGTTAAGGCAAAGCTATCATGGGTTCTCCACTTGATAGTGAGAGGACTCACTTTATTGTACCTGTAAGGCCTTGGTTAAATTTTGGTTGCGAAAGGACTCGCATGTTTGTGCCCGAGGGGCCTTGGAGGGTGGATAGTCCTAGTTTGGACTCCCCTTATTTGGATTAAAACTCTTTTCTCGGCTAGGGTAATAGTCGAGTTTTGCCTAGTGGGGTGGTGCCCCTAGGTAGCCTCATGCGGGTAAGCTGAGGTGCCCTGTACGGGTAAGTACAGGGGATAATCGAAGTGTAGACGACGAAATTCTACACCTTCCATAGTTCCGAACTCCTATGGATGTGTTTCTTGCATTCATTACGCCTGCATTCATTATGTCTGTGGATAGCTTTCTTACATGTGTGATAATAATGTGTGAAAACTTGCTTGACCAGTAGTGGTGAGGAATGAACTCACTGAGCTGTTTTATGCTCATTCCCCCTTAGTTTCATTTGCAGGTTTACATACGATGGGATTGGGATATGTCTCGAGTGCTGAGTACGAGATGAAGATATGTACATTAGTATTAGAAGTAGCTGAGTACTTTTTAGATGATACATAGACATCATTTGCAAAAAAATATTTATTTATTAAACCTTACTCTAATGCTAGTATATCCTATCTTATTATTTGGTAGGGGATACCGATTCTCTGCCGTTCTGAGGAACTGTGGGATATCGGATACCCATAGTTATTTATATTTGTATTCTACAGTAAATTGATTACTTAAAAATCAGTAACCTTAGTAATTAATCATTTAAAGTCTTGCAATCTCTAACTTGCAAGGCGGTTTTCATAGCATGGGTACACACATGTTGTGGAAATTTTAGGTAATCCTACTAGGCCCCCTTTAGGGTCCTGACAGCTACCCTTATCTTTATTCAACTTAAATGATCAAACCCATTGAATAAGCTACCGTCACCACCCTACTATTGCAACTCTATAGTAGACACACCTAACAACACACACTACTTAAGGCACCCCCTCTTAATCGTACCATATTAGCACAGTCATCCGAATTGAACTCAATCAATCTCTTATGACCCTCATTGAACTCCGTTACCATTGACCATCAATGAAATCCCCTAAAACTACCACTTTAAGCAAAGGCATTGATTCTAAATACCCTTTTGCCAATTAGAATCACATGAAACTATGATCTCCCTTTCAATTTGGTGTTAAAGAAGCTCCATTCATCATTGGATTAGCTGCTACTCTCTTCCCTTATAATGACTTAACCTAGATCCGTGTAAGGTGCTCCGACCCCATCCAAAGCCCGACTCAACTTTTCTCCTGCTAACCCATGTGTAATCATGTAAGTTGTACTGTTTATTTTTGTTTATTTATTGATAGTTTTTTTTTTCTTTCTTTTGATTTGTTTACTTTGTCTTATGTTCTTTCAGTAGTTGTCTTTAAAATATATAAAAGGAAAAAAATATTTTATCTTATTTCTCAAATTTTTTTTTAAGCATTAAGTCTTTTCTCACTAAGAAAAATTGCTTTTCAAAAATGAAAAATAATAAACCCTTTTCCAAAATTAAGACATTTTAGAGACTTTTCCACAAATAAAACATTCAAGAGTTAGGGCCCTTATAGAATTTCTTATGAAACTATGTTGATAAAATGTAAAGCTAGTGGGTTTTCAAAATTAAAAAGAACTAACATGTTAAAGTTTTCTGAAAAAGAACTGCGTATGTCTGAACCTAAATAGCAGGTACATAGGCACTTTCGGAGCGATGTAAAAATGAAAAAAATCAGTTTGTTCCCATTTTTTAGCTTAAATTACTCAAATTAGTAAAATTAAAAAAAAAAAACCAATTTATCTAAATGTTAGTTTTTATCTTGAAAGATGAATTCAAAAAATTAAATCTAAATTTAGAAAGTTTATAGTATCCGTAAGGGTTTAAAAAAACCTAACCCTTGAGCTCGATCTTTTGGTTTCCAACACTTTTTTTCTCAAAATTGATTTTCTAAGCAAATTGGTACTTAGGTTAAATCGATCTACTCAATCAATTTAACTTAACCCATTCTTTTTTCTAACTTTGATCGGGCGACAACTCTAAGGATTTTCAAAACACATGTAAAAAAACTAAGTTTTTATTAACTGCTAATCAAGGGTTAATATTAAATGGGTTAAGGTTTAATATTAATCTGATTAAAAAATAATAAAAAAAGAGAAAAAATTAGGCCTAATAATGTACTTTAACGACATCCTTGTATATAGTGCCGACCTGCCAAGTCACTCAAATTATCTCCATATCGTACTAGATGTACTCTAAGCTAAGAGGTTATTCAACAATTTAAAGAAGTGTTGTTTTTGCTAAGAGGAAGTGGTATTTTTGGGTTATGTAGTTGGTAGAGGTAGCTTGTGAGTTGGTAATGAGAAGATCCAAGCCATAGTCGAATGGCCGACTCAAAACACTTGTGCTAAGGTGAGAAGTTCTACGGACTAACATCCTTTTATCAAAGATTCATTAGAAATTTCAATACCACTATTGCACCCCTTGCTAAGTTGACGAAGAAGAACATTGAGTGTAAGTAGGGAGAGAGGAGAGAAGTTTTGTTAAAGTATAGGTAAGATTAAATGTTGCACTTATATTAACCTTGCTCAACTTAGAAAAGATTTTTGAACTAGAATGTGATGCATCAAGCATTGGTATAGGCATTATCTTAATGCAAGAAGGCCGACCAATTGCCTATCATAGCGAGAAGCTTAAAGGACCTCAATTGAACTACTTCATATATGGTAAAGAACTCCTAGCTCTTATTCAAGCGCTCTAAGTATAGTAACACTATCTATTGCCGAGAGAGTTTGTCATCAATATAGATCATGAATCTTTGAGGTACCTCCGAAGTCAGACTAAGCTATCGAAGCGATAAGCGTAGTAAGCAAAATTCCTAAGAGGATTCAACTTTGTGATAAAGTACAAATAAGGTAAGAACAATGTAGTTGCCAATGCTCTATCAAGAAGATATTTTCTCCTAACCAAATTACAGACTAAACTGTTAGGGTTTGCAAAAATCAAAGAGTAGTATCCTACATCATTTTGGTCCTATATTTAGGCGATGTGCCAACAAAAGAATAATGGGTAAGTACTACATAGAGGACGGCTATCTATTCTAAGGTGGCAAATTATGTATGTTAACCTGCTCGATCAAAGAGTTGCAAATGAAGGAAGCCCATAATGGAGGACTCTTCGGCCATTTTAAAGAGAGAAGAACATATAAGCTATTGAGTGGACGGTTCTTTTGGCCGAGAATGAGACAAGACGTGCACTGAATTATTAAGAGCTATGCTACTTATAAGAGGGCCAATTTCTAATTGAACAAGGGAAAGCAATGCATTTACCTGTCCTAACCTGAACCTAGATAAAGTTAAGTGTAGACCTTGTTCTCAAATCACCCAAAATAGCCTAAAGCAAAGATTTCGTGATGGTCATTGTAGATAGATTTAGTAAGATGGCACACTTTGTGCCCTACTAAAAGACTAACAATGCTTTCACTATTGCTTATCTCTTTTTTTAGGAGATTGTTTGGTCTATGGGGTGCTAAGAAGTATAGTCTCAAATAAAGATCCAAAGTTCCTAAGCCATCTCTAGAGAACTCTATGGCATCATATGGGGACTAAACTAGTGTTCAGCACTTCCTATCACCTCCAAACTGATGGTTAGACAAAGGTAATCAATCATACTTTAGGATCACTACTCCAAGCTATACTAGGAAGAACTTGGCCAATTGGGATGTCTGCTTTCCTACGATGCAATTTTCTTACAACCATTTTGTACATGACACCACCAAGTAAACACCCTTTGAAGTCATCTATGGCTTCAAGCTAAAGCTACCCCTCGACCACACCCCTATGCCCATGTCCAAACAAGAAGACCCTAATGCAAGAGCCCAAGCACAATCTCTGCATCAAATCTATGAGAAGGTTACTCAGTAGATTGACCAAGTTGTTAAGAAAATGCAAGAAAAGAGTAAAGGAAGAAAGTCAACACAGTTTCAGCTCAAAGATTTGGTGTAGCTGCACTTAAGTAAGGAGAGGTTCTTGAGCAAGAGAAAGAATAAGTTGTCTAACCAAGCCAAAGATCCCTTCAAAATACTCCAAAGGATCAATGACAATGCCTATAGATTAGAACTACCTAAAGATTATGAAGTCTTTGATGCCTTCAACATTGCTGACCTTAGTCCCTATCACCCTGAAGGAGAATTGACTGAAGACAGTCGAATTTGATCCCTAAATCCAAATCAATTAGAAGAGGATGATAAGAATCAAACTACTAAACCTTTAACCCGTAGTCAAGCTCGAGGTTAAAAGGATTAACAAAGAAAATTCTCCTATTCTAGCTAACTCCTACCAAGGCTAAGATGATCTTTACTACTAACCAACTCCTTATGTCGAATCGAGTAACTACATAACTCTCGGTAATCAAGTGCTAACTAAACGAATGCTCTATTGATAATTCAACCCCATACATGCTTGCTCGATAATGATCAAGTTGACCTCCAGCTTAACAACACTGGTTCTAAGAATCTAAGAGATCTAGCATACATTTGAAGCCATTTCTCCTCAGACAAATCCACATCTGCTCAACACCCCTGCTCGGCAGTCATTACCTTAACCATACCTTTTTGTCTCTTTCTACCAAAAGCATCTCCAATAAGCTATCGCCACATGTCTAGACCCATGTGAAAGGATTCTATTGCATTAATCATTGTTTTCCTTGAATTTTCATTCATACCCTTTATTATTCCTTATGCATTACTTTTTTTGGACATTACCCTTTAGTCTTTTCCATTTTAGGTAGGTTGCCTTAATTTTTCGGATATAAATACCCATTATACATGTAGCCGCATGATACCTATATCATAGAATATTAAATACACTCTACCCCTTTGTGTGAAAATTTCCTTTATTAGCTTGTTTACCTTACTCTTATCATAACCGTTAAGTAAGGTTAGATGTGAGTACCTTCACCGGATCAACTCGTGTATCATATTGAGTTATGCCATGAATCCTTAAAAGTTCCCTAATGCATCGTATCTTTAGAGCTGTTCTTGAGCTACTTGTTTTACATTTCCTATTTTCACACCATTCCCATCTCTTTCTTCGAGCTTTCTAGAAGCTTAGACCCACCCTAATACGTTCGCCTTGTTAGCTCTTAGCACAGCATATCACTTCTTGTACCCATCAAACCTTATCATGTTTTGTTACATTAGAAGTGAGCTTTGTTTGTTCTTCAAACTGCTGCTTTGGCCCTTTAACAACCTATCTTTTCACCCCAACACCTAAATCATTATACCATTCAAATTCAACTACCGTTTCTCCTAAGCCTTATAGTCTTCCTTTTCCCCCTCCCTATAGTCTTTCAATTCCTATTATTACTACACCCTCCTTCCCGCTAATGACCTTAGCCCCTACTTGCCTTATTTCTTCACCATAGGAACCTATGATAGATGGCAACAATTGCCTTAATACCCCAATTGAAGTTCTAGAGTTGGAAGACTCTAAACCTACCCCATACTTTGTCACTAAGCTTAAACAACAAGAAGATGAGCTAGCAAAGGAGACTCCCAATCATAGTACAATTACAAAAGATAATATTTTTGCTGCTAATATTAGTGAGCTTTCAACTATCTTTGAAAGATTAAAACTAAAAAGGGATTATGTGGATGATGATGAAGTAAGTAGGAAAAAATTCAAGATATATGTTGTAGGTAGACTTTAAAGCAAAGAAGTCCATTACTTCAATGACTTATCGAGGAATTACTAAGAAACATAATATGAAGGTTAAAAAAAAAATAACTTTCAAGACTTCTTTGAAAATTTCAAATGTACATATGATGCAGAGGGAAGTGGGAGGGGATTTTTTTTCTTTGGTTCCAAGTTGCAGTAACACTAATAGCTTGCCCTCAAAAGCCACCAGTTCACTATGATTATTTTAGCTTTGAATTGTCAAGGTTTCAAGTCAACCTTGACAATTCATCATCTAAATGACCTAATCAAGACGCACAACCCATGTATCTTGTTCTTAAGTGAAACTAAAAACTAATGTAATAAATTGGAGAAATTCCATACTATAAGGAAGTATGCAAGAAATTTTAAGTGGATCCTATTAGGTTAAGTGGTGGTCTAGCACTTTGGTGGACTATAGACTATTGTGTGAAAATATTGTAAGAGTTGTCCATGGTACATTCATATAAAGGTAATGCATGAGGATCACTTTCCAATTGGATTTATCACTTTCTGTTATGCTCCTTGCAATTTTAGGGAGAAGAAAATACTATGGCAAGATCTAATTACTATTTCCTCCTTAGGACATGGCCTTTAGGCCTGCTTATGGGATTTTAATGAGATCTTAGATGATTGTGAAAAGCTTGGTAGTGGCAGGCATGTTAGATGGCAAATAGCTGCTTTTCAAGATATGGTCAACTCCTCAAATCTAATTCATTTAAGCTATAATGGCCTATAGTTCACTCAGGCAAGTATAAGAAGGGATGGTGTGCTAGTTAGAGAAAGGTAAGATAGATGGTTTATTTCTAATGAGTGGTTGCAAAATTTTCCCCATTCACAGATTGTTCATAAGCTGATCATTGCATTGGATCATGTGCCAATAATTCTTTTTACTAACATGAAGGATGGTGTTGGTCGAAAGCGATTTTGTTTTGAAAATTTATGGCATATGTATGAAGAGTGTGGACAAATTATTCATAACACCTAGTAAAATGTAAGAAATTGCTCTAATTTGTCTGAACTTATGAGGATTATGTAGATTTGTAGTAAGAAGCTTATGCATTGGAGTAAAACTGCTTTCCCTAATAATAAAATTTGTATCAAGTAGCTCAAGTTAAGATTAATTCAAGTCTAATCTGGTAGGGATGCTAATGGCTTAGAGGAGGAAAAAATCCAAACTAAGATAGATGAGTTATGGGGTAGGGAGGAGCTATATTAGCACTAGAGATCATAAGTGAATTAGCTTCTATATGGTGATAAGAACACCTCTTTTTTTCACCAATCTACTCTAGCTAGAAGGCAAAGGAAAAAGGTTATTTAGTTGATAAGTGAAGATGGAGTAGTTGTTACTAATGAGCATGAAATAGGCAGTATGTTTGTTGATCATTTCAACCAAATGTTTTCTACTACTGCTAATAGAATTGGTTGGGGCTGTTTGAGGTAGGTTGACCTTATTATTTCGCCTGATTAGAATGAGTTGCTTTGTTCTCTTATATCCTAGCATCTTTTATCAGGCTTATTAGGATGTGGTAGGTACATCATGACACTTACAGTCCCACAGTTCTTTAACTTAGGTACCTTACCTCTTAATATAGATTCTACTGATTTAGTTACCTAAAGTGTTTAAACCCGATGTTGTGTCCTAATTTCGACCAATTAGTTTATGTAATAATCTTTATAAAATCATTTTTGGTCAATAGACTAAAACTTACCTGTAGGGCATCATTTTTGAAAACCAAAGTGCTTTTGTCCCTAATAGAATGTTCCAAGATAACGTAGTGATTTCATATGAAACTTTTCATTTTCTTAAAAATAAGTGAAATGGGGAGTTTTTTCTTTATTCTTTTTTAGCTATTAAGCTTGATATGAATAAAGCCTACGACCACATTGAGTGGGATTTCTTAAGAGCTCTACTTGTTCAGTTAAGCTTTGCTCCTAAGGTGGAATGGATAATAGAATGCATGAATTTAGTTAATTTTAATGTCATTATAAATGGTAAACAAGTTGGCTATTTAATCCCAACTAAAGGAATCAACTAGGGCAATCGTCTTTCACCCTATCTTTTATTATGGTGGCAAATGTTTTATTGAAAGGAATTATAAAGGCTGCTAAAGCTAGAAGTTTCAAAGGGAATACTTTTAACCACTTCTTCCCTATGCTAACCTACCTATCTTTTGTAAATGGCACCCTCTTTTTCTTTAAAGCTAATGAATCTAATGTTATTACTTTGAAATATATCCTGGATGACTATTGTGAAGCTTCTAGTCAAGCAATTAACTTCAAAAAATCTATAATTTTTGTTCAATTCTAACGTACCCAAATCAAGGAGGAGATCTATTGCATAAGTGCCTAACATTTCATTGATAGAAAACCTTAGCTCATACTTAGGCTTACCTACTCATTAGGTTAGGTCAAAGTGTAAAGTACTAAGTTTTGTTAAGGAAAAGTTGGTTAGAAAGTTGCAAGGATAGAAACATTGTTTGTTGAATGAAGCGGGTCATGAAGTTTTGATAAAGTCAATAGTGTATGCTATTCAACCTGTTCCATAAGGGTGTTTAAGTTCCTAACGAAATGGTACAAATCAATGAACAGAATCATTGCCAATTTTTGGTGAGGCCAATGTAAAGACAAATACATAATTCATTGGAAGAACTAAGACAATTTGACAAAACCCAAGGACATGGGAGGCATGGGTTTTTGTAACCTAGAGCTTTTCAACCATAGTCGCCTAACTAGACTAATCTGATGATTACAATAGCACCCACAAGCATTATGGACTAGAGTATTGAAGGGAAAGCATTACCTTACTTCAGAATTTTGGTTTGCTATGAAAGTAAATAGGGCATCCTAAGTGTAGATTAGCTTGTTAGTAGGTAAAGATGTCCTTTTCAGGGGTGTAATTATGTAAATCGGTAATGGGAATAGTATCTATGTTGGCCATGGTAGGTAGATACCAAGAGTTCATGTTGTAGTACTTAGTCGAAGAATGGAGGTTGATCCTAATCTAAAAGTTGTTTACTTGATTAATTACTAGAAACGAGAGTGGTCTCTACACATCATGCAACACTTACTAACTCTACAAGAAGCAAGAGCAATGAAGAATATACCTATCTGGATTGTTGTGGCTAAAGATGCTCTTGTGTAGCCTTTTACTTGATATGGGATTTTCTCTATAAAATTGACTTACTAATTCCTGTAATGAATAAGGCCAAATAACCATTATTCTCGAGCTTCTTCTTTGACTACTATAAAAAAAGAAATATGGAATGGGGTATGGAATCTACAATCCTTACCAAAGATTAAACATTTTTTTGGAAGGTTTATCAAATACGCTACCTATGTTTAGCAATCTCTTCCAACAATGTGTGGCTCGAGACTTACTTTGTCCCTTCTGCTTACAATATGAGCAATGCAAACTATGGCCAAGAACAGGCAAAGTCGGTCGCTAAATAGGTCTAAGCTTGCAGAAAACTCAAAAAAGGTTAATAGGAAAAGTACAAAAAGGGTGAGAATTGAAGAATGAAAACAATAAGCAAAACCCACAAACAGCTCTAAAGGATATGACACACCAATGAAACTTCCAAGGACTTATAGCACAATTCGATATGATGCACAAATTGGTCCAATGAGGTTACTCATCACCTAACCTTACTTAAGGAAAAGGATAAAAGTGATGCCAAGAGTAAACAAGCAGTATTTACATAAGGAAGAAAGTACTCAAATGTATATAGGGTAATGTGATGATCTTATAACTACAAGTACAGGGGTATTTATACCTGCAAACTAGGGCAACTTACCCAAAGGAGAAAAGACAAAAAGAACATTTCCTAAAGAAGCAATGTACATGATACAAAAGGATAAAAAATGAATATATAAGAAAAACAATCATTGGTGCTACAAATTCTACACACAATACAGTACACGTGGCAATGCTACATTGGTAAGGTTTTTAGGAGATGCAGATAAAAGTATGAACGGATTGGTTCGTCCAAGCAAGGATGGCTTAGTTAGTTTGGTCTCTCTCTTTCTCTCGGCTTCTTGGCAAGGAAGATGCAAGTAATTGGTTGATTCGACAATAAAGAGTAATCGTCAACTCGATATACCACACAATAATGGGCAGTCATACAATACAGTAGTAGAGGTGACTCAGTAAGGAAGTATTCGGCTTCGGTAGAGCTTGGTTGGAACATAAGGATTTGTCGTACCAACCCCTTTGGTCCTCAAGCCCGGCTGCAAGTCAAGGAGCTTGATTCCTATCAATGAGTCTCTTAAACACATACTCCTTCATTGTAAAGGGACCTACTACATCTAGTTTGGTGCCATTGGATTATGAATCAATACGACTATCATCTCCACCTTTGCAAATCGGTGTTCAATTTTTATTGCTACTTTTCCTCTTGCATCATCTATGAAAGAAGACACAACACGATTAATATAATTAGTGTGGCTAATATGGAATGAGTAGTATGGCACTACTTTTGATGGTTGTCAGCCTAACCCTTTTTCTGTGGTGAGACGATTTACCTTTTGGAATTGCAAATGTCTCTTGAAACCAGATGTTCATCCTGATGGATCAAAGGTGATGGATACATCCACCTTGCTGCATATGACTAAGATTCTTGATGGTATCAATACCTAAGATCTATCGATAGTGGCTGATTGCTTAAGTATCTTGATCTTTGAAGCTTTTTTTAGTTGTTCAGACTCTTAAAGTGTTGATGGCCATGGCTCTCCATAGCCTAATAGTAGAGGAGAAAGGTTCCAATTTGCTCCTCTGTACAGTACACAACTTCCTCTTTGACAACCAATAGTTTTCTCTTCTTTGCCATGTCTTTTAGAAAAGAAGGAAGAGTTAAGGTTTCTCAAGATGTTCCAAAGTCTTCTTTTAAGGCTACTAAAGGACAACATGAGACTTTGGAATAGTGTAGGATTCGATCAACTATGTATGTTCATGTAGATGCATCATGGATTGGGCCGAATGATATTTTTAGGCTTGGAGATGTCTTCTATAACCAAGATGGGTTAGTGATATTCGGATTTACAAAGATAGGGTATTTTCCCTCCCCTGAAGCTGCTAAATGTATGGCTAATATTCTAGCTTTAGATAAAGTCAAATTCTTGTTTCAAAGTATTTTTTCTATCTTCATGAATTACTTGGAGTTGGTTCGGGCACTTTACAGTTCACCTCAAGTGCTCCACTGGAGTACATACCCTTACTTCTCATTACTTTATGAGTGCATATGTGCTTTGACCCCCACTTAAGTGTGCTTTCATCATCTCAACCGCTTAGCAAATAAAGCTGTGAATTGGGTAGTTCCACTTAATGTGTCCCTTGAATTGGTGGTCTAAACCCCCATTCGCCCTCTAAAGGTTACTTCTAGTTAATGTTTCTTTATTTCCATTTTATTGTAATTTTTTTTATATTTGTACTTCTTGAGACTTTAGTTAATCTTAAATGAAGTATATGTTTTCTCTAACAAAAAAATAAAAATAAAAAACAAGAAAAGAAAAAGTAAATGACTCATGAAAATAAAATATGATTGGCTTAAAACTTGATAAATCGAGATGTGAAGACATGAAACTCCAAAATATTTTTGAAAAAAGGTAAGGTATTATGAACAATAGTCAATAAGAGCAGGGAAATAAGAGATAATGTGAACATAGAAACAAAAGACAACCGAAATATTTAACCGATTATTATATATAAAAATAAATAGTATGAGTCACTAATAGATAGCACGAATATACAATAGTAGTACTATAGAATTACAAGAGTAGCTATATAGTCAATTGTATACATAAACTCGTAAAACATAAAACCTAACAACATGTGGGAATCATATAAAAAGGGAAAAACAAAAATAGAGGGATATTGATCCTCTTTTATAGAAATCACTTGTTTGATTTTCTTGGAGATTCTCTAGTATCTCGAAAGTTTAGAAACCTTTCTTTTTCATATCACTATACACCTCACATACACAAACGAAAAACAAGTTAGACTTCATCTTTAAAGAATCTCTGCAAAAGTAGTTTTCTTAGATAGACCATTTCAAGATCTATAGATTGCTGGAGTCACATTTGTGATAGGAGTCACCGAATTGATTTGATCTCAAGCCTTAACTTTCAAAAGACAAATTGAGAGAGAGAGAGAGAAAGATTGACAAAAGAAAGAGAGAAGAAGAATAAACATACCTATTCTGAATAGGTAATGAAGATTCGAGAGTGTTGGAGAATTTAGTGAAATATCTGTTCTTGTCTTATGTTAATGGGTTAGGCTTCTCTTGTAAGCCCAACAATTGGAGCTTTTATTGAATTTAGGTGCAAGATTCTCAAGAATTATTAATAATACCAGAAGTATTTCACAGATACAAGAAGATTTAAATCAATAAGCAACAAGAATCGATATAGTAGAAGAAGCTAGCAAAGAAATAAATGCAAGAATGAACAAGTTGGAAAGTTCTTTAAATGAAATCAAGAAGATGTTAATGTAATCTTTCAATATTAATGGTGAAAAGCAGAACCATAATAATAAATAACCACCTTGCTCAAACAATTCATCATCTTCTCAAGGAGATAATAGGGAGTCTAGAACAAGTGTTCGCAATATAAAATTGAAATTACCAAGATTTAATGGTAATGAACCAAATGCATGGATTTTCAAAGTGATACAAATCTTTGATTATCATTGGGTTTCAAATGATGAGCATATGAAAATGGTTTTGTTTGCAATGGAAAATGAAGCATTAGCTTGGTATTAGTAGATGTCAAGAAGTGGACTACTATCGACTTGGCAACCATTCTTATAAGCTTTAAGGCTTAGATTTAGACCATATATGTTTGAAGACTATTAAGGAAAATTCGCAAAATTAGTTCAAAAGTCTACGATGGAAGCTTATCAATGTGAATTTAAATCCTTAATCAATCATGTACATGGCTTATTAGAGGGTTTTATACAAAATTGTTTCATTTCTAGATTGGAACCAAACATTCAAGTAAAGGTTATTTTTACACGTCCAACATCCTTGCTAGAGGCTATAAGTCTACCCAAATTACATGAAGCCAAATTAAATAGACTTAAGCAAACTAATTCTTTCATTTCATATCGAAACACCTAGTAAAGCACCAAACCAACAAACCCATATTTTCTTTCTAAACCTTTTTCAAACACACAAAACAGAACCAACACTCAAATTTCCTCAAAGACGAAACTAACCATGTCATCAAACCAAAACACTGTCCAAAATATTTCCAAACCATTACCTGTAAAGAAAATGACTCCAACAAAACTAGCATGACAAAAAGAGAAAGGACTAAGTTACAATTGTGATGAAAAATATCACGTAGGCCATTTATGCAAAGCCAAATTTCTTATGATGATTGAACTAGAAAGTGAGGAGATGGGATAAGAAATAATGGGTGAATAAGCCAAAGATGATGGGGATGAGATGGAGTATGCAATTGATGAAGTGGAGAATGTAGAGATTAGTTATCATGTTGTTTCAAGATCAATGACTCCCAAAACCTTACGTCTAACAGGTTTGATTCATGGAAAATCTATTGCTATATTAGTAGATTCAGGAAGTACATATAATTTCATGCAACTTAATGTAGCTAAAAATCTAAATTTACCATTTATTGTAATTCCAATGTTTATTATGATGATTGGTAATGGTGATAGATGGTTTATTTAAGGGATTGCAAACAAGTACCATTAATTTTGCATGATATCAAATATTTGGTTAATTTCTACATCTTGGAGATATAAGGAGCTGAATTGGTACTTAGCATTCAATGGTTAACTACTTTAGATCCTATAACAGTAGACTACTCTATTTTGAGAATGACATTTGATTGGAAAGGGAAAAGTGTTGAGTTCAATGGATGTATAGAAATTAGGCCTAAAAAAATAAAGTGAGTGGAGCTTAAAAAACTGGTACAATTTGATAATATAGCTTGCTGTTTTAATTTAGTGGCTTAGAAAGAGGAAATATATCATGATACTACCAACAATCAGGTTGTAGAAGCCCTTTTGAGTAGATTTCAAGATGTTTTTGTGACTCCTTCATCACTGCCATCATTAAGAGATATCCAACATCATATACATTTAAAGGATGAAAACAAAGCTACAAATGTCAGACCGTATAGGTGTCCTTATTTTCAAAAAGGGGAGATAGAGAAATTGGTAATAGAAATGCTTGATAGTAGAGTGATAAGGCCAAGTACCAGTCCATTTTCATCACCTATTCTTTTGGTTAAAAAGTAGGATGGATCATGGAGATTATGTATTGCTGATAGGGTGTTAAATCAAGCTACTATTTTAGATAAATTTCCCATTCCCACCACAGATGAGCTGCCAAATGAATTGGGGGGAGCCACAGTATTTTCCAAGATAGATTTAAGAGCAGGTTACCATCAAATCAGAATGAACCCAACTAATATACATAAGATAGCATTTAGAAATCATGAAGGACACTATGAGTTTCTAGTTATGCCTTTCGGGTTATCCAATGCACCAGCAACTTTCCAAGAGATTATGAATACTATATTCCGGCCTTATTTGAGGAAGTTCATCATTATATTCTTTGATGACATTTTAATATACAGTAAGAGTTGGGAAGATCACTTGGTCCTCTTGGAAAAAGCCTTTGAACATTTAAGAAAAAATATTTTCTATTTGAAAAGGAATAAATGTTCATTTTCACAAATTGAGAATGATTATTTAGGGCACATCGTTTCTAAACATGGAGTGCAACCCAATCCAAAAAAAAAAAAAACACAAGGCTATAAGACAATGGCAGCGACCCAATTAAATTAAGCAATTAAGGGGATTTTTAGGATTAACAAGTTATTATCACAAATTTGTCAAAGATTATGTAAAAATAGTATTTCCATTGACAAATTTGTTGAGAAAGAATGCATTTGAATTGAATTCTCAAGCTATTGTGGCTTTTGAAAGTTTGAAGTAGGCATTAATGACAACTTCTTTTTCAGCACTTCCAGATTTTTCTAAAACATTTGTCTTAGAAATAGATGCTTCTAGAACTGGTTTAGGGGCTATTTTACATTATGGATCTACTCTAATAACATATTTCAGCAAGAAATTCAGCCTAAAACTACAAAATCAAGTGCTTATGTACAAGAGTTGCAATGGTTGAAGCAATTTGAAAATGGAGTTAGTACTTATTAGGTCGCCATTTAATAATAAGAATAAACTAAAGGAGTTTGAAAGAGATCATGACTCATGTGATACAAACATTGGAACAACAACAATATTTAGTCAAGCTTATGGGCTATGACTATGAAGTGCAGTACAAGCCAAAACCAGATAATAAAGCAGCTAATGCTTTATCAAGGAGATTCATGAAGGAGCTACAATTGCAAGCTATATCAATGCCATCTTATGATACTATTATACTTTTGAAAGAAGAATTACACCAAAACAAAGATTAAAAGGAGTTGAAGAACAAGTATGACAAAGGGGAATCTCTACCATTACCATTACAATTAAGAGATGATATGCTTTATTATGGTTATAGAATGTACATTCCTAATTCTTCATCTTTTATACCAACGTTGTTATTAGAGTTTCATGCTACTGGCCATGAGGGAGTGTTAAAGATATATAAAAGAATTAGTATTGCTTTCTATTAGAGAGGAATGAAGGCTGATATTGAGAAATTTATGAAGCATTGTCTCATTCATCAACAAATAAAATATTTGAAAACATCCCCAACGCGTTTACTTCAACCATTACCTATCCCACAAGACGTTTTTTCGAACATTTCTATGGATTTTATAACAGCACTACCTCAATCACACAAGTATTCTATTATTTTAGTTGTGGTGGATTGTCTTACAAAATAGTCATTTAGGGCCTTTACTAGCAACATATACAACTACTTTGGTGGCTAAATTGTCTGTGGATATTGTAGTCAAACTACATGGAATTTTGACATCTATAGTAACTAATAGAGAAAGGGTCTTTGTAAGCCATTTTTGGCAAAAAATGTTTAAACTAAGTGGGACAAAATTGAGGATGAGTTTAACTTATCATCCTCAAATGGATGGCTAATTAGAAGTGTTGAACTGGTGTATAGAACAATACCTTCAATCTTTTATAATAGAGTCACCAAAAGATTAGTCAAAATTCTCGCCTTAGGCTAAATTTCATTTCAATTCTAGTTTTCATACTAGTTTACAAATGACACCTTCCAAGGCATTGTACGGTCAAGACCTACCTAACATCCCAAATTATGTGAAGGGGTTGAGTAAAGTGGAGGCTGTAAACCAAGAGTTATTGGACCAAGATGAGATTCTTAGAGTGTTGGAGCTCAATTTATCTAAAGCTCGACAGAGAATGAAGACCTTATAGATCAAAAAAGAACAAAAAAGCATTGGTAGTAGGAGATTTTACATATATCAAGCTACAATTGTATTGCTAAACTTCTTTAGCAAACAAGTTGTCTTTTAAGCTTGTTAGAAGATACTTTAGGCCTTATAAGGTGATACAGAAGATCGGTTTAGTAGCTTACAAGTTGGAGTTGCTTGAAAATTCCAAAATATCATATATTTCACATATCTATTTTGAAGAAAGTCAAAGGTAAGGATTGGTAACAAGTTCCTTTACCAACTGAGTCATAGAAGAATTTTCCTATTGTGAAACCATTTTCCATATTGAATACACGAGGGATTATTAGACAGGGTAAAACAGCACCATCATTGTTGGTACAGTGCCAACATTGTTACCCGAAGATGCAACGTGGGTAGATTTTCAGAGTTTACATGAGACTATCCTGCATTTGACCTTGAGGGTAAGGTGATGTAAACTGAGACCAAGAACAGACAAGGTTGGTCATTGGATGGGTCCAAGGTTGCAAAAAGCTTCAAAGAAAGCGATGGGGTATGTATGAAAGGACGAATGTAAATGAATGGTAAGCAAGAACCCACAAACAGCTTGAGAGAATATGACACACCAATGGAACTTCCGAAGACTCATGGCACAATTCGATATGACGTACAAATCAGTCCGATGAGATTACTTGCCACCTAGTCTTGCTCAAGGGTTATGATAAGAGTAATGTCAATAGTAAAAAAATAATGTTTACGAAAAAAAAAAAAAAAAAAAAAACAAAAAGTATCAATGGTAATTTGATTCTTCTTTATAGCTATAAGTATAAGGGTATTTATACCCATAAATTAGGACAACTTACCCAAAAGGGAAAAGACAAAAAGGGCATTTCTTAAGGACTTAAGGAAGTAATGTACAAGATATAGAAGGGTAAAAATAAATATATAAGGAAAATAATCATTGGTGCAACGGATTCTACACATAACTCTGTATACGTAGCGATGCTGTATTAGTGATGTCATTAGAAGATGTAGACAAAAAGGTACAGATAGCTTACTTATTCGAGCAGGGGCAGCTTGGTTAATCTAGACTCTTTCTATCGGCATCTTGGCAAGGGTACAGCCGAGTAAGCAATTGATCAAGTACGTATGAGAATGAAGATGGGCTACTATCTCAGCCTTCCGCTTCTTAATACACAACATGCGAGAAATAGGCGGTCATTCAGCTTGGCAAGCAAAATGAGTCAGTAAAGAGATATCCGACCTCTATATGAGTTAGCTAGAATAAAAGGATTCGTTTCGCCAGTCCCTCTAGTCCTCAGGTTCGGCTATAGGTTAGTAGTTTAGTAACCTAATTTCCATCATTTCCTCTAGGTTGTTTTGGAATTAGGATCAAAATCGAATGGTCTTCATTCAGCACTCTATTAGGGTGATATGGACTAAGGTTGTCAACGTTGAAGGCATCAGAAACCCCATAATCCTTGAGCAACTCCAATCTATAGCCATTATCATTGATCTTCTAGAGGATTTTGAAAGGTCCTTCAGCTCTTGTAGATAATTTGTTCCTTCTCTTGTTTGGGAATCGTTCTTTGCTAAAGTGCAGCCAAATTAAGTCTCCTGGCTAGAATTGTTTAGTCTTCCTACCCTTAGTCTTCTCTCGCATTCTTCTAGCAACTTAGTTGATGTGCCAAGTAACTTTGTCATAGATGTGCTGGAGGGATTGTGCTCATACTCTTACGTTAAGGTCCTCTTATGCGGGTATAGGTACAGGGGTATAGTAGAGGGGCAACTCAAGATGAAAACCATAGACCACTTTAAAGGGTGTTTGCTTAGTGGTATCATTCACTGTACGGTTGTAAGTGAATTCAAATACTGGCAAGTAGACGTCCTAATTAGCTAAGTTCCTTCCCATTATAGCTTGAAGTAGTGATCCCAAAGTGCAATTAACCACCTCCATTTGGCAGTTAGTTTAGGGACTATAGGAAGTACTAAATGGTGGTTTAGTCCCCATCGATGCCACAAGGTCCTCCAAAAATGGGTTAAGAACTTTGGATCCTTGTTAAAGACTACACTTCTCGACACGCCATATAACCGCATAATCTCATGCAAGAAAAGAGAAGCACTAGTCGAAGCGTCATTAGTTTTTTAGTAAAGCACGAAGTGTGCCATTTTACTGAAACAATCCATGATGACCATTATAGAATCTTTGCCTTGGATAGTTTATGGTAATTCAAGAACAAAGTCCATGCTTAATTCAATCCATGGCTTCGTCGGAACAAGTAAAGAAATTGCTTTCCCTTGCTTAGCTCGGCACTTAGCGCTCTTGCATACGGCACAACTGTTGACAACTCATTGCACATCTCTCCTCATCCTTGGCTAGAAGAATCGATCATTCAATAGTTCACAAGTCCTTTTTTCTCCAAAATATTCAAAGATTCCTCTACTGTAGGCTTCCCTGATCAATAATTCTCATAGTAAACAAGTTGGCATGCATAATTTTCCACCTTAGAACAAGTAACCATCCTCTACATGATACTCATCCACTATCATTCCATCAACACATTGTATGATTATGGGTCTAAATTATGGATCCTCAAAATACTGCTCTTTAATACTTATAAACCCAAACGGCTTGATCTACAGTTTGGTTAAAAGCACATGCCGTATTGAAAGACCATCTACAACTACGTCGCTCTTTCCCTACTTGTATTTAATCATGAAATTGAATCTTTCAAGGAATTTAACTCATCCCGTTTGCTACTTCGATAACTTCGGAGGTACCTCAACGATTCATGGTTAGTATATATGATAGATTCTCTTGGAAGTAGATAGTACTGTCACACTTGCAGTGCTCGGATCAGCGCCAAGAGCTCCTTATCATACACGAAGTAATTTAACTGTGGCCTTCTAAGTTTCTCATTGTAGAAGGAAATTGGTTAATCTTCCTACATTAAGACAGCACCTATTCCAATGCTCAATGCATCACATTCCAGCTCAAATATTTTCTCAAACTCAAGTAAAACCAATACTGAAGCGGAGGTCAATCTTTCTTTTACCTTAACAAAGCTCCTCTCCTCCCTTTCTCCCCATCAAAATTTGGTGTTCTTTTCGGTGAGCTCAGTAAGAGGTACGGCAAGGGTACTGAAATTCTTGATGAATTACCTATAGAATGAAGCCAATCCATGGAAACTTCTCACATCAGTATAAGTAGTAAGAGTCAGCCACTCTACAATTGCTCAAATCTTTTCGTCATCTACTCATAAGCCTCCTCCACTGACTACGTAACCTAAGAATACCACTTCCTCTTGGCAAAAGCAACATTTCTTGAGATTGCCAAATAATCTCTTAGCACAAAAGATATCCAATACTTCTTGGAGATGCTCATAGTAACTCAACATATCAGCATTATAGACCAATAAGTCATCAAAGTGTACCACTACACATTTTCTAATCAGATGTCTTAACACGTAGTTCATCAATCACATGAAAGTGCTCGAAACATTCGACAAGCCAAATGGCATGATCATCCACTCATAGAGTCCATGCTAAGTCTTAAATGCAGTCTTTCATTCGTCTTCCGGCCTCATGCGAATTTGATGGTAGCCAAACTTTAGGTCCATCTTACTGAAGACCTTGGCTCCACTCAACTCATCAACATGTCTTCTAACCTTAGGATCGAATACTTGCATTTGATCATGATCTTATTCATTGCTTAGTTGTCGACACACATCCGTCAGGTTCTATCCTTTTTTGGCACTAAAAGTGCCAGCATAACATAAGGGCTGAGACTTTCTCAGATGTATCCTCTCTCTAGCAACTCATTGACTTAATGTTGCAGCTCAAAAGCCTATTCAGGATTCATCTGATAGGTTAGCTAATTTGGTAGTGTGATAATGAATACTAAGTCAATGCAATGCTCTATGTCTCGAGTTAGGGGCAACGCCTCGGTAACTGTTCTAAGAACAGGTCAGTATACTCATCAAGCAACTCTATGATTTCCTAGGATAGTTTACCTCGCTCCTTCATTTCTAATAGGTGCCTGATCAACATGAAGGTTAGCTCATCAACATTGATGGCCTCCCGAAGCTTGGCTCTACTAATCACTAGAACCTTCCTTGATCCATAAGCATGTTTTGCCTGTAATTTATTAACTTCTCTCAATGGCATCGGGTTTAATGTAATCTTTCGGTCATCCTTCTTGAGCATGTACATGTTCTTGTAGTCATCGTGGATAGCTCTCTTATCAAACAGACACGGTTTACCTAGCAATACATGGTAAGCACACATGGGTAGTACATTGTAAAGAATCTGGTCTAAGTAATTCCTTATAGTAATTAGCAATAGTATCTATTAAGTGACATGTAATGCTCCTTTCTCACTCAACCAGTACAATTTATATAGCTTTAAATGTGCAATAGTTAGCAACTTCAATCTTAAAATAAGATCAGCTAATGCTACATTGGTGCAACTTCCACTATCCACAATGAAAGCGCATACCTAATCATTCACCTTACTAGTAATATGAAATAAATTCTCTCTTTTCTCCTCCTCTCATAAAGGTTCCATGTTTATAATGTGTCAAACAACTATGAGTAACCGGTCTAAGTACTTAGCAAACGCGTCTTCCTCAATCAGTTCTTTCTCGGTAGGGACCTCCTCCTCCTCGGGTTCCTCATCTATACTGTCTACTTCTAGCTTTAGGATGTCTCCCTTGATGACCATTGTCCTTCGATTCAGCCATTGAGCAACCATATGTCCAAATCATTGGCACTTAAAGCACTTAATTTGGCTCGTCTTCCTACCAAACCCTTACCACTTCTCATAAATTCGATCAGCACTTCAGTATTAGGTTAGCCTCTCTGATCAGTTCAAACATTCTTCTTTCGACCCTGCTCAGTACTTAACTATGCTTGATGACTTACCTGTCCGAGTTGGTTAGTCAACATCCTCATCAGTACTTAACTCCGTCTTTACCTTTCTACTTGCTAGGCTATTCTAATGGCCTCATCCATTGTGGCAAAGCGTTAAAGTTCGAAAATGTCTTAAATATCATCTTTCAATCCAATGATGAATCTTGAGACTGTTCGAGCTAATGTTTCCTTTACTTCACAATGGATTGTAATGTTTCCAGTATGAATTTGTTTCTATGTATTCTCTTCTTCTCAAGCCAAGTATTAGTCTCTCGGCAACCCTCTCATCTCCTCATAACTTGGAAATTCTTCCACCATATGGCGGCATATCTAGAGAACTCAACAGCAGCAGTTCTCACTTTCTCATAATTCTCATATTAATAATAGTCAAAAATACGCTCCACCTTCTCTTCCCATTCCAGATATTCATCAGCATTCCCAAATCTATTAAAACTTGAAATCCGAAGCTTCATATGGTCAGATGCTCTGGGGACTCTAACTTGTTCCTCTTCAAAATACTCTTCTTCTTCCTCATCTCCTATGTCTGCTAAATTAATCTTTCTCCTCACTCATCCACCTACTCTTCCACCTTGAACTAGTCGAGTTAGGTTCTAACTTCTAACAGGTTGAGCAACTTACGGGGTATTTTGCGTAGCCTCAATAGGTCAACAAGCCAGTACATGAATAGCTCGAGTTAGATCTACTAAGAAGTTTGTCACCTCATCAAGTCTCTCGTTAGTGCTTTTCAAGGTTCCTTGAGATTGTCATCCATAGTAAACAACTTCACTATTGTCATCTCTCATACCAACATTCACACTCGGGTCTGTCATTTTCTCCATAAATTCAAAGTTCACATGAACACTTTAGGAAATTAACAACTAGCAAACACAGTAATTAAGATTAACACAGTAACTTGCTCTGTTTCACACACGCAAAATAAAGTATAAGCAAAACTTCAAAAACCAACTACAGCTCAAACAAAACCTTTGCTTTGATACCAAGATTATGCGAACTAAGACCAAAAACAAACAAAGTTCACAACTTAGTCAGTCATTTTCTCTATAGATTCAAAGTTCACATGAATACTTTAGGAAATTAACAACTAGCTAACACAGCAATTAAGATTAATACAATAACTTGCTCTATTTCACACATACAAAATGGAATATAAATAGAACTTCAAAAACCAACTACAACTAAAAAAAAAAAAAGAAAAACCTTCACTCTGATACCATGATGTGAATTGAGACCAAGAATAGGCAAAGCCGGTCATTAGATGGGTCTGAGCTTATAGAAAGCTCGAAAGAAAGTGATGGGGTATGTATGAAAGGACAAATGCGAATGAAGGGTAAGCAAAAACCCACAAATAGCTCCAAAGAAAATTATGCACCAATGAAACTTCTGAGGACTGACGGTGTAATCTGATATGATGCACGAATCAATTCAGCAAGGTTACTCACCACTTAACTTTACTCAAGGGTTAAGATAAGAGTGATGCCGAAAATAAAAAAACAATGTTTACGTAAGAAAAAAAAGATACAAAAAGTATCAATGGTAATATGATTCTGCTTTACTATAAGTACAAAGGTATTTATACATATAAATTAGGGAAACTTGCCTAACAGTAAAAGGACAAAAGGTGCACTTCCTAAGGAAGTAATAGACTAGATACAAAACGGTAAAAATGAATAAACAAGAAAAATAATCATTGGTGCAACAGATTCGTCACATGATTCTGTACACGTGGCGATGCTATATTGGTGATACCATTAGAAGATGTAGACAAAAAGGTACAAATAGCTTGCTCATCAGAGCAGAGGCAGCTTAATTAGTCCGGACTCTTTTTCTTGACATCTCAATAAGGGTACGGTTGAGTAAGCAATTGACTAGGCACATATAAGAATGAAGATGGGCTGCTGTCTCAGCCTTTCGCTTCTCGGCACACAACATGTAAGAAATAGGCAATTATTCGGCTTGGCAAGCAAAATGAGTCAATAAGGAGATATTCAGCCTTTACATGAGTTGGCTAGAATAAGAGGATTCATCTTGGTAGTCCCTCTAGTTCTTAAGCTCAGTTGTGGGTTAGTGGTTTACTAGCTTAATTCCCATTATAAGGTCAGTTTTCAAAGAGGAGAGGAAAATTTTATGAATAGTAGTGGACAAAAGCAGGGAAACAGAAGATAACATGAACATAGGAACAAAAGACAATCGAAATATTTGACCCACTATCATACATAAAAATAAATAATAGGAGTCACTAGTAAATAGCACAAGTATACAATAGTAATACTACACAATTACAAGGGTGGTTTTATAGTTAACTGTATAAACAAACTTGTAAAATAGAAAACCTAACTACATGTGGGAATCACATAAAAAGGGAAAAATAGAAATAGAAGGATACTGATCCTCTTTTATAGAAATCACTTGTTTAATTTTCTTAAAGATTCCCTAGCGTCTCGAAAGTCTAGATACCTTTCTCTTTCATATCATCGTATACCTCGCATGCATAAAAGGAAAGCAAGTTAGACTTCATCTTTTGAGAATCTCTACAAAAGTAGATTCATTAGATAGACCATTTCAAGATCTATAAATTCCTAAAGTCACATCTATTATAAGAGTCATAGAATTGGTTTGATTTGAAACCCTAACTTTCAAAAGACAGATTGAGAGAGAGAGAAAAAGACCGACAAAATAAAAAGAGAAGAAGAAGAGATGTACCTATTCTGAATAGGAAAAGAAGATTCGAGAGTACTAGCGTATTTAGTGAAATATCTATTCATATCTTATGTTAGTGGGCCAGGCATCCCTTACAAGCCCAACATAAGGTTTACATAAATAGTGTAATGTTAAACACTTGTAAGTGAAAGGAAAAAAATATATATTACTATACTGGTAAATCTTTTTTATTTTATTAAGTTGATTCATTTTCTATACTGTCTCCATTTGACTTTGCATGATTCATGATGTATTTAAGTAAACGTGAGTAAAGTGATAAGTTGAATTAATTAGATTCAAATTTTCTTGATAATATATAAAGTTGAAATTGACTAAAATATATGATATTATGACATGCAATTGCATTTATTTAAAGAGCCATGAACTTCTAATAATTTTTTTTTCAATGAATAAACCTTCAATGTTTATAACAATGATTATACTCTTTAATAGTTATATGCCCTATAATGCTTTGTATAACCTTTGAAAAATTAAAAAAATAAATAATAACAGAGATGATGGGAAGGAGGAAAAAATTAATTTGTGACCTCTCTTTGATCAATAGGAAAAATAACAAAAGAGTATGCTTAATTATTTTCAATAATAAATGAATAATATATCAACTTAAAAATTAATATTAAAAAAGGTAACCACATGCACACAACAATGATTGCAAAATCTATTGTAATAAATGGGACTAAATACCTAAAATGAAAATGAACCAAGAAGAAAATGAATGAATACACCATGCATCAATAAAAGATGGACTTGTGTAATATATATAATATTATGTAAATATCGAGAAAGTTGAGATTTTGTTTGGGTAATAAAAGAAAAAATATATATATACTTTTTTTTTGTTTCCTTTTATTTTTGTTTTAAATAGCATGGGACAAAAAATTGTAAAGTTTAACGCATCACTCTTAAAGTAGGGTAACACTTTTTCGGGAAGTTTATTTAAAAAGAAAAAAAATGAAAGATTAACCATTTCCTTAATTCCATTTCACTATGCAATGTTTTAAATAAGGTAATTGTAATGTAATTTTCTGAATAGGCACCATTTATAAATAGGGTTAATTGAAAAGTTACAATAACAGAAAATCATTTTAATTTAAAAAAGAAGAATCTAATGCTTCAAATAGTAATTGGATAATAATTAACAAGTTAATTACATAGAACAATAGAATATGGAAATATGGAAGAAAAAATAAATAAATAAATTTATAGCTTAAGATTGCATAAATGTTTGTTTTTCCAAGAATGTTCTACAATAGCACTAATCTTAGTTCATTGGCTTCATCATGAGACTTGTTATATACCTATAAAAGTAATCAAAAATATATTAATAAATTAAATTGTTAAGTGCCTGTAAAAAAGTACATTATATAAACATAATAACCTATTGATAATGTCACAAAACTCATCGTACATCAAGCTGCAAACAATTTTTCAAGTATTGAATATTTGTAAGTAAAGGAAATTATATGAGATAATGAAAAAGAAAAACAGCTGTCAAGAAATGACTCATGAAAATAAAATATAATTGGCTTAAAACTTGATAAATCAAATGTAGATCGATATGTAGACATTAAACTTTATAAAATATTTTTTTTAAAAGGTAAGGTAAATAATATAATGTTAAATAATTGCAAGTGGAAGGGAAAAAAATATTATTGTATTGCTAGACCTTGTTTTATTTTGGTGTTATTTATTTGGTGGGTTAATTCATTTTCTATTATGTCTCGCTTTACATGATTGCATAAGTATTCAAGCAAACATGACTAAAAAAACAAAAGTAGTAAAAAGTTTATAAACAACATTATTATTAGCATATAAAGATTATTACATTAAAAAGCCCTACTTGTTATTTTTCATTTTCTCAAACTCATGTTTTATCATCTTTATGAAAGATAGTTTATCAAATAAAACAGCCCCAACCAAAGCAAAAGCTATAGACCGTAAAGTTATTCCTTTGTTAGAAAACATTAAAATGCTAAATTTCTTAATAAGTAGGTAAGAATATAAAAATCAATGCAATAATTAAAGGAAAAAAATGTTAAACTAATTGTAGAATATGTGCATTTAGAAGTAATTGTAAATATCTCCTCATTATAAAGCCAAGTATCCTTAAGGTCTATCTCAGTTGATAGAGAGTCTTAAATGAAAAGCTTAAATGTAGATTAGTATCTTTGTAAGATACTACAAGATAATATTAATCATTTGTATTCATATGATCAAAATTAACCTAAATATACAAAAAAAAAAAAATTCAAAGTACACTGGTTTTTGAATGGAAATTAAGACTTCTATAAATAATCACTATTAATATTGATGAAATTACAAGGTTGAAAATCACATTATAGTGATATCACACAATATTTTAAGAATATAAGGCAATCCCAACCATTAATTTGTAATTAAGAAATTTGAGAGGAGAAAAATAAAAAAGAAAGGATCCAATTTTCGAAAATAAAATTTAGAGAATTACAAAACTAGAAAATATTGCAAAAGTTTTTCTAGATAGTTACATTGTTGTCTAAGAAGTTTTGAACTTTATTAGAATAAGTAAACAAATAAACTTCTAATTTCATGATTTTCGTGCAAATAAACATTCATCTAGAACATTGGGATATCAGTGCATCACGTTGGCCAAGTGGTTTTTGGGGCTAGCAACAGTTTTAATATGTTCTTTAATGTGAAAATTTTTACATTCTACAAACATGATAGATTATGATTACCCACATTCCAACAACACAAATATTGCGATGACTAGAAAATTAATTACAAATTTCATAATCGAAAAGAATATGAAAAGTAAACAAATAAAAAATCAATTATTCATGTTGAACCAATGTCTCTTAACCAAAGTAATACGAATATTTATAGTCATTAAAGAAGATAAATTTACATAAACAATTATAACATGTATCATAGAGTTAACATATAAAACTTAAAATATCCAAACTAACAAAATAATTATCTTACAGTCTTCACGAATGTATAATAGAAAGGTTGGAAATATTTAAAAAAAAAAAAAACATCGTACTTCTAGGACGAGCACTTGTATAAGAGAGGGGCATTTCGCATGTAGATGTGGAAGAAATGAAATCATTATTAATAAATGAATAGTTCGCGGTATATAAAATATAAGAGCAATTGTTTTTTGTTGCTTCGTCTCTATTCGAAGTAATACCTTTGAAAGCAGTGTGAGAGTATTTTATAATAAAGTAAATATTTAATGAAATAAGTGTGATAAAATAAAGGATAATGATAGAAAAAATTATTTAATATGAAATGTTATAAAAAGAGAGTTTTTTTTTTCTTTTCATTTTTTTAGGAGCAATATTGGCAAAATAAGAAAATAGAAGAAGGGCAAAGGTTATACATTTTTATTTTTTTAATATGAAACTGAAAATAGTGATCATTGGATAAGTTTTCGAAATTGGTGATAGATTGAATTAAGTTTAGTTTTTATGAAGACTTTTTCCGTTTTTTTTTTTTTTTTCCCTCCGGAGGACTGGTTTATGGTCAATATTCCATTTACTAAGTGGATATGATTAGCGGGGGGGGGGGTGGAATTCACGATCGCTAAATGCTTTTTGATATCTTATGATTTTCTCTCTCTCCCAAAAACCGAAGCCATTCTTGACTTGTCACAATATGCATAAGAAGTATGAATGTTCCACGCTCAAGGGATTAAGGTTTCATTTAGGATTCAAGTGGGACCATTTACATATCCAAGATGCATAGGATGTGTCTCTTTTTTCTGGTCCCTTTGTGCTCAATCACCTAACTGATCTTTTACTTCAATGTCAACTTGGACTTTTGTATACCTACTCGTTCAATTCAAAGAGCATATACTAAAGGTTCTCTGGGTTATGAAGGTTTCAGTTATTGTGTTCATGTCATGATCAGCACACCGGATCTTTCAAGTTGTTTTATAACAGAAAAAGGTGCTAAGTGAGTGTGTGGTCCAATCCTACTTGAACCCACATGCATTTAACATAGCCATATTTGAACCTAATTCTAAGTCCGACCAGGTCGAGATCTTACTTCGCCATTAGGATTTACGACCATGTTTCATTAATACCTTTACCTTACTATTTACGATATTAATCGCTTTTTGAAATGTCACGTTGTTTAACAAGTGCTCCAATAAGGGGAAATTACATGCGTGAACTCACGTATGATTATGGTATAAATTTATAGATTTTATTATAAATACATAGATTTTCGTATAAATTGATATTACCAGAATATATACAAACATGTAGATTCTAGTACAAATATAGGGAATTCGGGTAACTATAACTTTAACTAGAATATATATCTATACCAAAATCTATATATTGGTACTACAATTAACGGCCCGTAAACTACTTCACGTAACAAGAAGCCCCTAGAGCGAGCGTGTAATGTGGAGCTTTTCCATGATAAGGAGGATAGCCGCAGCTGACTTCATGTGCATCCATCGTTAGATTTGACCTCAAGATGGAGTAGTTAAGTTGATTTTTTAGTACAACCGTAGTGGTCAGTATTCCTCACGGAACAAAATTAAGGAAATGATAAGAAAACAAATGCTCGAATATTGAAGAAAATATCTTTGTCACTGGAATCACTATCCGTGGTGTGCAATTTCAAAATTTGCAATCCATTCTTTGTTGGACAAAGACAAGATCAAGACGTTTTTCATTTCTTCTTTGCAAAATAAAATCTGAATCATTTTTAAAGAGACGGACGTTCATATAAGTAGATAATAAAAGTTTTGGCTATATAAAGTTGGTATGAAGTTATAAGCCCCGATATTACCATGAAAAGCGTCGGCAGTGAATGATGGCCATCTGTAGCCATTATCCTTTCTCCGGTTAATTAATATTAAGGGCTCATACAAAATGGTTGACGTGGTGAACCTAAAGGGTATGGTTCGTTCACGGAGAACATAGGGACGTTCGGTTCCTAGTTCTGGATTTTAGAACCAGAACCAATAGCAGTTTCATGTTTGATCCGGCAAATGGTCAACCCTAAGCTTCCAATAGTTAGAAAATTTTATGGTCCAATGTTCTTTTTGTCCAAGTGTGTGAAAAAAAATTCATGGAGCGTTAAGGTATGTAACCGAAAATGACTAATTCACCCCTATACAAGAGTACCACAATAACACACCCCCTTAATTTCACTGAAATCAACATGAGATTAGAGCAATAATTTAAGAAATATTGCTGTAGACAAATTCTTGATAAAGATATCCGTATGTTCATAATTTTTTTTTTTTATTTTTTCTAATCATCTTTTGAGGCCCTATAACAATAAATTTTTAAGTGCCATGTCCAACATGAATCTTAGTTTTATGAGGCCAACAGCCATCTTAGGTTCCATAAGAATAATTGTACAAAATTTCATCCTTCAATGCTATGGGAGAATCATCTTCAGTCTTACTGTGAGATAATGAGGACATATATCAAATGATTTGTGAAATATGATTTATCTGACAGATTATCGTTGCCTACCTATATCCACAAAAGGTTCACAACTATTTTTTCAATCCAAAAAATTATACAAGGAGAGGAACAATAACAGATGAGCACTGTGTCTTATGTGAGAGAGAATTAAAACATGGAGGAGTAAGGTAAGATTTACCATACACGGAATATCAGTAAGGTAAGGAAGCAGATTTCTCTCTATTTTTTTTCCATAATGGGAAATTCCAAATTCCTAGTCCAATAAGGTAGCTGACAAACACTTTCACCTACCCAAATTCGTTCATATGCAAAATGTGAAACCTGGAAAAGCCTACTTGGGCCAGGCCATTATTTATCTCTATAAATACTACAACAATCTCACAATCTCATGCATCACCACATCGTTGTTTGTTTCTTACTATCGTTTCTGTTTTTGCAATATGGCCTTCAAGGTTCAGGTTCTTCTATCCCTCTTAGCCACACTTCTGCTCATTCAACCTTTGGCTGAGGCTGAAGAAGCCTTCATCACTTCTCGTGCCGCTTATTATCCAAATTCTGATGAAGAAGGAACATCGAGTGAGTGATTATCTAAAGGATTAATATACTAGTGAATGAGCAAAACAAGAAAATGATAATAATAACAACAATAATAAGAATGAAGAAGCAGGCTTTATTTCACTGGTACAACAAGCGCACATTCTTACTTCTGATTTTAATTTTGTTGCAGCTGGTGCATGCGGATTTGGCTCATTTGGAGCCACTATCAATGGTGGGGATGTTTCTGCGGTGTCCGATCTCTATAGAAATGGCCTTGGTTGTGGTGCTTGCTATCAGGTTAGCGTTACCGTTACATTCAGAGTATTTTTTTTCTTTTCAATGACCAGGTGGTGTCTAGAGCTTAGGCCCTGCCTAATCCACCTCCCAGGGCAAGTAAAAAATGGCAGGTCCACTCGATCTAATGAATTTGAGGGGGGAAATTCCTTTTCCAGCTATTGTAGGGGTTAAATATAGGCAGCAAAGTGACTAGGCAAGTCCTCATCCATTGAGGAATAATCTCACAGGCTTACCTTCAAATTAACGTGCTTCAAAGCTGTTTTAGTACTAGTTCAGTGCACTACAATAAGAATTACAAGTTCTCACACTGTTCATTGACATTTTAGGTGAGATGCACCAAGGGTGATTACTGCTCCGACGATGGTGTCACTGTTGTTGTAACAGACCAAGGCTCAGGTGACAACACAGACTTCATTCTCAGCAGTGGAGCATTTAGTCAAATGGCTCAAAGTACGGATGTAGCTCCATTTTTGTTGGCACTCGGCGTTGTTGAAATTCAATATAGACGGTGAGCCTATACTGATATAAAGTTTCATTATACTGAATATTGTTTCAATTAAGTATGAAAAATAGGCACTTGTGGATTAAACCAATGATTGTCTTATACTGCTCCATGGCATTATCCAAGACACAGCTTAATATAGACATAATCTGAAGATAAACAGAAAGATCAACTATATCATAGACTAAGATATTTAATATGGCCTGTTTGATTCAGCATTTTGCTTTGTTTTGGTACCGTTTGCAAGCTAGGTTATGTCTCTAAATTAAAATTTCATAAGAAACAATACAAACAGCAAGATGAAAAGTAAATGAAGATTTCCACCTGCCGACCATTTTTTAAGCAAAGTTCATTTTGATTTCAGAAATTTCACCCAGATACCATCTTTTTCATCATTACTTGTCACCTTTACAATCATCTTTTAAATACTATTATTACGTTTAATTTAACCAATATAGTATACAGATAGAAGAAAATATTCAAACTCCCGATCTCAATCAGAAGAAATAGGAATAAGAAATAGACACATCCAAGCAAACAGTTATTATATTAGAATATTATCTAGAAAAGGATTTATTCCTCAAAAACTTTAGAAAAACTCTTGGTAAATACATTAACTCTTGTCTTCCTACAGTGTCTCTTGCAGCTATCCAGGTAAGAATATTACAATCAAGATCCAAGAAAGCAGCAACTACCCCAATTATTTGGCCTTTACCATATGGTATCAACAGGGGAAGAATGATATCACTGCAGTGCAGTTGTGCAAGGTAATATCAATAGGCCACTATTATAACCTTAACAAATATCAACATGATCTCATGTTTATCGTTTGACAATCAATAGGCCACTATTATAACCTTAACAAATATCAACATGATCTCATGTTTATTGTTTGACTATCATATAAACAAGGAGAATTTCTGAGTTACTCAGAAATCCTATGCATCAGTAATTGGCTAAATAATCTGTAATATGCTGATGACACTGAACTATCAACAGCTTGTTCTCATGCTATGTCTTGTGAATCATGCAGACAGAAAATTATGTATGCAAGCTTTTGGATCGTACCTATGGTGCAGTATGGACAACCACCTCACCTCCCAGCGGAGCACTGTCCTTGAGGATGTTAGTTAGTCGTGAGGATGGAGATGAAAACTGGTTAGTTCCAGTGAACAATATACCTCAAAACTGGAAAGCCGGAGAAACCTATGATACAGGAGTTCAGCTAAATTAGAAGCAAAGAAAAAGAGGGAGGGGGAGAGAGAGAGTTATTCTTTTGTTAGGATGTTTTAGTTTGAATAAGCTACAAAACTGTTTGTGAATTGTTCTTCTTTGTTTGTTCTGGCTGTGTCAACTTTTGCATTCTGATGTGTCCTATTTAGAGCAGCATAGGCTTTAGGTCTAGGAAGAGAAATTCTTGAATGTAATCATTGTTAATTTGGAAAATTTAGAATAATGTTGTGAAACAAAAATGAAAAATATAGAATTAGAATTATTTACAAGATGTTTTTATGATGCTTGCTTCATGCCAAACATGATCCAATCACCCAATGAGAGATATTCACATTTAATTTTCACCATGCAAATGCCAAGTTTCACAGAGCAGACCTTATATTTAAAAGGTGAATAGGAATGCTTTCACATTTAAGATCACTTTCTCTCTCTAAAATTGGAGACAAATCAACGAAAGAGTTGAAAAGGTTATGGTTTCACCAGAGAGAAGCAAAAGAGGAAAAAAGAATCATCCAACAATGTTTCGCTTCTCCCTGTTTAACCAAATAAGAAAAGGAGAAATTTTCTTCCACTTTCTTGTTTTTTTTTTCCCTTCTTTCCCTTTTTGTCTCTTCACATTCATTCTTTTATATTTAGTTCTCTTTAGCTTAGCTAGTAATGCTATAAAGAGGATCCACATGATATTTGCAGCTTTAGTCCTTCATGCATTAGTCATCCATCATTGGTTGAAAATTAACAGTGTCAAACACGGGAAAACATTTTTGCTTTCCTTTTTGCTATCATATTATCATCTTATTTGTATCCACAAAACCATTTATTTACATCGCATGCTTTATATGCTACAAACAGAAAAAAGTTATGGATAGTAAGTTTTCCAAACAACTTATATTTAAAGGACACAAATAAGATATATGTAACAAACTGATTCGATACATATGGAAATATAGAACAACCACACATTAGGAATGCACTCTGGTCTGTGAACAATGCTCTCCCTATTTATCTTGTTTCCAGAAAATGTTACTTGAAAAGTTACATATAAGATACATATAACAGAATGATAAGACATAAATAATGAAAAAAGATGAGACAAATTGAATAAGCACCCGTTAGCTATGCATTTTAGATTATGATTTTCCCACTCATCTTTTGGTAATAAGATCACCAAATCTTTGATTGTCTGGCAGGAGCAAAACATACTCACTAATTTCTTCTGTTCAGACAATCCTCAAGTATAATCCATTCATTGAGATTCCCTGTTCATGCGAATACAAGTCATTCGATTATGTCCCCACAGCAGCAACAGTACCAACAAAAATTAATCAAAGGTTTAGCCTGTTGTTCACAAATTCAGCTGCATTTACCTTTTTCTTGAGATCATATGTATATGCAATTGAAGTTTTTATAATGTCTCCCCAGTCCCCAAACCGCTTTTACCTCTTCTAATACCATCCACCTCCATTCCATAAAACCACATCTCAATGATTGTGATTCCAGTGGGATGAAATCTTACATACACAAAGCAAAGTCATCCTATTCCTATGACACTATATACCTTCACAGTTCAGAGATGATTTCATCTGAGAACCAATTTCACTCAACAAGGAATAAATCATATTTTTCCGGTGGGATGAAACCTTCCCTATGGAAGAACCCAACTCAACACTCCCATGGTGCAACATACTGGACCCTGCTTCCTTCTGAAGTCCTCTCTCCTTCATCATCAATCTCACATTTTCTACAGCATTCCAATTGCCTTCCGCAGAATACATATTTGACAAGAGCACATAGGGCCCTATATCCATCGGTTCCATCTCAATTAACCTCTTGGCCACAATCTCTCCTAGTTCTGTGTTTGAATGGCTCCTGCAAGCAGAAAGTAGAGCACCCCATAAGGCAGGTCCAGCCTCCATAGGTATCTTCTTTATCAGTTCAGCCGAGTCTTTCATGAGACCAGCCCGTGCAAGGAGATCAACCATGCAGCCATAATGCTCTGCTTTAGGCTCGATATTGTAAACTCGATACATTAGATTAAAATACCACCATCCTTCCAAAATCATCCCAGCATGCGTACAGACAGATAGGATACAAATAAATGTAGCCTCGTTTGGTATTATACTCGCCTTTTCCATCTGTGCAAACATGTCTAAGGCTTTATCACTTTGACCGTGCATACCATAGCCCATTATCATGGCGTTCCACGAGACCACATTCTTTTCGAGCATCCCTTCAAAAACATCCCTAGCCAAATCCATGGCTCCACATTTAAAATACATTGTCAATAAAGCAGTTGAGAGTAGTACATCAGGTTTTATTCCATTACTATTTATGTAACAATGGATAGATTTTCCACGATCAAGGTCCCCCATGTTTGTACAGGCAGTTAAGACACTAACAAGGCATGCTCCATTAGGTTTTATAGTTTTTTCTTCCATCATTGTATCAAAAAGCTTTAAGCACTCCTCATAATTTTTACAACGAACGTACAGAGCCAACATCGTATTCCAAGAGACCACATTTCGTGAAGGCATCTCGTTGAAAAGCTCACGAGCCATAGTAATGTCTCCACTCCTGGCGTAGCCATCAATCATACAATTCCAAGAAACAACGTCCCTGGATTGCATCCTCTCAAATAACGATCTTGCTGCTTCCAAATTCCCACTACCAACGTACCCAGCAATCATTGAGTTCCAACTAAAAGTATCCTTCTCAGGCATCTCATCAAAAAGCTCCCCTGCAATATCCACTTCCCCGCATTTCACATACCCATCTATCATGGAATTCCAACTAACCAAATCCATCACAAACCCAGAATCAAAAACCATCCTGGCACTCCCTATCCTCCCAAAAACCGAGTACATATGAATCAATGAGTTCCTCACAAACAAATCCGACTCAAACCCAAATTTCACTACCTGACAATGAGCCTTCTCTCCTTCAAAAACCAACCCAATCTCAACACAGACTTTGATAACAATAGGAAAGGTATAGTGATTAGGCCAAACACATCTTCCCAACATAAACTGATAATAAAAATCAAAAGCCCTTAAAGGCTCATTCAGATTCAAGAAACATCTCATTATAGTATTACACAAAAAGGCATCAGGCTCTTCAATACTTCTGAAAAACAAAACCCCATGATGAACCTCACCTAAAGAACACAACTTTTTGACAACTTGGCTTGTGCAAAGAGAGTGTTGTGAAAGACCAGCTACTATGAACTGGGTGTGGACTTGGCTGAATTGGTTTATGGAACCGCAAGATTGTAACGTGTAGAAAAGCCGATGGTTCAGTGTCAATATGGGATTGTTGTTAGGGTTAGGGTTAGGGTTAGGGCTGGGGTTGGGGTATGGATTGGGAATGGTATCATGGGGCCAGAGTCTTGGAGGGGGTTTGGAGAGGTTTTTGTGGGATTTGAGGAACTTCTCAATGGAAAGAGAAGATAGTATTGGTCTTCTAGATCTAGGAGGAAGTGTTGGTTTGAGTCTAACAGTCATGTTGTTTTCTTTGAGGTTGTTCGCTGTGGTGCTCTGTTGGTTTTACAGGATGCGCGGGAACAAGAGCAAATGTCAACAGCGCAGTACGAATACTCCCAACGGTTTTTCTAAGTCCCAAGTTCCCTTCGTTTCCATACCTGACCATGCTATATTGCTTTGCAAGTTGTGCAAAATTCCATGATTTATTTAGAGCAAAGAAATAATATATTCTGATTTTTGAAAATGAGGCACGGTGGAAGTACGGGTACTTTATTAATGGTACTTGTAAACTGCATTGCACATGCTATAAAAACAAGGTTTATTGATTCTCACTTCAATCACACAAGAGGATAAATAGATTTGTAAGGAGCCAATTTCGAATTATGAACCGATTTCAAAGTCGATCTATATATAGTCGAGTTTGAAATGTTTCCTAAATCGCTATACTTTAAAAGTTTTAACGATTCGACCTTAAATAACCACTCAAACGAACAAGTCTTGAACCAACTAACTAACCCGATGGTTAAACCAGTAGTTTAGCCTTCAGGTTTAGGCTTGATTGCAAATCAACAAAAAAAAAATAATCATAAATAACAACACAATCCTACAATCTACTTTCCTGTTGCCTCAGTCTTTTCCACTTACTCTCTCTCATCATCATCACTTTACTTTGCTCATTCATCTATCATTATATCAAATCGCTTCCTCTTTTCCAATGTCACATGTGTCCAACAATCCAACTCCATGTCCGTCCAATAATCAATTGTCATCTTCTTTATTTTGCTTTTTCAAAAAAATCACATCCACATCACTTTAAAACTTTCTTCACATTTCACAACACATTCACAAACAAAATAATGCAATGCAGATGAATGAATGAATTCACAACAAGCACATGCATGACAAATACAAACTCATAAGAGGTCATTATCAAATAGAGGGTGAGAGAGCTTAGTGAATATATGTACAAAACAAAGTGTAGTAGAGAATAAGCGAATATTTTCAGCTTAATTTGTGTTGAAAAAAATTCCAGCGTATCAATGCAAAATCATTTAAGTGTGCAAAGAACTCATAGAAAGGCATAATGCCGGTAGGTTCAAATTATAAATAAAAAAAAAAAAAAAAAAAAAAACCCAAATGTGCATTGGTTCATTTACATCTAAATTGGCATTATTTCTTACAAACAACCCTATGCAAATTTCTACAAACTCTCTATCTGCATTCAAATTTCAATATTTCTTGTTCACACCTCACTTTCGTTTTGAATCCATATTTTTTCTTCTTTTGGTCTTTTGGTTTCTAATAGTATAACTTGCTTATGTAACTAAGATATTATATGTTCTTTTAGTCTTCTTGTTTGATTTTTGTCCATGCAAATCTTTAAGAGGTTGGGGGGTGGGGTGGAAAAGGTAAGGCAAAGGCTATAAGAACAGATATGTTATCCACAATACGGCGATTCAAGAACATTCCAACGTATCAAAATTACAAGTATGACTATAACGAAGAGAGGGCACACGAGGTGACGATAAACGTCAACCACTAACCTATACTACCTCCTAGATTTGAACCTACACACATGAGTTACTCGATGACCATATTTGAGAATGAAGTAGACGAGATCAAAATAATTCCTAAAATTGAAGGGCAACATATGGGTCAGCAACCATCATGTGATTCAAGGCCTTCGAGATCAAGTGAGCCTCTTAAACCTAGAAATCAAATATTTTCATTACACATTTCCATAAAAGGTATAAATGAATGAGGGAACTTGCAAGCATACTACAACTATTATAACGTGAGCTATGCTTAGAAGATGGGAGAGTAGTATAGTACTCTCAATAGGCACCTAAGATCTAAGCACCCCAAGGAGACCGAGATAAATAAGAGGCAACAACAAATTACACAAGACAATGGTTCATCTAGACAAGTGTTAATGAGGTACAATTTGGAGAAGCACAAGTATAATCTTACACAATACCTTGCCAACATGCATGTATCCTTCAATGTAAGTACATCATAATTGTAGAATCAATATGAACAAGAGACGTTCAACCCTAGCGCACGCCAAGTAAGCCACAACATGTTGAGGCAAGCTACATAAAAGCTCTACCATAAAGGTAAATGAGAGCTCTCAAGTAAGTTCACCTCACTCAATATGTTAGTGTCCATATGTACCATCATATGAATAGATCATTTCCCTAGCAATTCATTCATGGATATAAATGTTCACTAGATTGAGGATAATTAGCAACTAAGTAAAATATTGTTAGCATTAAGGGTATTTAATGACTGCTACACAATAAGAAACATTTATAAAATTATTCTTGTAATTCTAAATAAGTGCAGCTTAGCTAAAAAAAATTTTCTATTGGATTTGATAATACAAGTGCAAACATAACCTCTATAGTAGATCTATAAAATCTTTGTCGACCAAAACTAAGGGGATTTTTTTTGTATACATTGTATATGTCATATTCTTAACTTGTATGTTAAGTATGGTATTATAGCTTTGAAAGACAAGATAATCTCAATAAAAGACATGGTGAAGATAATAGCAAAGAGGCAATCCTTACACAAGAAGTGGAGGAAATTTTGCATGGAATATGGGAAAAAGCTTCGAAAGTTCAAGATAAATGTATAGCACAATTGGAACTCAACATACAAGTCATTACATAGCACTATTCCTTACAATCAGTTGTTATGTGACTTTGTGATGTACAATATATGTGAGGTTGAAATTCATCCTAGCAACTAGCTACTAGGATACATATATCCAATTGCTAAAGGTTCTCAAAGTTTTTCATGATGCAACTAAGACTTTCTTTCAAGTGTACAGGCTTAGTGTCCATTTGTTCGTGATGCCGGCAATTATCATCCTTGGCGTATTACTTCAAGCACAGAAGGACTCGAACCTACACAACTACATGCTTAATATGGCGTTTAAGAAATTATCTTATTATAAAGAAATTTCCTGTAGTTATCTTGTTGAAACTATTTTAGATCTTCGATGTAAAACTGAACTACCATAAATGTATTTAAAAACTTATTACAAATATATTGATGCTCTAATGGATTCACAAGATATATACAGTTTAAAAGTACAGTAGGAGGTTTTCACAATGATAACTGACCTGAAGGAGCTTTTTACGTGCTGCCAATGTCAATATGATGCCTAGTTATCGGTCTCTCCTTCACTCTTCTCTATGGAACATCACTACTCATTTATGGGTGAGCAGTTGTTGGCATAGAAATTAAAGTGACAATGGTCTAAGTGATAGGGATCAAAGACCGATTACGCTCTTGAGCCTGAAGGCTTTTTCAAATGTTACACCGAGCTATCCGAGGTGAGTTAAGTACCAAGGAGCAATACTTGCCCCAATCCGATCTGCCAAGCTACTTTGCTCTCTATGCCATCCAAGATGTTGCTAAGGTGATTAACCAACATGTCGAGCCGAACCCTCTACTAAACCATAGTCCAAGCGCCAAATCTGAATGCAACAATCTCCATTGTACCAAGGTCGAGCAGAACTGTTAGGAGCCAACCATTTAAGGTTAACTCGTCATCCCTAAACCAACCACTGTCCAGCCCCTTCTGACACAGAACAAACCTGAACCAAGGTCCACCCTTACCCAGACCACAATACTGCCAGAATCACAGTAAAAGCACATGCAAACTGTCCTTTACTGATATCCATACTTTCCTTTCTGATAAAGGACGTTCGTGTTCCTTCTTTTGTATTATTTTATATTTTCCTTGTAAATTATTCTTTTTGTTCTTAGCAAATAAAGACCATTATTTTGTAATTTCTATAACCTAAGATTTGTCCTAATGGGATTATTATAAACACTATCGTATTGTAAAAGTTAAGGGATATACGGAGAATACATTGAACTTTTTTCACTCTTGAGCTAAGTGTTCCCTTTACTCTTAAGCAACTCTTATTTAGCCCATTCAAGCGTAGATTAGTGGCGAGTGACCTCTAGCCATATTTGTGTGTCATATCAAGTGTAACCTGAGTTTGTATGAGGCGTTGGTGCATTATATCCGTTGTCAGTGGGTGGAAAACCTCTACTCAACCTTCAACCATCATTTACCTTTCAAGCTATCTTGCGGCGTGGACCTACCCCTTTGGTTACGTGTACTATCGAGTTCACATGTTCATCTACGAGTCCGTATCATCTTAGTATCAGAGCTTGGCTACATTTGAAGCTAGATTCTACTACTTTGTTCTTTTAATAGTTTATCACCGCTATCGTATGATAGTGAATTTGTTTTTAACTTTAAAATTTAGTAATAAGAAGTGTTTTGTACTCTGTTTTTCCCTGTTTTCAATACGCCAAAACAGAGTATAGTTGACTGTGTGTTTGTTGAGAAATGGTCATCGTAAAGTAAACATCAATGTCAGGTTTAAGTATATAAGGGACTTTGGGAAACCAAGAGAGTGGTACTCGACATGGCTAAGGGCAAGAAGGAAGCTTTTCACCTCAATTAGTGAGTCACTACTTGGATGGGCTTACCAACTTTATAACTAGCCTGGTGACTGTTATCCAAGAAGACAGACAACAAGCTAGAAATAGCCCTACCAAAGAACATGAGCAGCAACAACGAGACAATGGTCAATTTGGCTAAGTTAATGCCCCAGCTCACCTACCCTAAGTTGAAGGAGTTAGTACGGATGTTAGATGAAGGTTAGCGTTAGCAGAGATTAAGGAGGAAGCAGAAAGAGTTGACAAGACAAAGGAGTACTATGAGCCTGAGGAAAGAAATGTACGAGCCCCTAGATTCGAAGGACTTAAGATGCATATCCTAAGTTTTTCTGGAAGTAATGATGCTGAAGACTACCTAGATTGGGTAGACAAGATTGAAAAGAAATTTGAATGCCACGAAGTGCTTGACAATTCAAAGGTTAGACTTGTTGTATTGGAGTTCACTGGTTATGCCGCCCTATGGTAAAGGAGCTTGTAAGCCACCAAAAGAAGGGAAGGAGAACGAAAGATTAGGAGTTGGGATCAAACAAAGAGAGTCATGCGGAGAAGATTTGTGCTAAGCTATTATTTACAAGATGCCTTCAAGAGATTGCAAGAACTAAGTTAAGGAACATCGAATGTAAACACTTACGTTAAAGAATTCCATATGCTAATGATCTGATGCGAAGTCATAGAGACCAAAAATCGAACTATCTCTCGATTCATTAGCAAATTAAAGTATGAGATTAGAGATGTCCTGGAAACCCTAGACATTAAAACGCTCGATGATGCAATCTAAGCCACCTAGAGGATAGAAAGGTGTTGAACAGGAAGATTCCAACCACCCGTCAATCATCCTGGCAGTAGCCAACCAATTCTAAGCAAACCTATGTGAACAGAACCAAGTAAGTTCACTAAGACCCAACCTACTCAAACTACTTGAGTAGAGGAGAAGGAACCCCCGAGGAAGTTTGAGAAGGGCCAGAGTTTAGGGAGGAAGACGAGTAAGATTAAGTGCTTCAAATGATAAGGATTTGGACACATGGTTGCTCAATATTCGAACAGGCAAAAAATGGTGATCAGAGGTGAGGTGTCGACCATAGAGGTTAATAGTACAAATGAAGAAGTAGAAGGGCTACAAGAGCATGAACAAGCCAAGCTGTCCGATGAGGAAGTCATCTACAACGAGGAAGGCAACTTCATGCCAATCGCTCTAGTATTAAGAAGGACGATGAGTATCAGTCATGTACCCGAAGACGAACAAAGAGAAAATCTCTTCCATATTGGGTGCAAGGTAAATAAATCACTATGTACACTGATTGTAGATAATGGGAGCTGCACCAATGCAACCTCCGCATTTATGGTCCATGTTACACCCCGAAGTCACAAAGTCGCAACAGTCCCGCCGTGTAAACCATTCTATGATAGTAACTGGCCTTACAGTGCCTACCATAGAGATAATCTACACAAGGCGTCGACGACTCCTCGCTTTGAAGTAAACAGTTCGATTAATGACTATACAACAATTATGATAATTATCACAAAGTTCTATAAAACATAGATATTTATAATAATGTCTACAGAGCTTCCCAGGAAGTTTTACATAGTAACTACAGTTTACTAATTTACAGAATAACTAACAGTCTTCAACCTTTAACTACAAGGTCAGTCTAGTTACACATTTTCTAAAAAACTTGATTCTCACACCCCTGGCTTCAAAAGGACTAACCTCTGGATAATTGTAGGGCGGCATAGTATTTGAAGAGATTACAAATCAGAACCTGCAAAAGGATCTATAAAGGTATGAGCAACTACAGCTCAGTAAGTTGAATTGGAGACTCATTAATGCATACAAACACAAACAGGGTTATCAAACAATTATTTTCATGCAATGCAACAATCAAGTGTCATCTCACAACGTAGTCCGGTCCATTGTGAAATCAGAGAAATTTCACCCGCTCCAATCCGGGTTGAGGAGTTCCACGTTATGCAGCAGCTCACAACCAAACCCAGGCTTGTGCAATGGAGACCTCGCTCCTCCCATGACTACCTTCGAACCATTGACTTCACCCCACCGCGACCTCCTCTCCTGTCACTTAGTTCGACTGAGGATGAAGAAGGGACCATTTTGCAATCCTGCACTATTCCTTTCGAAGGGGTCGGTATTTGGTTGGAGAGTCCTATGATCCCCTAACAGGTTGCAATGCATGACGTTTTCGGTTATTAGGGTCGACTAAGATTAAATGCCGGTTAGGGTGTTCAACAAGTTCATATCAATTCAATCAGTCATAAAGTCATTCACAGTACAAATTCCAGTACGAATTCAGATACATCAAGCACATGCGCAAACTATTTACAATCACAATCATATACAAGCCTAAGTCTCCGAGTACTACGAAATTAGTACTCTATTACAATAAGCAATAACCCAACTTACTTGAATTTGCTCGATCACTCGATCTTCTGGTTGCGAGCTGATTTGTTTCTAGGTGTCCTATAATACAAATAGGTTCTTTTAGTACTTATATTTTATGGATTCTTATTCTAATTCATAATATAACTCATTTTCCTTATGTATACCTATAACGTAGTAATGATTCGTTGTGTTCTATTTCGGGGTTCGACTCCTAAACTAGATTCTAGTTTTAATTCCTAAGTCGTAATTAAGCTCGAATCCCAATGTGATATTAATCACATTATGTTCGGGTATTCAAATATCCTATTGGGTCGTAATTTTTGTATTCTAAACTATCCGGTACACGCTAACCCTAATTGAGGTATCGGATTTATTCCCGGTGTGTAAAAATCTTACATTTTGAGATATTTACTTAAAATTAAATGTCATTTCAGATTTATTATTTTTCTGATTTCTATTATAATATTATCTAAATAACCTTATTTTTTTTTAAAAAATTTATTAATTTACATTTTCACATATTACTAATTTATTATATTACTTACCTAATTTCCCTAATTAACCATACTTAGTACCTAAAGGATAGGATTAAGGATCCACTGTAGAGATTAACTTCCCTAAACCTCTAATTAAGATTCAAATCAGTAATTAACATCCTAATCACTTAATTAACCCTTAATCACCCAATTTTACCATCATTTTAGGGCTAAAAATTAACTTAAAATTTTCGAAAATTAATTTTAAAAAAATGGCTTCATAGCACTATTATACATCAAATGAGCATCCTACAGAAAAATTTTGAACTCCAAACTACATCCCTAAGCCTATTTATTTTCCGGTTTACAAATGCTCGGTTTTAAACAATTTGTTAGGGATCCTATATTTCCAGATATAATTAAACTAAATAAATATTTTTCCCTAAATCTACATACAATAAAACATCATAATAACAAGTTTCATAATTTTCTGGGCAAAATAAATAATTTTACAAAATTATCCAAAAATCGGGTGAATAAATGACTAACCGGTCCAAAGCTTTTGGGCCATCTAAACCCAGTCCAATGTTGTCGGCCGGTCCAAGCGGTGGGTCTACTGTAGGGTGGTGGTGGTGGTTCGGTCCCTGGTGGTGGTGGGTGGTGGTTTTATTTCACCTTGCTAATCTGCACAGTTTTCTTTTTTTTTTTTTATTTTCTAAAATTTCTCTCGAATTTTTTTGTGTTTCGATTTTTCTCAGATCACAAACTAGCCAAATGACTTCTGAGAATTTTTTTCCTTATTTATAGACAAATGTAGTAATTAATGTGCATTAATTTGATGGGATTTTGCCCTATTTCCTTGATTTTAGGCTTTTTGTTTGTCCAATTCCTATTGGTTAATTTTTTTCTTTTCAGTCCACGACCTGATCTTGTTGCAGTTATCCTCTTCTGATTTTTTTATAATTATTTTGTATTTTTCTTTAATTATTCACTTAGTTTTCGGACAATTTTAGTAATTACGCGTATTTTTATCTATACGTAAATACATGTAGGATACACGTGAACATTCCTAAATATTATTTTGGTCATTCTAAAATTTTTCGTATACATATAATTTATCTCTAATAATTTATTAGTTATTATATTACACTTTTTACCTTTTCGGTAATTAGCAGTTATTATGCTTAAAATTTGAAAATTTTATAGTTTCCTATTTTATTACTTATTTTCTTAAATTCAAGTTTACGGAGTCATTTTTACTAATATTTCTCTCAATAGTTTCTAATTTGGGTTTGATCGGATCCTTTAACCGATCGCCCTAAACCTTGGGTTCTGAGTTCAACCCTACGGTTACTTGGCTTGGTTTTAGGGCTTACAGTCCAGCAACTGAAATTGCTGATTATGCCCCACCCGAAACCTTACAAGCTTCATTAGCTCAATGATAAAGGAACCCTACAAGTGAACAAGCAGGTGTCTGTGCCGATCTACATTGGCAAGTATCAAGATGAAGTGCTCTATGATGTACTACCCATGAGTGCATCCCATATTTTACTTAAACGATCATGGATGTTTGATCGAGCAGTTATGAATGACGGTAAGAGGAACACATGCTATGTGGAACATAAAGGAAGAAGGATGAAATTGAGCCCCATGACTATCGAACAAGTAAAAATCATGCAGTCCCAAATTAGTCGAACCCTGAAGAAGGAGGCTTTAGTATTGACCCAAGCCGAATTGAAAAGAGAAATGGAGCTAGAAGGATCTACTTATTTACTTGTCAGGAGACATTTGGAGATGAGACCCGAGGAAGAAGAGCTACTGACTGAGGTAAAAACCCTACTAGAGGACTTTGCCGATCTATTTCTAGAGGAGCTACCAGAGAGTTTACCCCCAATTCGAGGCGTAGAGCATGCAATTGACCTGCAACTAGGGGCCGCCCTGCCAAACAAGCCTGCCTATAAACTAAACCCTGAACAAGCTACAGAGGCAAGTAGACAACTTCATGGATAAAGGGTACATACGCGAGTCCTTGAGCCCCTGCATTGTACCGACTTTATTAGTGTCGAAGAAAGATGGGTATTGGAGAATGTGTGTGGATAACCGAACCATCAATCGAATCACCATCAAATATAGGTATCCCATACTCAGGCTTAATGACATGCTAGATGAGTTAAATGGAGCAAGAGTGTTCTCCAAAATTGATCTCAAATCTGGATACCATCAGATTCGAATGCGTTAAGGCGATGAATGGAAAACTACTTTCAAGACACGACATGATTTGTATGAATGGCTTATAATGTCATTTGGCTATCCAATACAGCGAGCACATTTATACGACTTATGAATCACATGCTCCGAGAGTTACTAGGAAGGTTTGTCTTGGTTTATTTTGACAAAATTCTAGTATACAATCTCAACCTAGAGACATACTAAGAGCATCTCCGATAAGTGCTTACAAAACTCCGAGTTGAACCACTCTACGCCAATCTGAAAAGTGCAATTTCAGCCAATCCAAGGTAATCTTCTTAGGATTTATTGTGAGTGGAGGTAGCATTCGAGTTGATGAGGAGAAGGTAAGAGTGATTATAAAATGGCTTAAGCCGACCTGTTCTGCCGACGTGAGAAATTTCCACTGCTTAGCATCATTCTATTGCCAATTCATAAAAAATTTCAGTACAATTGTAGCCCCACTCACCAAACTCTCAAAGAAGAATGTTAAATTCAGATAGGGTAAGAAAGAAAGGAGGAGTTTTGAAGACGTGAAGGAGAAGCTAACTATAGCCTCCATCTTAGCTCTACCGAGCTTCGACAAAGTATTTGAGGTAGAGTGTGACATGTCCGGACTAGGTATAAGTGTTGTGCTAATGCAGGAAGGCTAAGCTATTACTTATTTCAGCGAAAAACTTCGAAGAGCCACACTTAACTACTCCATCTATGACAAGGAGTTCTACTCCTTAATCTAAGCCCTAACGATGTGGCAACACTACCTGTTGCCTAAGGAATTCGTGATTTACATTGAACATGAATCCTTGAAATATCTAAAGAGCCAACCGAAATTGTCTTAGAGACAAGCCAAGTGGGTTGAGTTCATGGAGGGTTTTTTTATGTCATAAAATACAAGAACGAAAAGAATAATGTAGTGGCTGATGCCCTATCAAGATGACATACCCTCCTAACCGAACTACAGACGAAGCTATTTAGGTTTTCAACGATCAAGAATTTGTTTGCCAAGGACCCATACTTTAGTCTTATCTATGTCTAATGTGAGGAAGGACAGACGCTAGATGACTATTATAGGGAAGACGGATACTTATTCAGGAAGAGGAGGTAATGTATCTTGACCCGTTCCACGTGAGAACTACAAGTATACAAGGTACATGGACTGGGATTGACAAAACACTTTAGCTAACACCAAACTTATGAGGTATTATCCTCCAGATTCTTTTGGCCAAGGATGAAGAGAGATGTTTGATCTATGTTAGAAAGATGTACGACCTTCCAAAATGGGGAGAGTCAAGCCGAGTAAGGACACTACCAACCCCTATCGATCCCGACTAAACCATGGTCTGAGCTGAATATGGACTTCATGTTAGGATTACCGAGGACATCCCGAGAAAAGGACTCCATCATGGTGATTGTGGATCGATTTAGCAAGATGATACATTCTGTGCCCTATTCTAAGACTAACAATGCTTTAGCTATTTCTTTTCTTTTCTTGCAGGAGGTGATTAAGCTTCATGGCATGCCTAGAATCATAGTTTTGAATTGAGACCCCAAGTTCATGAGCCACTTTAAGGGATACTTTAGAGGCGATTGGGAACCAAGTTATTATACAACACGTCTTATCATCCACAGACTAATAGACAGACCAAAGTTATCAACCGAACTGTGGGAACTTTGTTACGAGTCGCTGTCAAACGAAACATGGCCGATTGGGATATGTGTTTTCCAATCATCAAATTCGCCTACAATCAAACCACCTACAGCGTCACAAGCATGTCTCCATTCAAAGTCGCCTATGAGTTCAACCTTGAACTACCATTGGACCAAATACCCTAGCTAATGCTTGATGAAGACCGGCCAGCCATCGAGAAAGTTGAGACCATCAAGGCCATGCACCAAAAGATTGTAGAGTAATTGAGTCGAGCTGTTATTAAGCTTGAGAAATGAAGCTAAGGATGGAAGAAGAGAGAATTTTGACTAGGCAATTTGGTTTGGATACACCTTAGCAACGAACGATTCCCAAACTTAAGGAATAGCAGGTTGTCACCCAAAGCTAACGAACCTTTCAGAGTGCTTGAAAAGATCAGTCTTAATGCCTATAGGATCAAATTACATGAAGGATATGGCTCTAACCTTACACTCCTGAAGACAAGTAAACTAGACTTGGACTATATTTTATTCTAAATCTCAAACAACCCAAAGGGGATGATAAGGATCAAAGACCGTTTACACACTCCCGAACCCAATGGCTCTCTCAAATGGTCTGCTGAGTTATCCAAAGTGAGTTATGCGCTGACGAACAGTGCTTGCCCCAATCCAATCTGCTGAGTTACTTTACTCTCCATGCCATCCAAGATGTTACCAAGGTGATCAACTGGCATGTCGAGCCAAACCCTACACTAAACCGTAGTCCAAGAGCCAAATCTGAATGTAGCAATCTCCGTTGTGTCGGAGCCGAGCAAAACTATCAAGAATCAATCATCCGAGGCTAACCCAATGTAAGCCGTCCCTAAACCAACCACTGTCCAGCCCCTTTTGATGCCAAATAGGCTTAAACCGAGGTCCACCCCTGCCTAGACCACAATACTGCCAAAATTACAGTAAAAACGCGTACGTACTGTCCTTTGCTCACATCCATACTTTCCTTTCTAACAAAGGAGATACGTGTTCCTTCTTTTGTAAGATTTCATATTTTCCTTGTAAATTATTCTTTTTGTTTTTAGCAAATAAGGACCATTCTTTTATAATTTCTGTAACCTAGGATTTGTCCTAATGGGATTATTATAAATACCATTGTATTGTAAAATTTAAGGGATATATGGAGAATACATTGAACTTTTTTCATTCTTGAGCTAAGTGTTCCCTTTACTCTTGAGTTACTCTAATCTAGCCCATTCGAGAGTGGACTAATGGCAAGTGACCTCCGACTATATTTGTACATCACAGCAAGTGTGACTTGAGCTCATGTAAAGTATTAGTGTGTTATATCCTTTGTCGGTGCATGGGAACTCCATATTCAACCTTCGCTTATCATTTAACTTTCAAGCCATCTTGCGGCTTAAACCCACCCCTTTGGTTACGCATAATATCGGGTCCGTGTGTTTATCCATGAGTCCGTATCACTAGGGGCCAATGCCTAAGCTACAACGCTACTTGAATACGAACTTCAAGTTCTCTAAAAGTATCACCATCAAGGATTTCGACATCTTGGAGTGATGATTGAAGTAAGCGAGAGACTACCCAATCTTATCTTACATCACCCATCAAGTACTTATCATTCCCGCGTTGACAATAGCCATTGAGCAAGCTTCATTAGAGCAAGGTTCATCCTCAACAATCGACAAGTCTCCTTTTCCATTGTCAATGTTGAGAGAATAACTTACACAAAAGATTAGTATAAAGTGACTTACAAATAATAAGAACCATGCAATATGTCAAGAAAAGAGGAAGAGTGCTTCAGTAACAAGAATAGATCGAACGAAAGCTTGCCTCTAATGTAAGGTAACACCTGGTAAATACTAACCATTCTTCTCTTCTTCTTCTTTTTCTGTCATTCAAAAACTTTTTATTTCATAGTAAAACGGTTTTTGCAAATACCCGAAAAATAAACTAACCAATATGGTTTTTCAAATTATAGCGATTCAATCTTAGGCTTTTCAAAATACCACCAACAAAAAATTATTTTTCTTTGAAAAAATATGAATGGATAATCACACACACTTAGCCTTTTTTACCTAATTTAAAATTGACCAATACACTAGAGGTTTTCTAAGAAACCATAATAAGCTACAACAATTTGATTCTGACTAGAAGATATATAAGCACCTTTAGGGCGACCTTAAAATTAATAGAAAAAACTTTTCCCCCACTACCCTTAATTTCTCCAAGCATGAACTATGAAAAGGCTTTCTTGTACCATTGTAGATAACAATGTAATTTCTATTTCTTTTCAACAACTATACTTTAATTGGCAAAATAATATTTTATAACGTACCGTTATAAATTACAATTATTAGTTATATTATAATTTTATTCTTCCCATATTGACAATGTATTCCAAGATTCGAATGAGAAATTCGAATGCTTTACGAATTGTAACTTTTCTCATTTTGTTTAACCTTGCTTAATATTTAATATTAAAGTAATATTACGCTCACGCAATCCAAATTAATTATTTTGGAAAGGAATAAAATTTACAACTTCTTTCACTTTATTTTATATGGTATAAAATGTTACAATCATTTCAGCAAAAAAAAAAATAGAAAACAAAAGCAGGCGAAAGATTATTTACAATAATTTATGGGAATGTGGGAATAAGATTAAAGGAAAATATTAAAAAAAAATGCATAACCAGTTTAAAGGCTAGTGAACCACCCTCAAGGGGTAAGCCCGGTTTAACCGTATACCGGTACGATACTCAGGTCTAATGGGCAGGGGTATAAATAAGTAAATCACAAGCTATTCAAATTTGGATTTATTTGAATTCAACTTAAGAGCAGTAAAGTTCAGCTCAAGATAGAATTACTAAGTAGCTAATTAAGTTAAGTTCAAAGTATTCAAATAATTAATTGACCTAAGCTTGAGTTTAATAATGTTTAGCTCAATAAATTAGCTACCTAATTGAGCTCAAGTCTAGCACAAATATTAGTAAAGCGTTAGCCATGTTTGGATATGACTTAATTAGAAAAGAAAAATATTTTTCAAAAAAATATATATTAAATATAAATAGGCTTAATGGAGCTAAGTTTTAGCTTTTTCAATGCCTCTTCAAGTCAAGCTCAGATTTAAAATTTTAAACTCAATTGAGTTAGAATTTTTGAATTTCATGTTGAATTCAAAGTCAAGTTGTTAAATTTCAAGTTGAATTCAAGTTATATTCAATACCGTATATCAACTCGATTTGACTCATTTACAGTAACAATGAGAGACAAAAAGAAGAGCGTTTTTCAAATTCTTGCAACAACTCGTAGGCATATTATTAACTATGATAGAGTTGTTAGGTTAGCAACCATTTCCATTTATAAAATGAAGTTGAAAGGAGGAATTTTGATATGCTAATAGAAACGAGCATTGATCATAACCTTTTAGGACAACAAGAGGAAATTTGACAACAAAAAGAGCTTTGACCAATAGAAGCACAAGAAAACGTTATTCAAAACCTTTTCCGTGAAACAAGTGAAATTTGAGTAAGCTCCAACTCCACTAAAGACTTTTGTGTTTGATTTTTTATTTTTGAAATCAAACCTAATTTAAAATAGACTTAACTAGTTTACATATGTCCAAAAAAAATATTTTATTAACTCTTTTCGTTTAAAATTATATTACATCCCAATCTAAAATGTCATAAAAGAATTGTGTGTAATTGGAATTCTATTATCTTATATGTTAGACAAAAAAATATGAAGCTCATTATGCGCTTCTCAAAAAATAATCTTAAAAAGGGACTTCAAGTGTACCTTCTTATGGCATAAGGAAGGTGCACTTCAAGTGTACGCCCTCACCTTTAAAAAAAAAAAAGAAGAAGAAGAAAAAAATGCATTTACCAAATGTACCTTCATTGTTACTAGTTTTATAGCATACACAAAAGTAGTCTAAACCCTTCTCTTGCCCCAAACAAAGAGAGAGAGGGAGAAATCATTCAACCTATAAAATAGAAATATCTTAAAAAACAACGTTTTAATCAATTGAACTCATCAAACCCCCAACTCTATACTCCATCTCATTTCCTTAACTCCATACTCCATCTCATATCCCTAACACTACGCTCCATGTCATTTCCCTAACTCCAAATAGAAAAGATATATCCAAAAATTGAAAACTAAGTTTCATTCCTAACACTTATCCATACTCTCAACTCCAAACATCAAGAAGAGAAGATCTCAACTAAATAAGTATAATTATAACAAGAAAGTGAGGACTTAGAAAGAAAGATCATAAATAATTTAACTTCAAATAAAGTAAATCTTAGCCTAAATCTTTAGTCAACATTTTCATACAATTGTACAAAACTACATATATATTTCTTCTTACCCTTAGATCTACTATAGATAGGCATCATTCATGATACAATTTGCTCCCTAGACCCTCCTTCTTCAACAACAGCATAAGCCTAAGACTCGTGTGTTGGAATATGATGTTGGGTTGTCTCATTGAAGTTTAGAGGATTTATTGCCTGTATTTGAGAAGGAAATTCACATTAGGTACTCCTAGATCTTCTTTTACAAGGATTTGGTAGTGTAAAGGGAGAATATGCCCGAGTGTTATCATCATACCAACTCTGTTGATGTTGTCATGGAAGTCCCCTAACCCTAGTGCATCCACCTAACCTTGCCTAGGTGGATCTAAAGCATTGTATTCATCCTAATCTATGTCCACCTCCCCTTAGTTATGCTCCTTGACCAGATATAAAGGATACAAAGTCAGTAGCATATGGTTGTATAACAGCTATATATTTTTATGAGCCCTCTATTGTAGCATAGTTTGGTTGGTCAACTGAAAGGTGTATCTATTAGAACTGCTTAGCTTATAAGAAAAAGAAATTTAACACATGTCATTATAAGGTCATTCATCTAACCAACAGCAACTATTGAAAAGGTACTCACCAACTGTTGAAGTAGAGCTTCAGTACTACTTAGATATCGCTATGTGATCTCCTTCTTCCACCACCAATATTGATGCTCAACTCTTCTAGGCCCCTTAATGACTTTAGCATGTTGATCTTGCCAATCAATTATGTATTGCTTATGCTATGTTACCCAATCTACCTCCACTCTACCTTAGCAACTCTAATGTGTTAATAGGTGACAAATGCCTCTAGAAACCTCCAAATTGGTGAACAACCTGCTCTAGAAAGCACCATTAAATTATGAGAAAGCAAATGACTAGCACTTAAGTTGATCAAATAGTTCTCGTACTAGAGAACTCAAAGAGGATTTACAAGATCTATTCAAGGTATTGGTCCTAAATGACTTGCAATAATATGCTTTTGACTATTAGTATTCGAACAAGTAATCTAAATGACATGAAAGAAACATGTTTAAGTACATACCTGATCTAGACTCTATCTCTCCAATGCCTCTAGATAGACTTTAACAATATGCATTGGGTGCTGTCGAATGTCCTGATCCGTACTCTACCTAACTGTTAGAAGTCTTTAACTATCAATAGACGTACCATGTCTACCCATGACAATGAAATGTAGGAACTTATCCTATGCTTATACCTAAAGTAGAATCAAACAATTGTCAATCTCCTCCAACCATAAGGTCATGTGATGCCTCCTCTTGTAGGATCAGACCAACTGCTTCATCAATAATATTTTCATCATCACATATAAGTTTAGGCATAGGTGGTGGACAGATAGTGTTACACTAGTAAGGGTATTTTGTCAGGATCCTAAAGGAGGCCTAGTAAAATTTCTTAAAAATTTCCATGTCACATGTGTGCCCATGATATGGAAACCGTCTTGCAAGTCAAAGATTATAAAACTCTAAATGATAAATCACTAAGATTACTGATTTTTAAGTAATTAATTTATTATAACATATAAATATAAATAACTGTAGATATCCGATATCCCATAGTTCCTCAAAACCGCAGAGAATCAGTATCTCCTACCAAATGATAAGATCAAGTAAAATAAACTTAAAATTCAACTTATTAAAGTTACTAAATCTAAATATATAAGTAGTATTTACATTTAAAGTTTCACATGAACTAAACAATCTCTCTCTAATTCTAACCTCTAAAACATCTCAACACTTACACTCAACGCTCGGCTCTTAACTTATGTCCGATTATCTATCATTCTGCAAAAAAAAAAAAAAAAAAAAAAAACTATTGAAGAGTAAGTTACAAGAGCTTAGTGAGTTATCTCCCACACTATATTGGCAAACAAGTTATGAAACAAATTGTTACAACCATATGAATGCATGCACATGCAATATGCCAAACAATATATGCAGTTGACCAATGCTGCATATAATATCGGATTTTAACGCTCTCCGAGATAAGGATTGGAGATACATTAATACCAATTACGACCGGGCTGTAGCACCTAGGTTTTTAACCATAACTTTGAATTCAGTATTTCACAAAATATATTTTCATTTCTGAAAATCTAGTAGTACACAAAATCTCAAGCCTAGCGGTGAGGTGGCCCCCGCAGTCCATACTCATACCCTATAGCGAAAGTTTTCTAAACTCGACCTTCAGCCATACAGTTGGCATCTCCATCATCTAGTAAGCCCATAGGTTCGAGTAAGGTCATGTTATACGAATGCACCGTATAGAAACACTTTAATATATATAAACAACCCCCGCAAGACCTCTCTTTACCTTCGAGTGAAGCGACAGCCTGAATAAGTAATGCAATGCATGGATAATGCAAGAACCTTTTAATTTATGATAGGAAGAATATAATTAAGTCAAATTATAAGGCCATCAATCAATGTCAACAATTCATCCAAATCATGTAACAATCAATCACACAATTAAATCATTAATTATCGTATTTAACAATATTTCTTACAGTAATCAATCAATATCAAGCACATGCATATCCCAAAACTACATGCATCAATTTATTAATATTCAATTTAAGTGCACTAACTATAAACACAAAACAAATATAGAGTCATTAGGAGTACTCACTTGACTATAACAACTCGCTCTAGTCCTAATAATCGATTGAAAGATCTTCGCGCTCGTCGGGATCACCTGATCATTACAAGATAACAGGGATAATAAGTAATTGAATTAACTAACGATTCTAGATATCTATCTATCTAATTCTACTTAAATTACTATCAATTTTTATTCGATTAAACCTAATTGCTAATCGCATGTAACTTTTTCATTTTATTTTCGATATTTACGAATTTATAGTCGTTTTTCATCATTTTCGAATGTACGTTCATACGATAATATCCGTTTTAGACGTTAGAACTCGTGTTTTATGATATAGATTAAATTTATTGAAATTCTAACTATTGGAGCTTAATTATTCCTATTAGCTAGTTTTATGTTCTATTTTAGTAAGTAATGATTTCATTAACCATTAATTCTTACACTTAAATGATCTTATGGTTTATTATTTTAGAGACTTATGTCATCAATTGCTTAAGTCACAGCTTATGTCATTATTTAATTGTATCATTACTTACATCATCATCCATTACATATATATATTTATCCTTATGTATTCATATACTTTACATATGTCATATATATAATTATATTTTTAACATATTAGTATGTATACTTGTGTACTCATATGTATACTAGTACATATACCCGTATATACATACGGCAATATATATATATATATTTAAACGTATTTTTGTATGCCTAATGTTCTCTCTTAAGAAAGTTTCACAAATTTCATATTTTTACGCTTTAAGGGTGTATTTTGCAAGGTATATGTATATATACTAAGTATATTCCTTCTTTTTGCTTATGTACATAAAGGATACTTATGTATAAAAGTATCTATACATGCATTTATCTAGTGTATTCTTATATACACATGCTTAAGCATATGTATATGTGTCCTTTTTCCATTTAACTAAGAATTTTCTATACTTACGCTAAGTATTTCACCAAACCTTTACACAAACACCTCATATGCATTTACTTGTTGTAGGTACATAGGTATTTCTATATGTACACTTAAGTACTTCTATACTCTTAAACATGGTATAAGGATTTCTATTTTCCACAACATGTGTACATATTACATAAGCTTTCTACACTAACATAATATTGATACTAACTAACTATTAAATTAGATGATCAAAGGAAGTCATACCTTTCTCCTTTGTAATTTGAAAAGGAAAGCAAGTAGATATAATAGATTGGTGTGTGGTGGTAGTTGAAATTATGAAAGTGAAATTTCGGAAAAGTTGAAGATAACAAAGCAAAGAGGAGTTCATGGTTTGAAATGGAAGTGGAAAAGGAGTTGTTCTTATCTTAATTTATGTTTTATAATTGAGAAAAGTGAAGTCTAGAAGAGGGAGAAGAGTGGACGGCATCAAAGGGGAAAAATTGGACAAAAAAATGTATAGAAAGTTAAAGAGAAAGGAAGAAGGCCTGGATGACAATGATATGTTTGTTGACTTAGTCAACCTTTAATGTGATCAACATTTAACTTAGTCAACTTTTTGAAATTAAGTGAAATTTGTATGTACATAATAGGTTAATTAAGGAAAATTTAGGAGGAAATTAAGGAATTGAAGGGAAATATGGAGTTTATTGAAATGATTAGTAAGAATGGTTAATATAATCTTCCGCTAAGTATTTATATCCCATATACATTATTTAGTATAGTACTTAGTATAACTATTATAAAAAGTGCCATTTAGTATGTTAATATTAACTACATATAGTATAAACATCAACTATACATTTAACTCTATAAAATACTAACCCAGTTATATACTTAGAAAATAGATGTAATCTATAATGCAATATCTTAGTTTCTAGTTGATTACTTTAGTATTATATATATTTATGAATGATTGAAAGTTATCTTTGATTTTTTATTAATGATTTGGCAAGATACTAAGAATATATTATCAACTAAAGTTTTAAGGTAAATTATGGTAAATTAGTACTTTCATATCTTTAAAATTATAGTTTTAAGGTTTTATCACTTTTGAATACAATTTCTAGTATTTATATACATTTAGAGTCTAAACATTTTATACGCAATTAAATCTTCGGTTGTTCACTTAAGGTTTTTATCTTAACTAGCATTGTCAACTCTTAGAGTCTTCAAGCACGGTCTACTTTAGGTATTAAATTGAAAATTTTAGGAGTTTACATATTTGGCTAGAATATCCACTACCTAAGAACATTTATCCTTTCTTCCTTACAAATTATAACATACAGGTGATGATTTATCCTTTCTTCCTTACAAATTATAACATACAGGTGATGAGAATCAATGGAGTTAAAAGCTTCCATCAATTCAAGTAGGTTCTTAACATCATCATTGTAAACACCCCATTTTTGCTTTCCTGTAATTTTTAATTATTTTTAGAATACAATAAAAAATCCTAATTAAAAAAAAAAAGAACAAAAAACAAGAAATTTTTAGAAAAAAAATATAAAAAATAGAAAATTTAGAAAGGAAAAAAAAAAAGGGTAAATAAGAAAAAAAGAAAGAAAGAAAGAAAGAATACAGAGAAGTAGATAATTTGACTAAGAAAATTAAATAGTTTTTTAATTGTCATTTGGGTTAGGTTGCATAAAGGGTGTTGGGACTGAGCTTAGAAATTAATCTAACTCAGGCCACTTAGTCCATATGTGTAATTTGATTGCATATGTTAATAAAGCTTAAGCCAATGGCCTAACAGATCCAAACACATAAAGTGCCTTTTATTTTTTTCACTCAAGACACATATGCCACGTGTCAGAATGTAATTACACCACATGTCTACTGTAGACATATACCATTGCATTGTTTAGGGCATACTAACATGGCGCTACGTAGCACCACATCAGCACCACATCAACACCACGATCTACATGTCAAGCCATGTATCTTAACATATGGCATGATAGCAAGAAATCATACAGTGCTACGTTAACACATTTTCTCCCCCTTTCTTCCATTTTCCTTTCTTTTTCCCGATTTTCCTACTTAAAAACAACTCAACACCCTCACTTTGCCTCAATTTTTCATGTTATTCGCACACAACCACACATGAATCCATGCTCAAAACTCATAGTCCATATGACCTTTTTTGAATCAAATGCAAAAATGAGACTAGATTCATTCCCTTCAATGCTCAAATCAAGAAAAAAAAACTTAAAATTAGGGATTAGCATTCCTGGTGATTTAGGCATTCAATGAGTTTGCTTAAACAAAACCAAGCTCGAAATAGTATAAAAAGAGTTTCATAGTCACATTTTGATCACCAACAATCACTAGAATACACTCATGAGCCTTCTCTTTCTCCTCTGCACAACTCTCTTTCTTTAAAAGTTTGAGCCACCACAATCACTAGCAAAGTCGCAAGACCATCGTAAGAAGCCTCCTCAAACTCTAGGCATTCAACAACACTCATCCCAAACTCAACCGTGCCCTCTAACTCACCTATTGTGATTGCAGCCTACAAACCTTAACTAAGTCGCAGCCAGCACCTCAAAACGAACACCACCGAGCAATTCCACCTCAAAATAGGACCAAGGCTAAGCTTCTCATCATCAAAAAACCATAACTCGTGCCTCATGTTAGCCTTTAACTACTATTGCCACCAACTTCAACAACCACAAGGACGCCACCAACTTCAACAACCACAAGGACACCACCAACAACCAAGGCATTATCACCAAACTTGCACTTCCAAATACAAAACACATGAAAACCAACTTCCTTAGTCAAAATACCCCTTGAAAATCAACAATTCGAGTCTCTCTCATCATCACTTGCCTTATCGCTTCTAATGCACGTGGATTGCACATGAACTTAACCTAATTCAGCAATTAACCCAAAATCCGACCTAAGGAACTGGCTTGATCGCCCAGGTTCAGTCTATGCTTGCAATCCAACCTATCTCCTTTGTTTTGATCCTTTTTTTTTTTTAGTTTCATTTATTTATTTATTTATTGTATAAATCATATTTAAAAGAGAGAGAAAGAGAGAAAGAAGAAAAGAAAAGACGAAAAAAAAGGGGGAAATGGAAAAAGAAAAGAACAGAACAAAAAGAGAAAAAGAAAAGGAAAAAATTTATTCAATTATTTATTTATGTAACAGTTAGAAAATAATAAATAATAAAAATAATCAAGTTGGTAGATAAATGAGTCTTATCACTTAAACAATTTATTTTTCAAGATAAAAATAAAATAAAATAAAATCCTTTTCCAAAATTAGGGCCATTTTAGATTTTCTTCAAAATAAAATAAAGAAGAAACTAATTAGGTCCCCTTTCTCATAACTTCTTAACAAAAAAGCAAACGAGTGAAAAACGTAGATCTGACAAGTTTTCAAAATTAAAATTCATCAACTTACCATCATCTAATCCCAATTAGCAAATACTTAAAACACTTTCAAGATGACATAAAAAACAAAAAAAAAAGTTTATAATTTATTCAATTTAGTAAAATAAAATCTAATTTGTTGACTAATAAATGAATTTCATTTTAAAAAATAATTTTAAAAGATGAATTTAAATTTAAAAAGTTAATAGTAATACTACAAGCATTTAAAAGAGTAGTTCTAAAACTCAATTTTATAGTTTTTAAAGCCATTTTTAGAAATTGGTTTTTCAAATAAACCGTTAAATCAATCAATCCAATTGATTTAACTTAACCTCTTTTTTTCAACTCTAGTCAAATGACAACTTTAATGAATTTTCAAAATATATTTAAAAACCAAATTTTTCTTAATTCTTAATCAAGAATTAATATTAAACGGATTAAAATTTAATATTAATTAAATTAAAAAAATATTTTAAAACCGGAAAAAAATCGGGCTCCACAATCAGCTTTAATCCGCGTTATCCATGCACCATATATGTAATAAATATTGTAGGAAACATCAACTTTGATGTGTACTCCGGGTTTTTTATCAGCTTAATCCAATCCCAAGGGTAAAAATTCCATTGAGTTGTGAAGAGAATTTACGACGTCAGTGGCTGTCCAAAATCTGTGCTAAACGAAAGATTTATAGAGGAAAAAACCATTGATTTCTGAAGGTCATTCCAGACTGGTTCAGCTGTCTTCATGAAGAGTTGTCATCTGCCGATGTGGCTGAGCCTAAACTCTTAATCAATGACATGTTTTCCTTCGTTTTCAGGTACATGTTAGTGTCACTGCTAAGCGATAGCCAACCAATGTAATCTTGAAAATTCGCACCTCTGCATAACATCCTCACTCCGGCGTTATTTTGCCCAGCAAGTGAAAAACTTCAATCCTCAATCTGCACAATGCCGTAGTTAAAAAAAAAAAAAAAAACAAAACAAAACAAGGGAACGCTATAGTAAACACGGCTGCTTGAGCAGGCTCCAGATTTACATGTTGAGCACCTTCAGTAATGTCTTGTTACGACTGGCTGCATTAATAAACCCATGCAACCGCTACCAGATCCTCAATGCACCGTAATCACAATTTTTACTTGAAAATACCGCGGTCGTCCCTCTGCAAGTTTGGATAACTTGGTTTTGCTGGCATTCATCTAAATATCGTGCTCCCTTTCAGTTAGTGTATAGATGCCCAATCGGTCACCGTTTCAACTAAATCTCATTCAGAGAACCAGGGAGTTCCACAGAGCTATATTGCAAGCTATCACATGTCGGACACAGACCAAAGGTAAGCTTCTCTTTCCGTAGCTCGCTTCTCATTCATCCTCTTGAACAATTCCTTCTCATATCCTGCAAAACCACACAGCATCTATTAATTCAGTTTTAGCGATCCTCATGGGAGACGGTAAAATTATCATCCACCTAATGTCACTACAACATAACATAAGAATGCCCTTCAGCCAGGACACCTAATTACCATATATCTATTGACTAAAAGAACTAATCATTAGCTCAAGAAAGAAAACCAACCATTACTCCGATCAACACCATCCCAATGTCTTCCTGGTCTTATCCCATACCGATTTGGTGCAGCATCCAATCCTCTTTTCAGCCAGCTGTGACTAGGAATATCTTGGGGAATCACAAATCCTGATTCTTTCATCTTCTCAGCATCCCCAAGATCTGGAAGTGCAGGGTCTACTTGTTTTCTCTAGAATGAAAAAGAAAAACTGTCAAGACAAGTTAACCCCAAAAAATAAATAAGTAAATAAATAACAAGAACTGTCAAGACACGAGAAGATATGCAGTGAAAGGAAAAAAGACGACTGGGTTTACTTACTTTGATTAAGTGTGCCATTGGATCCCCCCATCTGATTCTCTCCTTCAGCATTCTATTAAGTTCATCATCATCTCTGCAAATTGAACAAGAAATAAAACAACAGTGAGTATGAAAATTATGATTTCCAAAACAATTACAAGCACTTTATTCTCAAATGTAAGAGGTTACAACATTCAGCAAGATCTGTATCTTATTAGTCAATAAAGGCAGCTGATAATCAATCACACAACTACAAGCGCATGTACTATATCATTTCAGACAATCCCCATCACTTACAAAAATTTATATATATGAACATACAACTCAGTCTTCTGGCAGATTGCAATCATTCCTCATTGAGGGGAATTCTGCAGGCTCCATATTTACACACTAAAGAGAGTGGAAAAACATTTACTTAGAACATATTTGAACCCTTTTTCACAAGATCTATACCACAAAGCAGGAAAGAGACCTCTCCTTAATAAATCAGGTCAAAAGTGTTCAGTAGAAGATAGAGAAAATAAGAAATAATGGCCGTGCTATGATAATTTGTAGCAAACACATCTACTCCTTGTATAACTCTATGTTACCCTGCCATGGTGACCAGCAGACTCCATAAAGCAAGATAATCAGCAAACAATAATTGATGCAAACCAATAATTATGCTTTCAAATGAAGAACGAAAAAGAGCAGCAGCACTACCTGGTCCTTGCAAATGGTTTGTCCTTTTCGAGTTCCATTTCGCGCAATCTCTCTTCAGCTTCTCGTTTTTGTGCCAAGCCCTTTCCCCACTCTATTTCTATCTCCTGTTTAGAACATATTTAAATAATTATAAAGATTCATGTCTTAAGCTTACAAGTATAGTTTAGCTAAGAAATAATATACTAATGGCTTGGACTTAATAAAGTCATGTACAATGTAGCCCAATAATAAAGTTCCTGTTGTGTTGCTTTAGTCTTAGTCACAGGTCAAGAGTTCACATCTGTCTACTGATCCAATTTGGATTTGTTGATTTTGATGTACAAGAAGAAAATTTTGGATTTAATGAAACAACACTTCAAGCAGCAGCAGAAAAACTATATGTTAATTTGTTACTATGTCTAACAAACAATGCTCCTGCTGCAGCAGCACCACCAAACCCAAGTGATATATATTAACTATAGGCAAGCCACACCTAGCACCTAGGTTAAATCTTTGAGCCATGAAAAACTTAGATTTGGAATACAAAGCCTACTCACAGCAGCTTCAATTATCATAGAAGGAACTTCATTAAAAAGAAAAGTTGATTCGTTCATATAATTTTCATGTAGTTGATTGCTGTGCATTTCTGTATGACTGACCAAAAAATGATTAAGCCACAAATAGAACACTGTAAACATCCATGTCAATTTGAGCTCATAATAACAAGGTTCTAACATCCAAAGCATTAAATACACAACAAGAAAACATAACAAAAGCTCAAACTACTGAACAAGACTTTCCAATACCTTAGGCTTTTCTTGCTTTTTCTCTTGCAATTTCAAGAACTCCCCCTTCGATATGCGTGCTCCTGCAATGTCAAAAAGAGTGAGCCAGTGATAAATTCCAGGACACTTGGTCAAATCAGGCACCGAATGACCATTACCAGTTTTCTTATCTCGATACACAGGTTCAGCACCTTTCCCAGTTAAAGAAGGATCCAATGCATTAGTCCTACAAAAGTTAAAACTGATTAAACTCCGAAACTCCAATCTATTATATATATGTAATTTCAGAAACTTTTTCAATGATCATAACTTTTCAGTTTTACATGCAAGACATAAAAAGGTACAATTGTTTATTCATATCCTTTCAATTTAACTTATTTAACATCCACTACTCATTTTACATATTATTATTGTTCATTTCTCTGCTTCTTTTTATTTCCCCCAACAGCATTATTTCCTAAAACCATTTTACTCCTCCATTCCTTTGTATTCTCCTACTAATTATATTACATAATTGCTACAAAACTAATAGGTTTTCATTATTTCTTGAAAACAAATTTTCCTCCTCTCTTCAATGCTTTTATTTATTTATTTGTGTTTTTTCAAATAATCTCAACTCTTTTATATTAACTACATGGATTGCTATCTAAATCCGATTGTAGAAACCTCGTCAACCAATTTGCGTCTCAAATTGGACATTGGACATCCAAGGCTCTCTCTTATGCTGTTCAAGAGCATTCTCTTTTCCTTACAAGTTTATTTGTCATCAACCTTCTTCCTCCCCAAAAGCATCCTGAAAGACCTTTCTAAAAAAATCAAAAGGTTTCTATGGAATGGATCAGATAAGCTTAAAGCTAAGGCGAAAGTTGCTTGAAATGATGTTTGTTACCCGAAGGATGAGGCAAGCTTGGGTATCCTAAAGCTAGGTATATGGAATAAAGCTGTATAGATCAAACACATATAGAATCTTTGTTCGAACATAGAGGACACCCTTTGGCTAAGATGGGTTAAAAGTTAGCTTCTTAAAGGAAAAAATTTTTGGGCAATCAAAAAGCTATCTCAAGGGTCCTAAACATGGACCAAACTCTTACAGGCTAGGAATTAGGTTTGTCTTCTTCTTGCATAGAAGATAAGTGATGGGCAAAGAGTATCCTTATGGTATGATAATTGGTACTCCAAAAGACCTCTTGTATCTTAGCTGGGGGTACGAGTCATCTATAGTACAGATTGGGGCAAGAATGCACGCCTAAGCTCTCTCATTACTGGTGATGGTTAAAAGTGGCCTTCAAGTGAAATCGAGCGGGTCTATTGCCAATTCTCTATCTCTTACTTGTAAACCAGCTCCCTTTGCTCCAAAGCAACTCATTTGGAAGTCACATACATCGAAATACTTTTCCATCTGAGATGCCTAAAACTCTCTACGACAATGAGGTGTTAAAGTACAATAGGAGAAGGTTGTATGGAACAAAACACACACTCCACAACATTCTTTCATACTATGATTGGCTATTTAAGGAAGGTTATATACCCTATATAAGTTGCTTACTTGGAGTATTAAGAATAGAAACTGCTGCTATTTATGTAATAAGGAAGAGAAATCTCATTTACACATGTTTCTAAAGTGCAAAGTTGTTAGATCGATTTAGTTGGATATTTCCAAAACAAGCAAGTTTCAAGAGGTGGACACTCTAGCAACTATCTCCCTCAAGGATTTTGTGATGGGTTTTGCAAAAGGCCCAAATATACATAAATGTATTCCTTCTGTTGTTTGCTACTACATTTGGAAAGAGAGAAATTACCGAAGAGTCGGTAGTCCTCGCACTATTTCTTCTTGTTTAGCTAGGAAATTTTTGGATATTTTGGGTTTAGTTCCTAGATAAGGTTATGTAATACTCTTATAGTGGCTTAACAACCAATCCAATTTCCTTTTTGTTGCTTGGTATTGCATCAATTGTTTAGGCTATCTTTTCCATGTACATTCTCTTCTATTCTTTAATATACTGGATTTACCCAAATATATATATATATATATATATATATATTTTAAGGTATAATCCGCACGTTGTGCAAGGCATTAACTAGTTATTGAAGTAAAACAAGAGCCATGTGGCATTAGGAGAACTAATTGTAAGCAAGGAGGATTCTTCAAGGTTTTATAACAATAAGATAACTACTAAAGGTTAACCTCTTTCTTTAACTATAATAAAGAAACAATCCATGAGGCAGAAGGATTTTTAAGACAACTAGGTTGCACACATTTAGAAAATCCAAAAGAAAGCAAATAGCAAAAGTTCAATTTAGTCAGACAAACTGTACAAGCCTCGATTGCTTGCAAATGACATTTAAGTTCTGACGATCATCGGGATGATGACTGAGATTCCATATTCTCATAGTCAAGGTTGGGAATTGACATAAACTTCCTCCACTGTGGATAAGGAGAAGCAGGAAATAGACAGAAATTCATGGTAAAAGACACATGATATATATAATTCTTTTACAAGCAGCAGGGACAGGCTTTTCAAACACCAAATGATCCTCTGCACTAAGGTGAAGTGGAGTAAAGTTAAATATATAGATTGAAAAATACCAGAGAAACCACATAGCAGATCACAGAAGACAACCCTTTTTATTTTATCATGTTGTTTTTGTTTCCAACCTTCTTTCTATTAAAAATCTGCTTTGAGGCTTTTCTAAACTCATTAACAGAAAGCTTTCACTGCAGCATATAATTCTCTGTTGACACATTCACTCAGCCATTTCCAATAGCCTAAAAGAGCCTTAAATTCCAGGAACTTGTGTAATCGCCATAAAAGGATTTATTAGCCCCTCCCTAACTCCTTCACTCTCATCCAATTTCCTTAGTGCAGTGGGTGAAATGGGCTTATGTAGAGACTGTTACTACCAGACTTATAAACTTAATTATTTTCCTTATATTGGGTTTGTAAGTAGACTCATTTCCATACAGCAACTTAAAGGATAATACCAAACTTGAATATTTTGACTGGCTACACAAGCATGTAGGTTTATATATATGACAGTCAAACTAGCACAAATCCTCCATTGCAAGTCTCTTTCGAGGAATTAGGTAATGCTGCAAGCTGACAATTTATAAGTGGTCTATTGAATAAACCAATCCTCCAGCTTGATCAGCTTCTCATCGTAGTAGGTGGAAGCATTACTGATATAATGTATTTGGAACCATAAAAGCCTGAATTGCATGATATTCCTTCTTTTTTGGGTGAGGAATTGCATGATATTTATCGAAACCAATCTGCTCTAATTATTTTCTCAGAGCATAATATTCAGTACATACACACACATACAAAGAGAGAGAGAGAGAGTACCTCAACAACTCGTCCTTTTTTATCTCAGCCATCTCCTTACTGATATCTTTTCCTGAAACTAAACCCATTTTTCGCAGTTCAACTGGCACCAATATATCCTTCCTGCCTTTTCTTGGAGGTGAAAGATCCAAATCAGGTGGAGGCCATATTTTATCTTCATGTTGGGAACCACCATGCCCCCTACAAGGTGGAGAAAGGCTGAAGGAGTCGATCATCCCTCTTTTTTGATGAGATCGCCGAGGGGGTGACAAATCAGATAGGGGCTTGATTTCTGGTGAAATGGCACCTTGATGTCGCTGTTGTCGAGGGGGTGACAGATCATTGTCTTCTCTATCAGGATCTCTCTTCACATTTGGCTCAGGTGATGGTGTGTCAGCATGGACCTTACGTCCACGTGGTGGAAAAATGTCATCATGTTGTCTGGGGGAGTGTGCAGACTTCAAGCTCATTTCCAGTGATTGGCGACGTCGATGTCTCTGTGGACGATGAGGTGGTGATAAATCATCAAAGTGATGAGAATCCTCTGTATGCAAGTTAGGATCTTGGGAAGGTGTGTCATTCCTTGCCCTTTTTTGACGGGGTGGGGACATATCAGAATCTTGTCTACTATATTTGACAGCTTCTTCAGAAGGTTCAGGAGATGGACTATCTCTGCGTCTCTCACGAACTCGAGGAGGTGATAAATCAGTGTCAGAAGTCTTCACATCAAGATTTGGTGAAGGCGTATCATTCCTTATCCTTCCTCTTCGAGGTGGGGATATGTCAGAAGTTCGACCATCTAAATTTGAACATTTGGTAGACAATGAAACCCAACCGCTTCCATCTTCTCCTATTGCATTGTAAGGACGCCTTAGCCTGAGTTGTTCCAGCCTCTTCATCCGTTTTACTTCAATGTCTTCATCAATTTGAGGTTTCACCTCATCTATGAATTAGCACAATCATCATCAAACATCAGTGTAAAAATCACATCAGGAAACTAAAGACATATCGCAATCATTAAGACACTACTCTTTACCAGCTGAATCATCATCAAACATCAGTGCAAAAATCACATCAGGAAATTAAAGACATATCGCAATCATTAAGACACTACTCTTTACCAGCTGAATCATCATCATTCTCTTCCTCTTGAAGATTCACTGGTTTCTGCCAAACTGGATCTTCATCTACCACTAGAACACCTGCAGTATCTGGTTTTGCTTTCTTCTTCTTCTTCTTTTTCTTCTTCTCTTCATCAGTTTTACTTTCATATCGTTTCAAATACTCTGAGAGAGACTTTGATCCTGGAGCAGAAGCATCCATAATCTTGACACCTTCCTAATGACAAAGGAATAGCAAACATAAAGAACAGGTTCAAAAGCCAAATTTTAACTGTCTGATTTCTTCCCTCAAACTCATAAAAAGAGGAAGCATATCCTATATAGTTTTTTCTGACTTCCAAGAAAAGAATTTTAAAGTACTTTATATAAACTCAAATATATTTTCTTTTACTGAAAGAAGGAAAAAGAAAAAAGAAGAAAGAGGAGGAAGAAGTGGGGGGGGGGGGGGGGGGTTGTGGTTGTCAGGGTGAAGAATATGCACCATAGAGATTGTCTCAGGCAGCCCAATCAGACATGAAAAATGTGCTAATGATTAACCATATGCAAATACTTATTTTCTATTACATCTAGAATCCACAGTGAAGGATCAGCCATAAAGAATTGCATGATACATGAATATTCACAGAAAAACTGCAAATTACCATTGGACTCCCAAATCAAGTTGATGAATCGAAACATTCTGTGCATAGATTAGAACTCAAACACGTTTGTCACATATTTACAAGGAAAAAACATCCATATTTCATCTCAATAATCATCAAACTTCCGCCTTTCACTAAAAATTTAACCAGCCTCATAGTGCTGACTAACTACATGAACTCAATCTAAAGAGTGATGAAGTACTACATCCAACACACTTTCCCCAATTTAACGGTCAATTTGCTGAAACAACAAGCACAATCAAGCCTTGTTCCAGTAGATAATCTCAGTTATATGAAACCCCATTGTGATCTATCGGAAACTACATAGCTAATATCTAAGAAAGTTGTATCATTTTCATTTGTTTTTACTTCACATATATTTTGGTAACTCTGCCCTGTATCATGAGAGTAATCTATAAAGTGATGCAACACCTAACATTGAATTCTGCTCAGAATGTAAAGCTCAGATTATTCCAATTCAACAAAACATATTTTGGTGCAAACATCCATAAAACAACAACCCAACCCCCCTTTTCCCCACCAACCCAAAAAAATAAAAATAAATAAATAAATTGTTAAATTTCATAGGAAATGCTGAATTGAAGAATCTAAAGACAACCCAATTGAGTGAAAGTTTTCACTAATTTACTGGGTAAACCATAGTCAAATGAACTGATTATTGCATAAAGTTACAAACTTCGGAGTAGTGGGCTATTCACCATTCAACAATATAACATGAAAGCATTGTAGACTCGCTGCTACTAGGTAATTGGTAAACCCTAGAATAGAAAGTATTGGGAAAAGAAAAACAGAAAGAGACAGAGAGTGATTAGCTTTCAGTATGCCCGCATTAGCGACTATTACTATACCTTGAAAGAACACTATGGCTGAATTGGGAAACCAAAGGAGACAGACATATGATTTGATTCGACAAAGAAAAGGTTTCTTTTTCTTCTTTTGCATAACACAGCCAATTGCTTCTTAAATGTTTTCTCTTAAGTTGCTTGTTTTATAGGAAAGTAGACTTATTTAAAAAATTAAATAATACATATTCTGGAATCGAATAGTGAGTTTTCGTATAATAATATACATACAAGCGAGCACACCGAGTTAGTTCTAGAAAGGATCATGAAAGCGTCTTGAAATTCGTTGCTAAAACAATTAGGGCAAATCGGAGAAAAACCACTAGACTTACCTGAGATAATTTTGAAATAAAGAGCTGACTTTTAGAAGGAGAGAAAAGGTGCGCTCGCGACGTTGGAGGAGAGAGAGAAAGATCGCTGGAAGCAACAGCAGCTCTATTTCTTGCTGGCTCTGACCGCTTGTTTTGTGATTCGATTTGGGAGAAGGAGGAGAAATCGAGATCCAGACCCGAATCCAATATGATTTGGGGTAAATTGCAAAGCCGCTAATATATCTATCCTCCAATATCTATGCATTTTCTTTTATTTTTATTATTTTTATCTATATTCTATAAGGAGCTTTTTATAGTACAGACTATTCAAAAGTGAAAGTGATTTTTGACTTCAGTAAATTATTTTAATTTATAATAAATTACACCTATTAATAATAAAATTGAAACTATTGATAGTAAAAAAAACTATTGATAAGTATTTTTTATGAAACTTTTAATAGCTTCTTTTTTTTTAACTGTTAATGGGCATAGTACATACATTAAAGCATATTTTATTCTCTTGTATAAAAATATAATATATAATATTTATTATTTTATATCTATTGATAGCTATTCACATTATTTTATATTTTATATATAATATAATATGTAAAATAATTTTTCTATCTTTTATATATGATAATTGAATAGAATAATTTATCATTGGTAATCACATATAATATAGTAGAAATATATATAAAACAAGCATTTTTTTCTTGTTTTAGTTACTTTCTTTCTTAAATGATTTCCTTGCTTTTTCTAAACTTATTTGAATCTTTTATACAATTCAACAAATCTTCTATTTTTGCAAGGGAATTTATAAAAAAGGAAATGAATTAAACTAAAATATCCTTCAAATTTTTTTAAAAGAAAATAGGAAAACCTATATGAAGGTTTTAAATAAATTATTCTCCAACCTCCCATTCTAAAAGCAATAAGAAAACACCACCAACAAATGAGTAAAAGTATGGTCATTTCATATATTTGACCATAATTTATCCTCTTTTCCAACTTCAATTGACTTTAGATATTCCAATTTTCCAAAAATAATGATTTTTAAAGATTTTCCTAAAAATAATATATACTTTTTTAACTTCTCTAGAGCAACTTATATTAAATGGAAAAGATTTAATATAAGTAAACATTAAAAAAGAGAGAGAAAAAACAACTAAGCTTGATAGGACTTTGCTCTTCGGATATAGTAGATAAAAGTTTATATTTTTCCAATTATGACTATAAACATGAGAATGAGATGAATGTTACAGTACATAAAAAGTTATTTTTAGATACAATAAATAAAATCACACATCCCATTGAAATTTGATCGAATTTCACCTTTTTTTTTCTTTTTTTTTTTGAAAAATTGAGCAATGGGTGATCACCTGCTACTTTAAGGGCTGTCTTGAGATGGCCCAAAAGCTTTTTTTTTTTTTGTTACTTTTAGTTTTTTAATTTATTTAATATTCTGATTGCATTTTATTTACTTTTTTGTATTTTCAATTTATTTTTAATAAGATAATCTCATCAATGTCATATGATAAATAGCATGCCACGTCAATATAAACTAATAATTTTATAAGGAATAGTTAACTAAATACTTTATTTAAATCAATTTATAAAATATTAATTTTTTATTTGAACTAATTGAAATTTCGATATTCTATTTCAACTTTTTCGTAAATATTAATCACTTTAGTATAATTTTACATATTGTACATACACACGTGTAGGACGACTAGCTATATAAGTTTGGTGATTTTAATTAAGGATGATTAGTGAGCTTTAGATGGTGTAGTTACACATTTAGCAAGCAGTTACACCACTGGAGGACTGACAAGACGAATAAAAAATTGTGCCTCCCTGTCTCCATATAATTTTTTATTCGTATTTCTTTCAAAACTTGTATGAGAAGAAAAATATATATATATATATATATATAATACATAGAGAATATTTTACCATACATAGTTACTTGGGTTTGATGTATGGGTTTGACAAGTACGTCAGAAAAAACACCATTCAGGTTAAAGAAAGCGCGACCCAATTTTCGAGCCCACATGCTACGATAAATTGGATTTGATGGTGCACATACCATGTGATTCATTGATCCATTTTTCAATCAAAGAACATGGTCACATCAATTCCTCCGATTCTATTTGATCTTCACAAGAAAAAATTGAAAACTATGGCTTCAAATACTCAAGCCTCATTTAGTCCAAGTTTAATTAATAAGCAAATCAAGGTAAATTTCATTTATCTAAATAAATCAAATTTAAATTTTAGTTCATGCTTAAGAATTGAGGTTTTTATGTTTGAGAGTAGACTTATAAGATTAATATATATTATATATATTACGAATTATTAAAATCCAAAAGATAATATATATATATATATAACATATATATAATACATTATAAGATAATAAATGATATATAATTGAATTATTATCCATTATTTATTAACCTATTTATATATATATTTTTTCATTTTGTATATTCAAGCTTAAAAATAAGCTTAAGATTGATTCGTTTTATATTTAAATCGATATAAATTTCATTAATAAATCAATCGAGTTTAAATTTAAGATAAATCTCATTTATCTAAATAAGTTAAGTTCCAACATCAATTACAAACTTAATAAAAAATACATCTTAATTCAGTTGGACTCATATAAGGGATGCTAAAAACGTAAAAGAGCGGATGATTTATTGATATATTATTATAGATTTGCCACCGCGTACAAGCTCAAGTTCTGGAATACGTTATGAGTGCTCTACTTAATTAGTACAAGGTAGTACTTATGCTTGCACGGCATCTGCAGTATGATTGCCCACAATATGATTCTCCGTTTCGACATGGGAAATTCGCGCAATCTTTGTCCGTCCGGCATGCCTGTACTGCAATTGCGCCGCCATGACATGGGACAATGCAAAAGGCTGAAGCAAAATAGAAAAAAGCAACTCAACAACCAATGCTATTTTTTTTTTTTTCAGAAATATATATAAATGCAATATGAAATATAATAAAAGACCACATACCAGACATAACAAGCACTAACACGGTCAAAAGGACGATTGAACTTGATTTCTCCATGATTCCTTTACTTTGGATCTGTGCAAACTATAACAAACAAATATTGTTTTCGGAAACTCTTATGCCAAGGCCGATACTTGTTGATCATTTTATAGTGAAATATTTAGATGATAACAAATAGCATTTTTTACCAATTCAATGTTCTAGTTGATTATTTCATTTATTTTCTTGAAAATGCTGGATGTATTTCCAATTGGAAATTAAGGTATATATACGGAAGTAAAATATATGTTTCTTGCAATAGTGGCTAAGTCAATAAAGATGAGATAATGTGTATCTTGGGTAAAATTACACTACCATTGAAAAATTATCTAAAATACGACAAGACACTGAAGTTTTTGAAATTCTAATACGTAAACTTGCTAAGTATTAGCACCATTTCCTCCATGCAATACGAAATCGATCGTTTCATATATGTGCGTGTGTAATTTTTATTTTTTCACCAGTTCATCATCTAATTTCCTTTTCTCTTTTTTTTTTTTTTTTCTAACATTTCATCGGTTAGTTCATATCAATTCAGGTATTTAAAAATAGTATACAAAATAAAAGAGTGACTTGCTTGTGGATTTCAACGAAAATTTTTTTATATTAGCATTTTTTGAAGAGATGTACGTGTACTATTTTGAAAATTCAGAATCTTTTTATAATTTTGATGGCTTTAAGATTGAACTACTGTGTTTGCATTATATATATTGTAGCTAATTGCATTTTTATCAACAATACCTATTTAATGTTATCAACAAGAATATCCAATTCGTTTCTATTTAAAACAAAGGCAACAATATATAATCAATTTGTAAGAATAACATAAATAAAAAAGTTTAAACTTTTGATTTTGAATAATTTAGTACCTAAACATTCAAAATTTGAATTTCGTTAAAGCTAGCTTGCAAAATGACAAAACTTCCATTATAGCAGCTTTTGATGAAGTATATGAAAGTACAGGAAAAAGAAATTGAAGAAATGAATAAGACAGTTACATTGAATTTGTGGAGAATTTTCTTTTATATACAACAAAACTAACTAAGAAGCTGATGACAACTAAGCTAAAATAATGCTAGCTAAGCTAACAAACTATGCCAGTTGTCCAAACTAAAAGTCTAGTAAAAATATTCACAAATAAATTAAATAGACACATACAAAATAAAAAAATGAGGGGCTAACAGTAGATGCTAACAATAAAGCTTCAACAGATGCTTAACACTACTCATGCTTTACATCCCCTACGTTACATTGGAGTCGTATGAAGTCCCAACCTAGATAAAATAGCAGGTAAATGAGCAATAGGAACAAGCTTGGTAAGAAAGTCAACCAACTTATCAATAGTGGAAACATGTACTAAACAAAGAAAGCCTCGACTAACTAAATCTCAAGCAAAATGAATGTTAATATCAATTTGCTTCATTCATTTGTGCAAACAAGGATTGTTGGCAATTAGAATAGATGACTTATTATCATAAGATAAAGTAACAGGCAAAGAATAAGGAACTCGCAAACCAGGAACTCGTAAATCTCTGAGGATGTAAGAAACCTACAAAAGTTCTTTAGAAATGGCAACAATAGCAAGATACTGTGCTTTAGTCGTCAAAGTGCTAATTATGCTTTGTTTCTTACACTTCCACGAAATCAAAGCAGGTCTAAGCAAAATGCAATATCTAAAAAGGGACTTACGATAAAAAAAAAAGAACCACCATAGTCTGCATCACTAAAAGCTTGAAGCTACAAAGTAGATACATTAAAAGGATGAAAAAGACCTAAACTCATAATGCCTTTGAGATACTTAAGCAAATGGAGTATAATAAGTAATGTAGAACCCTTAGCTTGGAAAGGAATTGGCTAAGCTTCTGAACTATAAAACCAATATCAAGTCAAGTAAGGCACAAATACAAAAACCTACCAACAATTCTTCGAAAAGGCTATAAATCATCAAGGAGTTCTTCCTCACCTGCTGTAAGTGTCGAAGTAGGAAGAGGAAGAATAGTTGGCTTATAAGCTATAAGCCCAGTATCAGCAAGAACATTAAGTATAAATTTACGTTAATTCAACAACATATCAGAAGAAGTTCGACAAATCTTAATACCTATGAAGAATCTTGCATCTCTAAGGACTTTTATAATGAATGTCCTATCCAAATCAACCTGAAGAAGAGAAATAGACGACTCATTTGCTTACGTAATCAACACAATATCCACATATAATGAAACCACTAAGAAACCATCAAAATTATAATGAGTGAATAAAGAATGATCACTAGACGACTATTTAAAACCACAATGAACAAAGAAAAGGGAAATCTCTTTATTCCATTATCAAGAGGCTTGTTTAAGCTCTCAAAGAGATTTCTTAAGCTTATAAACTTAATTGTGACCAACCTTAAAATACCTTAGAGGAGGTATCATATAAATTTCCTCATTATATCGATTTGATGTAAATGCCATTTGTAAGTACTTATAACAACCAACAAAATACAAACAATCTCTAACTTGGCAACGAATGAAAACATATCATGATAATCAATCCCCCTCAACTTGAGTATAGTCTTTAGCTATTAGCCTAGCCTTGTATCTTTCAACTAAATCATCTGATCTATATTTGATTTTATAAACCTATTTTAAACCAATAGGTTTCATATTAGGTTACAATTGAGTAAGTTCCCAAGTATCATTGAGTTTTAAAGCTTCAAGCTCCTTTTCCATAGCCAAAACCATTTTTTATGTCTTGATGACTGTAAGTACCAAAAAGGTTCTTGACTGTTAAGTATGTTAGCCATGGATGAAACATGATCAGGAGGGAAATAATCAAATGTATTGTTGGTGAAAAAAGGATAAGGGACCGTAGATGAAGTAGAGGGGCCAAGGCTAGTTTGCACAAGAATATGGTGAGCCGGAGATCTTGCTATGGTATTATTAAGGCTAGAAATGTAATCTTGTAATCAAGATAGGGGCTTACATATTTTAGTAGACCGCCTGATTTCTTGAGTAGATAGGAAGTGTATGCCATATTGTGAAGAAGAAGCAAGAGTTGCATGACTAGCCATAAAAGACAACTAATAGGAAGGGGGAGTAGAAAGAATATCAGTAGTAACAATTCTAGATTCATAAGTGATAGAAGGATGAATAGTAGGATCCGAAAATTTAAAGATTGAAATGGAAATACTTGCTCATAAAGTACAACATCTTAACTTTCAAATATCTTTTTCACTCAAACTATAGAGCTTATAAGCCTTTTGGTTGAGTACATAATTAAGAAAAACACATTTGATAGCTTCAAACTCAAACTTGTCTTTGTATGGTTTGTTGTTAACAACAAAACATAAACAACCCATCACTCGTAGGTGTATAAGTGGGTTTTTCTCCAAAAAGAATCTTACATGGTGACTTCTAACCCAATCATGACATTAGCATGATGTTGATCAAGTATGTGATGGTTAAAACACATTATCTGTAAACCTATCTAGGTAGAGAAGCTTGAATCCTCATAGCTTTAGCTGTCTCTATAATGTATCTATGTTTCCTTTAAACTCGACAATTTTGTTATGGAGTATAAGGTGTAGATTTTTTTTTTTTTTTTTATGTATAATGCCAAAACGTTGTAGCAAAGAGTGATAGTTAAAAATTTCCTCCCATTATCGAACCTCACGATTCTAGGAATAAGATTGAATTGATTTTTAACAAGACGAAAGAACATATCAAGATCATTCATCACTTGAGACTTATTATTGAGCAAGTATGTTCATGTACATGAACTATAATCATTTAACATTATTATAAAATAATTTGCTCTTGAAATAAAGGAACATGAATAAGGTCCCAAACATTAACATAGACTAAATCAAACAAAGAAGTAAATTGACTAATGGATTTTTGGAAGACAATTCTAAGAATTTTTGCTGCATGACAAACTTCACAAAGGAATTTATTCATATCTAATCCCTTACAAATATCTAAATGCTTTAGTTTGGACAAATAAAAATGTCCCATACATTGATGTAAAAGGTGTAATGTATTTCCATGGGACATATATTCAAAATTTCATGACCAGTCATTACTAATAAACTATTTCAGTATCTCTATTTATTCATTCTAAAATTAGTTTTTGTAGTAAAAAATAGATATTCGATATTCTATCTGTGTATCCTTTCTACCCATAAAAAAAAAATACTAGACAAAATTGAAACTAATCTTAAGCTTTACTAATGTATCCATCTAAAACTTAGTTTATTCCCTAGACAAGACTTAAAGAAAAATTGAATACTCAGGTAATCAACCCTTCCTCTTCTTACATAAGCATTTCATCTAAAAATGATATCTTCATCTTATCATTTAGGAGTAATTTACATTTCCATGATCTGATAAACAATCTCATTCATAATTGACATTGACTAGATCGTTAATACAAGTAATATTAAAATACCAAATCGTTCCTCTATATAACTCTCGCAAAGTAGAATAAGATCCTTAAAAGAACAAAAAAAGAACAAATTCTTCTTTCGTAAGGAATTCCTCTATTAATTTTGAACCTAATCTTAAAAAAATAAAATGCATATAATACTCTTGTACTTGGGCGCCAAAGTTTTAGATGCTAAAACTTTGGCACGCAAGTACAAGAGTATTATCGATTAAAAATGAATTTTCTAATATTTGATGTCATATCATTGATGAATTTTGTTAGATATCTCTCATATATTTTGATAATAAGAAAAAAAGATAAGTGTTAATCAATCATTAAGATTGCAAGCATTTAAAAAGGTTCTCAAAAAGTTTAAATTTGCAAAACTAAGTTGTATTCAGAAGCTTATTCAGAAGGTTTGACATGATTGAAAAAGAGAATATTTTAAAATTATTTAAAAAGTATTCCGGAAGCTTTATAAGTAAAAGTGGTATAGCATTTTAGAAGCTTGTTAAAAAATTATAGAGAAAAGAAAACTGATACTCTTTAAAAGGTTGTTCAGAAAGTAAATCTAAAAAAATGATGTTGAAAATAAATTTAAATCAGATTCAAATTAATCAAGACCTAGCTTTACTAGATTAGATATATTAAGGAAATACACTTAATCTCATTTCACTCAAAATGGAATCATGATCCATGGGGATTTTTGAGCAATTTAATTTTTGAAAAATCAAGATAAGCACAAATATTGATAAGAATAAGGTTAAATCAGATTTTATGGAAATTTAAATCTTGAATTTGAGTTTTGTTCAGAAGTTTCTAATAAGGCATATCTCCTTGATAAATTCAAATCAAAAGGTTATTTGATCTAAACAAAATAAGGAGAATTATTTGGAAATTCAAATGACCGAAATCCTCTCAAAATGTCCAAAGATTGTCTTCAGCAAATTAACAGTTTGATAGATGCGAAAAAGTTAATCTTCAGATTTTTAGTCATTGGAAGATTTCAATATAAAAGAGAAGGGATTCAAAAACATCTAGATATGACTCTGAAAAAAAGGTCTCGCAAAAATAAAAAATCAAGATTAGATTATATCTTCTGAAAAGTTACAGAAAGTTTTTCAAATACTTATTCAGAAAGTCTTTCAAATACTTATTGAGAAAGTTCCATCGAAGCAAATTATTTAACATTTGTTGTTTCTCTTTGGAGTGAAATTGTTTGAGTTTTACAATTGTGTTCTCACTTGTAATTTATAAATCTTATTTATTGTTTGAAGTCAATTTGTACTTTGTAGATCTATATTATCCTAAATTGTTGAGAGGCTAAATAGGCAAAGTAGAGTTTTGTAAAGTTCATGTGTGACAAATGCTTATAATCTCTTTGTGATTTGATTTAGTGGATCAAGTGAAACGACATTGGTAAATTAGAGTAACTCCCTAGCTATAGAACTGAAAAAGAGTAGTAGGTAAAAGACTGAAACTCTATAAAATCTTAGCTTGATTTTCTCCTTCCTTATGCTTTTAATTTCCTTTATTATTTATTACATGTTGAATTATTAAATTATCACCATTCACTATTATAAGTTGTTAAAAGGGATATTTTTATTTTTCTTATACTGAAAAGTTTTTAAAAGTTTAAATATATCATTCACCCCCACCTTACCCACCTGTCCCCCTACTCCCGTCTCTTGATATCTTATATGGGACCAACAAATTTATTTGTACCTTTGAAAGATAGCTTAAAAAATCAAGAGAATACTTACATAATTGGTTTATATGGATCCTTCCAGGTTGAAACCATACATAAAAATGATATTGCCATTAATTGACAATGTAATATTTCCATTTATTGCTCATAAGAGGCGTATTTTTTGAAGCCAAAACAGATTTTCCTTGATATCTAAGTACTACATGAAAGGATCTTTAATAACCCATAGGATTTGCTGAAAATCATTATAAAAAAAAAAAAAGCTTTAATAAGTGTTCAATTTTTACATAGAAATAGATTCGTTCAAAAAAGACATAGTAAGATGTTGACTACAAATATGAAGAGTGATTATGGAGAAAAAAGAAGATGGATTCGTATTCACATATATGAGAATTATATAGGAACAAGAATAATCTTCGAATACCTTTTGATAAAATGGAAATAAGTTTATTTAGAGTAATAAGACTATTCATTGTCATAGAGAAAGAAATGTAATAAATGCAAAGAAGCACCTAGTAGCGAAGGCTTTGAAACAAAATTTCTAGAGGGTGGGATAGGCTATGAAGACATTTGACACAGAATCTAAATAGGAAAATTTGTCCTCTAAAAAAGGAAATAATGAATGAAGTGATTGTAAAATATAAGACTTTGCTATTTCTTTCTTTTCTAAGTCTAAGTAAGACACTAATCTTAGGGAAAATGGAATTTCCATAATTACTGCAAATACCAATGAATTACAATAACGATTGACTAAAGAAGATTCTAAAAAAACTAGAAGACTGACTAAAGTGCCCTACAACTTCAATACACAACAAATATAGCCTATGCAATTGAGATGCCATAGCAACAACTTAATTATATTTTCTAGTCCTAGAAGGTAAAATGGAAAGAATCAACTTTGGCTACTAGGTTATTATCAAGCAAAACTCTATGTATTAATAGTAAATTATAAGAGAAATCAAGTGTATTTGATACTTTTGTAAGGGTCAAGGTAGCATTGATGTGAACTAAACCTACCAATTAAACAATCTTGGTAGTTCTATCATGAAGCTTAATGGTGATTGGTTATTCAATTGCTTGTGTATTAAAATATAGTGTATGGTAAGGTGTAATGTGATTTATGGCTCTCAAATAAACTATCTAAGAACTAATATCATTACTCACAATATTAAAGTACAAAGAAATAGGATTACTAGCAAATTAGATGGCATTAACAATTGTAACTTCTTGATTCTGCTAGCATGGCTTATTTTAAATCAATTTCAACATCTCAATACAAATGCTCTAAACGAGCTAATGATCAACAATTCTAAAGCTAGGAGAATAATTTTATATCCCTTAATACACCCTAAAGAGATGAAGTAGTAACAATGCGCTGTGTAAACTATCCTAGGGTAGAAGCCGACCTTATAATTACTACCATTTACTTAGTTCACACCAAATGTAATCGACTCAATCGCTTTGAAACATATAATTCAATACATGTTATTAGTACAACTTGTGTTAAAGCTTTTCAAGATACCTGCTCAAGAATATTAGTAGTTTACAAATTAATAAAATAGTTGTATTTCCATACATTTAAAGGTTCTAGTATTCTTGAAATGTTTACAAAAACCATAAGTTTTGGTGTTTACGTACAATACATTAGAAATCAGTGGCATCTCTAGAGTATTATATACTAGTTAATTTCCATAAAAGGCTAAAGATGGCAAAGCAAAAGTCTAGTTCTTGTAGGTTTTCAACTGTCCTTACTCCCAAGTTGAAGTACATTATCTTAAGGGTAGTTATTACATAGCTACCTCAATCATTAGTTAACTTGTAGTAAGGTTTATAAAGATATTAGCATAACTAGCTTAGTGAATTAGAAAGAAACAAAAGAGCACATCAAGCACAAACATGGGTTTCAATAAACTTATTTTAATGTAATGAAATGCAATGCAAACAAGCAAATGCTATCGCACAATGTTATCCAATCCGTTGTGAGATTAGATAAATTGTGCCCGCTCTAATTCAAGTCGAAGAGTTTAACGCTGCGCACTTACGAATCGAAACTAAACTAGAGCTTATGCAATGAAGTAAACCCTCCGCCTCTGACTCCCTTCGAACTACAACCCTTAACTTTAGCACAACCTCCTCTCTTATCACTTAATTTAACTAAAGTGGGGAAATGACCATTTCAGCTATCTTCATTGAAGAGGATCCGTATTTGATCTAAGAATTCTAGTCTTTTTCCCTTAGTAATTGCTATGTGTGTTTGGTTAGTAATAGATTAGTCTTTAGTTACGTCTGGTTAAGTGGTGATCAACTGTAAACCCTACTTTTAGTAGGCCTAAGACTTGTTTAGGAGTACCTCCCGAACGTTCCTAAAGATCAACTAAACCAAAAACTTAAGTTTATATTTAGGAACAAATTAAATTTTTACAATTCAAAAGCCAATTGTCAATTCAAAAGCTAATTGTCGATAAAACCCGAGCTTGAAGAACTGCGAGCTCTAAAGCTACTTAAAACCCTAAACCTTAAGACCATTAAGGAATTTTAACCATAAATAATTAATCAATAATTTAGTTTGAATAATTTTATTCAACTTTATAAAATTTCACAATTCTACAAAAATCAAATCATAAATCACAAAACAATGTAAGATGAAAATCCTAAAACAATTTTCTATAAGGCTATGCCCTTATCTTCATGCATAAGCCTTACACCATAAATAAGTAGATCAACCAATCACCTTAGATAACTTATCAATTGAGAGTTGGAATCATTTATCAATTGATAACTTATCAAAATCTAGTGATAAGACAATTTCCTTATCACCTCTTCACTTATACTACATATGGACAAATTTTCACAAGAAATCATGAGCTTAACTTTAATAAAGGTGACAAGACCACTCCATGCCATTAAAAGACTTCCCATGGCAGATCTAAAAAGGGGAGAAAGGGGGGCCATGCATTTGTCATTCACCCATGAATTACTTCCTCTTACACATCACTATTCATCCCCTAATGCTTACATCATCAAGAGTTGCAATTGTTGACTTTTTGTAAGCTTTAAGACAATACTTTCAAGGCATTTAAACACTCATTCTCTCTTCATTCCAACCGGCTGCACTCCTCCCCATTTCTCTCACTTTTAATCTCACTTTCACTTCATCTTTCTCTCTTTTAAAACAAACATAAAAAGGGGAAACAACTTTACCCCACAAAATCCATTTTCTTCCATTTTGAAGCTTCAACTCACGGCATTTTTTTTCTTTGTTCATGTGCCATTTTCTTTCATCATTTAAGATCATCTAAGACCATATGAATCTTTCATAAACCCCTTTCCAAAAGACCAAAGAATTCGGGTTTCAAAAAGGTAAGCAAAAAGGAGGAAGCAAAGTTAAAGGCTTAAGAGGAACCTTAGTGCACAACCACCAAACTTTGCGTTAAGGACGAGTAAGTGATTCTTGTGATGTGTGGATTAATATTTATGTTAGAAGACTTGGATTTCTTGAAGATATGAGTAAGGTTTGAGTTGTTATAGCACAAAAATTCGTTTTAAGAAACAAACCCTAAAACCATTACATGAAGTTGAAATATGAGCATGTAAAGTTGGTGTTTTGTATGGACATTTGTTTAATGCTTTGAATGGAAGATTTTAAGCTAAGGAAATCTTGAAATTAGAACTTTGATGAAGGGTAAGCATGCTGGACGTGAAGGTTCCATGATCATTTGAATGTTGATTTTGTTTCCATTTAGTTAAACATGCTCAAAACTAGACTTAAGTTAAGGAAAAATCCATCACATGAAGTTTTATGAAGAAATCAACCTTGTATGGCATGAGCTATGATATGGAGGTTTTATGAAGTATAAGATCTTTTATTTCTTTATGTGGAGCATGAGTTAAAGGATCATTTGATAGAAGGGAACTTAAGTTAAGATTTATACACAAGTAGTTAAGTGCATAATCTATCACCTACACTTAAGGAAATGATGAAACAAGTTGAAAAACCAAGTAAGGACCCCTTAGGACCAACATGAACAGATCTGGAACATGGGTAAATGAGGCCTAAAAATATGATAAAAGTGAAAGAACAAAGTGAAAGGATTAACCAAAGCAAGTATGATTAGCATACAAAGCCTAAAACTCAAAACCGGGCCTAAAACTCTCAAAACAAGCTTAGAACTCTAAGATGGGCCTTCAACAAAACTCTGACCAGCAACTTAAAAAACCAAGAGAAGTTGTTTTGAAGCCCATAATAAATCCACCTAAGGCCCCATAAGCCCACCAAAGTCATTAACCTGAGTTGAACAAAAAACAAGCCCATTTGATAACTTAAAGCTCACTAAAGGGCCCAAGAAGTGGTTGTTAGCCTTAGGAATATAAATCAAAATTGTAAATCTGATCTCAAGGAGTATTTTAAGCTTAGGATAAAATCTAAAAACCAAGCCCAAAGGATTCCTCAAGCTATCAAAAGCCCATTTACCAAACAAGGCCCAAAAACACTCCAACACATGAGGAACGCTACTGTTCTGACCCATGGACAGAATTTCATACCTCATTTTGAAAATCTAATCTTACCACGTTAAAGTACACTCGAAAACGATGAAGATTGACTATAAGATCATAAAAATCGGATTTAAAACGAAAAAGTTATACGTGATTGAACTTTAGGTAAAAACCGGAAAAATTCCGAGAACTAGCTAAGAATATAACTTAAGAAAAATTTACATAGTTTCTTAAGTTTGCTTCAATTCCTTATAAAAATTATTTCAATGACCAGGGGACACTGTTTTCGGAGACGACTTGCCTCCGGACTACTTTGATTGAACCACATGGCAGAGTGAGTAAATTCCCGATGACTCTTTACTTGATTGTGCTTGTAAAGTAGATGCACCTAATCTTATATTTATAAATTTGGATGCTTGTGGGATATGGGAGATGCATGTGTATGAAATTATGGATGAGTGTGATGACTTGTTAATTATATATAATAATTGGGAATTGTTTGCATGAATATATACTTGTGAATTGTATGGAATGAAATTGGTTGATCACCCTGAAAATCAAGTTAATCACTTATATGATTAAGAACTCAAAATGAATCATGCATTCCCCATATTGCATACGGATAACACCGACTGCCGCTTCACGCAGAAGATGGGAAGGGACTCACAGGAATACGAGTTTCCTGCAGGATTGGGTACTAGCTATGCCATCATATATATTGAGTCTCTGTCTTAAGCCGATGGGCTTACTAGGCGCTAGGAGACGCCAACCGTCGGCGAGGGGCCGAGTCTTGTGACTTCTGCTTAGGGCGTGTGTTTGTGGACTGCGGGGGCCACCACACCGCTAGACTTGGGATTTTTAAAGGATACAGTTTGATTTTGGTGAAGGAAGTATATATATATGTATATATGTAGAGTTTTGTTTTGGTATGACCACGATAGTGCAAATGAAATAAAACTCAAGGTCTAGAACCCGGATTTTGGTTTGGGTCGGTTAATTATCTCCAAACCCCGACTTCAGGGGGCGAAATTCTGAGTCGTATGCAGTTCTTAGGTCACTGCATGCGTTGGATGGCATACTGTTTGTTCATGCATTCATATGATTGTGCATCTAATAAATTTCTGTCGTGTGGTACTGATGAGGGTATTTATCTCACTAAGCGTAAGCTTACTCCCCTATAGATTTCTGTTGGTGCAGGAGAACCTTTTCGTCAATCCGGGCCGAGGCATGCCCGTGGTAAGTCTCGGGTAGAGACGGGTTGGAGCGATCAGAGAGCGAAGAGGACATTTTGTAATAGATTATAGATATTTAGATACTTTATATATATTTATGCATAACTTAGATTTTATGCAGTTCCGTTATGAATTGCATTCGTTTGTAATATTGTTTTGGTGTGGTTCTCATGAGCCCATACAATTAGTTAATTTATAACATAGAAGTAATTTTAGTTAAATTGCTCTATATTACTTTTTATGGGCCTAGTGGTAACGTAGAGTGGAAGGAGCCTTGTGTGTCGTATGAAAGGCCTATGATCAGCAAGGGGGTTGATAATAGACCTTTATACGGTACACGGCGACCTATCACGACAACGATACTGTTGGGTCGTTATATCAACCATTTCACAAAGTAAAGCAAATCAAATATGAACATACAAAGTAGTACTCTAAGTCCATAATTCAAGTAACAATTGCACATAAAGCATGTACATACTCAAGTCTAATGTGAGTTGTATTGTCATCGCTAAATGCTATAATATAAATATCATTTTAGTAGTTATACCCTTATTTCATATAAGTTTCAAATCATTATTTTAAATTTAAATTTATAATTTTACTCAATTATTCAGGTTATATATTACTTATAATAAAAACTTCATTAAATATATATATATCATTTTGTTACATATATATATGTACAATATGTAACGTTATTTCTATATTACTTATCATGTAACCCTTATTATATATATATATATATAATTATAACATAATAATGTAACATAATGCTATTATTGAAAATATTATTTAATAAGTAATATGTGTTTATAGTATGTGTGTATATTTTTCAAATATCACCAATTACGTTTAAAATATTGTATAATATCTAATTTATCTTATATGTGAAATCATTATCTTGTGCCATACATACCAATGGTAGGATTAATTAGACACAATTTTGAATACATAGCTTATACATACATATATATGGGAAAGATGATTCATACGAATATATATGTATATATATATTTAACTAACTCTTTTACAAGTCATTAAATGGAAATAATAATATTATAGCTATCAATATTCTAAGTTTAGAATTCAAAGAAGAAGAAATTTATGATATTATATTGATAAAATACTTTATTTAGGAAAATAACTGGATTACGAATATATTTTTTCTACGACTTTTAAATATCAATTAAAAAAAAAACATTACTTATAATTATGAAAATTAAGTTACTTGGAAAATCTCGATCACTAAAAAAATTAAATCTTTTAATCTTTTTCTTTCTTCTTCTTCTTTTCTTTTTTTTTTCCCTTCTTTTTCTTCCCCTCTTTTCCTCTCTAACTGTATCTCTCTCACGCCTGATTCTCTTAATCTTTTTCTTTCTTCTTCTTTTGTTTCTCGTTCTTAACGAGTTTTATAACTTAAAATATTGGCTCACAGTAGATATTTTGTTATTAGTTTGGAACTTGTATTTAATATTTGTATTAAAGTTTGTTTGTTTTGTTACTTAAGATTAAGCTATATTTATACATTATGTTATTAACGATGATTTCAAATCATTGTTTTCACTTTATTTTGAGTTTTATACATTAGAAAATTATGTACAACAAATTTGTAAGAATGATTAATATAATATTACATGACATAGATATTACAAAGTAGGTTATAATATTTTGAGCATTTTGATAGAATAATAAGAGACAGTTTTCTCTACTAAATGAAATAATGATAGCTAATTAGTATTTATGTAGAAATCGAATCATATTTAATATCCAATATCATGACTTTTAGTTATCAAATATCCTAATCAAGTAATGTTTTCAAACACCAAAGTTTGGTAGCAAAAGATATGATGTTTCACTATCGAATCATATTTTGCAACTAATATCATGGCTTTTTAGTTGTCAAATGCCAATGTTTAGGATTATTTTATTTGACTTTTAGCTATCAAATTTTTGGTAACAAGAGACATAACTTTTTACTGCTAAACATATTTAGTGGTTAATAATATGACTTCTAATCACTAAATTTTGTTATTTACTAACATTTTATAATGTTTTTAACTACCAAAATTTAGTAGCAAAAGGCATGACTTTTTGCTATTAAATTATAATTGGTAGCCTATACACTCTAGTAACTTCTCATCCACTATCAATTGAAAGATAACAGCTAATACTTTTAGCTACCAATTTTTATCTTTTAGCTATCAATTATGATGGTAGTTAATTGTCAAATCTATTATAGTGACTAATAGATCATGACCTATTTACAATCTTTATCTATGCGCAACCATCAAATTAATTCCCAAATAGGGTAAGCTAATGCCTAGTATGTAATTATCATGAGATGGAAGGTTTACCTTTCCTAAAGTGCTCATATGACACTAGATCATTCTTTCCATCTCATATTTACTTGCATTATGGATGGCGAATCAGTCTTTCTCCCTTCTTGTTTACCTAGGACTGTTCTAAGCCCTTTTATTTTTAAGAGTACCTTTCGGCATTATCATCAATCCCCTTATGTTTGGGAGGCTTAACTTCTCAACTGGTTTCTACTTGCCATGACCATAATTAGGAAAGCAGTATCGGCTTTTGACCAGTTTGCTCATAGGAGGCTAAACTCTCCTTCAAAGAATACCCTACCCTATGAACAAACTACATACTAAGACCACTTAAATTTCTCTCGAGTTGGATACCCTCACTTACCTTCAAACTCATAGATCGTGATATTTTCCCTTGCTTAAATCCGCATCACCCTTATCATAAGGCCAATTCCCTACCACTACCCTCCACTAAAAGATCATCGACCCTTCTCTCATTGCCTAAGTCCATCCAAGATCACCTTTACCTGGACTTCAGGCTTCCATAGGCTTCCTTCATACCTTCACCCATTCCTCTATCCTCTAAGGTTACCTATTGTTGAGTGGCTAAAGATAGGGTCTACCTATTATTGGTTGTTTCAATTTCTAATAATTTGAGTAAATTCTTGTTAGAATGTAGTTCGCGTTACAGTTGCCCCCTTTGACAACGATGTTTTTCACTTGATTACTGCTCCTCTTCTGAAGCTTCATCTACACAAACTTGGTTATTAATAAGAACTAACCTTTCATTTAGCACATTGATAATATTTAAGTGGCTCATTGGGCTAGAACTTTTTTATCTCTTATACCACTTCTTATGGGATGGAAGATTCATCTCTCCTAAAGTACTTATGTGGTGCTTGACCATCCTATCTATCATATATTTACTCAAACTATGGATGGGTGCTAGCCTTTTCCCTTTCTTGTTTACCTAAGACTGTTCTAAACCCATCTATCTTTAAGAGTACCCTTCAACATTGTCATCGGCCTCCATATGTTTGGGAGGCTTAACTCTAAAATTGGTTTCAGCTTGCTATGACCATTATCAACAGAGTGGTATTAGTTTTCTCATGAGAGGCCAAACCTATTTTTAGAGAATACCCACCCCATGAATAGACTGCCTATTGACATTACTCACTACACCTTACACCTGAGTTGAGCACTCCTACATTCCTTCAAATATACAGACCCTAATACAATCACACAAACATATGCATAGGAACAAGCATATATGCAAATTACATATACAAATCATAATCTAATGCAACAATCATAAACTATTATCTTCATTTTAACCATTAAATAGCATGCTCAAGATTATTCATGATTAACCACAAACTTTGAATAACTCTTAGTTCTCAAATGATAACCATTTACCAAGTTCTTTTTAGATAGTTTTTCAAGTTGCGAAAAGTTTAGTTGTCCTAATTTTTGATGCAATAAAGAAATATTATCTTGTTTAGATAGAAAACATCTTTCTTATTCAACTTCTGTAGGTTTGATAAGGTAGATGTTTTTCTTCTTAAAACCTTCAAAAAGCTTAGTTTAATATTTATCATAGCCAATACATTTGTTATGCTCAAAAGTCATCTAGTATCCTTTATCATAAAACTAACTTATACTTAACAAATTATGGCTTAAACCTTTTATAAGAGATACGTTTTCAATTGTATGAGGAGGAATATAAATCATACCTATTGCAACTATCTTACCTTTATCATTATCTTCAAATTTTATGTAACCATTTTTTTTTTTTCAAACTAAATTTATGAAAACGAAGAACCATTGGTCATGTACCTCAAATAGCTATTATTGAGGTACCAAGTTCCTTTCAATTTAGCTTTGTGTTCCTATACGCTTTATAGACAAATCAACTTTATATATAAACCTAGCGGAGGTTAGGTTCATTAAAATAAGAGCTCATAATTTGATTTTTAACTTAATGACTGCTAGGCTTGGAATTTCTATAAAAACAATTTTTTTAATATGTCCTAACTTTTTACAAAAGAAGCAAGCATATGGTTTTTGAGCATTGTACCTATTACTCATCATACCTCTTTGATTTTGAGTTTAATACTTTCTGACATACTTTCTATTTGAGTTTCTAAAGTACCCATTTACAAGATACATTCTGTTTTGATTAGAATAGTTTCTACTATAGTTTCTGACTAGCTCAACAACTTTGCCTTTTTCCTTTTTATCACTTGTTTCGACTATAGTTTCTGATTAGAATAGTTCCTGTTTAGCATGAGATGATTCTCCATTTTCAAAACCCAATTTTGATTTAGATTGATCAACACATTAATAAGAGATGAGCAATTGAAGATTTTTATCACTCTCATCAAACCTTCTAAATGTATTTTAAATCAAACTTGATAAATCATCAACATAATTTTTTGAACTTTTGATTTCTTCTGTTAAAATTAGATTCTCGTTTATTTAAGTTTCCCTTACAGCATGTAAACTTTCAAAATAATTTTTCAAAATATCATTTTCATTTGCTAGAAATTTATTTGTTTGCATGAGAGCATCTTTTTCTTCCTTCAAAAGCTTATTGTCATTATTAACTTTTAAAATGTTGTCATGGCTTTTAAAAGGGATTTTAATAGCTTACTTATCTTAAAACATATATCATTAGAAATCTCATCATCATAATCACTTTTAAACTCATAATTTACCTTAGAAAGTACCATCAAGCATATATTAGCTTCTTTGGATTCGTCATATAAACTTTCTACCTCAGTTTTCAGCTTATCCAAGTCACTCCATGTTACCATTAATGATTTATGCTTTTTCTTATATTTTTTTGTTTTCTTGATCAAAACCAATCACTCATACTTAATATGTCTAAACTTCTTACATTAGTAACACTCAAGCTCTTTCTGTTTTTTTGAATTTTTTCTCTTTCCATCCTTTTCTTACATAACCCTTATTTGTTAGAAGAAAACCTTTTTGAGTTATAAGTTTTCTTACCTTTCTTTTTGAGTTAGCAATTCAAATGCCTTGCCAATATTGGCTCATTTTCTTCATCATCATCAGATGATACATTGGTTTTGGAATCAATTTCTATGTCCCTAGCTTTGAAGGCTATGGATTTTCTTTTTTGAATCCTTTGATACATTTTCTACCTTGAAGAAGTCAGTTCATAAGCCATTAGCTTGCTATGCAATTGGCTTAAGCTTAACTTTTTCATATTGTATGCTTCCTTGATAGTTGTCTACTTAGAATTCCATGCCTAAGGAAGGATCCTTAGCATTTTTGCAACGAGATTTTCATCATTTATTTTTCTTTCCAAGAGATGATAACTCATTAGTTATAATAGTAAAATGTCTAAAAGAACTATTAATCTCTTCATTAGGAAGGATATAAAATGTTTCATATTATTACATCAAGAAATTAATCCTTATCTCCTTAATAGGATCTATCCCTTCATAAGTTTGCAACATATCCCAAATCTCTTAAGTTGTACCATAAGAAATTAAATAGAGCTTAGAAGGTACAATAGTAGTTAAGACAAGGTTCTTAGCCCTTGAGTTCATTTTAGCTTTTGTTATTTCTTCTAATGTAAGAGGAGATGATGTAACTTTCACGTCTCTATTTGCTATGATTTACTAACTCTAGTAATCAGTAGCGTTTACATCCATTTCCATCTTGAATTTCCAATAAGGAAAGTTAGTGTCATCAAAGAATGGAACCTTGATAGGTTGAACAATCAATGAACCATTGCTTTTTTCCATTGATCTTAAACTCAATGTAATGAAAGAGCACACCTTTTTTTTTTTAAAAAAAAATATCGATCTTTTTGCTGAAAATCTTTTTCTTTTAAAAATTGAGCCTCGCTTTAATACCAATTATAGGTCTTATGTAAGATAACAATAAGAGGGGTGAATCGATATCTTTAATAAAAAAATTGAAGCTTTTTCAAATTAAAAAAACTCCTTTTAATAGTATGGCATGAGTAGTAGTATATTGATTGTTAACTTTTAGATCAAAATCAATAACTTAGATAATAAATTACAAGATAATAAATAGAGATAAGGGAAGAGAGAATTAGGCAGATAATTCAAAGAGCTTTGATCTTATGCCTACTATTCTCTTCTAGTTCTACAGTTTGGGGATTAGGTCTTTCTCAATAGTGTCATTTCAATTTTTAATAATCAAATGTAAAAACTTGAGGTTACAATAGGTATTACTCACTCTTTGTCCTATTTTACTAGCTTCTCCTTAAGCTCAACATTAGCTATAGAGATCTCCCTAAACCTCACTCACTTAATTACAATTTCTCAATAATAGTTACATAAGAATGAGGGAATATAATAGAAATATCCTCCCTACAACATTAGTGCAAATACAAAAATAATCAAATGGAAACTTTGTATTGCAAATATTCTAATTAAGTTTCTAAAGCAGATTTTGGCTATTTGTCTTTGTATACGAGAGGAAGCAAAGTGCGCTAATCTATGTATATTCTCTCTTTTTCTTGCTACACAAATTATACATTGAGATGTCCTCTAAAATAACAGCTAGGAAACGGCTAATTTCCTTATTTTTCTTGAAAAATCTTCATAATCTAATCTTATTCAGGCTGTCTAAAACAAAAATCCCACAAATATAGGAACTAAATCAACTGAACTTTGAATGTTTAAAAATATAGCTATTATCTTGTGATCCTTTTCAAGATAATTGATTATCCATTGATAGAAAACTCATGCAATGTTGATCTTTATTTTTGAATTTTGAAAATTTGAAATTGAAAAAAACTGGTCAAATCTGCATGCGGTAAATACTCCTTAAATCCTATACATGCATTAGCCCTTGAGCTTGAAATTTTCTTGAGCATATCTTTAATGAATCTACCTAAGTCCTTGAACTAAATTCCTTGAAATTTTGAACATAACAAATTTTCTAAAAAAATTTAATCCATCCTTATCAACATGATGCATTTTGAATTTCTAAAAAAAATACCACCATAGCCCTTTTAAAAAAATTTTGCAAATCAAAGCATTTCAAATTTGAAATAGAAAATAATCTTGAAAAATATGTCTCTTTATTTAATTCAAATTTGTTTTTAGCCACAATATGTCAAAAAATATTACAATATATATTCACTTTAAGTTGATATTTGAAGATATATCCATATTTGCTAAGTTAAAAATATGGAAGTTTGATCTTTCACTTGATCTTATAAGCTTTGAATTTAATCTTGATTCAATCTTATAATTTTCCAAAATAAAATTGTAGTTCCTTAAAGTTTATGCTTAATATTAAGCTCTAAAGATTTTGTTGTCTTGTCTCACTAACTCTAAGATAAAATCTTGCTAAAGGAAACTTGTGAATAATTGCATTGTTCAATGGTTAAAACTAAAACTAAAATACTTTTAGGAAAAAGTTCAAGTAGATGTAAGTTCTTAAAATCCTTATAGACTTGAACCAACTTAAGTGGAATAGAATTGAGCATATTTTCTTAATATACTTAATAGAGGTAGAGCTAGGTCTTGTTTAATATTTATCCAACTTTAGTATAATTGTTTTGAACTGATTATTGGACTAAAATTTCAAGATACTCAAAATACTTTCTAACCAACATTTTGAATGTTGTCCTCAATAATTATGTCTTTTGATCTCATATACACTATGACCTACATTTTAACATACATCGTAACCAAATAACTCAAGACCTTCATTTTCTTTCACAAATAGTTTTCACTCTAAATCATTTGCTATACTTGTTAGATCCACTTTAATCCCTTTTGTTATCATAAAATATTGTTAAAAGAGAATTCAATAGTTTTCTTTGTTTTGAATTGTTTTGCTTGAAAACAAGTAAAAAGATAAGTATAAGGGTATTTGATGAAGTATATATATACCAATGCTTATTGGTCAATTTTAGAGATCTTTTAAGTTATTTTAGATGAATTTGATACTAAATTTATTTAATTTTTATTTTTTAGGACTAAGGACATTTTTTGGTGCAAAACATGAAGATTATCTAAAGAATTTGTGAAAGAAGAATTGAAGTCATGCAAGAGAGCATAGCCATGATATGCCTATGCTGGTATGGAATCAGAAAATAATGTTTTTATGCCATACTTAGATGGAAGATGAGAGCGTATTGAAGAGCATAGTTGTGCTTATAGCTATGCTACATGTTTTTGGTTAAGAATGATAATTATTTTATAGAAAGTTACATAGCTTATGTGATATGGTCATGTTCGGATTATTGGCATGGCTAAAACCTTAAGTGGTCCCTTTATATTATAAATAGCAACATAAGCGTTATAAATAGAAATATAGGCCTTGCAAGTTATAGAGAGTCATAGATTAAAAGCTAAGTTTTAGAGACACAAAAGGGGTAGCATCCTATCTTATTTTCTTCTTCTTCTTCTTCTTCTTCTTTTTCTTTTCTTTTTTAATGTTCTAGTTTAATTGTTTTTAGTATATGAATATTGAACCCTAGTCTTCTATGTAAAGAAGAGTTTTTTCTTTCTTTTGTTTCAATATATGATTTCTGATTTATTATGATCTAATTGCATGAGCTTTCTTGTCTTTAGATTGATATTTACTCGAATTGTCAATTCATTGTTTGATTTTGTGAATAGAAATAGAGACATCCTACCATAAATAGATATGTGTAGTCAGAAAAAAACTAAGATAGAACTAAGAGAGCGATTGCAATAATTTTTCCATATTAAGGCAACCTAATAATAGAATTTACATAATGTAATGCAATCTTAATATATGCTATCAAGAAAAAGATTTAGTAGGTATATTAGAGATTAGGAGTTAATTGAGAAGATAATCTAATTAACTAAGGAACTCTCATAGTCTAATGGATTAGAAGGAGATTGATCACCACATAAAATCTAGAGGAAATCAATATTTGAATACTAAAAATTATGCATTCTTATTAATCCTTATTTATTCTTTTTATTTCTTTTATGTTTTGATAGTTCTTTATACTTTAACTAGAATAGACTGTTTTAATTTGCATTTAGATTAGCGATTAATAAATTTGGACATAATTGTTTAGTTAGATGATAATTTAAACGAGAAATGGTTTATTAGTCTATATGAAAACGATTTAGTTTCACAAGTTATCTACACATGCACTTAGCATACTTGCGAGTAGAATTACTTGCGATTATTGAAGTTAATTAAAAACTAGGAAGTGAATATGCTTGTATCATCTGCTCGGCACTATCATGAATAGCACGGAGTTTAGGTCTTGAGATTTGTGAAGCTTGAAGCACGGAGATGCAATTCAAAGCTGCTGTTCAGTCAATAGGAGCTCGCATGGATCTCTTAAACAGGAGGTCGAAGCTCAGCATTTTAGCCGATTTGCTGTCTGTGGTGATGGCATGGTAGCTCCTACTCTGTGTCTGGAAATAAGAACTGCTCAGTTTTTGTTTACATGCAGTAGCTCAGACTAGTAGCGAGTGCTCGACTGTGTTCGTATAAAGACAAGAAACAACCTAGATCTGGAAAGATTGACATGTAACTTGAGTGAGAAACCGTGGCAGCGGTTTGCTTTTGGAGCCGGTTATAAAAATAGTCAAAATCCATGGTCTCTCTCCCATGCGCTTTAAAACTTCGAGAAGAGAAAGAACGGAATGGAGAACACATCAACAGATTCCCGATTTTGCTTTCCCATATATGGCGCCAATATTGACGTGCATTCTTCAGTTTGTTGTGTGATCTCCTGTAAAATAAAAAAAAAAGAAAGGCTATCAGAAAGTGTCAAAAGGTGCTTTAGCACCATCACTTTAATATCTAATTCAGCATAAGTCTTGACGAGTGAAAACTCTAATGTAGAGAGAGACACAGTTTTCACGTCTATTAATAACAGATAAAACTGAAATATAAATATTTTAAGAAAGATATGAGTAATATGGTAAAATTGATAAACTTTGGCCCAATTTAAGTCCAAGTCCATCACATCATCCATAGTCTAGAAAAAGCTTTAGATAGAGTTTCTAGAAATGTTAGTTACATGTAATATTCTAGATGCTGATTGAAGTCTTCTAGATAATAATTTGTAACCATTGGATCAAGATGATCTCTACTATCTATTGGGGAGGAGAATGCTTATAAATAGGTAGTCCTCTTCCTTCAATTGTAAGCAAGACATAAAAATTAAAAAATATACAAATACTTTTATCTCAAAACACTTTCCATTTTATTTCTTTATATCTTACAAACCATTTTCTATTTCAATAGTTTTCTAATTCAATACCATTCTCTTATTTTCTATTCTATTATATTCTAATTAAATAACCTTCCAAATAATAATAGTGGTATCGGAATCTCGTTCGGTCATCTATTGGGTGTATTCTATTAAATTCTTTTCTAAACACATTCCATCAAATCACAATATGGAAACCATTAAATCTAATAGCTAAATTCCACTCTTGATATTTTCCAAAAAAAACTATGATTATTGGTCCATCTAAATGAGGACCTACTTTCTATCACAAGATTTGTAGGACATCATAGAAAATGGTGTTACCATACTTGAAAATACTTCTATCTTATTAGAGACAAAAATGGCTAAATTCAAAGCTACCAAAGAAAAATATTGGAAGGCATTATATGATATTCAGTTGGCATTGACGGATCCAATATTTCTAAGAATTAGTGGTGTTACCAATGCAAAACAAGCATAGGATACATTGAAGGATGAGCTCCAAGATAGTGAAAAGGTAAATCTTGTGAAACTTTATTCTTTAAGAAGGAACTTTGAAAATATTAGAACGAGAGATTTTAAGACCATAAAAGACTATTATACTAGAGTAAATGAAGTGGTGACTCAAATGAGAGCTTATGGAGAAACTATAATTGATAAAGGTGTAGTAGAAAAAATATTAATCACACTTTTAGAAAAATAGTACTCAATTGTGACTACTATTAAGGAGACAAAAGACCTAGCTACCTTATCAGTTACTGAATTGATTAACTCTCTAGAAGCATATGAAAAGAGATTGAATAGGCATAATCACTCTACATTGGAGAATGCCCTTTAATCCAAACTAAATTTTAGGTCTTAGAAATCTAGAAATGATGGGAGGAAAAATGAAGATAGAAGATTTGAAAATAAAGGAAATGGAGGAGAAAGAAGAAAGCACCCATCATTTCGAATTTGTAAGAGAACCAATCATCAAGAGAAAGACTGTACGTACAAAGGAAGGCCACAATGTCAAAATTTTAAGAAATTTGGCCATCTTACAAAAGATTGCTACTTGAAGGAGAGGTATTAAGTTAATTACTTTGAAGAAAAAAGTGATTATCTATTTTATGTTGCCATGCTACTTTCAAGACCAAAGAAGACACATTGATTAGGATGAATGGTAATGGATCTCGAAGAACTAGAATTGGTCGAATGGGTATGACAAACAGGAAGTGAAATGGTTAGGTTTCGATGGAGAATGTGTATGGATATCATACACTAAGACACAAAATAGGTTTTCATACAACTTATGAATACTAAATGTAACTCGGGACTTACATAAGGGTTAGATGTGACTCACTAACTAGCTCGAATGAAAGGGTTTACTACAATCTTGAGAATAAGATTGACAAGAGCACGAGAACTATTAAAGAGTTTGATTTATACTCGATAATCTAGCAATGCTAGCTCGAGAGTAGCCTTGCTTTAAAAAAAAAGGGAAAGATTCCAAAATGCAGGAATATACCTTTTTGTCTATTTGACGTATATTTCCTTGATGTTTATAGATGTTACCATTTATAGCAAGTCTTAAACTTTAGTGACAAAACTATAAATAATGTACAAAGCCTTAAACCCTAAAAAATTAGGCCCATAAATAAAACAAAGGAAAACATGTATAAGAATACAAGATTGTACATTTTATAGGGAAAGTCGGCATGCAGTCACTTGGCATGTCTTGAAGGGAGTAGTATTTGAACTAGACGGGGTCGGTAGTTAGATGTATGGGTTTGAGAAGGAGTCCTTGAAGTCTCGCATAGCTTAGCCGAGACACTAAAGAGGTTGGCCCACAATTACCAAGTTTTAAAGTTAGTTGACAATAGTTTCTCTATGCTGTGTTAAGTGGATCCTACTTTCGGCAATGTAGTCTCTCGGTTACTCAATTGACGATAGACTTGTTGCCTAGTGGTTATTTTTCTTCCTTTCATCCTTCTAGCATCAGCTCAGCTTTGGCAAGCATTGATCATCTTCGACTTCAAACAAGTTTGCCTTGGCTTGGATGTAGTTGGAGGCTAATTCCTATCATTATCTTGAGTCCAAAAAGAAGTCATCTTCGATGTTAAGCGTTGAACACGGGTCGGGATGCTGAATAAACTCTTCTTCCCTCTTTGCTTTACTATGAGTGCCGAGTGTCTTTGGATTTCCTTAATGCTCAAGGGGGTTAAGCAATAGCTCTTCCCATCCTTCCGAATAGTGTAAGTGTTGAGGAAGCCATCTAGATTACTTTCCGATCATACTCTCCTAGTCGACCAAGAACCAAATTTGTGGCATTCATATGCACCACGTTGAACTTAATCTCATCCCCATACCACCTTGCCTTGAATGTTATCTAAGCTCTCTTATGCACATGGACCATACCCTTGTCATCAAACCACTTCAATTTATAGGGTCAGGGATGTGGGTAAGTCAGTAATTTCATCTTTTCTATTAACTTGGCAAAAATGATGTTGGTACAACTTCACCCATAAAATACTAGGGAATAGGTCTTCACTTTCATTATACACTGCATATGAAATAAAATTTCCCTTTGTTAGGGATCTACCTCCAGGTTAACTCATATCGCTATAGATAACAGTTTATTTAGGTCTTCGGCATAGAAATTTTCTTCAATCAACCGGTCTTCTAAAGTTTTGTTACTATGACTCTTGATTTAAGCTTCGGGCCCTTTGCCCTTCAAGACCATGACCCTCTTATTCGAGCATTAGAACACAATATGCCTATAGCTTAAGCATTTGAAACATTTCACATCTCAGGCCTTGTTGTTGGGTACCTTTTCTTTCTCAGCATAGATAGGTTAGCTAGGCTCTCCTTTCTCTATCCTCATCTCCAACCCTTTTCTTTCAGCATACCTCTCATGCTCGGGACTGCCTTATTAAGGTTTGTTACTTGGCCTTTGATGCCTTCTCCTCCTTTGTCTCTCTACTCTTAATGCCAAATTAATTATCTTGTTTAGAGAGTTGAATGGCTGCAATTCAACTATGTTGGCAATATCATCTTGGAGTCCATTTAGGAACCTAGCAATGGTGTAGTCTTGTGGCTCGGGAATCTTACATCTCGTCATCAAGGTCTTAAACTCTTGTCTTAGGTACTGGAATGCATGGAGCATCTCTTACTTGAAGTAGGTCGACACAAAGCGTTGATTCATCGATTGCTTCATAATCTTCCAAGTCTTTATTGGTTCCTCTCCTTCGGCATCTCGCTTGGCAACTAACTTATCCTACTAAAGGCTTACAAACTCAATAAGGGATAATGAAGCTAGCTTAACCTTTGTTTGATCATCACACTTACAGCACTCGAATAGCTTCTTGACTCGAGGAACCTAGTCAAGGAACTCTTCAGGTAAGCTACTTCTACTAAAGCTTGACAACTTAAGCTTTATATGATCAAGTCCTTAGCTATATGCTTGGGGTTCATCCTTTGCATTCCGAGTTAGTCGATTTACCTCATATCGGCTACTTCTGTTAGAGCTCTACTCGGCCATGTCCCTTTTTGGCCTTGACTCTCTTCTCCACACTTCTTGATTTTCTTTAGAGTCAATACTCCTTTCATTTCTTCTTCTCAACTCAGGTCGGTTTTTTCTCCTTCTCGGCTTGGCAGCTCTTCTCGGATGTTACCCATTATGATCAAGCTTATTAGAGCCACTCCTATTGGTAGGTATCACATCTGCAGCCATCACATCTGCGGCCCTTGACTAAACTAATGAGTTCTTAGATAGAGTCAGTGAGATTTTGATTTGATACTCCAAGTCATCAACATGTCTTCTCAAGCTTTCATGAGGACTATTACCACTGTTGTTGATACTATCTTTTGACATTCTTGTACGTACAATAATTTTCCAAAAAATTGAACAATCACGTTTTACAACAAAAATACTACAACAATTAGAATCAACTGCTAAAATTACTATTACTTAACCTAATCAGTAAAATATTATAACAACTAAAACACAAACACACTACACTATAGGATGACGACTAATAGAAATGTCTAAACCACAAATTAAACTTTGAAGAATTACTAGTACGCGTGTCTCCCCAAAGCTCTAATACTAAAGATGAGGATCAATGGCAACGGATCTTGAAAAACTAGAATAGGACAAATGGGTATGACAGATAGGAAGTGAAATGGTTGGATTTTGATAGTGAATTTGTATGAATATTACACACTAAGACACAAATACAATTAGGGTTTGAGCTCGAAATAGGGTTCGATCTTGAAATAGGGTTCGAAATAACTTACGAACACTAAATGTTACTCAGGACTCAAATGAGGATTAGATGCGACTCACTAATTGGCTTAAACGAAAGGGTTCACCATAATCTTGAGAATAAGATCGATAAGAGCATGAGAACTATTAAAGAGTTTGATCTATACTTAATAATCCAGCAAGGCTAGTAATGTTAGCTCGAGAGTAGCCTTACTAAAAAAAATAAATAAATAAAGGGAAAGATTCTAGAACGTAGGAATATACCTTTCTATCTATTTGACGTATATTTCCATGATGTTTACAGATGTTACTATTTATAGCAAGTCCCAAACTCTAGTAGCAAATTTGTAAATAATTTACAAGGCCTTAAACCTTAAAGAATTGGGCCTATAAATAAAACAAAAGAAAACATGTACAAGAATACAAAATTGTGTATTTTATAGACAAAGTTGGCATGCAGTCACTCGGCATGTCTTGAAAGGAGTAGTATCCAAACTGGACAGGGTCGACAGTTAGACGTATGGGTTTGGAAAGGAGTCCTTGAAATCTCGCATAGCTTAGCCGAGACACTAGAGAGATCAACTCACAATTACCGAGTTTTAAAGTTAGTCGACAATAGTTTCTCTGTGTCGTGCTGTGTAAAGTGGATCCTACTCTCAGCAACGTGGTCTCTCGGCTACTTAGTCGATGACAAACTTGTTGTTGAGTAGTTATTTTTCTTTCTCTCATCTTTTGGCTTCGGCTCAGCCTTGGCAAGCATTGATCAACATTAGCTTCAAACAAGTCTACTTCAACTTAGATGTAGTTGGAGGCTGATTCCCATCATACATGGTATTTGGATAGTGGTTGTAGCAAGTGCATGATAAGTAATGAAAACATTTTTCAAGACATAGATACATCTGTTAGTTCTAAAGTGAAGCTTGGTAATAGAGAGCTTGTAGCCATTGAAGGGAAAGGTACCGTTGCAATCAAACCAAAGAAAGGTATGCATCTAATCCAAGATGTCTTACTAGTACCAAGTTTGGAAACAAATTTGCTCAGTGTTGGGCAAATGATGGAAAGGGATACTCCTTACTATTCAAAGGAGACTCTTGCACTATATATGATAGGGAGGACAAAGGCAAGGAGATTGCAAGAGTTAAGATGCAACAATAAAGGAATTTTCCCATCTAATGGCACCATAAAACAGAAGTAGCTATGAAAGCAAATCAAGAAGAGTCATTACTTTAGCACAAGAGACTTGGTCATCCCAACTTCTAAGGATTGAAGATTCTACAACAGAAGAACACGATGTCAAGTCTACTAATAAGAAAAGAATCCACAAATATTTGTGAAGGTTACATGCTTGGGAAGCAACATACAAAATCATTCCCTTTAGGTTAAGTATTGAGAGCTAAAGCACCACTGGAACTCATACACACAGATGTGTGTACACCTATGAAAACATTATCCTTTGAGAATTGTAAGTACTTCATCCTCTTTATTGATGACTTTACTAGGATGAAATGGTTTTATTTTATGCATGAAAGATCTAAAGTATTTGAGATTTTCCAGAAATTAAAGAGATTTGTTGAAAAACAAAGTAGATATCATATTAAACAATAAAAAGTGATAGAGGTAAAGAATATATTTCAAATGAGTTCAACAAATTTTGTGAAGATGAAGGAGTCGAACACCAGCTTACAATTGGATATGCACTAGAACAAAATGGTATATTAGAAAGGAAGAACTGTACAATTATAGAAATAGCTAGATCCATGCTAAAAGAGAAGATGCCAAAAATGTTCTAGGCTAAAGCAGTATACATAGCAGTCTATCTACTCAATAGATGTCTAATTAGACTAATGTAAGATAAAACGCCTATTGAAGCTTGGAGTAGACGAAAGCGATTAGCACAACATCTTTGTGTATTTGGAAGTGTTTGCTATGTGCAAATAGTACAAATCCTAGTAGTGAAGAGACATAAGTTGGAAGAGAAGACGGGAAAAGGCATCTTCCTTAGCTATAGTGCACAATCTAAATGATAGAGAATATACAGTTTGAAGACCAAGAAACTTATTATCAGTTGGGATGTTAAGTTTGATGAAAGTGTTACCTAGAATTGGAATGAAGTAAAGGTAGAGAAGCAATGCATGTTGGTGCCAAGTATAGAATGCGCTCTAATATCTAATGACAAAGCAGAGAAGACTCTTAGCATACCTATAACATCAACTTTATCAGGAGAAGGAGAATCATCTTCAGCATCACCTCCTAAAAAAAAAAAGGCTTCTTTTAGATGTATATGCAACATGTAACTTTGTAGCCATAGAGCCAGAGAACTTTGAAGATGCAATGAGACAAGACGTATGAATTACAACAATGAAAGAGAAGATAAATATGATTAGGAAGAATAAAATGTGGGGGCTTATAGATCAATCAATCAATAAGGATGTCATTGGAGTTAAATGGGTTTACAAAGTAAAGACTAACCTTAATGGCTTAATTAAAAAGTATAAAGCTAGGTTTATAGCAAAGGGTTACTCTTGAATTCTTTGAGTAGACTATATTGAGACTTTTGCTTTAGTAGCTTAATTAGACACTATTTGAGCCTTAATAGCACTTGCAACACAAAAAGACTAGAGAATATATCAGCTTGATGTAAAGTTATCATTCTTGAATTGCTACCTAGAGGAAGGCATTTACATTGAGCAACCTATAGGGTTTGTGGTCAAAGGTCAAGAAGACAAAGTCCTCAAATTAAAGAAGGTACCATATGGCCTTAAGTAGGAACTACGAGCTTAGTATAGCAGAATTGATTAATATTTTGTTCACTAAGGATTCAAGAGAAGCTATAATAAGGCTACTCTTTTCATCATTATGTCCTTATACGTAGATGATCTCATTTGTACAAGTAACAATAAGCGCAAGGTTCAATTGTTCAAAGAAGAGATGATGAAGACCTTTGAGATGATAGACTTGGGGTTAATGTAATACTTCCTTGGTATTGAAGTTTATTAAGAAGATAATGTGATATTCATTCACCAATGGGAAGTATATAGAAAATATATTGAAGAAATTTAACATGATTAACTATAAAGCAATGACTATACCATTAGCAACAAATGAGAAGATGTAGAAAGAGGATGGATCACAAGTAGCAGATGCATCCAAGTACAGAAGCCTCATAGGAAGCTTATTATACCTAGATATAATGTATGCCATAAGCCTTTTGTCAAGATTCATGCAAAATCTTACTCGATGTACTTTAGAGTAGCAAAGCTAATACTATGGTACTTGTGAAGTATTAAAGACTATGGTATATAATACAAGCAAAGAAATAACTCCAGATTGATAGGATATATGGACAGTGATTAGGTAGGATCTGTTAATGACATGAAAAGTACATCAGGTTATGCATTCAATCTTAGATCGGGAGTATTTTCATGATCATCAAAGAAATAAGAGATAGTTGCACAATCATCAATTGAAGCAGAGTATATTGCAGCAATAGCAACTGCTAATTAAACAATATGGCTTCGAAGATTACTAGAATGCATGGGTAAGCTTCAAAGAGATCTAATTATCATATTATGTGACAACAAATCAGCTACTGCAATGGCAAAAAATCCAATACATCATAGTAAAATGAAGCACATTGTAATCAAGTATTATTTTTTTGTGAGAGGCTACCATTAACAAGGAAATCAACATGAATCATTGTAAGATAGAAGATCAACTAACATACATTTTCACCAAGGCACTTCTACGAGTAAGGTTTGAGATGCTATGAGAAATACTTGGAATTATACCAAAGTACATCAAGGAGGAGTGCTAAAATTGATGGATTTGGCCCAATTTAAGTCCAAGTCGATCACATCAACCATTTTCTAGGAGAAGTATTGGGTGGAGTTCCTAGAAATGTTAGTTTAGATATTTAGATGTAATATTCTACAAAGTAGTTATAATATTCTAGATGATGATTGAAGTCTTCTAGACAATAATTTATAACCGTTGGATCAAAATGATCTATACCATTGATTGAGGAGGAGAATGCCTATAAATAGGTAATCCTCCCTTAGTAGTAAGAAAGTCATAAAAATTAAGAAATACATAAATACTTCTATCTCAAAATACTTTTTGCTTTATTACCTTATTTCCTATAAACCATTTTAAATTTTAATAATTTTATAATTCAATGTCATTCTCTTATTTTCTATTCTATTATAATCAAATAACTTTCTAAATGCTAACACAATCATATCTATGATTGAATCTTCTCTAATAGGAAAGTATATCAACATATCTAGTTAATTAGATAGGTATCTCTTAGAAACAAGTGTACATCTTTATTAAATAGGCCTAGGGCTTATGCATAAAAAATGCGTATCAATAGGTTGAATGGTGGTGAATTGAGGTGGCCAGCGTTGAGCATTCCTATATGTTGTGAAATAATAAGTCCTTATGTAGATGTTCTTACTAGCCTATGTGGTAGTTAATACATATGGCTACCTAATAGATAACACATATTATGTTATGGAAGTAGATAACCCATACCCCTACGTGGCAAATAGCATGGATTTAGTGTAATTGAAGCATACGATCAATTAAGATGCTTCGGATAATAATCTAAAATAAAGGATACTTATCCTTTTGATTTACACTGGAAATCTAAGAATGAGCTTCAGTAGAGCGTCTAGGAAACAAGGGACATTGTAATGGTTATTATGAGGCATAAAGCATTGCATCACTAATATCGATATGTGATTACATTTTATGTATGTTAGTCTATTATGTTTTGTTTACTTGATTGTTAAGTTGTATATTTTAATATATTTTACTCACTTAGGTTTAAAGTGAGATGAGGGTTTTAGTTTTCTAACGTTAGATACTGAAGCATAGACTTAAAGACTAAGCTAAGACCATAGGATGTAATGGAACACTAAAGAACTACTATTTAAACATAGTCTTTTGTTTTGTTTTGCTTTTTAATTTTATTGCCTAATAAATATTGTCTTTTGTTTAAGTTTTGTACATTGATCACTATGAAGAATTGTATATAATGTGTAACCTATACAGTGTTGTGTTATAATCTGTTGTGTAATCTTATGAGTTAGGTATGCAAATCCTTAATATCGGTCCTAAAAGGACTTAAGTGTTAGGCAGGTGACAAGATTCAAGGTTGACATGTGATGGTTAGGGATAATGCTATGAGTTGAGTATACTCCCATGGTTTATGGGTGGTTAAGTTGATGAGTTTTGATGAGATACTCTTGATGGGTAGATCTATTTATTGAAGTTTCTAAGATGATATATATATATATATACTGAGAAGGTGATAATCGATTTAGAAACAAGTTTGACATCAGCTTTTGTGGATATTGTTTATTATGATTTTTGTGATATTACATTAAAACTCCAAAAGGAGTTAAATGTTATTCGTGAATTGTGACAATTAGGTGGTGATTATTACATTTAAAGTTGAAAGCAATAGCTACTAGATCTTGAGCATCAATAAGTTTGCAAATTGTTGAAACATCAATTAATTTATGAGTTGGCAGTAATTATGAAAACAAATACAAGTTGAAACTTTTCTTAACCTTATTCTTATTTAAAGGATAGTGTAGCGATTTGCCTTTTAGGTATCATATTTAATTTGTACAACACAATAAACAACAAATGTAAGTGGATACCTAAATCGCGCTGATGGTTACATAATGGCTCATAGTATTGCTATATCACATTGCTTGAGGGTTTTTGAGGCATGCCAATAAATAACCTCTTAGCCTCTACCTCCATTTAGTGTGTCTTTTCTTTATATCTTGTCTAGTTTTATTTCGTCATTTCTGTTTTTTTTTTGCCAAACGTAATGTTTGAGAGAGAAAGTAAAAATAGGTGTAAATATTCATTGGAGGCACTATTGGGGATAAAGAAATCCGATCCAATTATGAAACCTACATATATAGCACGCATAAGGGTTTAATAGGTGCATATATCTTGTAATATGACTTGTAGATTAATTCTCTATTCAAAGGGGATGTCATATTAATTTCTCCTTCGTTTCATCATTGGCAGCTCTAGATACAAGATACACATGATATAAATATATAATATAGTTATATAATATAAATGTAAGGCTGTGAGTTGACATTAAGTTATATATACATATGTATATTTATATATATAAAGAATGGAAGAGAAATGTGGAAAATCCCAACGAAATAAGTTAACATCGATCCTTCATTAATGTTTATATAGATTTGTCACTTAAGTCCAAGAGCAGATTACTCTAATCCGTTGTCACCACTCTTCTCAGTAGAGGATCCAATCTTGCATACGCAGGTCAATTTATCATAACAAGTTGCTGTACCGCCCTTTTTACATGGAAAATCTGTGCAATCTTTGTTGGACTTGCATGGTTTTATCAGAACAGTTTGGCATGAAATAATGCAAAAGGCTGAAATTAACGGGGAATAAAAAAGAGAGAGAATTCATCAGAACTTAACAGTTATGATTCAGAAATTTAGTGAATAAGAAAACATACAAAACATAACAAGAAATATCACGGTTAAAACGATAATAGAACGCGATTCTCGGTGATTTCTGTAATTTGGATCAGTAGAACAGTAAGAAAGAAATGATGGTTTCAATCCATGGATGATAGTTTTTGAGGACTTTATAGTTGAAGGTTTATGAATAACATTTGATATCTTTGAACGGATAATATAGATTTGGTTGGTCAGTTAATTTATTTTCTGGAATTTCCTGATATATGCTTAACAGGAAATTGGTGTATGGCTGGGAAGTTAACTATGTGGGACTCTTTTGATTTGGGAAAAAAGTAGTGCCACTTGGGCGCAAAAAATAGTTGCTGAGAGAGCCACATGGGGACAGCAAATTTTTGTTCACTTTTGGGGAGAAAATTTGTGATATCGACATTTTTTCATTACTGCATGGATGTTGGTGGAATAATGGCTCGTGAAGGACTTGGTTTTTTCCCTTGACTGCAGCTAAATGGAGCGGTATCCTTCCATCTTCGTCTCGCTCCATGCAGATGCTACAATCTCCATTTAGATGGAGCTAATTTACGATCCCAAATACAGCAGACAGAAGTAGAGTGAATTTAGAATCCAATTGTAGAATCTTCTTGGTAAGCTTCACGTGACCTTCTATAGCCGCTATGTGTAAGGATTTATCCTTATATCCTGCAACCGCAGGATCCCTAATTTGTGGGTTATGAATTAGGGATATTTCTATTTTCATTTGTTATGGAGAAAATGATTTTTTTTTTTTTGGCCAGCTAGATTTTTTTATGTTATAGAGAAGGGAGATTTAAATCCATCCTATACATATAAGAAAACTATGATCATTTGCATTTTTTTTTTTTTATCAGATACTGAACTAAAGTTATCTACTACTTCAAAGGAATATATGTACATATATATAAGTGCTCATGCACCTAGATTTGAGAATGTGAACCAATATTTTGGCTACTTCCTACTTAGATTCTGTTTATTTGAAGGGTTCATTTGGACCAATTCATTAGTGTTTTTATAGGAAACCCTACTAAAGGCAAAGTGGTTGGACTTTATCCTTTCTATTAGGATTTATGTTAACAATAATGCTTTAGGTTTTATGAATTCATAATATATTCTTCTCTCACATTGGAGGTGATATATACATACAGATGTTCTTAGAAAAGAAGAAAAAAATCCTATTCTAGGAAAATACTATACAAACTTCCTATAATTACTCCTTACAAAATAGCTGCTATTTTACTTAGTCAACAACTTCTATACATAAATGACTCGCATCCATACTCCCCCTCAAGTAGGAGTATAAATGTCCAACATGCCCAACTTGCCAATCACATCATGAAATGCCTTCTTTGAAACTGCTTTTGTAAGAACATCAGCAAGCTGTTCTTCAAACTTTATAAAAGGAAATTGGATAATCTTTTGATCTAACTTCTCTTTGATGAAGTGCCTATCAACTTCAACATATTTAGTATGATCATGTTGTACAGGATTCTGCGCTATCTCAATGGAAGCCTTATTATCACAATAAAGATTCATATACCTTGTATTCTTAATCTCTAAATCTGATAGAACATGTTTAATCTACAGTAACTTACAAATTCCATGTACCATTCCTCGAAACTCAGCTTCTGTACTTGACCTTACAACAACCTTTTGCTTTTTGCTTGTTCAATTTATAAGATTTCCTTCCACAAAAGTAACATAGCCTGATGTAAATTTTCTGGTTGTTTGATCACTTGCCTAATCCACATCCATATATCCTTCGATATTAAAAATATCATTCTTTGAGAAGAACAAACCTTTTCTTAGATAACCCTTCAAGTATCTCAAAATTTGGTACACTACATCCATGTGTTCTTCACTCGGGTGATGCATGAATTGGCTGACAACACTTACTGCATAAGCTACATCTGGCTCGGTGTGGGATAAATAAATTAACCTTCCTATTAACCGTTGGTAGTGCCCTTTATCTGTTGGGACTTGATTAGGAAAAATTTCAAGATTATGATTTATTTCCATGGGAGTTTCAACTAGTTTACATGCTAGCATTCCAATTTCAGTCAAAAGGTCAAGTATGTATTTTCTTTGAGAAAGAGCAATTCCTTGATCTGCCCTTACTACTTCAATACCCAGAAAGTATTTAAGCTATCCTAAGTCCTTCATTTCAAATTCAGTGGCCAAGTAATCTTATAGAAGCTTCATTTCTTCATAATCATCTCCATTTAGAACCATATCATCTACATACACAATTAAAGCTGCCACTTTCCCTTCTTTGTGTTTTATGAACAAAATATGATTTGTACCACTTTTTTTATAACCAAAAAATTTCATTGCTGTAGAGAACCTCCCAAACCAAGCTTTAGGTGATTGCTTGAGCCCATATAATGATTTTTTCAGTTTGCAAACTTTATCTCTTTTTGATGAATCAAGTTTTACACTTAGCGGTAGCTCCATATATACCTCTTCCTCCAACTCCCCATTAGGCATTCTTAACATCAAATTGTTTTAGAGGCCATTCTTGATTTGCGGTTATAGAGATAAGAATGCAAACTGTATCTAGCTTGGTTACTAGTGCAAAGGTCTCTTGGTAATCCATCCCATATTTTTGTGTATCACCCTTTGCGACTAGCCTTGCTTTATACCTATCAATGTTCCCATCAACCTTGAGTTTTGCAATGTAAGCCCATCTACATCCAATTGCTTTCTTTCTTTCAGGAAGTGAAGTGAGTTCCCATGTGAAGTTCTTTTGCAGAGCTTCCATCTCTTCATTCATTGCCTTAGTCCATCTTGGATCATCTAAAGCTTCCTACATATTATTACGAATAGACACACTGGATAATTGGTTAATAGCAAGTGCATATATTTTAGACAATTTTTTAGTGGAAACATAATTATTGATTGGGCATTTGACATTAGCTTTAAAATCAGTTTCATATTGTTTCTTTGGAATACCTTTGTTTGATCTTTGTGGGTACCTTGGAATTAAATTTTCAGGAGAAACAAGAAACTCATCAGTAGAATTATTAGATAGTGGACTTGAGGTTACTTGGGAGTTCTAATTTTAGATATTCTGAATAGACTCTTCAGTTAATGGTGTTAAAGTAAGAAAATTTGTACTATTGGGTTGTTCTTCCCCATGGTAGTTGTTGTCCTCATTGTTACTTCCATTCAACACTTGATGACTAAATTCTTCCAATTCTAAGAAGTTAACCTTTTCATCTAACTCTATGTATTCTTCTATATTTCTTTTCATGCCTTGCAACATGTTCTCTTCGCCACCATTCTCCGCCTGAAGGGAAGATGTAGAAGCTCTCCTTGAATAAAATGGTTTTGATTCCTGGAAAGAAACATCTAAGGATATATGTAACTTATGAGTATGAGGATCATAACACTTGTACCCTTTTTGAAATTTTAAATAACCCACAAAAACACACTTTTTCACACATGGATTAAGTTTAGTTCTCAAGGTTTTAGGGATATGAACATACATCATGCACCTAAATACTCGAGGTTTAAGGTTTGGAAGGTGAGGAATGGAAAGTAAAGATTGCATTTTCTGTAGAGGTGTCTGAAAATTCAAAACCTGAGATAAGGAGCAATTAATGAGATAGATAGCAGATTCTATGACCTCGCCTTAATAAAATTATAGCATGTTCATCCCAAAGAGAGAAGCATGAACTACTTCCAGTATTTGTTTATTCCTTCTTTTTGCTAAGCCATTTTGTTGTGGAGTATAGGTGTAAAAGGTCTGATGGTGAATTCCATGCTGACTCAAAAAATTCCTAAGAGAGGCATCCATAAACTCCATAGCATTATTCGTTTGCTAAACTTGGATTCGTTTCTAATACTGAGTGCTCACCATGTAACAAAAATCTTGAAAAGCTTTACAAACATCACTTTTTTATGAGCAATGATATCCAAGTTATATGTGTGCATTCATCAATAAATGTAACAAAATATCTAGCTTTAGATAATGAAGGAATTTTTGTAGGTCCCCATACATCCGAATGTACATCTACAAATAGCTTAAACTTTTATCTAAACCAGGTAAATAAGGAACACAATGGCTCTTTGCTAATTCACAAACATTACAGTGAAAATCTAAATAATTTAATTTTGAAAAAAGGTGAGGTTGTAATTTCCTAAGATATCCAAAAGAAAGATGACCCAATCATTGGTGCCATAGCTAGATAGTTGTTCTATTGTGTTCTTGACTACTAGTTTGATGTGCTTAACTGAACTTTTATCCTTCATTCTTTGTTAACTGCAAGTAATACAATTTTCCTTGTTTAACACCATAACCAAGAGTCTTTCTGGTCAAAATATCTTGAAAAACATAGAATGAAGGCCAAAAAGTTATAGTAAAATTAAGGGTAGTAGCAATTTGTCCAATCGGCAACAGATTATTTTCAAGAGATGGCATAACTAAAATAGAATTCAATATAAGAGTATTAGACAAGGTGATAGGTCCTTACCTAACAAGAAGACAGGCAATACCATTAGCCATTGAAATAACTGATTGAGGAGAAGGGTAGATATTCTATAATTAACTAGAATCTCTAATCATATGATCAGATATACCTATATCAATAATCTAGGTATTATTCGTAGAAATTGCAAAGAGAGCATTTGCCTTACCTACAATACATGAATGAGCAATATTTGCCATAGGTAATGATTTTTTCTCATCATTGTATTCCGCTTCATTTGTAGCTATCACCATAGCCTTTCCAACAACCTTCTTTCATGGTTTTTTAGAAAAATCCCATCAATCAAGATAACTAATGAGTGCATAACAACGTTACTTTAAGTGACTTGATTCACCACAATGATCATACATAGGATTATTAGACTTTCTAGTAGATTGATTTCTATGATTCTTGACATGACCAGATGATAATCCTTGTTGAGTTTGAGTAGCTACCATAGTTAAGTGTTTAGGAATTGGGCGAGGGTCTCCCATTGTTTGTCTTTGTTGATACTACTTCCTTACATATGCATATGTGCTTTCCAAATCTAGTTTTGGATCTTTTCATAAAATTTCTCCCCTAACTTGATCAAATTCAGAATCGAGTCCACTTAGAAAAATATGAACTCGAAGTCTAGCCATTATTGAATGTAATTGGACTACTCCTTCAACAAGTTCATTATAATATGTGGATAATGGTCTACCATCTTGTCTGATAGAGAAAGATTTTTTATTTAATTCAAAAAGACGAGTCTCGTCAAATCCATCATAAAAAGTTTTTGATACAACCTGCCATATTTCTTTAGCCATTAGGAGATGAATAAATCGTTGCATTAGCGATGGACTTATTGAGTTAATAAGCTAACTTTTTACTCTTTGATTTTTGGTAACCCATGTCCTAAAATTAAGGTCTTTAGGTACAGGTTTTATTGCTACTTTGGTGAGTGTATGCTCCATTGCGCATCTTCATAAATTAAGACCATAATGAATAATTAGTCTCATCGAAAATAATACTTATAGGAAAGGCAGAATTATCTTGTTAAATAATAATTGATGTGTTATTTGTTGTTGTTGGAATAAGAGATCCTTGTTGTTTCATTTTTTTTTCGAGTATGAGTTTCAAGGAATAAGAATTTTAGAGCAATTTGGTTAATTTTGACACCGCTCTAATACCATGTTAATAATAATGCTTTAGGTTTTATGAATTCAAAATATATTCTTCTCTCATATTGGAGGTAATATGTACCTATAAACATTCTTGGAAAAGAAGAAAAGAAGAAAAAAAATCTTATTCTAGGAAAATACTATACAAACTTCCTATAATTACTCCCTACAAAATAGCTGCTATTTTACGTAGTCAACGACTCCTATACAGAAACAACTCATGTCCATAATTTGCTCATTCAAAGGGATGAATCCCTTCAAGCATATATACCCATTAAAAATGATAAACCATTTTGCTTTTTCCTTTCCTTTTCTTTTCTTTTTTTGTGTGTTTTTGGATAATTAGTTGCATAAGTTCCCCATTCTTTCCTTATCTTATATTCTTCTTCTTGTAGGCATATATTTCTATAATATTGTTCTCTTTTATGCTAGGAGTAAGTTAAGTAAGCGAAAAAAAACAAAAGAAGAAGAATCCATGTAGACTTGTTATAAATATTTTTAAAGTTTTTCGATATAAAATATATAAGCTAGTAGTCTTGATGGGATAGAGTATTGGTAGCAATAAAGTGTTGTAACTCATCTTAATACATGTGTAATAGGATGCATTCAAAGTATCAGATGATGTGATATTTCCACTATATATAAGAAGAGTTGCAATGCTTCCTAAAAAGTATCTTATAAAATACTTCATAACTATATATCCAAACAAGAGATTTAGGTTATGGAATTTGGTATTTTCTAGTATGTGATTAAATTCCATTTGCAAGTGAATTTTTAGAAGGTAATTAATCTTATAATTTTACAAAAGGTTACTATAAGTTCCTTCTTTTATTTATATAAACCAATAGTGATGTTTGATCTATATAGCCATTTCATAATTTGAATTCTTTTTATGTATAAATATAACCAGAATTAGATTAATTATGCACTTTTTTTTTGTAGTCTCTTATTGACACTATTGACATCAAAAGTGATCTTAAAAGAAGGATAACTTGTTTAACAAAGAATATTATTTTTATGAAGTATGAAGTAATTCATGTATTTAAGGCTATGCCCTTAGTCTAAATGCAATAAAAGAAATAACAACACAAAAATCTACCAGTGTGTTGTGAACTTAGTCATGCATGGTTAAAAATAAATATGGAGGAGGTACCACTTTGGAAATTCAATAATGATAATTCCATACATGGCATTGTAAGGTTTAATAAATCCTAAAGCAATATGAAATATTTACAAATCTTGAATCTTAAGATGGAGCATCTGTTCAACATAAAAAGGATTGTGGGACTTATAATACTTGGAAAATGAATATAGGCATAACTTACCATTGTTGAGTGATAGGCAAGATGATATTTGATGCCAAATTGAGTAGTACTCCAAAGAAAAAGGGAGAATGGATATTTTCAAAGAGAAACTTAAGGTAAAATATGTATGGAATTTTTTTATGAAGTGAAATTAATGAAATTTAGTTGGTGACAAAAATATGGAAAGGATTTTAAAACATATTCAATAATGTTGACCTGCTTCCACATTATCTTTGGAAATCAATTGATTACATTCATAACATGGCACAAAAAGGATTTATGGTTTGCTTTCCATACTTGATTTTAGAAATGAAATACTTTAGAAATCAATCATTTGATTTTATAGTATGTAACTTGATCACTTAGATCCTTCGGGATTGAGTCTTCAGGTGGTACTCTTTATGTGACCTTAAAAAATTAGATACTATGAATTCCTGGTAATGCCATTTAGCTTAAGTAATGCACCTTTAACATTTATGGACATGATGGATGGTATTTAAGGAGTATTTAGATGATTTTGTTGTTGTCTTAGTTGATGATATTTTGATGTATGCCTAGAATAAAGAGGAGTGTGCTAAACATTTGATAATGAGATTACAAACCTTGAAAGATAAATAATTATATGCTAAATTTAAGAAATGTGATTTTTATCGTGAGCAAGTTGCCTTTCTAGAACATATTACACCGAGTCTAGAATATTTATAGATCTTGCAAAAGGACATGTAGTGATAGAATGGAACGGACCTAAAATAGTTAGTGAGGTAAGAAGTTTTCTTGGTATGGTAATTTACTAAGAAAATTTCTACAGCAATTCTCTAAAATAACAATGTTGTCAACACAACTAACTCAAACAGGAGTTAAGTTTGTAAGGACAAACAAAAGTGAACAGAGTTTCCAAGAGTTCAAAAAGAGGTTAGTTGTAAGCCTTAAAATTAGCAATTCGAGGTTTCGATCGGTTGAAAGACCCGATCGAGTCTACACTATAAAGTAAAGCTAGAAATATTAATAAAATAATCCCGTAAGTTTGAATTTAAAAAAATAAGCAATAAAATAAAAGAATATAAAAATTCCAAATTTTAAGTGTATAACTCGTTATTTATCGAAAATGCATAAAATGCATTACGATAATTAACGAATCACTAGAGATAAATTATATGTACACTAAAAATCATAAAATAACCTAAATAATATTTAAGAATATTTATTTATACTATATATGAATTTACATGTATGTAAAAATACGCGTAATTATTTAAAATATGCGTAATGTGCTAAAATCATACTAAATAATTAAAGAAAATTCATAATTAATTAAGGAAAAATAAAGAAAAATCAGGAAAAATAAGGAATAATCCAAATATAGGTCATGGCAGCTGGGAAAAATAAGAAAAAAAATCAGCCAATTAAATTAAGACAACACAAAAGCCAAAAATTAAGGGATAGGGCAATTGTCTTGTTTAATTTAATGCACAATAATTACACTAAAGCTCTATAAATAGGGAAAAAAATTCAGAAGCTCATTTGGATAGTTAGAAATCGGAAAAAATTAAGGAGAGGCGAAAATTGAGAGAAAAACCTAAGAAAAAAAAAAGAAAAGGAAAACTGTGCAGTTAGGGCCACAAAGGAGAACCCAGATCTGACAGACAGCTGGGAGTGGACAACCACCACCACCACATGGTGGTGGCAACGCCCAGTTGGGCCGACACACAGTGGCCGGAGTCATCCAAATCGGTGAGTTCGATTTCCAGCCCGATTTTGTATAATTTTGAAAAAATAGTAAATATTCTTAGAAAATCATGAAACATATTATTCTAGAATATTTGTGTATTTAGTTTTTAGAAAAAATATTATTTTGATGAAAATAAGTCTCGTGATATAGGGTTCTTAAGAAATCGTGCAAAATCGAGCATGTTTCGATTTAGAAATAAATGACCTTAGGAGTGTAGTTTCGAGCCCAAAATTTTTGTGTAAACCACTTAGATGATATAGAATAGTGCTATGAAGCCCGTTTTCAAAAATTAATTTTTGAAATTTTTAGATAATTTTTAGGCCTTAAAATAAGGCATAAAATGGGTAATTTAGGTTTAATAAAGTAATTAGATGGTTAATTACTGATTTAGTGAATAAGTACATGTTTTAGGATGTTGAAATCTGATGGAGTATGATACTTGTAACATTTAGGGTGTTAGATGTAATTATTAGGTTAATTATGTAGTAAATGAGTAATAGGAAAAAAATAGTAAATTTTAAGTTAATTTTGGAAATTAGGGTAATTAGGAGTAAATCTGATTTAGGATGAATTTAGAAATGATAATTGGTGTTTAGAGATGATAATTAGAGTGATAGAAATATTAGAAGTGTATTATATACATAAAAGGTAATAATACATAATATGTAATTATTAGAATATAATAAATAGAAAATATTATAATAAAAATTGATATTTTGATAATAATAAAAATGTACAATAAATCTGATACGAAACTTGAATTTATGTAATTATATGAAAAATGTAAAAATTTCCCACATTAGGAGTGAATTTGGTACACTAATACGGATTTAAGTATACCGGGTAAAATAAATACTAATTAGGGGTAATGATAGTATTTAGGAGATCAGGAAATAATGTGATTAATTTCACATTATGGGTTGAAACAAATTTCTAAGGTTGAAGTATAAAACACTACATAAAAATTGAACTAAAACCTAATTTAGAAATCGATGCGAAAACCGAACCCGAACCTAACCCCAAACCTAAAATAATTGTAAAAGACTTAAGGCCTAGATAATTAGGCATATTAAACCCTAAACAAAACATAACAATAAGTGTTATAGGATAAAATGAACCTATAATAATTATATGAAAAACTGAAACCACGTTTGTGTTATAGGGATGATCGGCGATGGCCTAAGTAAATCGGACCTCGAGTGAGTGAGCGAGGAGTCAAGGTAAGTTGGGATTAATACAATGTTGTATTTTGGGAGGCTTGAGATTATGTTTGGTTGTGCTTGTTAAATAGTTGGATGTGTGCATGTGCATGATTATGGGTAATGCTATGATTTTGTTTGTTGTTCTAGCATGTATTGTATGATTTGTATAAAATGATTGATCACCCTAAACTGGACTTAATCAAATATACAACCAGTAATCATAATCGGACATGCATGGCAACCCGTTAGGGGAACTTAGGACTCTCCGGCCAAATACCGACCCTTTTGAAAGAGATAGCGCATGATTGCAAAATGGTCACATCTTTATCCTTAGTCGAACTAAGTGACAGGAGAGGAGGTCGCGGCGAGGGTGAAGACAATGGTTCGAAGGTAGTTGAGGGAGGAGCGAGGTCTCCATTACATAAGCCTGGGTTTGGTTGTGAGCTGTTGCATTAATGGCAACTCCTCAACCCGGATTAGAGCGGGCGCAATTTCTTTAATCTCATGACGGGCCGGACAACGTCGTGCGATGGCATTTGCTTGCACATGCATTGCACCTAATAAGTTGATTGAAAACCTTGTTGTGTTTATGGTATAGTTTTAAGTCCTCTATCCTAACTTGCTGAACTGTAGTTGCTTACATCCCTATAGACGTTGTACAAGTGCTGGCTAAAAAGTGGTAACAACTACTCTGAAGCTAGCAACTGCTGGATCTTGGGGAGTGAGGAAAAATATTGAAAAATCAACACATATTTTGTTACTTTTCATTTCTGAATAATGTATAACTAGGAAATATGTTACGGAGAATTATTATAAACTTTAATTTCAATAATTGAATTATAGTGTATATATATATATTTCCTCACTTTCTTAGGTAAATGATTTATTTAAATTACAAACTGTTTACTTTAAAGCGGGTTAGTCATGGACGCCTTGTGTAGATCAGGTCTAAGATAGCGGTTGTAAGACCAACTTCTATCTTAGGATGGTTTATATGGCGGGGCTGTTACGACTCCGCTGCTTCGGGGCGTGACATTGGTTAATCACACTTGCGTTAACAATTCCCAGTAGAAAACATAGTTATATTATATATTGTGATACTTTTAGAAGCAACATTAAGAGTATTTTGATGTAGAACAATAAAATTATTGCATATGCTTCTTTATAGCTACGACTTTATGAGTAGAATTATTCCATACACAGTCTTAGCTATTAGTACAAAGAAGTAGGGTTTTTTTTTTTTTTTAATTAAATGTCTGAACAAATGTCCAATGGAGCACCCTTAAGATTTCTCTCTTTCTTCTTTTTCCTAATTTATACACAACACATGCAATTACATGTGTTGTAAAATATAACCATAATCATATGCATGTTCTATAATATTACATACTTGAAATTTCGATGGTGGTTTACTATAAGAAGTTTCTATCACTCGAGTCTCGTAATTGATATAGGATAATTTAAAATCCTATCTCCTTGGTTGATAAAATTTGTATAGTTAAGGAGGAAAACATTTACCAATTCAAAATTTTATTCCTTATTTTGAAATCCAACATTTAGTAATTTGATCAATGATGTTAAATACAATAAATTAAATCAATTAGTTAAATAGTATTAGTGTTTATGTAAATCTAGATTACTTATTAGAAAAATATTTATACTTAAGCGATAAAACCTTATTTCACAAAGTATTAACCATCCTTAGTTCATCTATACTATATTCATTTACATTAACAATATCACTAACAATGCATATGATACAATGAAAGTTTTAGTTTACCAAAAACAAAAACTTGAATTCGCATTAGTAATTGTCAATGCACATTGACGTATATTTACCATAGTATGACTCTATAGAGTAATTAATTATTAATGGGAGTTGGTATTAATAAGAATTGAAACATATAATTAATGATGAATTTAAGAAACACAATAAATTAATCATTCAAACTTTGGATTCTTTAAAGAGAAATTGATATTAATATAAATTGAATTAATAAGTAATGATAAAAGAAAAATATTTGGTACAATCATCCATTGATCATTGATATTACTAAGTTAGATTATAAGAGCATCTTATTTAATATCTTTTTTTTTTCCTCTTATACTTTGTAGAGGTAGTTAATAGAAGTTAAAAAAGACATCAAGGCACTTGCTTTTGAATAATGTAGAAGATACAACTTATTAGTTGTAGAAGTAGGAGTTTGATTGGGGTAGTTACGTATGTGCTGCATGAGTAGTGCATTACACATGACTTTAAAGAAATGAATCAAAACTATTACATGAAGGGATGATTAGGTAAGATTGAGATAAGGAAGAGGAGGAACAGGTAATCTTAGTATCTCAAATGTACAAGTGATGGACAAGACAACCTTAGGGGACCTTAAACATTCATCTTATAACTTGAGAGAGTAAATCAATTCTTTATTTGAATCGCTTATTTGATCTTAGAGAATAGAGGTTTTGTAGAGTACTATTATTTCTCTATTCTCTCAAAGTGTTGCAAATGAGGAGAAATGGCTGGGTATTTATAAGGACTTAGGCAAGATGGCATCGGTCAAATAATTTCAGTGATTAACGGATGAGATGGAACTTACTCAATTCATGGTTATCTTGAATGAGCTAGCCGATAAGCCCAAGGCTAATAGCCTTCCTCATGAGTACGTAAGCCTACCTAAAAAGGGTTGAATGCGGACAGATCGGTTCAATTATCTCTCTTCTAAGTCCACCAAGTCAATTTTTCTTGAATCATCCCAATATAGACCGAGCTTTTTAGACCCTAACATCTAGCCCAAGAAGTCAGACCTAAATAAATATTGAGCTTCACTTAATAATTAATATAACAATTTTAGCTATTTACATTTTGTCCCCTGACCAAAATTTTAAGATGGAATCTAAGTATTTTGTGCATCAATTGCTTACTTTGAATAACTAAGTCATTACTTAGTGCATGCGTATTATAAATTAGCTACATCACTGCCTAATACACTCACATAGTTGAAAACCTCATATAGTGCTAGCGTTGCGACTTCATTCATTATATGCTTCAGTAAGCAAGTTTGTAGCATCATTTAATTATGCGCATTACTTTTGACATGTAAGAGTGTTATTGCCCTCATGGCAATATATATTAAATAAATATTCTTCAATGGAGCCTTACACCATGACTTCTCATGTCAAGGTTCCATCAAAATAAAGATGCTAGACTATTCAATCACGAGTTACTTCGTCAAATTAGTTTCTCGTGCCATTCTCATAGAATAAAAAACTAAGACCTTCTCATTATTTCTTCAAGTTAGCTTCTTTTTATTAATTGAGCCACTCATTGCAATTGAGTAAGTCGCTTCTTTTTTTTTTTTTTAAACTATTATAATGAAATTCAGAATGTGGAATGAGGCCATATATGATACCAGAATCTGCTATCCCCTTCACTAATCGAGATGAAAATAATAACTCTTAATCTTTTTCAAATTCTTTAGTTACCAAATATATCTCAAAATCTATATATTGTATGGCAAATTGGTTCATTAATAAATCTTTTTTTTTTCTTTTAAGTTTATCGAATTATCCATCTCAAACTTTAAAAATATCATAGCATAAATCTTCAGAACTCTTCTATGAATATCCGGTTACTAAAACATCATTCATAATACCTTCACAAAATATTCTGGTACATATCATATCTCATTCTAAATATAAACATATCTTCCAAATCTACCAACTTCCAAGATTAAATCACCTTCATATCTTTTTTTGCATCTTTGTAGCTAACATTTATATATAATAGTTGCTAATTTTTTCTTTGTACTCCATAATTGCATCGTTCGAACTCTAGTCTTTGATTTACGAACTCAAATGAATTAATGCTCGAATTGCGATATTCCTTTGAAGGAAGCATTGAGCAACTTCAACACTAATCAAGTCAGATATTTTCCGAGCCATGTGGTTATAAGAACTTCATTCTTTTTCTTGTTTCGTAATTCTTGATAATTTCCGGTGGAATCCACCGTCATGATCCTCTATAATCCTTTTTTTTGTTTTTTTAATCATACATCATGTTCAATTGATCCCATGATTTCTAGTGAAGACTCCAAATACCGCTGGTGTATGAAATGTTTCCAACGCGAAGTAGTGCACCATGGTTACTCGTTTCTCGATGGCCTTTTGTGACAACATCGGCAATAGTAACGGCGTGCTTGGTCTTTATTATTAACAATCTTTTATTTTTTTGTCATATCGAATTAATATTCCATGACCCTTTATCAAAAGTCTCAAGATATTACTTACGTGGAAAAATATACTGTGTGAAATCATTGGAGTGCACCCCGTGTTTGAAAAGTACTTCTGACTCCTCATTGTAAAATATTCCACCAAGCATTAAGGCAACCACTTGATCCAGTGGAGAAAAGTGCAACTTGCATATGAATGAATGAAGACTAGATTATGGTGCTAAACTTTCAGCATTGGTTCTTTCTCCTTTTTTTTTTTTTTTTCTCTTTTTAGTTCCTGGAATATCACTAATACTGGCATAGTACAATTTCCCATGGAGAAGATGATGTCCAGGAAATTGAAAATAATGGAAGAAAAAAAATATTCATGTCAGGATGGACTTTGCAGAGAAAGTAGTTCCCTGGTTGAACTCTATCAAGTGCCTCGTAGATTGCATCTCGATTTCAAGCTGTTATTTTCAGTTCTTTTCTTTTTTTTTTTTCTTTTAAAAAGCAACTGATGCCAACGTTGACAATGGCAACACCAATCTTAGATCCCTTTAGCAGCAGAGATAATTCTTAGCCGAATCGCACTAGGTCCGAGATCTATTATATCATCATACTTTGCTGAATTCTCATATGTAGGTACTACATCTTCTTTGCTGCATATTTACGGCTGTTGTACCTTTCACAATTAACGTGTCCACTAGACACATACACATACATACGCATATTTACACGCATGCATTCTCACATGTAAGTACCACACGTTATTCTTTTAACAGACTGATTTCCTTGTTTTGGTGCCATACGTGTAAGTATCAAAATTTCCTTGCTCTGAATCTTTTTTTTTTCTTTTATTAAATAATTCAAAGTACGCATGCTATAACTTTGTGTCCAGTTGACTTTATCCCACATCCTTCATAATTCTTACATTACATATTATAAGATACATGACTTAATACAATGCATGGCTGTCTAGTACATCGAGGCTCGAGATCAATCCATGCGGAGCGGACACACTCTTTTTTCCATTCTCTAGTCACGGTCTTCTTCTTTTGCTTTACTTGTTTGCTTCAATTTCTCATGTCTTCCCTTTTCTTCTTATTATTACAGGAAATAGAAGAAGTGGCCTTCACGTCTGAAACAGTAACTTTTCGAGTCATACAAACCCTCCTATCGCTTGATGACAATTTAACTCATACTTGCAATAGTGTAATGACTTTTGCAATTTGTTGAATAATAGTTTCTCCTCTTGATATTACACCTTATTAGCAAAAGAGAAGAAGACTAATTCAAGTTAAAGCATAAAGGTAGTGAAGTGGAAAGACTTATTGGTGCATTAAAATAAATGTCTGCCACTCATGCTAGGTTCCTTGGAACAAGTGGTTAGATGAGTCCATCCTTAAAGAAATATTTTTGAAAAAAACCAAACGTTGAGATGCCTGCACAACACCTTGCATTAATGGTAAGCTCTAGTTTATTGAGTGTGAGCCTCATACTAATTCTAGAAATACTGTCAAGGAAATTCAATATTGTGCTTTAGAGTGAGAAGAGAGAGTTACCTCTTTCTAGTACTCAATTTACATTCTTGAAGGAGTTACCCTCTGGATGGGATGATTGGGTGAAATACATCGTGACAAAGTTAAAATATATAGTTCTTTTAAAGAAGACTAGAGTCCTCTATGCTATTATCACTTCTACTTGATTATGGTATCTATATATGAGTGGAATGGACATATAGTGAGCCACCATTTTGCGGTGGTGTATTTAGAGTTTCTAGAGACATTATCTATAAAGATTTAGAATTCAATACCACTATAAGCATGGTGAGACTTCCCCTATTATCTGAATGTTTGCTTCAATTGTTCTTCTTTTCTCCTTTCTTTTTGAATACCACGTATGTCTTGTCTTCTTTACTTCTCTCATCCTTGCAGGTACAGTATTATAATTAATTACTCCTAATCAACTTCAATATCTACTTCAAGAGGCAAAGTAGACTGAGTGGTTCCTTAGTAGGAAATTGACTTCTAACAAGTAAGATTTAAGCATGATAAGTCTTAGCAGGCTTTAAGCGTAGTAAGTGTCACGCCCTGAAGCGGCAGATCGTAACAGCCCCGCCGTGTAAACCATCCTAAGATAGAAGTTGGCCTTACAACCGCTATCTTAGACCTAATCTACACAAAGCGTCAACGACTAACCCGGTTTAAAGTAAACAGTTTGTAATTTCAATAAATCATTCATCTAAGAAAGTGAGGAAATATATATATTCACTATAATTTAGTGATTACAATTATCGTTTGCAATATTTCTCCGAAATATATTTCCTAGTTATTACATTATTAAAAAAAAAACGAGAAGTTCTAAAGTAAAAGCTTAAACCTTAAAAATATATATTCGTTCTTCAATATTTTTCCTCACTCCTTAGGATCCAGCAGTTGCTAGCTTTAGAGTAGTTGTGGCCGCTTCTTAGCCAGTACTTGCACGATGTCTATAGGGATGTAAGCAACCACAGCTCAATAAGTTAAGACGGAGGACTTAAAACTATACCATACATACAACAAAGTTTTCAATCACTTATTAGGTACAATGCATGTGCAAGTAAATGCCATTGCACGACGTTGTCCAGCCCGTCATGAGATTAGATAAATTGCGCCCGCTCTAATCCGGGTTGAGGAGTTACCGTTAATGCAACAGCTCACGACCAAACCCAAGCTTGTGTAATGGAGACCTTACTCCTCCCGCAACTACCTTCGAACCACTGTCTTCACCCTTGCCGCGACCTCCTTTCCTGTCACTTAGTTTGACTGAGGATGAAGAAGGGACCATTTTGCAATCCTACGCTATCCCTTCCGAAGGGGTCAGTATTTGGCCGGAGAGTCCTAAGTTCCCCTAATGAGTTGCCATGCATGTCCGATTATGATTACTGGTCAGATATTTGATTAAGTCCAATTGAGGGTGATCAATCCTTTCATATAAATCATATAATATGTGCCAGAGCAACAAACAGGACCATAGCATCACCCATAATCAAACACATGCACACATTCAACTATAACACAAACGTGGTTTCAGCTTTTCATATAACTATTATAGGTTCATTTTATCCTATAACACTTATTGTTACGTTTTGTTTAGGGTTTAATATGCCTAATTATCTAGGTCTTACGTCTTTTACAATTATTTAGGTTTGGGGTTAGGTTCGGGGTTAAGTTCGGGTTCGGTTTTCGCATCGATTTCTAAATTAGGTTCTAGTTCAATTTCTAAGTAGTGTTTTATACTCTAACCCTACAAATTCGTTTCAACCCATAATGTGAAATTAATCACATTATTTCCCGATCTTCTAAATACCATCATTACCCCTAGTCAGTATTTTATTTCACCCGGTATACTTATATCCTTATTAGTGTACCGAATTCACTCCTAATGTGAGAAATTTTTACATTTTTCATATAATTACATAAATTCAAATTTCCTATCAGATTTATTGTACATTTTTATTGTTATCACAATATTAATTTTTATTATAATATTTCCTATTTATTATATTTCCAATAATTACCTATTATGTATTATTACCTTTTATGTATATATTACACTTCTAATATTTATATCACTCTAATTATCATCTCTAAACATCAATTATCATTTCAAAATGTCTAAATTCATCCGAAATCAGATTTTACTCCTAATTACCCAAATTTACGAAATTAACTTAAAATGTACTATTTTTCCATATTACTTATTTACTACATAATTAACCTAATAATTATATCTAACACCCTAAATGCTACAAGTATCATTCTCCATCAGATTTCAACATCCCTAACATCTACTTATTCATTAAGTCAGTAATTAATAATTTAATTACTTAATTAACTCCAAATTATCCAATTTTTCCATCATTTTAGGGCTAAAAATTAACTTAAAAATTTCGGAAATTACTTTTTAAAAAATGGCTTCATAGCACAATTCTATATCACATAAGCATCCTATAAAAAAAAATTGAGCTACAAACTACACTCCTAAGGTCATTTATTTCTAAACCGAAATGTGCTCAGTTTTGCATGATTTCTTAAGGACCATATATTACGGGGCATGTTTTCATCAAACTAATATTTTTCCTACAAACTACATACAAAATTATCCCATAATAACAAAATTCATTATTTTCTAATAATATTTACTATTTTTACAAAATTACACAAAATCGGGCTGGAAATCGGACTCACCGATCTGGGTGGCTCCGGCCACCTCCGGCCGCCGTGGCCTTGTCGTCCGGCCTAGGCGCTGCCACCACCGTGTGGTAGTGGTGGCCGTCCACTCCCAGCTGCTCGTCTGGTGGGGGTTCCCGTTAAAGGCCCTAATTGCACAGTTTTTTCTAATTTTTTTCTAAACTGAATTTTTTTCTCTCAATTTTTGCCTCTCTCTAATTTTCTCTGATTTATATCTGGCCAAATGAGCTTCTGAATTTTTCTTGCTATTTATAGACAATTTTTGTAATTATTATGTATTAATTTGACAAGACTTTGCCTATTTTCCTTGATTTTTGGCTTTTATGTTGTCCAAATTTTATTGGTTGAGTTTTGTTTTGCTTATCCTGACATGCCACGACCTAATCTTGATTCATCTTATCCTCTTTTGATTTTTTATGATTTTTTCATAATTAATTTATAATTTTCTTTAAGTAATTACGCGTATTTATACCTACATGTAAATTCATATATAGTACAAATAAATATTCCTAAATATTATTTAGGTTATTTTATAATTTTTAGTATGCATATAATTTATCTCTAGCGATTCGTTAAGTACTAGAATGCCTTTTATGCATTTTCGATAAATAACGAGTTATATACTTAAAATTTGAAAATTTTGTAGTCTCTTATTTTATTACTTATTTTCTTAAATTCAAACTTATGGGATCGGTTTACTAATATTTCTAGCTTTACTTTATAATTTAGGCTTGATCGGATCAATCAACCGATCGAAACCTCGGATTGCTTAGTAATGGGGCTTACAGTAAGCCTTAAGTAAGCAAGCCTCAATCGCAAAAGAATTCACATGTATTTATTACTTAATGGAGTACTCAGACTTGCATGTTTATTACTTAGTGGAGAGAGCAACTTTAGCATTCAAAGACGTTGTTAAACATTTTGAAGTTACACAATTAAGGTTGGACCAGCATTACTATTGCTTCGATTTATAATGGAAAACCATAAGATTCTATCGAGCTCTCAGGTAAGGTTCCTATGTGGTGCATTCCAAGGAGCTTGCTTTCCCTACTTAACATGGAGGGTGGCCTGAGTGCCTCTTGAAGCTGACGATACTAATCTAGACTTGGTAGATCTCCATGAAGTAGTTGACATTGCTCTTGTCATTAATGTACTAGTTAAGGAAAGGGAGATGAGATTAATACTTATGTTGGTATGTGACCTACTCAAGTGCATATAGAGGTAAGTAGTGTGTTGTACCTTTAGAATCCCTCCTCCCCTAGTTGCTAACATGTCTTGTTGAGACTAAGTAGCAACTTGAGTGATTGTTCCTTCATTAGAGGGAACTTTATGCTCTAATGAACTTGTTATGCTGTCTTGTTTCATGATGCCACTTAAAGTTTTCTTAGTAGTAGAAATCATTTGAGCATGTTCAAATTATTATGTGCTTTGGAGGAGATGCCTTCATTTAGCAACAATAACAGAAGTAATTATAATTGGCATTCTCGTAGGTCATTGGGCTTATAGCATTTAAGGTTGCTTAGACTCTGTGATCTAGGGAGCCACTTGAAGGGTTGTCATGAACATAAGGCTAATTAGATTGTTATGATCTAAGGAGCTTTTAGAGTCATCTTGCGCATTTGAACAAAGTTTCTCACTTATAGCAATAATATTAAAGCGATCCCTTTCGAGAAGGTATTCGATCATGCTAAAGCAATAATAATAGCATTCATTATCTAAGATCGATAATTTTTTTTCATTAGTTAAGGGGGTATTTCCCACTACTCGACTACCTAGAATTATCTTACTTAGCTACAATAACTTGTAATGCACTTAGGAGGCAATGCTCTTAATAGTTTGCATTATACAAGCTTATCTTTTCATCATGCAATTGGGAGTCCATGCTCTTACCAATTAGCAACAATGTTTGGTTAAGTGTTGCTTAATTGCAGAAGTCACTTTTTGGTGAACTTAATTGAAGACATCCCACGCTTTAAAGTAGCAGTGATGTAAGATGTGGATGTTAGGGTATTACCTAGTCTTAAGGTATGGAAGCCAATATACTAAGGCATTGCTTGGGCTTGAGGGGTGGAAGCCGAGATGCTAGGGCATTACTTAAGTTTGAGGCATTACAAGCTAAGATGCCAGGGCGTTCCTTAGGCCTAAGGCGTAAAAGCAAAGCTATGGTATTTAGCCTCTATAGAAGATGTACTGATAGTATTTTATTTCTTGCGTTTCCCAAAAATAAGTGCTTGTCCCAATCAAATACAAAAACCAGAAATGGAGCACCTATCATTAGAGGAGCACCCCCATTCCATATTAGAAAAGACAAAGAGTTCCAAAGAGTTGATAACAAGAAAATATAAGCTAGAACTACAATTATCCTTAAGAAATTTAAGCAAACGAAGAGTTATAAGTGAATGAGGAAGGTGATACAAATTGGCTCAATTTGTGTACAGTAAAAGAAATATTTGGTCTAGTGATGGATAAGTAGAGGAGATGGCTAACAATGAGTTGATGGAATAAAGGATTTTCTAAAAATTCACCCATGTCCTTTGAAAGCTTTAAACTATTAGGAAGTGGCAAAGAAATAGTCTTGCAAGTAGATAAGCTTGTATCGTAAGAATATCGACAATAAACTTACATTGATTTAACAAAGTTCCATGACTTATATGACAAATTTCAAGACCTAAGAAAAATTTAGTCAAACCTAAATCCTTGATGGTGGAAGCCTCATGAAGATCATGCTTTAAATCATCAATTGTAGCTTGGTTATTTCTAGTAAGAATCATATCATCCATGTATAAGAGAACAACAATGCATCCATCAAAATTAGATTTAGTAAATAAAGAATAATCACTCATGGACTACTAAAAACCTTGATTGAGAAGAACTTGGAAAATTTGTGATTCAACTGTCTTGAAGCTTGTTTTAAACCATATAATGACCTCTTAAGTTTGTAAACTTGATTAGGAAGTGCCTTAGAATATTTTGATGGTAAAGTCATATAAATCTCTTCATCAAGAAAACTATAAAGAAATGCATTGTTGATATCAATTTGATAAAGAGGCTAAGCATCTGCTATAGCAATCGCAATAAGGATTCTAACAGTACCTAATTTAATAACCGGTGAGAAGGTGTCGTGATAGTTAATACCCTCTACTTATGTGTACCCTTTTGCAACTAATCTTGCTTTATACTATTCTATAGAACCATCTAGTCTTTATTTAATTTTATAGACCCATTTGCATCCAATAACTTTCTTGTTAGGAGGTAATTCAGTAAGCTCCCATGTATCATTCATTTCTAAAGCTCTAAGTTCATCATTCATAGCTAAAACCCACTCTTGACACTAGGATGCTTGTGACTAACAAAAAAAGGTTCATAGGTTGTCAAAAAATGAGATAAAGATGCAATATAATTTGATGGATATGAATTCAAAACATAAGTAGAAAATAGAGGCTATGAAGGACAAGATGCAGATGTAATGGTAGATATAGCTATGTAAGAGGAATTAGAAGCATTTAATGAATGTACATAGTCCTAAAGCCATGTAGGAGGCTTTTGAATCCTAGATGATTTGTGAAAGATAGGTGAAATAGAAGAAGCAAAAGGAAGAATTGAAGACTTGGTAGAGTATGGCTAAGGATCGTAGATGTATTAGATGAGATAGCAATGACGTTGAAATTATCAATAGAAGAATCAAGCATATGAGCATCAATAGCTATAGGCTATGTATAGATATCAGGAGTAGAAACATCAACATGACGTAGTAAAATAGAATCAAAGGTCAAAGGATCATGTGCAAGTAATAGAGAATCATCTAGAATAGATGGGGTTTTAAAAGAAAAAAGATGTTCATCAAATGAAATATCTCAGCTAACAAATATACACTTAGAGAGCATGTCTAAGACTTTATATCCTTTGTGATTACTAGCATATCCTAAAAAGATAAAAGGAGTTCCTCTATGACCAACTTTGTCTTTATGAGGTCTTATAATAGTAGCATAATAAACACTTGATCACCCTTAAATGGTCATTAGAAGGTTTAACCTTAAGCAACATCTCATGAGGAGTTTTCTACCTTAGTTTTGACATAAGAATTTTGTTTATCAAATAAGTGGTAATAAGAATGCATTGACCCTAAAAGTGTTTAGGCAAATAAGCATGTAACAAGGCATTAGCAGTTTTAAGGATGTGATGGTGTTTTAATTCAACTTTGTTGTTTTGTTAGGGTATATAAGGGACAAATCTTTGATGAATAATACTAAGATCACGAAAAAGTCTTGGACATGTATGAGACAAAAATTGTTGACCCATATCAAATTTAATAATCTTAGGGACAATAGAAAATTGTCCCCATATATAGCTTTAAATCAAATGGAAAGCCACATGTGATTGATTAGTACTTCTATCAAAAGAAAGTTGATGACATTTAACTTTGTTGCAAGTATCACAAAAATTATTATGTGTATTGAGAGTTTTACATGAATCTAAAAGTTGCAGTTTGGTCAATGGAGAATGCCTAAGTTGGGAATGAATCAAATGAATATTAGAATTACTACCATAAGTACTAGAATTGAAGTAATAGAGTGACTAGAAGGAATTACAAATTGAACAACTAAGGAGTAGTGTTTCATGGCTTCAAAATCTAAAATGTACAACCAATTTAATGCCTTAACAAAAGCAATTGTTTGTTTACTGGTTTATTCCTGAAACATGAAGCAATGAGGATCAATTTGAGTAAGCAAATGGTTATCAATTAAAGCTCGATGTATGGAAAGAAGATTGTGAGTAAAATCAGGTATAAGAACTAAAGAAGAGTTGATGTGGATAGTACCAACTAGTTGCACAAATTTAATGTTTCCATCAAGTAACTTGATTGTAATAAGAGTGAAATGGGCTAACATGATTTGTAGCTCCTAATTCAACGATCCATGAACAATAATTGTTATTAACAACATTAAAGTAAGAATGAGTAGGATGTATGCTAGCAAATTGGATCGTATTCATCATTGCTGGTTTAGTAGATACTTGTTGCTACTCTTTCATCATTTTTAAAACTTTAGCATAGAAATTTTGTACCAACAGAGGATCAACTAAGCTATTATTCAATGATGCTTCAATATGATCATCCAAAGGAATAACTAATGAACTATTGCTAGTGAAAATATAATTAAACACTAACTTAGTCCCTTCCATAATCCTTATCCCTTTATACCACTCAAGATGACCAGTGAGTTGAAAGCATCTATCCATAGTATGATCTTTTTCCCTTTGCACTTATCATTATTACCCTTGTTATTTGCAACTCGATTGAAATTAAAAGCTACTCCATTGGTGCCCTCAAAAGAACATGTACAAAGTGATCTTCTTTTGTTTTTCAACTTGTTGAATAATATAAAAAGCCTTATTAATAGATGGAAGAGGATCTAAAAAATCAAAACCCTCATTTAATCCCATAAAAAATTGAATCAACTTGATTTGCGATTCAAATTCAGTAATTCTCTCTCTAAGATGACAGGTATAATGATTCATTTACCCGTAATCATAAGAAGGAAAAGCTTGCATAGTATGAACTTTATCCCAAAATCTCTTCAACTTATTAAACTAAACTCTAAGCATGTTCAACTACTTTAGATTATTAATCTCATTCTACAATTCGAAAACAAGAGAACCATTAGCTTGTTTGTATTGTTCATTCAATTCTTTCCATAAATCCATTACAAATTGTGCACAGAGAAAATTTTGTAAGAGTTCACTACTCATTAAGTTTAAAATTCAACATCGAACCATATAATCACATTGAATCCGTTGAATATGATCCAGTGATTTCTCATTAGGTCTAGGTACTGATCCATTAAGAAATCTCAGTTTTAGTTTAGCACCTAGTCCCATTTTAATAGATTTGTACAAGGCTATGAAATTTAATCCATTAAACACTATATTTCTTATAGTCATACTCTGATAATTAGGTCTTGAAATGTAGAGAGGATTTGAAATAAATTGATTTACTTGAACAATCTGATTTACAGTAAATGAATCCTAACAGCAGCTAGACAAAATTAATCAGTAAGAAAGAATTGCATGTAATGAAACAGAAGAAGACTGGGATCAGTGTATCACTCTGATACCATATGAAGCTATCAAATGTTCTTTCATGAAGGTAGATGCAAAGGAAAATCGTAAGAAACAGAGAGATGAAGTTGATTTTTTGTAAAACTGTATAACTAACTATTCTTTATAATCTATACAAGTATTTATATTATGTGTTGCAAACTAAAACAAACTATTGACAGCTTAGCTACATATGTCCAGCTTAGCACTATATGTACAAAGAAATAAATAAAATAAGAATAAGTCCTACTATCTATACAATCATCACCTACTATCTGCAACAAGCCCTTTTTTTTTTCATTTTCCCTCCAAACTACAACTCTAAAATCTTTTCCTAACGCACAAAACCAAGAATACTGAAACATCAACAATATGCATGAACTAAAAATCTAGTTGCAGAATAAATAAATAAATTAAGAATCAAAGGTAGAGAGAACATACTAATATCAACTTCCAAAGGCAAAATCCATTAGCTTTTACTATTGTTGTACTATGTTCTACATTAAATAGCAACAACATGTAGTAAAAAACACTATATAAGCACCAAAAACGTAAACTTTAGCATGATGCAATGGCTATGTAACAAGTCAAAGGAATTAATGAGATGCGTTTGAAATTTCAAAGATAATCAAGAAGAGAAATTCAAGTAAATGAGAATTGCAATATAAAGTTATAACCATGGTATGCTTACTGTAATAACTTGTTCAAATTAAAATAATAAAAGAATTATATACAACCTATGTACTTTGTCATGACACATGAAGAAATATAAAGAACATGTTCAAATTTATTTATTTATTTATTTTGATGCATGCCGATAACATTTTTTGGGAGGGAGCTACTATTTTAACTTTTTTCTTCACTGTTTAACTTGTTATAAGGATATATTATTATAAGACATAGGAAAATAAATATGTGACAATGTAATTAGAATACCTGAACATGCTAAGTACTAGCAAGAAAAAAACTTGTGTATACCTTTTTCATCTTTTATAATAGTCATTATCGTAGCAAATGGAAATTAAGGAGAAAAAAAATGATTATATATATATGTGCACACAAATACCTTAGACTCTATGTAGATTTAGGTGAATGAGTCTTATTTCATCATTATAGAGGTTCTCACTATTGATAATTTGAAGAGCTAAACTAAAGCAAGTCATGAATGATTTATAAATATGCCATAAGCTATATATAGAAACTAAGTATACATTATTCTAATTAGAATACATTTTGCATAGATAAATAAAAATAGATATTTAATTTAAAATGTAATGTTAGATGAAGTAGTATACATATATATATACACATGGAAAACCATTGTAACTTAGAATGGAAATACAAAATATATTCCTTTTTTCTTGTTCTTTAGTACTATTGCATCTGACAATAAGCAAAATACAGTTATAACACCCCAAAACTTAGGAAGTTACAACCTTGTCACGTATCAACTGTTACGCCCCGAAGTCGCAGAGTCGCAACAGTCCCGCCGTGTAAACCATTATATGATAGTAACTGGCCTCATAGTGCCTACCATAGACATGACCTACACAAGGCGTCGACGACTCCTCACTTTGAAGTAAACAGTCTGATTAACAATTAAATTACAATTATGATAAATAGTACAAATTTCTAATAACATGTACAATATTATATATATATATATATATATGTCCACAGAGCTTTCCAGGAAGTTTTACATCACATAACAGTTTACTAGATTACAGAATAACTACCAGTCTTTCATTCTTAATTACATAGTCACTCTAGTTAAACACTATACTAAGTAACTTGATCCTCACACCCCTAGCTTTCAACAGACTAACCTCTGGGTAATTGTAGGGCAGCATAGTGCTTTGAGTGTTCAGAAATCAGAACCTGCAAAAGGATCTATAAGGGTATGAGTAACTACAACTCAGTAAGTTAAATTGGAGACTCATGAATGCATACAAGCACAAACAGGGTTATCAAACAATTATTTTTATGAAATGCAACAATCAAGTTTCATCGCACAACGTAGTTCGGTCCGTTGTGAAATCAGAGAAATTTCACCCGCTCCAATCTGGGTTGAGGAGTTTCCATGTTATGCAGCAGCTCACAACCAAACCCAGGCTTGTGCAATGGAGACCTCACTCCTCCCGCGACTACCTTCGAACCATTGATTTCACCCTCGCCGCGACCTCCTCTCCTGTCACTTAGTTCGACTAAGGATGAAGAAGGGACCATTTTGCAATCCTACGCTATCCCTTTCTAAAGGGTTGGTATTTGGTTGGAGAATCCTATAATCCCCTAACGGGTTGCAATGCATGACATTATTTATTATTTGGGGTCGACTGATATTAAATTTCGTTTAGGGTGTTCAAATAATTTCATACCAATTCAATTAGTCACAAAATCACTCACAATACAAATTCAGTACAAATCCAGATACATCAAACATATGCATAAACTACTTACAATCACAATCATATACAAGCCTAAGTCTCCGAGTACTACAAAACTAGTACTTTATTACAATAAGTAATAACCCAACTTACATGGATTTGCTCGATCGCTCGATCGCTCGATCCTTTAATCGCAAGCTGATTTTTATCTCTGGATGTCCTATAATACAAATAGGTCTTTTTAGTACTTAAAATATAACTTAGAATAATGACTCAATTTGACTTGACTTGACTCGAGGAGAATGAATATAACTTTCGACTGACAGACTCAGCAAAAGAGACAGTATTGAGATTATTATTGGACAAGACACGACATGACAGGATATACTGAACATGACATGAGACTCAACAACAACAATTTGACAATTTCAGATTTGCCATGTCCCTATTAGATTACCTATTGCAATTGCTAATATGAAGTACATTATAGCTTCATATCAACCCTATAAGCCGACACATTAAAGTATCTATTAACTGCTACCTATCTAAATTCCACAAATAAATGAATAATCACTAACTCAAATTGAATATCTCCTCATTTATTAAATAAGTGGGGTGTGATTAACCATCTCAAAATACATAACACCTGTTTACATCTTGTTCAAATACTAAAACTTCTCAAACTTATTTAACATTTAATGTAAATAAGACTTATAACTCCAAGCAAGGAGTTTCATACTCCAAACAACACATAAAACCTACTAGGGAGTCACAGGTAACTCCTGCACAATTTACAAATAAAGTTCATAATAAAATAACTATTCATAATTCTCCAATAATATCCAATAAAAGCAAATCTAACTTTTGAGAAAATACCGTCCCATTATCAAAGCAATAATATCTAGTTTCCTCATAATAATAATAATCATACTCGATCTCCTCATAAAATTTATAATTCTCCATAGAACTTGCACTTTCAATTGAAAAAAACTTCTTGAAGGGTGAGTTACACCCAGTATGACACACCAAATACACATGCACATATACATATGGTGGCAATTCACATACATGCATAAATAACCTAATGCAACAAACACTGTTCATTATCTTATTTATTAGCTAGCAAATAACACATAATTATCTCAAGACTTAAGATAACTTATGATACCTATGCACGTAATATATACGTAATATATATATATATAATAGTATTGGTGTGAGTCTTACCCATCATTCAAGTAATCTTTCTTAAAATCTAATTGGGTTATCTCAATATGTAACCCCTAATAGGCAAGTCGCGTATGATCATTAGGTGCCTCATTAACCTAATTAGACCTTATCAAAGGGAGGTTGAAGCTAAGCATAAGTAGCACCACATTAATTAAGTTCGAGTTTGCATTAATTCTGGTTACATAGTATAAGTACAACCTATACATATATAACATGCAAGCAAGTATCTATACCTGCCTCCAATGACTCGTTACAAACTAAAAGTATCTCACAACCTGATAAATAAATAAAATTAATACTAGCTTAGTCTTCAAATGGGTACAATACATATTTAGCAACCTTTAAAAAAAATTATATGATTACAAAGTATATAAAAAAATTACCAAAATGCTATTAAAACATGTGGAAACTTCTTAATTTGACATCTCCCCTGATATGTAGGGAAAGGAGACAATTATGTAATATAACCGTATTTATAATAACCGTTCGCGCTATGGACTTAAATTTAAACTAAGAATGGATTTATTATACTCGACAAAAATGTCATGTGTCACCTACCCAGTGTTATGTTGAGAGATTTTATTATACGGCATATCGGTGGTCGAATGGACGAATGTCAGATGAGTGAAACTTGACTATCAACATTTGTTGCCTCCGATTCGAGAAACCAAGAAATTGGTGGTATAACATCTATCGCTTAGGTTATCATTTTGTGGTAAGCTTAATAACTGTTAGAAAGTTTTCAACTGTCAGATTTCTATCACGAAACACGCATCAGCGATCCGCACAATTACCATATCAATGCATCGTTATTGTTAGAAGCAGATTTGCAATTGTGAGGATGAATCATCCTTATATAAAGTACTATTCACAATCAAAATTGCCCTCTCTAGTCGTATCTTAAACTTTCATTCGTTTCCTCATCTTCAATTGAAATTCTTTGATTTGTGTTGTGTCATTTCACATAATCATTCAAGTATGGTTTACAAAGTTGCCTATTGACTTGTGTTTTCCGATTTCGAGGCAACGAAGATTAAGGTTACTTTTTCCCCTAAATAAGGAGTGAGGTGACTTGTTTTTCAAGTGGTTGGGCGAATAGTATAGGGGTAAGGTGGGATAAATTTACTTGGATCAACGAGCTTTCTATAGATAATTATCCTGAAGATAAGGAAGGGAGGTTCTCGATAAGATATCTATTCAACACGATAGCTTATTTTTGCGATTCTCCAGATGGAACTGTTAGTTTCGTCAATAGAGTTTTTGTCACAAAATATAATCAGTACTAATGAGATCTTCCTGAAACATGGAACTTGAGGAGGCCGAGAGATGGGGAGAAAGGATGCTTCCCCAAGGAGTACGAGTTCCATATATACCTAAAATATATGGATTTTAGGTTGTACTTCCCTTTTTCGGCTTTTGTTAAAGGCTTGTTCAACTATTTTAGAGTTGTGCTAAGTATGTTCTTACTTAATACATACTGGCTTCTAGTAGCATTTGAGATAATTTTCGAAGAAGTCGAAGTCAGGGCTATGCCTCAACTGTTTTGATATTTCTTCTCTATTCGGAGGCAACTTGACGGGTGATATTTTGTTGCTGCGAAGCATGTGTGTAAGTTCATGGACAAGTTAGAATCCAAGATTTACAAGTGGTATGATAAGTTCGTGTCAATAGTGTCCAATGAGGACTTGGACTTAGACTTTTAGACCCAATGGATTAAGCTGATGCATACAAAAGATATAGATCTCATGTCAAATGATGTAGCAGTAGTGAAGAAAATTCAAGAGAAAAGGAGAAACAAAATGTTCTTCTAGGATGTTGAGAGAATTATACGGCATTATGAAAATGGAGAATTAATATTTTCTGAAAAAGAAGGTACATTAATGTGTTACTACCATGTTGAGTATAGCTACGAAGAAAGTCAATCTCGAGACTTAGGAGGAGAATAGTCACCTTTAAGCCTTACTTGACACGAAAATTGTAAGTTCATACTTTCCCGTATTTATATTAATTCGTTTATTCGTGTTACAGATATGAGTGATGGTGAGGTGAATCCTACCAAACTACTTATTCAGGCTAAGGTAAAGAAGTCGAAGGAGAAAAAGTCTAAGGCTGATAAGAGGGTGACTACTTTGGTGACTACCTTATCAACTATCACTTGGCCTGTTGTCAAGAAGAAGGCGATGAAGGAAGTTGTAGCAAAGTAGGCGGCTGTACAGAAGACCTCCCTTCTTACCGAGAAGCGGAAGGAGAGTGAGAAAACATAGCCTACTAAGGTTGTTCATTCTGAAGAGCCTTAGGTTGAGATTAATCAAACTTCTGTTGAGTCGGGGGATGATGAATGTCAAGAGACACATTACGGTGAAGGGGTTGAGAATGTCACTGCCGCAGAAGGGTCGTCCTTGGTAGTAGAGGTAGCGTTAAGTAATAATAAAAGATCGGGTAAAGAGCTCGTTGGCCAACCAACTGCTAAAAAATCCAAAGATTCAAACAAGAGGGCGAAGGAGGCAATGCATAATAAAGCACTTGACATCGGCAGTGCCAAATTTGTCCCAAATAAGGAGGTTAGAGAATACTACATCTTATGCTAGAACCACATAATTTGGACACTGACTTGACCTTGGGTGATAGGACAAAGTCTTTAGCTTTAATAGAAGGAGTAATTCTTCCCAAAGATAGAGATTTGCAAGGAAAGATGTAAATAGAGTTGGTTGTTGCAATAAGGCCCATATTGTGGCCAAACTATATGATGTAAATATTTATTATCATCACCCTTAATTATCTAATTCGTTTTGGCTTACTAACACTTCTTTTTGCAAATGAGCAGCCATATTCTGATAGCTTTGGATGAGGTCGATAAAGAGGCAAAGAGGGTAATATCTTCAATTGTATTGGTATGTTATGTTGAATCATTTTTATTGTGTTAAATAAATTTTCTACAGAGAGTTGAGGATGCATTCAATGTTTATAGAGCTTAAACTGTTGTTGTCGAGAATGTGAGGATAAAGGCAGAGATGGAGGTGAGAAGGCTCCAAGAAGACCTTGCTACCGAAAAGTTAATGAAGTTTTGAATTTGAAGGCTAAAATGGAAGAGCAATACAAAGAGTCTAAAGGCTTAAAAGAGGAGTTACAGAAGAAGAAAGAAGCGTGTTGTGGCCTCGGCCAAACACTTTGCAAGATGAGCGAGGAGGAAGACAAGCTTAGAATGTAGATCAAAGAGTTGGAGACCAACAACTTGAATTTATAGAGCTGTATGGTTGAATTGGAGGAGATTCTAAAGAGAGGATCATCAGTTGAGAAAGCTATTGATATAGTTACTCTTAGTCGGCAATATGATAGACTTTTACGAAAGAAGTTGTTGGAGGGGGTTCAAGTAGCAAGAGAGGAGATCTTGAAGCTTCATCCCGATTATGATCTCTCTTGCTTTGACTTCGCCAATGTTGACGATAAAATTAATAGCGCCAATAAAGACGAAGATGAAGGTACCGAGAGTCCAAATAAGGGTGATAGCAAAGCTCACATCAAAGAAGCTATATGTGCCGAGAAATCTGAGTTCTTGGAGAAAGCCCTAGCCTCCAGTCCAAGAATTACTTCTGTTGATTCCGATAGTAAGCCATAGGATTCTTTTCTATTGTTGATACCTTTGTAATTGCATTGTTTCAATGAAATGTCCTTCATATGGCCCTTTTCAATATGTTTTAGTTTACACACTTAGAGTTTCTTTGTTCTATTTTACGTGTCTTTATTCTTCAGCACGTTTCTATTCATGCAAATTATCTTTCGGCATGTTTTATTTCACATAACCATTTAATTCGTGGCATTTTTTAGTTCATAAGGTTGATTTATTTCCAACATGTTTTACTTCACACGCACTTATTGCATTGTACATAACCATTTTATTCTCGGCATCTTGTATTTCACACATCCAAATATGTCTTGGCATGTTTTATTTCACATGCTCATTTTTCTTAGTATGTTTTATTTCACACGCCCAACTATCTTTCTTCATGTTTTATTTTATATGCCTAACTATCTTTCAGTATGTTTTATTTCACATGCCCATCATTTTATACTATCTGTTAACCATTTAAGGCATGGACCGACCGCATTACTCAGCTATAAAGTTAATTTATATAGTTCATTAACTACTTTAAGCTAGAACCTAAGTCAGTTCATTTGTTGTGTAGCTTATAACTCATTAATTCAACAATTGTAACCAAAACACTAAGACTTCAAATATAATTAACATAAGTACCAATCTTACAAACATATTGGTTGTTGCCAAATGAGTGACAGCAGAAATCAATTGACATTAATTGAAATAAAACTTTAGATTCTTGGTGTTCTAAGCTTAAGGGATGTTGGATCTATCTAACCTTTCTAGTCAATAGACTCCTTCGCCAACAACTTCTCAGATCTTGATAGGATCTTCTTAATTTGGGCTGAGCTTTCCTTGACTCACTCACATACCAGTGGCTTTCATCTTACGGCAAACGAAATCTTTAGGTTGGAAAACCCTGTGCTTCACTTTCTGATTGTAATACCTTACTGCTCTATGTTGATATGTCGCAACCCTAGCTCTTGCAATATCTTTGATCTCGTCAATAATGTATAGAATTGCTATTAGTATAACTTGATTGAGCATAACATCGAAATTATGTGTTTGCAAATTAGGTAAGTCCAGTTTAATCGACATTACGGCTTCTGTACCGTATGCTAGCTTGAATGGTGTCTCTTTGGTCACAGTTTTGTGAGTGGTTTGGTACCTCCATAAAACATTCAGTAGTTCATTGGCACACTTTCCCCTAACTTGATCCACTTTCCATTTCAGGCTGTATAATATGATCTTGTTTATGGCTTCGACTTGTCCATTTGTCTAAAGGTACGCTACAGATGTATAGTTGAGCCAAATGTCGTGCTTCTTACAAAATGTCTGAAATTTATTGTTGTAAAATTGCAAGCCGTTATTCGTAATTATAATGTAGGGAACTCCAAATCTTGATATGATGGAGTTGAAGACGAACGCTTTCACTTTTTGCTCAGTGATCATAGCCATAGCTTCGACCTTTGCCCATTTGGTAAACTAATCAACGGTGACAATGACGAATTGTCTTTGGGTGATAGATTTCAGAAAGGGTTCAAGAATATGTAGCCCCTACTGTGTGAAAGGCCAATGGTTGGTTAGATTACATAACTCAATTGTAGGCACATTACTCAACGACTCATTCTTCCGACATTGAGGACAATATTGGACAACGTCCTTTATATCTTCTCTTATAGTCGATTAAAAATAATTGAGTCGTAGTGCTTGAATATACAGTGTTTGCACCTTTATATGATTACTGCATATGCCACCATGTAGTTCAAATAACACCCTTTGGGCATCGTTCTGGGAAAGGCATTGAAGGTAGGGTTGAGATATGTTACGCTTATATAGTTGACTATTAATCAATGTGTAGTTTGCAGCTTACTAAACTAATCTTTGTGCCCCTTTTTTGTCGTCAGAGATAGTATCTTCGTTTAGATAATTCACTATGGAATCCATCCATGATTCTTCTCTCGGGTCATGAGCCAACTCACAACTTTGTGAGAAAGTGGATAAGCTTTTCTACGAGAGGAACTCGACGAAAAATTTCTCGCTCAGCTCAGGAAATATCATACTGGCTAACTTCGACAACTTGTCGACAGCAATATTACTGCTTTTCGGTATTTTATGAATGGAGAAAGATAGGAGTTCTTCTACAAGCATTTGCACCACTAATAAATACTTGCTTATCTCTTCTTCTCTTGCCGCGTAGCTTCCGATGACCTAATTCACCACTAGTTGGGAATTAGAGAACACTTTAAGTCTTTTGACACCAACTTCTTTTGCTAGTTTCAATTTAGTAATTAGGATCTTGTGCTCTGCTTCATTGTTACTGGTTAGGAATTTGAATTTTAAAGTGTAATGAACTTTGACATTATGGGGGCCTTGAAGAACTAGGCTTACTCCACTCTCTTCTTATGTCGAAGAACCATTAACATAAAGAAACTAGATAGGTTTCTTGGCTTCCTCCATTGGATCTTCATCTTTAGTGAGTTCAGTTATAAAATTCACTAGTATTTGGGCCTTTAGTGCTATTCTGGGTTTATACTATACACTACGGGCATTGAGCTCTAAGGCATATTTTATTTTTCTCTCCGATAAATTAGGTCACTGCAATGTTTGCCGCAATGGCTAGTCGGTAGGGACAATGATCTGGTAGGCTTCAAAATATGGCTTTAACTTTCTCGTAGAAAGAACCATTGCCAATAGGAACTTTTCAATCTTTGTATACCAAAGTTTTAGCCTCTATAGAACATGACTTACGTAATAAATGGATTGATACTCTTTGTTGTCTATTCAAATCAGTATGGAAGAAAGGGCTCAAGAGTTGATAGAAAGGTATAGGTATAATTTTTCTCCAAAAATGGATATTAAGAGCATTGAGGGTGACATAAGAAATTCCTTGAGCTCGTTGAAAGCTTTTTCATAATCATCAGTCCAATTAAACTCCTTTAGATATTTTAAAATTTTAAAGAATTCTATGCACCTATCTGTACTTCTCGACACTAATTTGTTAAGGGTAGTAATTTGCTCGATGAGTTCTTGCACCTCTTTGATTGTGCGAGGTGATTTTATATTCTTAATGGCTTCAATCTTTCTTAGATTGGCCTCGATGTAATGTAATGTAACCATATGCTTGAGAAATTTCTCTGATGTTACACCAAAGACATACTTTTGCGGGTTGAGTTTCATGCTATATCACGTCAATGTGGCAAACATTTTCTGCAGATCATCGAGATGTTGATCTTCCTTTATGCTCTTCACAATCATATCTTCCACATATACTTCAACATTCTTATGGATTTGAGATTTGAACATCTTTGTTACTAATCTCTGATATGTGGCACCAGTATTCTTTAGCCCAAAGGGCATTACTATATAATAGTACGTTTCAAAATTGGTAATAAAATATGTGTAGACTTCATCTACCTTGTCCATCTTGATTTGATTGTAACTAGAGAAAGCGTCTATAAAAGAAAGTAACGCATGTCCTACGATTGTGTCTACCATCTAATCGATTTTTAGTAGTAGGAAACAATCCTTGAGACAAGCTTTATTGAGATCTGTGAAGTTTATACACATTCGCCACTTACCGTTAGGCTTCTTAACTAGCACACAATTTGCTACCCAAGTTGAATAAGGCTCTTCTTAGATGAATCTTGCCTTCAATAATTTCTAGACCTCTTCTTCTACTACCATTTATCTCTCTGGTGCAAAATGTCTCGTTTTTTATTGGACCACTTTCACATTTAGGTTAATGTAAAGCTTGTGTACCATAACTTCTTTTAGAATACTTAGCATGTTTGAAGGTAACCATGCAAACACGTCAGCATTTGCTTATAGGAAGTTAATAAGACTTTGCTGGATATCAATTGATAAGGGTTTTCCTATCCTTTTTGTCTTCCTGGGATTATTTCCCAAAGGAATTTTCTCGGTATTCTCTATGTCAACTGACTTACTTGTCTCAAGGCCTTTATATATAAGGACTGTGCCAATTGCTGATCCCCTTTGTGTACACCGACTCCTATGAGAGTAGGGAAATTGGCCTTAAAATGTGTAGTTGAAGGGATAATGCAGAATAGATGTTGGTATGGTCATCCCATTATCATGTTGTAAGGGGACTAATATTTGACGACGAGAAAATTCACTTTGTCCTCTATGACATGCTCGTCATCATCGATCTGTATCGGCAAAGAGATAACTCTGGCTGCTTAGATGGGTTGATTATTTAAGGCATAGAGATCATACTTATAAGATCATAGTTGTGCTTTGATCTTAGGCCTCATTTGATCAAATGCACGTTGAAAAATGATGTCAACCAAACTTCTTATGTCAATAAGAATTTTCTTGACTTCAAAGTTGGCGACTCTCGCATTGATGACAAGTGCATCATTATGTGGCCTCTAGATACCCTCAAAATCCTCTTCTTTGAAAGATATTGTATTATTAATTATGACCTTCTTTCTTTGAATATTGCAAACATAATTCTCGACATTAATCAAGTTCGAACCTATATTAAGTCCACTGATAATGGTATTAATCACTTCGTTGGGTGTTTTGTTGAGATTAGCATCGTTTGCATCTCTCATGGCCATTGCTGGCCGAGTGTCATTCTCTTGTTCCTCTATTCTCTTCTGAGACGGTCTTTTGATTCTTTCGGCATCATGCGCTAGAAATTTTCGCAGGTGCCCGCGTTGTATTGTTTCTTCAATTACATTCTTGAGTTGAATGCACTCATCTATATTGTGACCCTTATCATGGTGGAAAACATAGCACTTGTTCGAATTTCTTCTTAAGGGATTCCTTTGCATTCTTTCCGGCCATTGGAGGACACCACTCTTCCTCCAAATCTCCATCAAAACATCCGAGATTGGATGATTAATAGGCGTATGGGATGAGAATGTTAGGATCCTTGGTCTCTTCCTTTCGGCATTTGAACTGTTATCTTTATCTATGCTAAGTCTATCCTTCGCATTTTTTCATTTGTCATTCTTTTCATCTCCTCTACTCTAATTAGCCTCTCGTTGTGCCTTTATGTTGTCTTCCTATCGGATGTATGAGGTGGCTTTAGCCTTAAACTCAGCAAAAGTTTTTGGCTTATTCTTTGTAAGAGACTTGGAAAAGTCTTTATGAGGCTTAACTCCGTTGATTACGACATTGAGGGTCACATTTGTATCTAGTTATGGGATTTGGACCATATCTACCATAAATCTGGCCAACTAGTCTCTGATTGACTCATCGGACTTTTGTTTAATAGAGTTAAGGATTGAAGAGTCCTTAACAAGAAGTTTGTTAGCAAGAAAGTATTAAAGAAACACTTCTACTAGTTCATCAAAACATGAAATGGTATTTAGTTTTAGGTGTTTGAACCATATGCTAGCTGCATTCCTTAAGGTTAAAGGAAAGGCTTGACAGGTCACTACGTCGCTTAAACCATGCAACTTAACCAGTGCATGGTAGTACTCCAAGTGGTCTTCGGGGACTTTCATCTCGTCATATGTTTTAAACTGGGGCAGTTTAATGAGCCGAGGTATTACTTCTTCTAAAATCTCTAGGATAAAAGGACTTTTCTTGATTTGGAACTATTTGCTCCTTGCAATAAGAGTGCTGACATGCAAGGGTTTCTCATGATGCACATGCTACAATTGTTTACCCTTATCAATCTTCTTGAAAGTAGGAGTTGAGGGTCTCACTAGAACCTCGGCTTGCTTTTTTGGCAATTCAAGTGAATAAATAGAATTATCAATACTATTGGCATCATGATCACCATGCTTTTTATCTTGATTCGGGTGAATACTTTTATGAAGAAGGTCAAGGATTTATTCATGTTTTTTATTTAACTCGAAATTTTCTTTGGCTAAATTGAGACAAAGTTGCTTGAGTCGAGCCAATCGTTGCTTATCAACATGCTGACTCCTCCCTTTAGGGTATTAGGAAGAAGCACTAGTACCTGTACTTATAGTCATCCTAGTTCTAGCCATATGGTCATGTTTAGAGATAAATAGACGACACCAAATGTTATTGGTAAATTTTGGGATTAAGGAAAATCTTGCAAAAGAGAATGAAAATGCTTTGTACCAGAGCCAATCCGGTACGGCCACTCCGATGCCTAAGTTAGTAGGGTTACTTTGTATAAAAGTATGTATGTAAAGTGTTAAGAGAGCTTTTATAGAGTTTCATTCCTATATTTATAGGTGGTCGTAGTGTTTAGAGCAGTTATCGGAATAACTGTTAAGATACGTGAAAACCTTTTGATTTGATATATTTCTGAATATGTAAGAAAAGTAGGTGGTTATGTAATATGACTATACTTATGATAACCGTTCATGCCATAGACTTGAATTCAAACCAGGAATGGATTTATTATACTCGGTAGAAATGTTATATGTCACCTACTCAATGTTATGTCGAGAGATTCTAATACATGGCATATCGACGGTTGAATGGATGAGTGTTAGATGAGTGAAACTTAACTATCAACAGGAAGAACTTCCCATAAAATAATATTAATTTTAATATTGCCTTGCAATTTCTTATCTATAGCCTTGAATTTGTATTAGATGGACTTGAATCATGTTAACTAGTACTTCAATAAGGACTTGAAATTATTGTTGGGATGTTAGTTATAACATGTCTTTTGAATTCCATTATGATCTAGAGACTGTCACCATGCTTTAAATGAAAAGATTGATGAAATACATATGCTTGACATTGAATGCTTCTCTTTTCTCAACCATATACTTGAACAAGTTGTCTTTGGAACTAGTCGTAGCACAAGTTTTGAATTCTTTTAAGACTTATTTGGTAGAATACATAGCCTCTGCTAACCATATATGAGCTCCCAGTCGATATTCCCCTTTCATACTTATTTATATTTCTTCTCATTTTCTTTGTGTTGAAGTATGGACCATGTAATCTTTAGTTGTCTATCTTAGAATTGGCAATATGATGTATGTAACCATGCCTTGATATGCTTTTGTATCCTTCCTAATAGGTTATCACGATCCATTATGAATATTTTCCTTATACACCATGTAAGCTGGTAGTGTATGAGGAGTATGTACCTTTATGACATGTTTCGGTTCTATTACTATATTGTAAGCATTGCTTAATCTGTCGCTGAGGGTTAACCTTCTTCTTTTAAGTTATTTCGCCATTGTATGATATAGAAAAACCTCCACATATGGGCTTACTTTGTGAATGAATAGAGTATGCACTTTAAGTTTCATGATATTTCTCAAATCCACATACTTTCCTTAATGAATATAGTTCTCTTTAAAGTATTACTACATTTAACATTTCATTGAAATGCTAATCATCCTTTATTTACCTTGTGTTGAAGGTAGTAGGACTATCCTGTTGCTTAATTTCTTCTATCCTCCCCCAAGTGGTAAGAACTACATTTTGTGTTGCTACTACTTTAAGGGTCAAATGAAAGATGGGTAAAGATTTTGCGGTGAGCAATTCATGTAGCAACAAGACCAAGAAAAAGAAAGAAAGTAATGAGTTATCATTTTCAGGTAGTCAAGTACCCAAGATTCTCCTACCTCAGGATAAGTGTACAGATGTGACTATTTCAAAAGATAGTTTCTAGGTTGAAATGAAGAAACAAAATACATGTACATAGCTATGTTTAGATAGCCCATTACACTCCATCAAGTGTGAATCAAAGCTAAGTGGAAGGGAGCCTTTGGAGGGAGGCTTTATATTACAGCTGAAGAATGAAAGGAAAGAACTTCCATTATTTGAGAATCAATTCTTATACCCCTAGTAGCCTATAAAAGGATGGGTACAATGGGTGGACCATATCTTAAATGATTCAAGGTATGTTAGCAAATTGTTAAAAGTAGATGTCTTTCTTCTGGTATTTATTTCTACAAAGTTAATTGGCAAGAAAAATGATGTGATCTTATAGAGGGCCTTAATTGCTTACTGGAGTATTCAATCCCATACTTTCATAACCTCATAGGGTGAGATTACCCTAAACATAGAAGACGTAGTTATGTTGTTGCAAATTCATAACTTGGGACTAACTGATATTGCAAAAGATTCTATATTTGAAGGCGATCAAGAAACTTTAGTAGCCTTAGAGGATGACTTAAAAGTGGCCATGACTACTAAGAAGGAGGTTACATAGTCTTAATAGCTTAAGCACTTTTTCAAGAAAAATGGGACAGGGAAAGAAGGTCCTCGCTTTTAATGCAAGTAAGTACCCATATATTTCATAACCTTATCATTTGTCATGAGTGAACTATTACTCATACTTAACTCATGCATTCTCTTATTTCCTTGTAGGTATGAGTTTAAGGCATTCTTAGCTTGCTAGATTTCTTTATACATATTTCCTAGCAGTCCGAAAGATGGAGTTAGTCCACGGTTCTTCCATTTGGCTATCTGTATCGCTCATGGAGAGAGATTTTCTTTGGGTCCTTTTTATTTGGGTTCTTTGTACTGGCGTTTGGATTTGTATTATGAAGCTTCGGTGCTCTAGAAAGGACATTATGTAGTGGTATCTCATGTAGACTTAATATTCTTGGAGTTGTTCCTTTGTGAGCATTATAGAAGATGCTTTAATAGACTTGTAAAGAAACTTAATCCTCTAGAGCCTTGGGCTTAGGTGTAGGTTGATAAGAAGCCAGAGTCAAAAGTTGTTTGAGATAATTGATAACGAAATGGATTTCACCTTTTGTCCTTTCACTAGAAGAATAAGTGGGTTCCAATGGTTTGAAGGGTTTTACCCTTTAAGATTATAAGGTTTCATAACTTTAGTAGATGCCTACAATAAAATCACCATTACTGATGATAGATCATACTATGGTGTACACCTAGGGGCATTCCCTCATTACATGATTGGGAGGTGCCTTTTAGTCATTTTCTAGGGAAGAAAGTCATGCTTTATCCCCCTCATGAAGTTGGGCACCAATTGGGGTATGATCAGCTTATCCCCATTAAATAAAGATTAATGAAGACTTCGACAAATGTTGTAAAGACCTACATCTTAGTAGCTTCAATGATATCCGATCAAAGATGAGGTAGTTGTATTTCCCTTCTATTGACCGTTATGGAGTCACTTCTACTAGGTGGCTAATATATTAGGGTAACTACTTAGAGCATTTTAAGAAGTATGTATCTGCAACCATAAAGAATGATATTCTTGAAATAATCCTTTGTAAGTACGATTTTGATCTACGTTTTCCAAAGGATGAAGAGAAGTCTTCTAAGAGCGGATAAGGGAAAACGTAAGGTAGTGATCTTCTCCTACTTATCATAAGGTAAGCAAAATGTACTCGCACCTTTGAGGTATAACATTTCTTCTTTAAGGCCCTCCCATTTTTTTCTTTCCTATTTTTTTACTTATAACTTTTTACTCTGTATTATTTTTTGCATGATGTATCCTTTATACATTCTCTTTTCATGTTTCGTTATGCAAGATGCAGAAGATTGTGATCATATGTTGATTAATCAAACACCAGGCAAGCTAGGTTCTGGTTGAAGGACTTCTAATGTATTAAATAATGTTGCCTCATCAAAATCTACTCTTGCCATGATTCATCCTTTCCCAAATTGATACGGTTTGCATAAGGTATCCTAATCTAGAGGCCATCATAACACCACTAAGACTGGAAGTTAGAAGACAAGGGCTGAGTTGGTTGATTTGGAGTAGTCTATCAAGCAAGATGACATTGATGTCATGAGTGAAGATACGTCAAAGCAAGATGATGGTGATGATATGATAGGGGACTCTTTGGAGCGGGATGAGGACGATGGTACAAGAGAAGGTTTCCTAAGGCTTACAGCTGGCTAAAAGAGTAGTGATGTAAAGAAATAGATCTCGTACCTCAATGATAACAAGACCTACGATAAATCGTAGCTTCTTAAAGACTTCGAGGTTATAGACAGATTTGATGACCATGATGAAGGGGAAATTCAGACATATGCTGACATCTTGATGCATGTGGGTCTTTATGGTGATGAGGCTAACATTGAGAATGATAATGCTATTATGGATGCAAGAGGGGTAAATGATGTCCTTGTTCTTTCAGTCGATGCCACCTCACTTGAGGTAAGCTCTAAAGTACTCCTTCCCCTAGAGACTAGGACACTACAACATGGAGATAACGGAGCCGCAATTAAGGTGGTAGTAAGCTTAGAAGATACCACTTCCTTTTATGGTTTTACTATACCTTATAACCTCTTAACACCATTGGAGTGCTTACATAGGATGGAGGGAGATTTTTGGATAAGGTCCATCTATTTGGGTTCTAATGTGACTACTCATGTTTTGAGCTTACTTGGATAAGTCGTAGGGTTATTTGATGAAGCTTGGTGCTCATTATCTATAGAGAATCTCGAACTTTTGATTAATAGTGTCACTATAGCACATGCTTTCAAGTTCAAGCTCAACAAGATGGAGATTATTGTAGTTGGGGCTCAAAAAGTGTTGGATAGTCAAGACATTGAGGAAAGATGTAAGCTACTCAAAGTCGAACTTACAAAGGCAGAACTTGAGAGAGAGGAGCATCTAGCATCAAGTCTTGATAGTGTTGCTCTTACTTTCTTTGCATCTTTTTTTTTTTTTTCACATAGGGCATATGGCCTTATTGAACCTCATATGTATTGTCTAACTTCTCACTTGTTTGAGATCCCTTTGTCGTTGGTATGTACTTGCTTTTATGTAGGACATGATTAGTTATCTATTGACTTAGCCAACTCTTAAGAATTTACATCATCATGCGCTTAGAAAAATATTGCATTTCCTTAATAGCACTTTATAGAATGGAAGACGATAATGAAACATTACTTCATGGCTTGCTAAATTTTTGAGAAAATCCTATGCATTGGAAGTGTATTGTCCTTCGTAAACAAGGATTCAAATATATGATATAATAATGTGGAGATATTGATTGCAACCTAGAATATTAGTTCCATTAAACAATCATGTCATGATTTAAGAGGATATTACCCATTGCTTAGCTATTTTGACATACTCTACAAATGCATACTTACATAGTGCGAGCTATTTTCTTATTTAATAGAGCACCATATAATGCGCTTGAGAGTCAAAGCTTAAACTAGTCAACAACTTATAGGATAAATATATATTGTACATTTGGGAGATAGATCTCTTACTAAGTAGTAGCATTATAAATATCAATACTTTGTTTTTAGTTTCTTTTAACATATAGTGCATAAAAGGGATAAGAGAAGAAATAAATATACAAAATAAGTTCATGTAACTCGAGCTGTAAGTTTCATTCTTTTAACTTTACTATAGTGTCCCTTTTACAAATGAAACGTTTTGATAGATTGAAAGTTGATAAGAGAAGTAATAGTATCTATCTTAGGATTCTTAAGTTTGTAATATCCACTTTTTTGCACATGCTCAACTGCACAAAGTACGATGTCGTCCTACTGGAATGATCTCTTTCTCATTAGAAGATCATATACTACTCCAAGTTTGTGCTAATAGTTGATAAGATTGCATTTGGTGATATCACACCTTTCATCTAATGCTTCCAAATCCATTCGTTATGGCCAACCTAGCAGATGGGATCAAAACCTCTATAAGAACTACTATGTCAGCCCCATATACCAAAGAAAAAGGAGTTGCTTATGTTAGCCTTTGTTTGGATGTCCTGTAGGTCTATAACGCTAACGGTAGCTCATCATGCCATTCCTTGTAATTATCATGAATTATACAACTAAGTACCTTCAACAAGCTTTTAGTGGTAGCCTTAGCTTGTCCATTTTCTTTCGAGTAATAAGGTGTGGACTTTACATGATCAATATTATAGGAAGCCAGCAATCGATGAACATGCGAATTGATGAAAGGAGCACCGTTGTTAGATAAAATATGCTTAGGGATTTCTAACCTACATACAATATTCACCTTCATGAAACTTGCCACCGCTGGTCCCATTGCCTTCTTTAAAGGAGTTGCCTTTACCTACTTTGCAAGGCATTGAGTTCTTTCTAGAATCTAAATACATCTTCTCAATAATGGATGTATAGGTCCAATAAGATCAAATGCCCACATGTGAAAAGGCCAAGAAGTCATGATATTATAGAGTGTGACCATAGGAGTATGAATGGCATCACCATGCTGTTGACTAGTAACACATTTCTTGGTGAAGTTGAAAGCATCCACTTCCATTATCGGTTAGTAGTATCTTCTATCAAGTAGGTAATAATATAGTTTCCTTCCTCCTTAATGTTCCTCAAACTCTCTAGTATGCACCTTAATCAAAATTGTTTCCATTTTAGGAGGAGTAATGCACTTTAGAGGCTTTCCCATAAATGATACTCTATAAAGCTTATCTTCATGCATAAGATGTTTCCTAGCCTTTCACTTTATGAGTTTGGCATTTATACTATTCATCGGTGGAACATTATTTCTCAAATAATTAATGTACGGGCGCCTTCAAGCTCCAGCACTAGATATCAAATTGCATTCATTCTGATCAGAGAGCTCAAAACATTTAAGGCAATGTATTTGCACTCAAAATGTGTCTTTAGCCATTGATAGAGATTAATAGCTTGTATGTTGAATACGATGATACAGTAGTGGCCTTTTCTCTTCGTACCAAGTCTGGTGATACTTATCTAACTTGAGCCGAGCCTCTTTAGAACCAACACATCAAGATAGAATACCTTTTGGACTCTTGTAATGCAATATCCCATTAATTTTGACAAAATTCTTCAAAGTCGAAACATAAGTTGCACTAAGGTGCATTAACTATTCCATAAGTGGGATGCGTTAATTGTCATGTATGTTTTCATCCTCATCAACAAAATTCAAAGCTATATACAGTATAGATTTCTTGACTACTTAGATATTCACTTTATCACTTACATCTTGAATTGGAATTTTGGATGTTAGTGTGGCCAATGCATCAGCATATCTATTCGTTGATCGAATCGTATGCTAGTATCATAAAGAGTTAAATTTCCTTACCATAGCTTGTACTATGGCCCTGTAAAGTATAAGTATAGGTTCTTGCAAGCCAAACTTACCTATGACCTGTTTAATGATCAAATTTGAATTACCTCAAATACATAAATGACATGCTTTGACTTCTCATGCGGACAATAAACCAAATAATAGTGCCTCGTATTCAGCTTCATTATTAGTGCATCGAAAATCAAGTTTAAATGCCAATGGTTTCTCATGAACCTTAGGTGATGTCAATATGATTCCTATTCCTTAACCTTGATTTCCTGAAAAACCATCAAATTGAAGCCTCCATTCACCATCCACATCGACTATCAAAGAATCTTCATAAAACTCAGCCAATATTGTATCTATAAGTGAGCCTTCTTGGGCATTCAGGAAATGTGCTAAAAAATCAGGCAAGGCTTGTGACTTGATGGTCTTAGGGGATTGTACTGAAATATTAAATTCTCTAAGAAGGAGTAGCCACTTAGCAACTCATCCTAATAAAGCTAGTCATGACAATAAATATTTGATCAGATCCAAATGAGTTACTAAATTGATCTTATGTACAAGAAAGTAGTGCTGTAATATTTGCATGGCAAATACCAGCATGAGACAATGCTTCTAACAAGTCGAGTAATTGACCGCGCTCCCTTGGAGGGTTCGACTCAAATGGTACATAGATCGCTCTTGTCCATCTACCTTTTGTACAAGTAAAGCTCTAATGGACCTATTAGTAGAAGAAAGGTATAAGATCAATGGCAAAGCTTTGACAGGCATAGTCTTAAGGGGAGGTCAAGATTGTCTTGATCTTTTAAATTACTTCCTCATGGACATGTTCCCATTTAAATGAAATTCCCTTATTTAAAAGTTAGTGTAATGGCTATGAGATCTTAACAAGTACAGGTATAAATCTTTTGATATAAGAGACCTTTCCCATAAAAGTTTTTAGTTCCTTTAAAGTGGCAGGGGATGGCATCAATCTTATAGCTTGTACTTTTGTAAAATCAACATCAATCCCTTTTCAATAGATAACAAATCCTAGGAACTTCCTTGAAGACACTCCATAGACACATTTGAGAGGGTTTATATGAAACTTGTATAGCCGACATTGTTAAAAAACCTTTTGTAAATGAACCAGGTAATCAGGTGCTCTTTTAGACTTGATGACAATGTCATCAACATAATCCTCCATAAAATTATGCATCATATCATGAAACAGAGTAGTCATTGCCCTCTAATATGTAGTGCCCACATTGTTAAGTCCAAATGATATGGCAATGTAATAAAAGTTGCCAACTGGTATACGAAAAGCTGTACATTTCATGTCCCCTATCGCCATCTTGATTTGATTGTACCCATTGAAGCCATCCATAAATGAGAATAACTCATGACCTATGGATACATCTATTAAGGTATCAACGTTTGGTAAGGGGAAATCATCTTTAGGATAAGCCTTGTTCAAATCTTGGAAATCTACATATACTCTTATCTGTCTATTCTTCTTTCTTACAGGAACAATATTAGTGAGCCAAATAGGGTGTTCAATTGGCCTTATGAATCCAGCTCGTAACAATTTCTTTACCTCTTACTTAATTTGTATTTCAATCTCAGGACGAAAAACTCTTTGTCCTTGCTTCACGGGTGTAACTCTTAGAGCAATATTCAGTCTATGTACTACAAGGTTGTGATTTAATCTCAGCATTTCTTCATAGGTCCACGCGAACACATCTCTATATTCTTTCAGCAATTCAATAATATGAACTTTTATTTCTTGTAGAACACTTTTGCTTATGAAGATTGGCCTCCATGACTCCCTTGGTCGTATTAGATCCAATTCTTCTATTTCCATAGCTCGAGGCTTCATTTAGTCTTGTAGCTGTTGTAAGGGCGGGTTAGACTTCTTGTACTAGTATGGGATTTGAAGAGGAGAGATATACCTCTTCAGACCCTTCAGACTGTCATAAGCGGTATACCTTTCTCTTGTCTTCTCGAATGAAGATTTCAATTCTCTTAGCTTGCTTGCTCTTATTCCTTCCCTTATGACATATGTGCATCTTCCTCTTGTTTTGTTGACCCTCATGAACTTCTTTCCATGTAGGTGATGGGACACCTGATGGCTTGGTTATCACAATTTCACCTTCCTCATCGAATTCACCAAAGTAAGCTAACTTAGTAAAGTATGATTTATGTTGCTCGAAAGGATTCTTAGTAGTTAGAATGAACACATCCTTCTCTTTCCAATGACCTTTGATATACTGGTGTAATGTTGATGGGATCAAGTTATGATCGTAGAGCCACTTCTTATCGATGAATAGATTGTATTGAACTGACGCATCGATCACATGAAAGGTAGTAGTACCATGGATAGGCCTAACCTTGAGATCAACATTAACATGTTTGACAGAATCCATAGGAGCATGACTAAATCCATTTATCGAGATAGGTTGCTTAACCAATCGTCAGACATCAATTCCAACGACCTTAAAAGTACCCATTGGCATGATATTTAGCGAAGAATCATTATCAATGAATGTTCTCTTGACCAGGCACCTGTTAAGAACACCTTTCACATATAAGGGGCGATTGTGATTGAAATTCTTCACACATATATTTACATCGGTAAATAAAATTGCATTTTTATATGTCATGGCCATCTTTTTTATAAGCCATGCTACACTATATTCCGCGTACTAAATTTTAGAGATTTGTATGAGTGTAGCTGCTGTTGCAAGCTAAGTTTTCTTATTGAACCCCAAGTGATCAAAGAAATTCCTAAAGTTAGCTACCTTTAATAATGCTGCAACAATAGGCAAGTGTTCGTCATCTTGAGCTTCAATCATCTTTCCTTCATCTTCATGACTTCCAGTAGCTTAACCATCAATCACTTCAGTTGTGAAGGGATCATGGCTAATAGCTTTGACAACAACCCTTCGATTGTTGTGGGTGGAAGTGGATCATTTCTAACATTATTATTATCAACGATCAACTCACCACGTGCAACTTAATCATTGAATATTTTCTTTAAAGTGAAATAATCTTTAGTTAGATGACTGATACTTCGATGAAATCTACAATACTTGGGATCATTCTTTTCTTCATTTATAGGGAGGTGCTCAACCTTCAGGAGCTTAATATTTCCATCATGAAGCCACTGGTTAAGCATTTGATGTACTTTGGCCATGGGATAAGGATATGTCAAAGATGGCTTAGAGTTAGTAGGCTTATCATTTCTTTGTTTCTTTGCTCCCCCTGGCGACTCACTTTGAGCTTCATTTACAAACGAAGCATACTTGTTAAATCTTCCAATTTCACTTCTTCATCGTGCCATTGAGTTATTGGTCCGTCGCGCATTTTCAATTAGCATAGCAAAGGAAGTTAACGAAAGATTCTTAAGGTAAACCACATACTTAGGAAACATTCCTTAGATGCAGATCTTGACCAATTCCCTTTCATTACAAGCATCTTGTATATCTAACAAACATTCCTTAAAGCATTTAATATAATCTATGAGATCTTCTTTGGACTTTTGATGGATCCTTCTCATGTCAGTAAGGGCGACTCTTTCTTCAGTACAGAAAAACTTCTCTAAGAACATCTTATACATAATGCCCTACGAATCTACTAACCTTGGAGAGAGATTAACATACCACGTGTATGCCTTCTCAATGAGCAACTTAGAAAATTCTTTCAGTTTTAAATCGTTATCTATATCATATACTTTTAGTATCTCGATAAATTTCAGCAAATGTTCCTCAACACTTTCTTTCTTGCCATTAAATAGCATGAACTTCAAACTGACATAATCCTTAGGGTACGGCTTTGCAGCAATGCTTTGGTGATATGGAAGCTTCAATTCTACTATCTCAACCGCATATTTCTCTTGTATCCCCTTCAAGTACATGTCTAAATCTTCTTTGATCACAAATGAACCTTTTTGAGTGGATGTTTTTGCCTTTAGTGACATCATAGGAGCAAGGTGCATGGGCACGGGATTCACAAGTGTAGATCTTGTAGACATGGGATTCATTGGTGTTGGTTGCATAGAGTTAACAATCGTGACACGTGGTATAGCATGTGAGGATGATGAACCTCTAATCTGAACTCCTTGGTTCCTTACTTAGGTAATGAATCCTATGTAGTTATAGGTTCTATAGCAGGAAGTTGTTCCTCAACTTTAGGAGTGACATGCTCATTGATGACAGGAGGGTTGGGTGGAGTATGTTGTTGCACTACATTAAAATGATTCGAGGAAGTTGCTCTTTGTTATGCAACAGCAAAGGTAGCCAAAGCAGGTGGGCATTAGGCGAACATTGCCATGAGTTCACTTAAGGTCCAATTAGTTTCCAGTAGCTCATGTGTCAATTGCGCATTATCAAGGACACATTCTTGTATGCCATCTCCTTGATTAGTGTCTCTAGCTAGGATAGATTTTGGTCATGGGTCACAATAGCAGTGTCTTGCTCTTGATTAATTCCATTAATAGGATCGGGTTGTCTTCGCCTTATAGGTACTATTATGTGAGTATCAAGTCTTCCATCCTCAATGGAGTCGCTAGGAAATGTGGACGTATAGGTACGAATGCAAGGGTTATGTGTTTACTGCCTGTTCGTCACACTATATGTAACCAAATAAAAGAATTAAGTAACTTGTACATGATAACCAAGAGAGAAGTGTAGGGAAGATGGGAAGGTGATCTCAATTAGGCTTTGAAACTTTAGTGACAAGTAAAGGAGCTCTAAGATATTAAACTCTACTAATGATGAAGAACGAGGTAGTGTTTTTAAAGGTGTTTGAGTGTTTGATCTTTTACGATAAGAATTCGGTAGAGTAACAGTGTTAATGCCAATTCTCTTTTGTCCAAATGAAGGAGGGAGACGGGTACTTATAGAGAATGACCTTTGATCTCATTCATCTGATCTTGGTGACTATCAAAGGCTAGAATCAATCCCCTCTTTTTAATGGACTTGAGATGGGCCTCCTTTATGGGCTTAGGCTCGAATGGCCTTATTTTATTGGTATGAGCCATAGTTGAGAAAGATTGGATTAGATGGATTAATGTAATGGGCCTTACTCCAAGCCTACTATGTCAAAACTCCATTGATCATCTTGAAAATTTATGAGCTAGTTCAAGGAGCCAAACCTATTTAATGAACGGGCTTGAAGCTCAATATTGAATTTAGTCCTCTATAAATTCTTATTTGAAGAAAATGATTACCCAACCAAAATCTCATACCCTTGACATGGTATTAGCACATGGAAAGTAATTGGAATGGAATACGATTCCTATAATAGAGAGATTAGATTCTTTGGTGCTATAGTTTTATGATAAAATTGGTAGTTAGTTAGGGCAAGTAGACCCCTTGATTGATTAAAAAGAAAAGATATTATAAATACAACATTTAGTTTATACATTATTGTTAGCTAGCAAGAGCTCTGTCTCCCAAGCATGCAATGATGAACTTAGCTTGTATATTACAGATTGGTAAGAGCACTATTCTTAAGCACAAGATAAGTCATATCAATATCGATGGTTATTATGCTATCTAGTCATTGTAAATGTTTCTTACCATCAAGTAGTGGAGACAACTTTATTGATAAACACTTTAACATATTGACACTAATAAACAACGATTACAGTCGAGTAGTTGGAAACACTCCCTTGATTAGTGAAAGGAATTACTCATCCCAAATAATGAATGACACTATTGTTGCGTAGGTGCAATCAAGCATTTCCTCAAAAGGGATCACTAAAATATCATTCCTAACAAGCAAAAGTCTTATTCCAATGCATGAGATGACATAAGAGACTCGTTTAGATCATTGAGTCTGAGCATTCTTATAATTATGTTTATTCTACAAAAGGTTCCTTAGATTAAAGAGTTTAACCAGTTCTAAATTTATGATAATTAATAAATTTTAAGTTCATGCTACTTGACATTAGCGTGACTAGGTTGAGCCTTTGCTCCCTATTGCATGAGTTTTTTTTTCTTCTTCTTCTTCTTCTTCTTTTTTTAAAAGAGTAATAATGAGATAATCTTACTATTTTACATTAGACAATATCGCTACTTAGCCAATACATTATATAAACACCCCATTTTTGCCTCTTTTTAGAATTTTTAGAATAAGATAAAGGGTCTTAAATTGGGAAAAAAATGAAAAATGATAGAAAAATAAGGAAAAAAAAAGAAATGTAGAAAAATACAAAAAAAGTAGAAAATTTAAGAAAGCCAAAAAATTAAGAAAATAAAAAAAATAGAGGATTTATGAAGTTTAGAAAAGAGAAGAGTTTTTAATTTAGATAAAAATAATAATAAAAACTATTAGGCTTAGACTTAGATTTGAATATAGGCCAAACTGACCTAGTTTATATGTATAATTTAATTGTACATATAGATAAGGTATAAGCTAATGGCCTGATGATAATACATATGCATGAATAACAAGGAGACCTGAGTTCGAATCTCACTAGGCATAAAGTGTTTAAATCTCATAGTTTTTCTTACCCATATTTCCAGTTTTTTCAATGTGGTATAGCTTTTTTGAGGCCATTTTTGACCGATTTTATTACACAATTTCACTTAATTAATAGCGAAATGGTGTAATATGCATACCCTACTTTTAAATTCATCCCAAAATCCATCTAAAGTTAATCATTTATGCAATTATAATTGAGCTTAAAAATAGAAAAAAATTCATTTTTCAAGTCAAAACCCATTCATGAATTTCAATGATTTAATTTGATTTTCTAGACTTTCTTAACTTAAGCTTCGTGCTAATAGCATAAATAAGGGTTTGTCTCTCTTTTTCAAAATACACAAGCATAAGAATTTCTCTAAGAAGCACACATACTACACTTTCTCTCTTTAGCACGATATCTCTCTCTTTAAGATAACATCTTCTACCAGGTTTTCAACGAAAACCACTACCACCATTAGATTTCTCACACCAAAAAATCCTAGATTAGATACTTCAATCTGACTTCCTGAAGTCAATCTAAGCTGACTAGAGTTGACCAAAGCCGATTGAAGCCGTCTCGGTCTGTAGCATTTTTTTAATTAATTAATTTATTTTACTTTATTTTTAAATGTAATAATAGGTTGTAAAAAAAAACAAAAGAAAAAGAGAAAAAGAGAAAGAAAAAAGAAAAGGAAAAAGAAAGAGAAAATGGAAAGAAAAAAAGAAAGAACAAGAAAAAGCTAAGTTTTAATTTTTATGTTTTTGGTAATAAATGATAAAAAATAATAATAAATAAATATAATATAATAAAATAAAAATAATAAAGTTATTTTATTACTTAGAAAAATTATTTTTCAAATAAATAAAAGTAATCTATCTTTTTTTTTTCAAAATTAGGGCCCTATTTAGAATTTTTCTAATAAAACCTTGATTAGGACCTTTTTAGAAAAATTTCTTTAAATAAATTAAAATGAGTAAAAAAGTAAACCCAATTTTTTTCAAAATGAAAATCGATCAACCTGCTAAAGCTTTTAAACAAAAGAACTATGTACACATGATTCCGAATAACGGATATGTAGCCACTTACAGAGTAATCGTAAAAAACGAAAAAAAATTATTTTTCCACTTTAGTTTAAATCATTCAAATTCTTTAATGAATAATTGAATTTCATTTTTCCAAGACAGTTATTGGAAGGTAATTTTTAAGATTAAGATTAAAATTGAAAAATCAATAGTATCTATAAAGGGTTTAAAAATCTTAACTCCCGAACCCGTTTTTCTGATTCTTAAAAATCGTTTTAACAAAAATTGGTTTTATCGAAAAATTAATAGCTAGGTTATAATTGATCTACCCAATTGAATATAACTTTACTCTTTTTTCTCAACTTTGGTTAAGTAGCGATTCCAAAAACGTTTTTAAATATAAGAAAAAATTGATTTTCTTTAAAATTTAGTCGATGATCACGGATAGAGTTTAATACTGATCGGTTTAAATAAGACTTATTTATAAAAATAAGGAGGAAAAAAACCAATCTTGACACATTACTCCTAAGTGTGGTGAAATCTTTAAGGACAAAACATACTCTTACTTAAGCAAATGCCCTCTTTAGTAATGATTGGCTTATTCTTGATCATGTTATCACCAAGTTAAGATATGCCTACCCCTATTAGTCAAGGCACTATAACTCTTTAAGGGATCAAAGTAATCCTATTACATATTTTCTAACATGTACCAGTTAAGCGAAGAACTATTGCTTTTGAATGTACAATGACAAGACACCTTCATGGTAGCAAATGGAAACACTGAGGAAACAAAAGAACACAAAATGAAATTAATATGATTCTTCAAAGCATCGTGACTCTGAAAGATTAATGGACTACAATATAACATTTGGTTTTTAATGGTGTCATATGATGGAATGAAAGGCACCAAGACTTGCCAAACTTGTCCCTTTACATATCAATAACCTAGGAGAGGAAAGTTATAAATTGATCGGTATCCACAAAGGCTAGCTGTGCATAATGATTGTTATTCATGATATTTGCTTGACATAACAATTCCTTCACATGACATCCATGTGTAGCGTGCGTAACACTCGAAGTGTGTGAGCTTGCATTAATCCAAGTGCACATGCTTGCACCGTTATAAGCTTGCGTACGTGTGGTGTTTCTCAAAGTGCTGCACTTGTGTCTAATACCATCTTGCCCAATTCGAAGGATAACTTTGTTGATGCTCTTGACTACATGGGATTATTTTTTTATTGCTTTACATGGCGATTTCATATCATGATACTTGATTTTAAGTACTTAGGTTCAATATGATGCTCACAATGATGAAACGAGATTACAATTGATTACGATGGTCCAAGTAGCTACTAGTCTTAAAATGTGGTAGCAACGATTGAGTGCGATTACTATCACTTGGGGGAGGGGAGAAGAGATGCAGTGGTTTAATGGTGTCACTATTTGTGAAAAGATAATTATCAGATGATTTTATACGAAAGAGCGAGCTGAGAACCGAATGCAACGGGAAGGTCATATATATCTTAGTGATCTAATCTTTATACTTGTAATAAAAAGGTGCAGAGTAAAAAAAACAAATTATTACAAGTGTGACAAAATTCAAGTAGGGAAATCGAACTTAGCTGAACACTTTAACATAAAGCTGGTTGCATGGACGTGGAAAAGATAACATGGAATTTCAAATTTTTTTTCTTCTTCTGGTTACGATTAATCTAGGGAAGCAAAGTGAATTGACTCTCCACCATTTATTTATTTATTTATTTTGGTTTTTACAAAACATTAAAAGTCCGCACCTATTTCTTCTAAACTTGAAAAATCCGAAGCCCCAGTAATCGAAAATCCCTATCTCAAGCTCTATCCAATTGCAAACTTAATTAAATTCTATATTCATATCTCCTCTGTCATTGGCCTCGATCCGTCCACCCTTGTTTACTCTGCATTCCACACAGGACCATCTTTCTCTCCAAACTAACTCTCAAGTCACAAGCATAAATGAGCAGTTAAAATTCACTTGGACATCAGCAAAAGATTAAAATTCATGCGGAGCAGAGGTCCTTAGAGAAGGTGAAAATCATGAGCCGGTATAACTAGCCAGTGTATCGTACTCTGCGATGTCTTGGTTGGTGTTCGCAATATGTTCAATGAAATGTCCGAAGGTTGGGCACGGGGCGGAAGTGGGGGTTGGAGATGTGAGCTGTGGTTTGTGTTATTCTGAGGCCAAGCAGTTTCAGATACATTCAAGATGTTTGGCGTGATGTCTCAAAAAGCTTAGTTTCGTAGTAGATGATGATGGGTGCGTCATGTTTGAATGTTAGATGTTTACACTGGTGCTGTGAAGCTTGGTTTGAAATTCCTTGATCACAGGATTTGATTCTGACTGAGAAGTTCAAGGAAACACTAACACGATGGATAATGTAAGGAATCATATTTTAATGTCCTTTGCCTCTTCGCCGGTATAACTATCTCAGTAGCTTATTCAAGGATGAGAAGCAAAGGATGATTGAGGTATTATCTCAGCAGCTTAAAGGCAACTTCAGAGACTCTAAAGAGCATGAGCGTGAGGATACTAAACTAGTAGAGAAGCAGACCAAGTTCACAAGACTATACAAAGAGTAGCGACACAGCAGATAATGAAGACGCAGGAGAACCAAAGCAATACAAATCCTACTCATGAAGAGAAAACTGATCTACGTTTACAAGACAAGAGTTATAGCATCATGTTTGATAATTCGTCTGCTCTGACCACAGCTCTATATAGATGGATAACCGAAAGGATTATAAGAAGTAATTAATATGTGGCACCCATATAGGAAAGTTGAGAGCAAACCAATTGGAGCATACCGAGCACGCACTGCTACGAAGCTTCTTCATATATTATGCCAGAATGCCGTAGCGTGACAAACAAGTTGAAAATTAAAAAAAAAAAAAAAGAAGCAAAAAACGACATAAAGCCACTACATACAGGCAAAGAGGCAAAGGACATTAAAATATGATTTCAGTAACTCAAAAACGGCATCAACAGTGACTCACTCATGTTGTAAACAGAGCATACATAAAATAAGAGCAAGAAGAAATCGGCTGTTTTGATTTGAGAAATTCAATTTTGGTACAGACCATTTCGAGCCACCCACAAAACAATCCAAAATCATATGTTACCTAGGAGATAGCGACAGCATATGACAAAGAGCCAGTGAGACAATGGAACCAATCGGAGGAAAAGATTATCCACACTCCTAAGCTTATTTCTTATTTGCTTCAACACCCCCTGCCAAGAAGACAACACCAGAAGTAAATGTAAAAATGGAGGAAAAGGTAAGAAGTGCAAAGTGAAAGGAAAAACAACTGATAGTCACTACCTACAATGGTCCAAGTCACGACTCGTTCCTTCTCCAGCTCTCTTTGAAGGCCTTGTCCTACAATGGATTCTAATGGAGCTCCACCGTCTTCAACCACACCTTCGCTTTCTCCATAGCTTCAACCTTCTGGCTCCTAGCTCTAAGCGTAGCTCCTGGGTTTCACCAAGCAAACAGCTCCTGGATCCAAGACCTTCTGGCTCCAAGTTTCTTCAAGTACTAATCCAAGTCCATGAATGGAACCACTTCCTTCAATTTTCCAAGTGGCTTTGCAGTCTTTACAATAAGCGGCACCACCTCCTTTGGGTCTCTAAGTGGTTGCTAACAGCCTCCATGACAAACAGCATCACTTCCTTCGGGTCTCCAAGTGGTTGCCGCCGACCTTCGCAACAGACGGACACCACCACCTGTCCCGCGTTCGAGTCTCTAGGTGGTTCCCCTAGCCTTCACAATGGACGGACTTCACTACCGGAACCGTGCTTAGATCTCTGAGTGGTTTTGCCGCCCTTCACTACAAACGAAGCACCACCAATACCGCGTTTGGAACTCTAGGTGATTCCGTTTGGCTTTGGCTTCAACATCTACTGGTTGGATCACCTTCTCCTCCACTGCTCTTGGTCACTCACCACCGTCTTAGCCTTCTCCTTCAGTTGTTCTGCCGATAGCCTTCAAGTGGAAGTCTGCAAGTGGCACCAACAATGAAGTAAGGATTTAAGGAAAAAAAAAAAAAAAAAAACAAAGAGAAGACAGAAATGGTTAAAGCTTAAGCTACTTGTGTCGCCCACTACAGTCGAAAAGGGAAGAAGGGTTGCGGATATTTCCTTGTCTGCTACGGCCGCAATATTTGTGGGATTGCCCACTGTGAGGACGGCAAAACGAAAACGTGGGAGACACTGCCAAAATCAATATACTATATCTTATTTTTGTCTTTTACTTTCCTGAGGTGTACAAGTAATAAGGTGTCACCGAATTAAAGGCATCTATGTGTTAGAGATACCAGCCAAGACATGAGCAAATAAAAAGCGAAACCACTTCAAGACATTTACACGAGAAAAATGAAGGAGCAAAATAAATTCACACAGTTTACTAAAGAAGGCATATTGAACAGTCAACACGGTACCCTGGGGGCAATAAAAGCTTCAACTAGCCTGAAGTGACAAAAGCAATTAAATAGTGCTGCCATCTGTGCACTAAATTATTATTAAATCACTTCGTGACATTGGTATCAAGTATCGCTACGGAAATAAAATTCCTTGCTCATGTAAATACGCCAGCAACAGTGTAGCTAATGAAAAGCGTGCGCATTGTAGGCAGTATCTTAACTTACTTGATGCTCAAACCCTTTTCACTTGCTTAAAAACTTGGATCAAGGAGTAAAAAAGTAAAGGGCTAAAATCAGGTATATATTATAGACCTAACAAAATAAATTTAACTTTTTGAGTTAAGGTAACAGATTCTAGTGAGTCAAGTCTACAAAATTAAGAATGATTAAGAGAAATTAGACAAGGTGGACTCAGAGTATTACTTATTGGATTGATTCATTCGATTCAACCTTTCTCAATTTGACTTATATAAGAAAATAAGGCTTTATTGAGCCTAAACTTATAAAGAAAGTCTACCTAAGGTCCAAAAATAAATTCTAACTATTGATTATCATAACGATTTGATAGATGAGATCAATGGTCCTTTTTTGTAAATACTTCTCTCTCTTTCTCATTAGGTTAAGAGAGATATTGGTATAAATGTTATTACTTTGCTAGATTCTTACTTCAAAAGATCAAATATACAAATATTTCAAGCACTACCATGTTTTTTATTAATTGTGGAGTTTGATGTCCTTTAGCTCGTCCACTTGTTACTATGAATACTAGATCCTTGTTAAAATCGCTTACTCTTCCTCTCTACCTTATCTCACTTAATAATCCTACATGTGTGATTCAAGTTACTTGCCTAGTCATATATAGTGAGACTTAACAAGCAATACGCACGTGACCTTTACATACGTATTCATACACTCACATTGATCAAGTAAAGTAAATGATTGTAGATCAATTTCTATATCCATTTCTCTCCACTACAAATTGTGTTTATTTCTCATCATTAATATTATTGTATATCATCAATTCGGTTACACCTAAGAGCTGAAAACAAATTTTAATAAAAGAAAATCATTGGGTTTTGGAATTGGTTCTTCTTAAGCTATATCAAAGCATGCAATTTCGATAGCTTTGTCATTAATCAAGCAAGACCATATTTATAAAAGGATACTTGATACAAATATCCATGTTAAGTGCCCCTTTGTCTTTAAAATTTGTACCAGTAAATAGGTGATTAATTTCAGTAAAAAGTTTTATGAAAGTTTAATTCTTCACGTTACTTTTTTTAATATAGTTGACCATATGTTAGGCACCATAATTTTTTTTTTCCTTAATACTTTGTTGTTTTGTTTTAAAAAAAGAAATGGTTGGGATACACTAATTAATTAAATAAAGATGAAGAATTTTGCTTAAAACACTTTTTTATGAAGTGCAAGGGTGCTTAGATAAAGAGGAATATGATACCCCTTTTAACAACCCCTTTATAAGCATAGTAAATTATTTATGTCTCTGCACTATAAATTGTATTTATTTCCCATCATTAAGAATTGTTTTTTTATCATCAATTCAATCAAACCTAAAACCAAAACTACAATATTAAAATAAAGAGAACTAATTGGTTTTGTAGATGGTTATTATTCGGCCATGGAAGTGTGAAGTTTCAATGGTTTGTCGTCAATCCAGCGAAGCAAATTATCGTAAGTCAAGTTCTCCTTTTTTTTCTTTATTTATTTTTTCCAATATCATATCATTAATTTCGTTACATTTTTCCTTTTCTAGACTAATTGAGAGCCCGTTGGTTTTAATGTCCCGCCTTTCCCCAAGTCAACTCCTTCTTATTCAAAAGATCTTTCGAGTGATAAAGATTCATAATTGCACCTCCGAGGTAAAAGGAAATATGAAGAGGATTGTTGGAATCTTCTATTAATTATGCAATCAAAATATGGCATAACGAGAACATAAAAAATTTAATCAATTACAGAGGAGGATTTATACACAGGGTCCAAGCCTTGAAAGTAGCCTGCCTCGTCAAGGTTGATGGGTCGGTATCGTTCAATATTCGACAAGTTCAGTATAGATAGAATAATTAGTGGTTTTATTGGTTGGTTTCAATTTATAAATTAAAATTAAAAAAATACATACAAATCTAAATAGATTAAATGTAAGCTTTCGTCTTAATTAAAATATAAAATAAAATTAAAAAATATATTTTTACTTATATTTATAAATTGATGTGGAGACTAAATAATATATATGAATTTATAAGAAAAAGAACTATTAAAATCCATATATTTTAATGCTAGTGAAAGTAGATAATTATGATATAAAATATATTATTTTAACAACTAAAGGAGTATGAGGTGTAAGATAATACAAGTTTCATATAATCTTACCTAACTTTTCAAAGAGCAGTATTTTTATAAATTAATATATTTTAATGATTTACAAAAGTAAAAATATATTTAAAATTAATATAATTAAAAGTCATAAGGAATATATTTATACTATATATGAATTGACAAGTGTATTTTATATGTTAGATAGATGTTATTCTCTTTACAATACTAATCCACTTCTATATAGATTATATTGTTTTTTAAAATTTCTTTTGAAATAATAAGATATCATGTACACATTACCCATTACAAGTTTAGTCCCACATTGATTGTATTAGTAATCATTTTTTAAAATGTTGTCTATAAAAGGAAATTTCTTCACTCAATTTACTAGTTATAGGTATATAGTAATAATTGTGTATTGTTGAAACTACAAATTATTAATGCGATGCTTAATAATTAATGTGATGAAATAGTCAAAATTGTAAATTCTTAAAATTTATTAGTGGCTTGTTTTTACAAATTAAAAATAAACAAAAAAGTATATATTTTCCAAAATAAAAATTAAAAAAAAAATTAACCATATTCGAGAATCATCTCGTTGAACCATTGGACCACTAAACCGACTTGGCCCTAGGCCTAAGGAGAAGGGACACGAGACTACTGCTTCATTTTGCTGTTGAGTTTATGACACTGATTATGATAAACCATTTTGTATCCTTTGTTACATGGTTAACCTCGACAAAATACGTATTAATTGTTATAGTATCTAGATGGAGAATTTCATGAGGAAAGATCCATATTTTATTTTGTTTTGAAATCGCGTGCATGTTAGCACTTATATGATGTTAATTATTCATAACATGTAATTAATTTATTATATGGTAATGCAGTATTAATATCAAAATCATGTACTCTTATCATGTCATACAATTTCCAAAAATTTTCTCTATATATTTGTATTATTTTATGTTAATATCCACTCTAACCGAACCAAAAAAAAAAAAAATGACACAATAAAAAGGGAAAAAGCCATATTTACTTGGTCATGCATTGTTTCATTACAAAAACACCACTTTAATCAGAAACATATTCTGATATTCTTTCTAATAATATAGCATTTCATATCATAATGGTAAAAAAAAAAAAAAAAGACCTATTATCCATTATATACATATAATTTCAATGGAATTGGCAATTTACTGGTAATATGCATGGTTCAATTCCATAAACCCTCATGTCCAACAGCGAATATACACATTGAATGTAATAAATAAATGGCTTATCAATTTTATCGGATTTTATTTCCAAAGATGCAAGTTAGCAAGTATTACATAAAATTTCCACTATAAAATCCTCAGCAAACTATACTGCGTTCACAAAATAACAACACTTCATTGTCAAAATAGTTCTTTCTTTCTTATTGTTTCTTATATTCTAAAGCAAGAAAAACCATGGAGAAATCACATTGTATAATGGCTTTTGGAATCGTACTATTGGTCCTTACATCTTGTACGCATGCTTATTTTCTTAATGCAATATACTTCATAAGGATATCTATTGAATGCTAATTATTGATTTTCTTTTTTGAATTTAATCTTTTAGGTTCTGCTATGGCTCATGTCGAACAACCGTGTGCTACTGAAAGTGACTGCACTGGTAACAAACTGAACAGAATTGTTACATGTAAGACTAATGAAGATTGCATTTATGTTCCATATTATATATCTATAAGCGCATTCCTGTTTGCGATTTGGGTCAATGCAAGTGCAAGCATTTCTCCTAAAACAAGGTGATTTGAGACAAAAAAAAAAAAAAACCGTTTTCAAGCGTGGAGATTACAATAAACTCTGTTTCCACTTGTCCGTGCGGCGATAGTAATGACAAAGGGAAGAAAAATAACGTAATATGTTTTCTGAATGAAGAATAATCTCTCCCCTTAGTGTTGATATTTTTCTCTATAAATTTATAAGAAGTAGGATATAATCATAATTAGACCAATTTAATTTGGAGGATGTAGATCATTTCATTTCAAAGTTTAATTCAATATACATTTTATAGGCTGTATTAAGAATTCATCTTAATGCATATATTTAACTTCACCAGAATCATCTATTTATTCGTGGTAACGTTCCTACAATTATCATAAAGAGGAGATTTAAAAAAAAAAAAACAAAAGAAGACAACTTGATTCATGCTCTTAGGTCTTGGCTAATTAAATTTTCATGAGGATAAGCATATATGGATCGGTTATTTTTCTTGAAATATAGGATGCAATTTATATACGTGCCAGAATTAATTTGATCATCCATAGTTCCGGTGGATGTTTTAAGTGTGCATGTTTATCAATATTGTAAAACTTGAGTTGAAAGTTTGATTTAAATATGTAAAAGAATGAAGGGTCAAGGAGTTAAATCATGATCAAGAAAAAAATTCAAAATATAATTATTATAACATACTTTTGTCCATATATATATATATTTTTAAAGAGGTATAGACAGCATTAAATTATTATAAGGTACGCAGTCCACTCTTTAACGGGTGAAAAGATTAACGTTTAAAATTTAGCGGATAAGTATTCCAATATCAAATAGCTTTTATTTTTTTTCCTTAATTAGTCATCCTAGAAAAATTATCTATCTTGGAAAGTCACTAAGAGAAGGCCTTCTTTTGGTGGTAAGTTTTCATGGATGCCCAGCCCAAAGAAGGTACAACCCAATACCTGCCTTGCCACTTTTAGCCCATTAACCAATCGTAAAACCAAACAGAATCTTTGGCACCTGTATCTTTTGCCCAACCCGTCTGGTATTTACTTTTTAACAAATTAGTCAAAAAGCTCAAGCAATGCAAGGATAGACATTTAAATAATTATTTTAATTTAAAAAAAATTAATATCAATAAATATAAAAATTCAGAATTTGAACATCTTATTGGTATGTTATTTATAAAATTTTTTCTTTTAATTTTTTAGAACTGGTTATTACATATTGAACATTGAATTGAAAAAAAAGAAAAGTTTATTTTAAAAGTACATCTGAAAGAAATGGCTCATTCCATCTTTATTCTCTTGGTTAAGTTGTTAAATGATTCTTTACTCGCATCATATGATCGTTTTTAATTTGTCCAGATTATTTGTCTTTGAATTTTGGAAAATATTAAGAGATAAACAACGATTGCTTGATTTGATAATTGTTTGGGTTAATGAATCCTTTTGTAAATTTATTAAATGACTAACATCATATTAAATAATAATATAATGATATCATAAAAAATTATAGAGATACAATATATTAAATTATCCTACTTTTATAAAATACAAGTGCTTAAAAAAATATATTAAATTTGAAAAATAAAATTACCCAAATACATGAATTTTACAATAAAAAGGTAGAATATAAAATTATATAACTTTATTAGAATTGCCAATTTACTGGTTATATACATGGTTCACTTCCTCAAAACCCAATATATTGATTAAATGTAGTATACAAATGACTTATCAATTTTATGAGATTTTATGCTCAAAGGAATAGTAACTTTATTGTCAAAATAGCTCTTTCTTTCTTAGTGTCATATGATCCAAAGCAAGAAAACCATGCAGAAGTCAAATTCTGTCATCTCTTTCGGAATCACACTATTGATCATTATGTCTTGTACATGTGCTTATTTTTGACATGCATTATACTTCATAGGATATCTCTTCAACGCTAATTATTGATTTTTTTATTTTTTATTTTTTTGTAATTTAAATTTCTAGGTACTGGTATGACTCACGCCAAAGAACCATGTTCTATTGACACTGTCCAAAATGGTTACAAACCAAACCTTCTTCGATGTACGACCAACGAAGATTGCAAGCCTCTACCATGTTTTGAGAGCAGTCCTGTTTGCGATTCGGGTGAATGCATATGCGAGCATACCTTTTAAAACAACACGATTTGGGACAAATAAAAGCTGTTTTCAAGCATGGATATTGTAGGAAACTTTGTTTGCTCTTGTACATTCGATAATAATTATGAGGAAAGGAGGAAAAATATTGTAATATCTTGTTTGAATAAAGAATAATCTCTCTCCTTAGTGTTGATATTTTTCTCTATATAATTTACAAGAGTATGATACAACTATAATTGGATCAATTTAATTCAGAGGATATGGATCGATTCATTTCAAAGGGCAGCATCTTAAAGCATTTATCTAATTGATCCAGCTTTGCAAGAATCATCTATCAATTCAAGCTACTAGTGTTCCTGCAATTTTCACAAAAATAAAAAGATCCTCGATTCATGCCCTCTCGTCTTAGCTAATCACATTTTCAAGAAGATAGGTACTTTGGAAATCCTTTATTCTTTCTACTGCAATAGTGGACGTCTTTTTAAATTTGTGTTAGAATTGATATGATCATCCATTTTTTGAGTGGATCCTTTAAGTGCATATGTTTATAAATATCTCACACTTGGCTTTAAGGGTTGATTCAGATTTGTGAGGGGCCGTGGGTCAAGGGATTCAACATAGTCACGAAAAAAAATAATCAAAATATAATTATTATGACATCTTTTCGTCTAGATTCTTTTTGTTTTGTTTTTCTTTTTTCAAATTAGTAGACAATCCAATCTTTAAGGAATAGAAAAGATGCAGGCTTAATCTTTAGCAAAAGTAGGTCAGTAACATAAAAGGATTTTTATCAATCATCATAAAAAGATTACCCATGTTTGGTATGCCAATGTCGAGCTTTTTCTTTATAGAAATCAAATCGTAGTGAAATGATGTTATTAGTTCAAACTTTTAGCTATTTCATCTATTTTTTATTACTATATCTTTGATTCATTCTTCTACGATTGTATGAAATAGAAAGTTGAAACCCACTCCTCCTTTTTGTTGACTTGATTTTATCTCTTCTTACTTGTTTGTTGACACGGATAAAGTCAAGGAAAACAAATTGGTGATGTAACCACCTTCCAATTTATTTAATAACTTGAATACCTTCAAATTCATTAGATAAAAAGCGAGTCATTATGTTATACTTGAAATGAGGATAATGTTAAATTAAAATTTCAACTTGAGCCTATCCTCTTCAACTGTAATTCTACATTTATGTAAGGAGAACACCTATAATACTGTTCAAGAGATGCATATTGTGTGTGCAACCTAAAACTTAAAATCTTTTAACCATTCGCCTAAAGGGTACATTGATGCCCATTGTTCAATATTCTCATATAACATGACCTATACTACTTTAGGTTACTCTGCTTTCAAGATTCTTCCATAACTACACAAATAAGAGCTTGGTGGCCTATTAGGTCCACCTATACTAATTATACATCATTATTGAAAGGGATTTACATATGGACCCTACATCCAAACTTAGATACACATTATAATACACCAATCAACATATTTACAAGAAGAGCATAATGTCCTAGATTCCATAATAAAACAATACTCTTTGGTATTTATGCCAGGGTTTAGCAAAAACTAACCTCTCGATTCCTCATAAATGGAAGTGAGTACTAAAAGAAAATAAATAGCAAGAATTGTTGAACATATCACACTCTTACATAGATTATGTCTAGATGACTAACAAGGTAATGCAAGTGAAGTGCAAATGGAGTTAATACATCAATGTTGCTTACTTGGTCACTTGGCTAAAGAAACTTATCAAACTTCTAACATGAAATGCCTTAGTGTCATTCCACTTTGACTTATGGCTTTAAACGCTTGACAAACTCTTTAATCTCAACAATAGCTTTCCAAGCTAAACATTTAAGCTTTTACCAATCTAGGATCACTTTGCTCCTTTCTTTACTTTTTAAAAGTCATAAATGAATCTAAGGGACCAATCCTAAGAGTTTTCCATTAGTGCCCATAGGTTACCAACCTAATTCAATTTAAGGATTGTGCCATTAACTTATTGACTGGATTCATAAATTGTATAACAAACTTATCTAGAGATGGATATGACTTATTTCATTAGAGATTCTTTAGGTTGGCACTTAAAACCTATCACTAAACTCTAAATGTAAAGTTAGTTAAATAATTGCATATAAGTGTTAAGCAATGCATATAAGAAAATACTCATTATACTAGAACTGATACTCAATCATTGTACTATATAATTAAATACCAATTCTGCCATTAGATATTACCAATAAGTAAACACAAATTCATTTTCATCATCTAGCATTATAGTAACAAATAAATTGTATGTTCTCAATTTCATCTTCAAGATAACATCATTAAACATTCTAGTCTCAATAGTATAAAACTTAAACAAAACCAAACAATACAAATCAAATACTAGTCAAAATCCTCTTAGGCTAGCATATGGTTTGCATTATTAGCCATAATGCAACACAATAGATAAAGTAGAAAGCTTACTCACTTGGATGAGCTAAATCCATCAATCTATGCATGTACATTTTATTTAGATGTACTTATTGTACTATCACATTTTTCAAGTGAAAATCAAATAGCCAATCCATACAACATAAACTTACCACTTAATGTTTTTGCTTTATACCATCAACTTCTTGTATTAAGGGTTACTATTGATGATAACACACGTATGATGTATGTACAATTGTTCATGGAGAAGTTTTGATATGATGATATGTGGAGTGATGAGATTAGAGAGACATGTAGGAGGAGGAATAAGCAATCTTGATATCTCATCATGTGCATATGTGACAATTGATTGAATATGATGATTTGATATGTTCATGATTCGTTCTTGCTAATTTTGGTTTTTAATCTTTTGCATTAGTCATTTCGACAACGTAGCAATGTTTTTATGAAGTTTGCAAATGCTTCAAATGTTCTAAATGAGGAGGAGAAGACTTTTGTATATAGATTTTGGCCCTTGGTCTTAACTGCTAAATGAAGCTTAGATGAATGGACTAGATGAGCCATTAGATCAATTCTAGTCTAGATTCAAGCCTTTAACTCTTACTAATAGATGGGCCTTGGATTTGGGCTTAAGCTAAGATGAGTTTGTATCTTTTTAAAATAAGCGCAAGGCTTGCTTAAGTCTTCTAAAGGTCTGTAAAGGCCATAGAAGTCCAAAATGGACTTAGAAAGACCTTTCATAAGTCTGCTTTTCATTAATGAGATAACTATGCAAGGTTAAGAGATGGGAAATTGGTTTAGCAATCTTATTTCAAGCTTACCAAGCTAAATTTCTCTAAGATACCCCTAGTTAGGCTCGATTTTCTAAGTACCATCATTAGCCCATAAAATTGGTCCATAATATTAAAATGGGCTAAAGGCCTACCAAAATAACCTTCTATATTTTGCCCTCTAAGAAAAACTCCTTTGATAAAGTCTAAGAGGGTTTTAGGCATTTCATTAAGTTAATTTTCTTCTACTATTGTAAAGCATGTGTAAGATGTTGAGCCATCACCTTCATATTCAGCTTGTTTATATGATCATTGCTTCTTTGCTTGTTAATGAACTATAGTAGAATAATTTGGATTCTGTATCATTTATGCAGTATTTGCCTCTCGATGAGTAATATTTTTTTTTTGCAATCGTTTCATTGTCCTCGGCATAGTTGTTAAACCTTTATAGAGGGATATTGATGATTTTTCCTTGATAAATATTGGATGATAACATTATAGAATTTCCATTCATTTTAACTTGTTGAGCCTTCCATAAAATATATTAGATTTGAACATGATTTTGGAAATCATGCCGTTGTCGATTTTGTTCTTTTCCATATATAGTCTCGCGAAGAGAAAATAAAATTTTCTAAGTAGTAATGGATATTCCAGCTTCATTAATATTGTTGATAAACTTTGCATGAATGCCTACTTTTTTCCTTTGCTTTATCTTGAGCACGTTTCAATAATATATTCATTAAGCTTGAGAAAAGAATTTTTTTTTTCTTCTCTTTTTTTGCAATGGTTGTAATGAACTTTAGAACTTCATTATGTTTTCTTCCTTTGTTGATTTGTAGTAGATTTTTTTTTCCCTTTTAACTACTACTCGTGCTTTGGGCCTTTATAAAATATCAATACATGTTTCATAAGAAGCTCTATATATTTAATTTTGCTTTAACTTAAACAGGTTTGAAAAAATCAATTTTCATTCAATGCCATTCACACTTCAAATGTGATTTTGGAGAGGAAAATAAATTTCCTTATGTATTAAAAAATTTTGCAACTTCTAAGTAAAAACTCTTCTAATAGATACTTGATGATGAGCTCCTTTGAATTCTTCACTTATTCTTATATAATGAGAACTCCATATAATAATTTTGCTACATTATCAATGTTGCGATATATGGTTGCCTTATTCTAAGAAATTTCTTTGCAAGCATGTCATAACATGAATCTTTCACTTTTGGGATTCCAATTTTTTTTCCCCCCATAAATTTTTTTCGATATAGTATATTTGCTTGTTGGATAGAATAATATCTTTTCACTAGAAACAACTTTCTATAACCCTAACTAGATGCTCCATAAATAGATTCACATAATGAGGCTATTCTTTTTTTTTTTTTTAAATAATAAGCCCCTTGTCCAAATTGCTTTGCAAATAAATATTCCCAATTGAATTTTTTTTCTAGCTCTTTATTAAGTACATGAAATTAATTGACATATGTATGTTATTGAATCACTTCTTCTTCTTCAAGCACATGCATATTCATTGATTTCTCTCTCTCTCTCTCTCTCTCTCTCTCTCTTCTCGAGCACATACAAACCCTTTTTTTTAAGTGTGTACAAAGACTTCTCTTTAAGTATGCATACACCCTTTATTTTGTTTTTGTCTTAGCTCTTTTTGCTTATAATTTAATACACCCTTTTTCCTTTTGGTTCATAACTTCCTTCTGTAATACTTTTCTATAACAAATCACTCTGTATGCTTATTCTTTGTCAGTTGGTACTTTGACATCCAATCAATGGCTAACAACAATATCTTTTGTTACCATTGATATAATGGTCGTTGAATGTGATGGATACCCATCATTATTGTTATCCTTAATTTTTGTTGTACCCATTAACGAATAGACAAGATTTACTTGTCATCAATATCTATAGTTCGAAAATCTCTTATCATGTTTACGCTAACTTTTCTTGTTTCTTAGGGGCGTGGAAATAAACTTGCTGCTACATTAATGACGCAAATTGATAGCCTTAATTCCAATAAATTTTTGTAAAAAAACATGTTGTAACACTTATGAAATCATCACTTTTGAGATTCTAAGAAATTCTTTTGCATCCATAACCTTTTTTATGTTGAATTTGCTTGTTGATTAAAGTAAACTCCTCGTTGACCATTGACCATAATTGTATTAATGACTCATACTTTCGTACGACCGCTGACCATCTTTAAACCCTTGCTATAATTGACAGCTTCTCTAATAGCCACTCCTATTAATTCTTGCCACAATTCACATCCTCATTAGTATAAATAAGAGTCATTTGTTTTTTCACAAAATCACCCCTCATAGTTACAAGTAAGTGGTCAAGAGATGAAGTTAAAAAGTTTTTAGGAATCTTAGAGCCTCTAAGGGTTCTCCAAGTGCTCTTCTAGTGTCCTTAACTCCATGACTCTACTTATCTCCTAAGTGAAATCGCTACAATCAAATGTAGATTTGAGGTCAACCTAAGTGTCACTTGGATTTCTAGTATTAACCACCTAGAGTTAAAACAAGTTGTTGTACTCAATGTGAGCTTCAGTTGTACAACAATATGTGGATCAGAGGTCAACCTTAGGTCTTACTTAGGTTCTTGCAATTAATCCACTTGAAACTTTAGCTTTGAGGTTTCTCTTTTAAGTTATGTTACTAATACATGAGCGGATCCGTAGTTAACCATAGATTTTCTAGGTTCCTGGAATTAACCTTCCTGAAGCTTTATCTTTGAGTTTTGATACCTAACTTAAGATTCAGCTAGTTCTTTAGTAATGCATAGTGCTATGTATTAAGTGTTAGAATAACTTTAGTGTTATATCGACATCCTATATTAGTGCTTTGAGGTCTACCCCCTAAGTTATGTACTACAACATAAGTGGATCCATGGTTAACCTTAGATTTCTTAGGTTCCTGGAATTAATCACTTATTTCTAAAATATTAAGTTGTAGCACTCAACTTAGTCTTCAGCTCCTATGACAACACGTATGATTGAGGTCAACCCCAGGTCTCACTTAGGTTCAGTATTAACTGCTTTAGAGTTCACATAATAAGTCTTAAAGAATAATGTGCTGGCTTTCAATAGGGAATGAGTACTAGCAGTTTCATCTCTCTACCATAATACTACAGTTGCTATGCTTGCTTTGAAGTTAAAATCCTCTCACTTGAGACTTGATGATATCTTTAAGCGTTATCCCAAATTCTTAGTCACAACTTCCTATAGTTGAGTATCTACATCGTATCTCTTCAAAAGTTCAACTATGATTCACTAGCAAGGCACCATCTCTCCTCTAATAGGGTGATGACATTCCATAGCTAATCAATTAGTAGCTTCACTTTTTAAGGAATCTACCCAAGTCATGAAGCTTTACTTAGTAGTTAAGGATACTCTAAATGTTAACATCAACATGGAAATTCATGAACTCATCAAACATACTTCAAGTTTCTTCAATTACATTTGGTGACATGATAGCACGCAATTGTGTCCATGGGGTAGGCGTGCTTTGAGCTTCATTGCTAACATTAGATGACATGGTAACATATAACTCCACCTAAGATTTTAATGTATTTCGGATGTCATTGACATTAGACAACGTGACATCTCATAGAAAAGGGATAACTCACAATCAACATCATACACCTAAGCCATATACTCAAATAGGTATGAACTTCTAATCATGATGCTTTGTTCTCTTCATGTTGGAGGCACATCCCCCACGAGTATCAATTTCTTCCAACAAATTTCATGCTAACCTCTTGTGTTAATCACACTACATTGCTCATGAATCTTAAACATCATTTAGAGAATAAACCCTTTATATCAAGGAGTAGACTTCACTTAGGCATCTTCATTCTTCATGCAACATGCGAATTAAAAGAATGCTTATGCGACCTCCTCCTATGAATTTTATGTTCTTCTTCCCTAATTGATGGTGCATCATTTTATCACGAGGCAACAACTCCTTTTACAATCAACATAAACTTTAGTTTCTCAATTCATCAGAAAATCATGTCGCCTTACATTGATTTACAAGTTTGTTTGCAAAGTCATACATAATTTTATGCTCCCACATTTAAGATTAACGTCATTGATGCAAATCAATAATTCCTATGTATATAATCTTATAAAAGCTATTCATAATGATTGGGGGTTAATACATCTTGCCATGAAATTATCTCCATTGAGTCTTTATTTATTATACAGTTGTTAGTTTTGGCATTATGAAAAGAAAAATTTGTAGAGTGACATCAACTTCTTAATAATCAACCTTTTACACTTAAGAGTGTTAGGATTATGACTAAGTATCCATAGTAGGGATGTACTTGAATTGCTTCAACTCCTCGAGATTAACTATATGTCATTATAATGATTTCTTCATTAAGTAACCATAGAGAGAATTCAAGTGGAAGTGGAGTTACTTTAACTCCTTGATAAATTATACAAGAGCCACCAATAACATAACATAAGTAGAGAAAATGTCACGCTCTGAAGCGGTAAAATTGTACCAGCTCCGCTGTGTAAATCATTCTAAGATAGAAGTTGGCCTTTCAACTACTATCTTAGACCTGATCTATACAAGGCGTCCATGACTAACCTACTTTGAAGTAAACAGTTTGTAATTTAAATAAATCATTTACCTAAAAAAGTGAGAAAATTTATATATACACTATAATCCAGTTATTACATTATTCAAAAATGAAAATTTTAAAATAAAAACTTAGATCTTAAGAATATATGTGTTTGTTCTTCAAATATTTTTTCTCACTCCTCAAGATTCAGCAGTTGCTAGCTTCAGAATAGTTGTATGCCACTTCTCAGCCAGCACTTATACGACGTCTATAGGGATGTGAGCAACCATAGCTCAGTAAGTTAGGATGGAGGACTTAAAACTATACCACAAACATAACAAGGTTATTAATCAATTTATTAGGTGTAATGCATGTTCAAGCAAATGCCATCACATGACATTGTTCATCCCGTCGTGAGATTAGAGAAATTGCGTCCGCTCTAATCTGGGTTGAGGAGTTGCTGTTAATGCAACAGCTTACGACTAAACCCAGGCTTGTGTAATGGAGACATGGCTCCTCCTGCGACTACCTTCAAACCATTGACTTCACCCTTGCCACAACTCCTCTCCTGTTACTTAGTTCGACTAAAGATGAAGAAGGGACCATTTTGCAATCCTGCTCTATCCCTTTCGAAGGGGTCGGTATTTGGCTGGAAAATCCTAAGTTCCCCTCATGGGTTGCCATGTAGGTTTGATTATGATTACAGGTCGTATATTTGATTAGGTCCAATTTAGGGTGATTAATCATTTTACACAAATCATACAATACAAACTAGAACAACAGACAGAATCATAGCATCACTCATAATCAAGCATATGCACATAAGCAACTATCTAAAAAGCACAACCAAGCATAATCTTAAGCCTTCAAAATACAGTAACGTATTAATCCTAACTTACCTGAACTCCTCGCTCACTAATTCGAGGTCCAACTCGCTCGGGCCACCGCCGATCATCCCTATAACACAAACATGGTTTCAGTTTTTCATATAATTATTATAGGTTCGTTTTATCCTATAACGCTTATTGTGATATTTTGTTTAGAGTTTAATATATCTAATTATCTAGGTCTTAAGTCTTTAACAATTATTTTAGGTTTGGGGTTAGGTTCGGGTTCGGTTTCCGCATCGATTTCTAAATTAGGTTTTAGTTCGATTTCTAAATATTATTTTATACTCGAACCTTAGAAATTCGTTTCAACTTATAATGTGAAATTAATCATATTACTTCCCGATCTCCTAAATACCATCATTACCTTTAATTAGTATTTTATTTCACCTGGTACACTTAAATCCTTATTAGTGTACCGAATTTACTCTTGATGTGAGAAATTTTTATATTTTTCCTCTAATTGCATAAATTCAAGTTTCCTATCAGATTTATTAGATATTTTTATTATTATTATCATAATATCAATTTTTATTATAATATTTTCTATTTATTATATTTCTAATAATTATGTATTATGTACTATTACTTATTATGTATTATGTACTATTACTTATTATGTACATAATACACATCTAATATTTCTATTACTCTAATTACCATCTCCTAACATCAATTATCATTTTAAAATGTCTAAATTCATCCTAAATCAAATTTTACACCTAATTACCCTAATTTACAACATTAACTTAAAATTTACTATTTTTCCCTATTACTCATTTGCTACATAATTAACCTAATAATTACATCTAACATCGTAAATGCTATAAGTATCATACTTCATCAGATTTCAAGATCCTAAAACATATAATTATTCACTAAATCAGTAATTAACCATTTAATTACTTAATTAACCCTAAATTACCCATTTTATGCCTCATTTTAAGGCTTAAAAATTATCTAAAATTTTCAAAAATTAATTTTTGAAAGTGGGCTTCATAGCACTATTCTATATCATCTAAGTAGTCTACAGAAAAATTTTGGGTTCAAAACTATACTCCTAAAGTAATTTATTTCTAAACTGAAACATGCTCGGTTTTGTATGATTTCTTAAAAATAATATATCACAAGACATATTTTCATCAAAATAATATTTTTCCTAAAAACAAAATACAAAAATATTCCATAATAACAAGTTTTATAATTTTCTAAGAATATTTACTATTTTTACAAAATTACAGAAAATCAGGTTGGATATCAAACTCACCGATTTGGGTAGTTTCGGCCATCGTCGATGGCCATGGGTATGTTGGCCCACCTGGGTACTGCCACCACCATGTGGTGGTGGTGGCAGTCCACTTCCAGCTGCTCGTCGGGTCTCAGTTTTCCTTACATGGCCCAACTGTACAGTTTTTTCTTATTTTTTTTCTCTAACCCTAATTTTTCTCTCAATTTCACCTCTCCTTATTTTTTTTCACTCTCCAAACTGCCTAAATGAGTTTCTAAAAAATTTATGGGATTTATAGAGCTTTGTGGTAATTAATGTGCATTAAATTGGATAAGACATTGTCCAAATCCCTTAATTTTTGGATTTTATATTGCTCTAATTTAATTAGCTAATTTTTTTCTTATTTTTCCCAGCTGCTACGACCTCTATCTGGATCATTCCTTATTTTTATTGATTTTTTCTTAACTAATTATGAATTTTATTTAATTATTTAGTATTATTTTAGCACACGCGTATTTCTAGTAATTACGCGTATTTCTACATACATGAAAATTCATATATAGTACAAATAAATATTCTTAAATATTATTTAGGTTATTTTATGATTTTTAGTATACATATAATTTATCTCTAGCGATTCGTTAATTATCGAATGTATTTTACACATTTTCGATAAATAACGAGTTATATATTTAAAATTTGGAATTTTTATATCCTTTTATTTTATTGCTTATTTTTTTTAAATTCAAACTTACGAGATCATTTTACTAATATTTCTAGCTTTACTTATAATTTAGGCTCGATCAGATTTTTCAATCAATCGAAACCCTGAGTGACTGATTGTGGGGCTCGATCAGATTTAACCTTGACTCCACATAAAGGTGTTATGACAAATTGTTTCAATCTCATGTATGATGTTGTAAAAATGGACATTGTTCGCTGCGTCTCAAGAGCAAATGCTTCTACTAAACAACTAAAACTACCATGATATGATCGGTTCGATCTTTCATGAATGAAGTTACCTCAACCTCGACTCTACAAGAAATCACTATGTAGCCAAGCCTATGTTGAAGTTGTTTTGACTTGTTACATTTGAGATTACTTCAATCTTGTTTATGATGTTCCAAAAATGGGCATTACTAGTTGTGTACCTAAGAGTAAGTGCTTCTATTGGAGTGACAATAGTTATCATGATATAATTGCTTTAATCATTCATGCATGAGATCGCTTTAACCTTGAGTTTTGCAAAAAAGGCATTCTAGCTACTAAGCTTGCTACAAAGTTGCTTTAGCTCATCATAGCTAAGATCACTTTGATCCTTTGAGTGAAGAAAATAGGATAACAATGCTAGCTATGTCCTCATGCTCATAGGTTTTAAAGGTAATGTTAGCTACACAATGCTTTCCACATGAAGAGTATCAATAAGGAATGCTAGGTGGCGATGCTAGCTATACCTAGACTTAAGTGATATCAATGCCATGGGGAATGTAAGCAAACTTTAGAGATTAGTTTAGTCTTTAATTATGCCACATTTAGTGAGACTAACTGAGATGGCTTTATATGTCAGGGCATTACATTTTGTGTCAAAGTTGAGATGACAACTTCCATATGTGAAAACTTCATATGACATCTCTTAATAAGTGAGCTCGTCTTGCACTTGAAAGGGAGATGGCATAAGGCTAACTATGCCTTTGGCATTTGCCTTTAATGTGGTTTGAAAACTTTGGGGATTTTCATTTTCATATTTTCATCACTTGATTGAGTCAACCAACTTTGAGTTTCCATTAATTTGAAAAAATAAAGGTGTTCTTTAAAGCTCTTCATTTGTTGATAAGCTTATTGTATTTGGAACTTATGCAGTCTTTGGAGTAAGTCTTATCTACTACCCTCTATGGGCATGATGTGGTACGATGGTCACAACACATACAACAACATAAATGTGAGCCTTTAATGAAGTCTTATTGTAACATAAGTGGGTCCTTTGAGGACTATCGAAGCAAAGGGAGATGAGTTAGGGAAGATTGTTAGAAGGTAGAAGGTTAAGCAAATGTGAGCTACTCGAATGGATGTTATGCGCTACTTAAGCACACTTGACCAACTACTTGACGGATGTGACCCATCAATGATAGAAGGGTTGTTTTGTCGCACAAACCTTGCTTAAGGGTTTCATATGAGCTATGGTTAGGGATTCTCAACAAGAGAAAAGAGAGAAAACTATATGAAATTTCAGTAACCCAAAAGCGAAGTTGGATAAAAAAGTCTTCGGATAGTCCCTAGAACCACTTAGACATAATAATAAAACCCTAGGTAAAAGAAGTGAACCCTAAACATTCAACTAAAACCCTAAATGAAGTAAGCCCTAAAACCCTAACTAAACAAGTAAGAACCCTAAGAACCTTAATACTTAAAAAACCTTAGGATAGTAGTAAAGTCCTAAAAAGATTTTTAAGCCTTAGTTAAATTAATCAAATATCATGACACAACAAATAAACACTAATAGTAAGTTTAGATCTAATCATAAAAGTGATTGATTTCACTAAACAATTGAAACCCTAACTTTCAAGCTCGTACGTGAACCAAATAGCTATAAACGGATATCTAACCCTAAATAAACTCTAGGCACACATGTAAGTGCTTAAAATTAACTAAAGTGTATTATCTATATTTGACAAAACCTTAAATGCCTAACTACTATCTATAACCCTAATCAAACCCTTATCCATAACCAACTACCAGTATATCTTAATACAAGACAATCTCTTAATTATACTTAGGGCAACTTGTATTATTAGGGGAAAATATCTTTTGCAAATTGGCAAAAAGGAAAAATGGTCAATGGTCCCTATTTATATTAGGTACTTTCCTTCCCAAAACATACAAACTTTGTCTCCTCATTCCCTCTCCATTTTTTTAGCAATAGCCCCTCGCTTTTCCCTCATTCGTCTTATTTTCTAAACACATAAAACCCTTTCAAACTCTCTAAAAAGATCAAACCTTAAACCCCCCTTTATCTTCTCCTTCGACCACTTTACCATCACTACACCAAACTACCTACCACTAAGCCTTACGCTACCTACACACATTCCCCTAGCCTTTCAACATACAATACACCCTTACACACACACAAAGCTTACAGTAAACACCCACAAGGAGGCTATCCATATCTTTGCCCCGATAAGTGACTAAGTTAGTTTTTCTTGTAGAATTGTGTTAGGAGCTTATATTTCCTTAGATGAACATTACTTTATATCATTATTCTAGATGTTTTAGGGTGTTTCATGAAGAACAAGTAAAGGTTAGTAAAAGAAAACACACTTTGATTAGAGTTATAACACTAATAAGTAAGATAATATAGTGTAGAGTTGATTTTTAGACTAGATCATTAAGAAGTGTGGTGAAACCCTGTTTTTCACTTACATGTTGCCACTTACATGTTCCCACCCTACATTTCTACACATTTTGATGTTATGATTATAGTTATAGATGAGTGAAAACAAGAGTTATGTAAGTAGAATCACCATGAAAATAGGTGTTGCATGAAAATGGAAGATATGGCCTTGAGGACACTAAGTGGCTGCCACTTCCATGAACCCACTAGATGTACAAAACTTGATTTATTAACTTAATAATATGATTACTTAGTGTTAAGAATGTTTAGGGTTTAATTAACCAAGTTAATAGGCTAAAATGTAGCTAAGGCCTTAAACTAGTTTAGTTAGTAATTAAAGACTTAAAAATGGTGTTAGTAACCACCATAACTTCAATGTCCAGACTTGTTAACCTAACAAAAGTGGGCTAAACTTAAGTCTAAAGTTGGGCTTAAGCCAAAAAGACAAGTGGGTTTAGGCTAAAGTCTTTAAAAGATGATTTAGGCTTTAAAAGCCCAAAGGAACCGACTTTAGAGTCCATATGGCTAAGTGACTAGATCTGAACCTTAGGTTAAAGGGCTTAGAATGAGTTAATTAAGAGGCTTAGAAAGCCTAAAGGCCTAGTAAGCCCAAAGGTCTAGTAAGCCCAAAGGTCCATCCAAGACACCTATAGTAAAAAGGCCCATTTATGCCCATAAGAGTATCCCTATGGCCTACATTAAAATTTTCAAGCGTTGGGAAAAAAAAGTTCAATTAAAATGCTTAAAAGAAAGCCTAATATTAAGTATAAGGCCCAAGGTCAAAAACCAAGCCTAAGACCCAAAACTAGGCTTAAACCCTAAAGTAACCCAACTCACCATTTGGGCCCACAACCTTTTAAGGCTCAAATAGAAAACTTTGTAACCTAAAAAATCAAAAACAACCTTGCCAAATGACAGAACATTTGAAAAAGATGAAATGACAATAAGATCACAGAAAATAGAGTTAAAACGAAGAAAGTACGTTTGAATTACAAAAACAACAAAAACAACTAAAACAACTAAAACAACATTAGTATGCAATAAGCTTAGTTAGCTAATGCAAAAAGAATACTCATAGACCTTAATTATATTCTTCAAGTGATGAGGATATTGAGTTGGATGTAGTCGAGGATTACTAAGATTGTTGAGTGTTATAGCTAAGTGAGTATACCGCCCTCTACTTTACTTGTTTTGTGCTTATAGCTAGTGAATTGTCTAATTATATAAGATAATTAAACTTGTACATGTTAGGGCATATGGGATATTGTATGTGCTTGTTATGATTGATTTTACTTATAAAACGTTTAAAGTTATTACGAACATCTATGCTTTCTACATTAGAATTCAGGATATTAGAGTGTTTGAATATAATTGTTTAGCTACCTACGAATCTAAGCTTATAAATATCCGACCCTTAATTAAACTGGACATGCCTTGCATCGTATAACATGAAATCAAAGGCGTTAGCATCATAGAGAATAACAGGAGGTCATGCTTAGTCGGATCCGTGTTTCATATTATGTATTGAGATTGTTATCGCACAACTTATCTTGTACAACATGTTCTTGCCTTAACCTTAGGTAACTACTTAACTTCCAGGAAATGCCACCTTTTGCTTGAGGTCGTATGGTATCTACTCCTGAGGGTGATATTATTGATAAGAGACTTTGTATTAGATGTGGATATTTAAGTCTTAACATACCTAAATACTTCTTAACCTAGGCAACGGTGGAAATTAAAATCTTACTGCATACAGTTTTAGATTGGTTGTATATATCGTTGCATTGCATATGCTTGCTCATGCATTCGCATGCTTGATTAATAACTTGTTTGAGATTGTTTGTTAGTAAAGTAGAAAGGTGACTCACTAAGTAGTTAAGCTTACCCTTTTATAGTTTGTTATTGCAGTAGGATCTTTGGTTGAAGCTAGGTAGCGAGATACCTAAGGTTAGTTTCACTAGCTTGGTGTTGACCAATGTAAAGAAGATGAAAGCCCAAGTGAACAAGTTACTTATATTTGAACACTCCATATATTTTTTAATTATTAAGTATCCCAAGTTTATTAAGTATCTTAGACTATTATTGATATCTTATCTTAGTACCGTATGACTTTTATTAAGGGAAAACCATATATTCCTTCTTATTTAGGTTTGTGTTAGTTTTAATTGGATGTTATGATTTTAAATTACATGATTGGTTATTACTTAATGTTAGTTACTAAAAGGGAAGTTGTAGTTGTGAAATGTCTCGTGTAGTATGCTGAAAGCCTTTGATTAAGGATGGTACCTAATTGTAGATCTTCTCGTATTACATGGCAGTACTGTTACGACTTGACTCCTTCTGGGCTGTAATAGTATTTAAGTGGTATTAGAGCGCCTAGGTTTAATAAGATAAACTTAATCCTAAATGTCTAAGAAGAACCCATCTAGTGAGCTAAGAAGGGTAGAACTGGGTTAAGATATTGTTTATATAAATGTCCTTAGCTTAAAAGCATAATAAAACCCTAACTGTAAGAAAAAACCCTTATGATTCTAAAACTTTTCGACCCTCATGGAGTTATGGCTTGAGTTCCAGATGGATGAGAGTGGGACACTTCTGGATTATCAATGATGTCTTTTGAACTTTTTGAGGATCTTTCCTTAGTGAGAGAGCCCTGTAGCATGGGTATTATATTGTCTTGGTAGAGGAGCAAACTTATAGATCATTAGAGATTTTGACACCAAGAGTTACTTATAGATTTGGACATACCAGTCTATACGGATATTGAGCTTATTCATGTTTTGGAACATGAGTCTTGGGTTAATGAACTCATTAGACCAACCGGAGGTCGCATTCGTAGTTAGCGACTCTTATTGACCCTTAGCCCCAACTTTTGGTGAGCAGAGGTAGGTTGGGCACATAGTTGTATTTGCCAAGGATCATAGGGGTAACCACCTAGCTCTACTTTAGATCGATATCTAATGGGTTGCAGACGCCTTATAGGAAGAGATGGAGTTGGAGTTTGGCATGTTAGCATTGTCGAATGATGAGATCGAGACATTAGAGGAGCTGTGATGTAGGCAAGTGCACCTATCAATTTATAATAGAGCAGATTAAGTCCAAATATCGATCCCTTAGGGACTTTAACTACTAGTAATTACTAGGTCTTTATTATCTAACTGGAAAATTAAATTTTAAGAAACGTAAAGAAGTGAATCTAAATTATTGCTAAAACTAATTTAAAGATTAACTAAGATGCAATTTAAGAATTAATAAGAACACAATTCAATTAATTCAAGAGTCAATGTTGTACTTAGATCTTGCTTCCCTTAGATCTAACATGTGATTTTCCAAAACATAATCTAATTCATTCTTTAATATTTCTTGACCAGGATAATTCTCTACTAAAGTTAATAATTTTATCAAGCTAATTAATCCTAACCCTAAAATCACTTGTTAGAATATTTTCTCAATAGCATAATCTAAGATTGCATTATTAAACAACGAATTCTCTACGCTTTTGTAGATACCCAATTTTTGCCCTCTTATTATTATTATTTTTTTTTGGTAAAGGGTTCTAATTCAAAAATAATAAAAAATAAATTAAAAAATTGAAAATGATAAAAATAAAAAAAAAAAGAAAAAGGGAAAAATTATAAATATTTTTAGGAAAATAGATTTTGTAGAAAGTAAAACGTTTTAGAGTTAATTAATTTGATATTTTTATTTTAGAGAGTGATGTAGCTTAAGTACAATTTAATTGTACTGAATGTCAAGGCATAAGCTAACAGCCTAATAGATAAGCATTTGAGTAGTGGCATTAGGTTATCTTGAGATCACGGGTTTGAGTATCATTCGGCACACATGTGTCTTTTATTTTTTCTTTCATTTGTTGAAATCGATTGAGTGTACAGGATTTAAATCTAATTTTAAATATTATCAAATCTTTTAAATTTAATGCAATAAAGATTTATGAGGTTTAAATCTAATTTGATCAAATCAGATTTGAGTCAATATAAAAGATTCAAACTATTTTGGATTTTTATTGATTTAGAATTGAAATGATTTACATGATTTGTTTTCTGAACTATATATAAATCAATCATGTGGCATAAATAAGGGACAATTACACATTTGAGAAAAAAAAAAAAAAAAAAGAGTCTACTTTCATTCAATTCCCTCTCCTATCACGGCCACAATAGTCTACCTCCACATTATTGAACTTTACGTAGCAGTAGCTTTACACACACTCACCATCATACTTGAACATATGCTTTTGCCAAATAACCATAGACCAAATGACCCATCCTTCTCTATCCCAGTTACATACTCGTAAGCCACACCCATAGCAGAACCACCATCTGCATCTCAGTACATTAGACGATACACATCTAAGACCTTCAATCTTTGATGCACGCATGTAGCATCCCTACGTTGTAGCACCAATACGGAAACAAACATGCCACTCGATAGCAATCCAAGAGCCCTGACTCCGACTCTCTTTCCTTTGCCACGCAACTGTGCAACAACTCAGACCCCCTTCGCTCATCTTCAATCTTTCAACCCACTATCCATACGCGTTTAGCAAACATACTCTACTAACCCTCTGTCACTTTCTTAATCTATGAACACATACAACACAACTTACACACTATAGAACATAATCACCTCGCCAAACTCCATGTAGCCACGGTTCTTTGATCTACAGCACAACCAAAAACCACACTAACCAGTCAGCTAGAACTGCCCATCCTTCATCCATCAGATACACAAATCACTCATGCATAAGCCCATATCCATGTGCAACACCAACGCGATCCCAAATTGTAACAACAACACATTGTTTTCATCTACACCCCATTCACTTAGATACTCCATTTCATTGTCACGTAAACAACTCGCTGTCCACCTACTCCGACAACACTACCTCTACCACTACAACACAACACGAGCCTCGTTGACTAACGTTACAGTACAAGCATACCATTATTTGCGCTGCAACTTCGATTAACACTCCATCACTGCAGCACTTCAGCTAAGCCACCGATCAACACTCCCAGTAGCGATGCAACAATACGATACACTAAACAACAAGTCTTGACTTCTCTCTTGATGATCCCTTGTCAACTGCAGCACCTTACATACAGTCCTTACACAGCTGCTCATAATCTAGGCATACAGTTCATTCACACACTCAGCACAAACACTTTGAGCACGCACTGCTACCGTACACTCCACTGATCACTTGACAGTAGCTTAAACACTCACTGCACCATTTACGACTTGAATCCGTGCCCCTTAGTCCTTGTCCATCTTGCCAAGGTTCGGTTCTTAATTTAATTTAATTTATTATTATTATTATTATTATTATTATTGTTGTTATTATTATTATATTTGTTTATATTTATCTATCTTAATTTGATTAGGTAGCCATTTTAAAATATAAAAAGGAAGAAATATATTTAGCTTAGGAATTTTTTTAGTGTTAGGTTTTCTTAGAATTCGTCACTTAGAAAATTATTTCTTGGAAATAAAAATTAATAAAAAAAAAAACTTTTTAAAAACTAAGACATTTTAGAGGTTTTTCTATAAATAAAATACTCGAGAATTAGAGTCCTTTTAGAATTTCCTTTGAATAAATCAAATTGATAATCATGTAAACTCGATTGGTTTTCAAAATTAAGAAGAACTATCTCACTAAAGTTTTTCAAAAAGAACTACAGTCGTTTGATCTTGACTAGCGGATATATAGGTACATTTGGAGTGATGTTAAAATTTGTAGAAACTTTGTTTTTTTTTAAAAAAAAAAATTTCTTTGGTTTTCATTTTTTCTTAAAAATATAGAAAATTAAGCTTAATTTCGGAAAATGGATAGTGGTACCCACTAGGGTTTAATAGGTTAGTCCTTGAATTCGAAATCCTTTGGTTTTTATCAAATTAAAATCAAAGGTCAGTAGTCAAATTACAGTCAATCCATCCAATTGATTACGATTTCTGTTTTTCTCCTGATTCCGATTGGGTGATGACTCCAAAAGTTTTTTTAAAAGAATCGGACTTTCCTAATTTCTCTAGTCGATGACTAATATTGAATGTGTTAGGGTTTAATATTAATTGGAAAGTGGGAAATGAAATTAAAATAAGAAAATCGAAAATTTAGGCTCAACAATCTTGCAAATTATCTCTAATTTTGCAACAATTCTCATCAACTATACCTAGATCTAACCTTATAAGAAATCTCTTGATTTTCTTATAAGATATCAAACTCTAGATTACTACTTGCAGAAATAATAACTTATGTCATGAAGCAAACATAGTTGAATCAAAAAAATAATAAAGAACTAAATTAATCAAGCAATAATAATATCACACAAATAAATCTAGGTTTCACAAAACCTATATCTAAAATCTACTCACTATACATTACAAAATAGGAATGCAAAACCAAAGTATAGAAAAGAATAGAATAAAGTATCATGAAATCTAAACAAAATTAAATCTTAAAATCTTCTCTTCTCCTCCTTTTCTTTGATTGTTCTTGGCTTGAAAAATTCCCTAAAAGTCGAGCCAAAATGTTCTTTCTAATGAACCCTAACAAGGCTTTATATATGAAGAACTAAAAAATAGGTTGACTAGAAAAGATACGATTGGGGACACAACCATGTCTTTTAGTCGTATACTTAACTATGCTTCACGTTTGTCTTCTTTTTCAAAAATAAAAAATAAAATAAAATAAACAACTAGAAACGACATGATTGATGACATGATCATGTCTTTTGGTTGTGTCCTAAGCTGTAATAGTAGAGAATTAGCTCCAATTTTGCTAGGAAACAACATAGTCGTGTCATTTGGCCTATTGAGTGAAATTTGTTTCTATCTTCTCATTTTCTTGCGTAAATTATTTTAAAACCTAGAAAATTAAATTTTACTCAATTAAATATTATTATCTAAAAATAAACTCAAATATAAAGGAAAATGATAAAAAATTACTAAATAAAATATATACAATTAGGAACTCATTAAGCCAATACTAGAGGCCCTCGCCCTAAATATGATGAAGATGGATTAGGCTAAGTAGGAGTTACCCTAGGATGAGTTTCCATAGGAAGATGTACCCTCAGTAGCACTAGGTGATGACCTTGATCATCTTATAGAGTTTATGGATGGAGGAGATGAGGTAGAGATTGGGGAGCCTATTATTGAGCCTTCCGCACTTGTAGTACCGGATCTTAAAGAAGAGGACTAGTTGGAGTTATCAACTTACTCCAATGTAGATTCAAATGGAGATAACTCCAATGATTTAGATGATTCGAGTTCCATGGATGCCAATGCCTTATGTTGAGTTTATGGAGGTTCAGATTGGTTCAACTACCTACTCGTAGACGTAGTAGATATTGATATGCTTTTGTATGAGGTTACTAGATTTTAGGATGTATTTGTCTTGATTTTGTACTGTAAATTTTATTGTGAAATTTAAAGTGTTAATCCAACGTTAGGATTATGTTTAGACATAATACTGGTAGAGACTCACTCTCTAGAAGTAACCACCACTTGGTGTAACCTCATTATTAACGGAATTAATGAAATGGAATGTTTATTCTATTTAAGTTATGATGTATTTCTCTTTTGATTTAAATGTGAATTTGAGTTTGAAAAATTCCTTGCACTCAAAGAACTTGCTAAATTGTGTTAGCCTTAGGAATAGGCGAGGATGAAGTAGGCCCCTAGAAAGGCAAGATCATCCAGTAGATCTACTACAATAGAATCACCTTAGAGATCATGCAGAGGAGGTTTTAGTTATGGTATAGGAGATGCTAATAGCCTTTCGTGAGAGGGATAAGACCCTACTAGTCCCTATTCTACCCCCTGTATTGGTAGAGGAGGTATGCTTACCACCATTACCTTAAGTTGAATGGGTGCACTTAGCCCTTACAACACCCCTAGATCCCCAGCCTTAGAGGTTCATGATGCCGGAGTTTATTAAGTATACTAGGTACTTTAACGGGATAGCCGGCCGCTTAGAGGAGGTAAAGGATTGGCATATGTAGATTGAGCAAACTTTTCAAGCATTTGAGATTCCTCATCACCTGCGAGTCACTTACAGTACTTATATGCTGAGACTCCATGCTAAGACATGGTGGGAGTTAAAGAAGAGGACAGCCAGGGACTAATCACTTAGGAGGTATTCAAGAGAGAGTTCATTTCCAATTATTTTCTTAGCTTTTTAAACACGCAGTACAGTGATGCTTTTTGCTCCATTTAGAAGGGGAATTGTACCATAGATTAGTATGAGGTAGAGTTTAATAAAGAGAATTTTTAGGTCAATGATAGGTTGAGGATGTAGGTTTTTGTTAGAGGATTGGATTTTGACACTAGGCACCGTATGCACAAGTTCCAACCTTGAGATTTCCATGAGGTTGTTGAGACAACCCGAACTGTTGAGAGTACCAGGAGTTTTGAAGATGGAATGGAGAGGCCCAGGTTAAACATTTTTAGGAAGAGACCATTTGAAGGACCCATTTTTTCTAAGAAAGGAAAGTGGATTATAATGGGTCATGGCCATTAGCTGAGGCTAAGCGTGATAGGTTCTAGATTGAGGATTGGTACAGTTAGATGTTGGAAGTGCAAAAGAGGACATCATCCTAGAGAGTGCCCCTAATTGCATCATAAGTGTTGCTTATGTGGAGATGGATATCATCGCATAGTTAAGTGTCCTAAGAAAGCCACCATGACTTGCTTCGTATGTAAGCAAGTTAGGCATATTGCTTCAAACTGTTCATAAAGGAGTGTTGCACCAACTACCCAGTTAGCTCATCTTATGGCCCTTCTTAGTTGCCCAATAGCTCATAGACAAGCAGGAGGCTTGGGACTTATGCAGGCTAGACTAGGAGTACCTACAAATGCTAGAGTTTATAACTTAGAGGGTGAGTAAGACTATGTAGATGATGGACTTGAAGAGGATGCCACTGCCTACGAGGAAGGAGACACTATTGACACTAGACTTATTGCAAGTATATAACTTAACTCGTATTTTTTGTTTTTTTAGAAACAACAGTGGTTATAAAGTGTAAGAAAATGTGGAAAGTAGCAAAGGAAGAATTTAGGAGAATTAAAAGATGTCTTATAACCAACTAACCAAAATAATGAAAACTATGATGGTTCAGGGAATATCCATGTCTCTAGTTTACGCATGTAATATAGGAGCGACCCATTCCTTTACCTTGCCCAAAGTTGCCGAGCAAGTAGGATTGTAAGTTACAGTTATAGAGTCGTGCTTCGAGATTAAGACCCCTAATGGAAGTGTAGTGGTAACTCGAGAGTTGGTGAAAAATTGCCCCTTGAAAATTCAAGATGGTGAGACTTGCATTGACATGATAGTACTTGAGATGAGCAAGTATGAAGCCATCTTAGGTATGAGCTAGATGTTAGCAATAAGAGCCAAGGTAGATTGCTAAACTAAGGAAGTAGAATGTGAAACTCTAAGTGGGACAAAGGTTACTTTTAAGGGACAATCAATAACCAGTAAATTGGGTGAAGTACATTTGCTTGAGTTAATTCTAGATGAAGGATTCCAAGCTTGGGTAGAAATCAGTTTAAATACAACTAAGGCTAACAAAAGAAGCCCCGATTAAGAGAAATTTAAGTGGTTAATGAATTCCTTGATGTTTTTCTAAATGAACTTCCTAGATTACCACCTAAGAGAGAAGTCGACTTCATCATTGACTTACTACTGGGCATCGAGCCTATATCTAAAGCCCTTTATAGAATGGCTCTAGTAGATTTAAAAGAGTTGAAAAAGCAATTGCAAGAGTTACTTGACTAAAGATTTGTTCGACTTAGTATGTCGCTTTAGGGAGCACTTGTATTATTTGTCAAAGAAGAAAGATGGATCGATGAGACTACGCATAGATTACCGAGATTTGAACAATGTAACTATCAAGAACATGTATGCCTTATCAAGGATAGATGACTTGTTTAACCAACTGAAGGATGCTAAAGTTTTTTCTCAAATTGACTTTAGGTTTAGATACCATCAATTAAGGATCAAGTTGGATAACATTCCTAAGACTGCATTTAGAACAAGGTATGGGCATGAGTTTCTAGTGATGCCCTTTGGTTTGACTAATGCCCTGGTTACCTTCATGAAATTAATGAATCGTACGTTTCGAGCATTGTCGAGCTTGGTCATTTCCCTCTTAGGTTCTTTATAATTAAGTTTTCTCTAAACCAATCAGTATTAAACCCTTACCTATTTAGTACTAACCCTCGACAAGGGTTTGAAGAAAACTGTTTTTCTTTCAATTTAAAAAGGTATTGGAGTCACTATCTAACTAGAGTCGGGAAAAAGAGTTAAGTTATAATCAATTGAGTGGATTGGTTATAACTTAGCTACTGATCTATCGATTAAAAACCAATTTATAAAACTGCTTTAAGAAAACCAGAGATCTAGATCTAGCGGTTAATTTATTAAAACCTAAATGGGTACTGCTTTTTAACTTCCCAAATTTAACTATACTTTTCAAATATACCCTTTTTTAATTTTTAAAACAGCTAATTATAATACATGTAACTAAATTAATCAATTTACATGAATATCTAAAAATAGAAAAAAATAAAACTTCCATATTTTAAGTCACTTCGTACTTATGTATAGGTGCTTACATACCTACTATTCAGGATTAAACTTTCATATTTCGTTCATTGAAAACATAACAAGTTGATTAATTTTAAATTTTGCAAAACAGCTTGGTTTACGTGTTTTCTCATTTTGATTTATTTAAAGAAAAATTCTAAGGGTCTAAATTTGAGGTTTTAATTTTGGAAATTATAAAACACCCTAGTTTGGGAAATTGTTGATTTATTTTTATTTTATTTTTGGAAAATCAATTTTCTAAGTGATAAAAAAATATTATTATCATTTTTATTTATTTATTATTTTTACTTATTATTAATTCCTCTACGTTTTATTTTTATTTTTTTATTTTTGATTTTTTTTTTGTTGAAACATGAAAATAAATAAAAATAAAACTAAACTAAATACTTGTTCTCTTTTTTTTTCTTTTCTTTTCTTTTTTCTTTTTTTGGTTTTTCTGTTTTTTTTCTTTTTTCATTTCTTCACTTTTTTTTTCTTTTTATTTCTTTTCAAGTTACAAATACAATACACAAATAAAAAAATTAATAAAAGTAAATAAATAAAAGGAGCACAAATGCTGCAGTGGACTAAATATTGTAGAAGAATAGGCATTGGAGTTGGGTTAGTTTTAAGGCAGTCTTCGGGTCGGATTAAGTCAGGTTAACTATTTTCGGGTCGCGGTGGCTTAATTAGGATGTTTCTAGCTATTTTTTTTTTTTAATGGGTGTGGTAGTTTTCATGGGCGGCTTATTGGACAATGGGGGTTTAGCGAGGTGCTACGGCCTAGTTTGGCCGGTGGTAATGATCGTCACAATGTTAAGTCGTAAGAGGGTGGTTATCACTATTGCTGTTGCAGTTTTTAGGTATGGAAGATGAATGAGGCTGTTTAGATTTAGGGTGAGGTTAGTTCAATAGGTGTCACTGTACAGTTGTAGGAGAGAGAAAGGGTTATCGTAGGCTTAATGGTGTATTTAGGGGCTTGGGATGTGTGTGGTTCTGGTTATGTACGGTGAGAGAGAAAAAGAGCGGTCGGGAATGCGGTGGTGTTATGTGGGCTAGGGGTGTTGGGTCTGTGTATTCAGTGTCGCGATGGAGTGTGGTTATGGTTAGAGTAACTGTGTGCGAGAGGGGTTGGTTTGTGCGGTTAGCTGTTGGTTTGGGGTGAAGGCCAAGTGAGAGAAGATAAGTGCAAAGTGGCCGCTAATGTGGTCTGTGTGTGCGTAGGTTCGACTCAAGAGTGAGAGTCGAGAGAGAGAGTGTGTAGCGAAGAGAGAGGAAGAGAGTCTAGAGAGATTAAGTGAAGATTAGGGTAGTCGAGAGAGTTGTATGTATGTGTTTGTGTGTAGTTTTTTGATTGAGGGAGAAAGAGAGTTGAAAGAGAGCCGATTTGAGAGAGAGTGTGTGTAAGCCCTACAACTAGCTATTCGAGGTTTCGATCGGTTGGAAGACCCGATCGAGCCTAAATTATAAAGTAAAGCTAGAAATATTAGTAAACTGATCCCGTAAGTTGAATTTAAGAAAATAAGAAATGAAATAGGAGATTACAAAATTTTCGAATTTTAAGTATATAACTCGTTGTTTATCGAAAATACGTAAAATACATTTCGATAATTAACAAATCGCTAAAGATAAATTATATGTATACTAAAAATCATAAAATGACCTAAATAATATTTAGGAATATTTATTTGTACTATATATGAATTTACATATAGGTATAAATACGCGTAATTACTTAAAATACGTGAAATGTGAAAAAATAATACTAAATACTTAAAGAAAATTCATAATTAATTAAGAAAAAATTAATAAAAATCAGGAATGAACCAAATCAAGTCGTGGCAGGTCAAGATCTGCAAAATAAAAATTAACCAATTAAAATTAGACAACACAACGCCAAAAATCAAGGAAATTGAGCAAAGTCATGTCTAATTAATGCATAATAATTACAAAAATCGTGCATAAATAGGGGAAAATTTTTCAGAACTCATTTGGACAGTTTAGCATTAGAAAAAAATAGAAAGACTCGAAAATTTGAGAGAAAATTCAGAAAAAAAAAAGAAAAGGAAAACTATGCAGTTAGGGCCATCAAGGAGACCCCAGACTCGACCGGCAGCTGGGAGTGGACGGCCACCATCACCAAACGGTGGTGGTAACGCCTAGGTGGGCCGACACACCCGGTGGCCGGGGCAGCCCAAATCGGTGAATTCGATTTCCAACCCTATTTTGTGTAATTTTGAAAAAATAGTAAATATTCTTAGAAAATTATGAAACTTGTTATTCTGGAATATTTTTGTATTTAGATTTTAGGAAAAATGTTATTTTGATAAAAATATGTCTTATGATATAGGGTCCTTAAGAAATCGTACAAAACCGAGCATGTTTTGGTTTAGAAATAAATGGCCTTAGGAGTGTAGTTTCCAGCCCAAATTATTTGTGTAGACCACTTAGATCATATAGAACAGTACTATGAAGCCCGTTTTCAAAAATTAAATTTTGAAATTTTTAGATAATTTTTAGGCCTTAAAATAAGGCATAAAATGGGTAATTTAGGGTTAATAAAGTCATTAGATGGTTAATTACTGATTTAGTGAATAAGTACATGGTTTAGGATGATAAAATCTTATGGAGTATGATACTTGTAGCATTTAGGGTGTTAGATGTAATTATTAGGTTAATTATGTAGTAAATGAGTAATAGGGAAAAATAGTAAATTTTAAGTTAATTTTGGAAATTAGGGTAATTAGGAGTAAAATATGATTTAGGATGAATTTAGACATTTTGAAAGGATAATTGGTGTTTAGAGATGATAATTAGAGTGATAGAAATATTAGAAGTGTATTATATACATAATACGTAATAATACATAATACGTAATTATTAGAATATAATAAATAGAAAATATTATAATAAAAATTGATATTTTGATAATAATAAAAATGTACAATAAATATGATACGAAACTTGAATTTGTGAAAAATGTAAAAATTTTTCACATTAGGAGTGAATTTGGTACACTAATACGGATTTAAGTGTACTGGGTAAAATAAATACTGATTAGGGGTAAGGATGGTATTTAGGAGATCAGGAAATAATGTGATTAATTTCACATTATAGGTTGAAACAAATTTCTAAGGTTAGAGTATAAAACACTACATAGAAATCGAACTAAAACCTAATTTAGAAATCAATGCGAAAACCGAACCCGAACCTAACTCCAAACCTAGAATAATTGTAAAAGACTTAAGGCCTAGATAATTAGGCATATTAAACCCTAAACAAAACATAACAATAAGCGTTATAGGATAAAATGAACCTATAATAGTTGTATGAAAAACTGAAATCACGTTTGTGTTATAGGGATGATCGGCGATGGCCTGAGTAAATCGGACCTCGAGTGAGTGAAGGAGGAGTCAAGGTAAGTTGGGATTAATATAATGCTGTATTTTAGGAGGCTTAGGATTATGCTTGGTTGTGCTTGTTAGATAGTTGGATGTGTACATGTGCTTGATTATGGGTGATGCTATGATTCTGTTTGTTGCTCTAGCATGTATTGTATGATTTGTATGAAATGATTGATCACCTTAAACTGGACTTAATCAAATATACGATCAGTAATCATAATCGAACATGCATGGAAACCCGTTAGGGAAACTTAAGACTCTCCGGCCAAATACCAACTCCTTCGAAAGGGATAGCGGAGGATTGCAAAATGGTCCCTTCTTCATCCTTAGTCAAACTAAGTGACAGGAGAGGAGGTCGCGGTGAGGGTAAAGGCAATGGTTCGAAGGTAGTCGCGGGAGGAGCGAGATCTTCATTACACAAGCCTAGGTTTGGTCATGAGCTGTTACATTAATGGTAACTCCTCAACCCGGATTAGAGCGGGTGCAATTTCTCTAATCTCATGACGGGTCGGACAACGTCGTGCGATGGCATTTGCTTGCACATGCATTGCACATAATAAGTTGATTGAAAACTTTGTTGTGTTTATGGTATAGTTTTAAGTCCTCCATCCTAACTTACTAAGCTGTAGTTGCTCACATCCCTATAGACATCGTACAGGTGCTAGCTAAGAAGCGGCAACAACTACTCTGAAGCTAGCAACTGCTGGATCCTGGGGAGTGAGGAAAAACATTGAAGAATCAACACATATTTTATTACTTTTCATTTCTGAATAATGTATAACTAGGAAATATGTTACGGAGAATTATTATAATTTCTAATTTCAATAATTAAATTATAGTGTATATATATATTTCCTCATTTTTTTAGGTAAATGATTTATTTAAATTACAAACTGTTTACTTCAAAGTGGGTTAGTCATGGACGCCTTGTGTAGATCAGGTTTAAGATAGTGGTTGTAAGGCCAACTTCTATCTTAGGATGGTTTACACGGTGGGGCTATTATGACTCTGCCGCTTCGGGGCGTGACAGTTCTAAATTGGTATCAAAGCAAAGTTCAACTGAACTCGCTTTGAAATGAACAATTAAAAGAGTTAGACATCTTAGGAGTACATTGAGAGTGCATAGAAATAAAGGAATATTAAAATATCGCACTACAAATTATAGGATAAGTAGTGATTATAATGCTAAACTAAGATAGGCGTTAATCAAAGTTAACTCTAGTGATATGGAGAAATAGGTGATTAATTGAGGTGATTCAAGTGGAATGAAGGAGAACCCCTTATTTAATCCAAAATTGAGATGTGGAGAACAATATTATAATTAGTTAGTTAGGATATGTTAATCTTATGAACGGAATTACTGAAGAGTTTGTTAATGGAGTTGTATGGAAATTGATGAGAAGTGATGAGATTTATGGACAATAATAGAGATCAATCTGAGTTTTGGCATAATGGGGATCATATGATATGACTTGTTGAATAAGGATGGTTTGGAAGTGAAAGATTGTAACTTTGGCGACGCTAGTAAGATATGTATAGTAACGATAGAAGAGAAATACCTTATTTTGCTAATATGACTTATACTGCAACTAGCACATTATGTATCTTTAGATGATTAACCCCAAAGATTTATTGAATGGCTTTCATATTATCCTGGATTAGTGGGAGTAAATTGAGATTATATACAGTATGAGAATACAGTATATGAGGTGATAGTTGATAATAGCATTGAGGAGTTTAGTATTGATAAGATATATGGAATGATTACTATTCCTGATTTTCTTATTGAAGTATAATGTTTTGAATCATCAAATGGAAATGATACTCAATGAATGAGAAGATACATGTGGTGGAAATTTGAATGATGAATACAATGTACTAGTTGGTTATATTTTGTCAGGAGTTAGAATTGATCATATGATTAGCTATTCATATAAGTTAGGATCCTATTGATCTTTTAATAAATATAGTAGTGCTCATTGATGGATGTGTATTTTTTTTTTTTTTTTGATATGTACATATGCCATAATGCATCATACCCTTGTGAGTAAAATATAAAAGGGAATTGGATGGGTCTTAGGTAACCGAGTTTGGAAGTGTTTTGTATATGTAAGAATTGGTGGTTTATTGAAGTGATTTAAATTGAAGGAAGAAGAATCTTTGAGTTAATATAGATTTGAGGTGTAAAGAATATCGATAGAACTGATTATTAGGATATGTTAATATTGTGGATGAAATTCCTAAGAAGTTTGTTGATGAATTTGTGTTGTAATTGGTAAGATGTGATGAAGTGCCGAGACTCATGAACAATTGTGGAAATCAATATGAGTTTTGGAATAGGAGAGATATAGTGATATGCATTGAACATTAAGGTGAATCCAAAACTTATAGGATTTCTAAGATGATCTCAGCTTGATGCTTGGTTTAAATATGAGATAGTATAATTTGAAGTGAAATAAAGCATGGTATAGAAGCGGATTCTAAGAAGATAGAACATTGAGAGGGAAAAGTTAGAAATTGATTCAAAAATGAATTAGAACCTATACTAGAGGTATAATCAAGACCTAATTCAGAAGTAAATATTATATAGAACAAGAATGCGATATAAGAGATGATAAATGATGACAATAATAAGGAGTTTGATAATGATAAAGTATATGAAATGATCATTAATCTGATTTTCCTACGAAAGTGTAAGGTACTAAATCAACAAGTGGAAATGATATTGAATTAATTAGAAGACAAATGTAGTAGAATTCTTTTGAATGACTAATCGTTATAAGTAATTTGAATTATAGCTATGGTATGATAGCTGATCATGTTTTCTTGAGAATTAGAATTGATCCTGCATTAGTTATTCATATATGTGGATTTCTTAACGATCTCTTAATGGATGTAGTGGTGCTTCTCGATGAAGTGTATTCTTTTGGATATGTGTAAATGCAATGACGATTGACATATTTGTAGCTAGGAGTGTAATAAAGATCGAATGTATTTTGGTGATCAATCTTAGAAGTCTTTTATATGTGTAAGAACAGTAGAAGAAATAGTGCTATGAGGCTACAATCAGATTAAGAATCCTTAGGCTCTTAATAAATAATGAATTGAAGAATTATAATGAAGCCAAGTGAATACGAAATGGATATGGAGATCTTCATGTAATGCTGAGGCAAGTGGAATTATATCATTATATAGTACTTATATGTGGTAAATAAGATGGATAGTTATTAAATGATACATAAGAAATGAAGTAAGATTGCTACGTAAACTGCAATCGAATATGTATCCAAACACCCTAAAATAGTAGTAGGATGAGTAACAAGTGATGGTGGAGATGGAAGTAAAGTAACAAGTTAGAGATGATTAGGACTTTTGATCAATAGTTACTTCGGTAGTTTAAGGATCAATCTGGAAAGGTATAACTCTTTAGAAAGTAAATTTTATGAGATAATTATCTATTAGTAAACTAATTCTGATAAGGAATATTGATCACGGATAATATTCAAGGATTCGAGCTTAAAGAAGTTAGGAGATAAGTAGTGATTTTAGCAAAGGATTTTCAATTGATCTTAATTGAATACTAATATATGAACAAAAGGATTGGTTGACGAGTACCCTAACCATAAAATATAAAAATGGATGAAATGCAAGTATAATGATGATATTGAGGTATTCATTTCCTATAAGTTAGAAACTAGTAAATGGAAAATGATTTAAGGTGATTGAGATTATCGTTACCTATTAGTTTAGAATTTATATTGGAGAAAGGATATTAATCCATAGAATCGTAGGATATGATGGAAATGGAATTTAAAAGGAAAGTTACTGATGATAGATTTTGAGAAGTTTGTTGATATCTATAAAGAAGAAACTGAAGAAAACACCAATAAGTATTGAATCTACTAGTAACATATAAAGGTTTAAATGTATTTTTGAAGATTATCTTGTAGATATTTGAATTTCATGATTAAGTTAATCAAGAATCAAACCTATGATCGAACTCTGTATTGGACGTTGTAAAGGAGACTTTAAGAGTTAGAGAAGTGGCTGTCAAATTCTAGAATAATATTAGATTGGAATGATATCAAGATAAGATCAGTGCATAAATTGTAGTCACATAATTCGGAGAAACAATTGCATGCCAACTATATATGAAAACGCTTGTCGAGATATCTGTCAATAGGATTTTGATATATAAAGTATCTGTAGATAGCATTATTAAAATTGAGTGAGCATAAGTAGTATATTGAAATGGAAGACATGTGATTTTTGGAGGAGAGAATACGTTTTCATCAAGCTCGTTATATTTGGAGAAAGTATTTCGGTAGATATTAAAAATGTTGAATTGATGATTAGAGGAAAAAAATATCCATTGAGGTAATCCAGTATACGGAGAAGCTATGAAGCTACAATGTACTTCATATTAGCAATTGCAATAGGTAATCCAACAGGAACATGGCAAATCTGAATTGTCCAATTGTTATTGTTGAGTCTCATGTCATGTTCATTCTATTAGTATATCCTGTCATGTAGTGTCTTGTCCAATAATAATCTCAATACTATCTCTTTTGTTGAGTTTATCAGTCAAAAGTCGTATTCATCCTTCTCAAGTCAAGTCGAGTCAAGTCAAGTTAAATTGAGTCGTTAACCATCTCATTTGAATTCGAGATGGAGAAGCGTCGAGATTTGCCAAATTTTCTTCTGTTGATCCTAACTAAGCTATATGAAGAATAAATGAGAAGTTATGACAGTAGGAGAATCATTTTGAGTAAAAGATTATGGATGGGAGGAAAAGTGATGATATGAAGAGAATTTAGAACTGCTAATGATCACAATTAAAACTTATAAATGGAGAATAAACCAATAAGAAAATTTGCAAGGTCATAAAGCTAAGTTATAAGATAATATAATACGATTAGAGGACTACAATGATGAAATAAGCCTTAATTGATACTAAGGTAAGGAATACAAAGGAAGGAAAATTAAGAGATCGAGCAAAGGTCCAAGTAGAGAAGAAGTGGAATTTTAATAAGGAAGCAATTCAAAAACTTAATCAGTAGACCACACAAAAGTTTTATTTGAAGATAGCTCAGTAGCTCAGTAGAATGGAAGATGGGTTTTAAGGGTATGAAGTAACCCTAAAAAAATATATATTGGATAATCGAGTTCAGAAGTTCAAGGGTTGAGACACGGAATAGGTAAAGATATGACCAGACAACGGTCTAGATTTAGAAACTAAAGTAGAGCGTAATGTAGTGAAGACAAAGCATTACTTGTAGGTTCTTTGATTTTTAGAGTAGTAAGAATATATAAACTATCAATCCTAGTAAGTAAGCAATACATATATATACAGTAGTTTCGAGGAAGAAACTATTTTAAAGGGGGGTAGAATGTAAGTTCTACAACTAGCTATTCGAGGTTTCGATCAGTTGAAAGACCCGATCGAGTCTAAATTATAAAGTAAAGTTAGAAATATTTGTAAACTGATCCCGTAAGTTTAAATTTAAGAAAATAAGTAATGAAATAGGAGACTACAAAATTTTCAAAATTTAAGTATATAACTCGTTATTTATCGAAAATGCATAAAATGCATTCCGATAATTAACGAATCGCTAGGGATAAATTACATGTATACTAAAAATCATAATATGACCTAAATAATATTTAGGAATATTTATTTGTACTATATATGAATTTACATGTAGGCATAAATACGCGTAATTACTTAAAATACGTGAAATATGCTAAAATAATACTAAATACTTAAAGAAAATTCATAATTAATTAATAAAAAATCAAGAAAAATCAGGAATAATCCAAATCAGGTCATGGCAGGTCAAGATCTACAAAATAAAAATTAACCAATTAAAATTAGATAACATAAAAGCAAAAATCAAGGAAATTGGGTAAAGTCATGTCTAATTAATGCATAATAATTACAAAAATCGTCCATAAATAGGAGAAAAATTTGCAAAACTCATTTGGACAGTTTAACATTAGGGAAAAATAGAGAGACTCGAAAATTTGAGAGAAAATTTAGAAAAAAAGAAAAGAAAAGGAAACCTGTGCAGTTAGGGCCACCAAAAAGAACCCAAACTCGACGGGTAGTTGGGAATGGACGGCTACCACCACCACATGGTGGTGGCAACGCCCAGGTGGGCCGACATACCCATGGCCACCGACGATGGCCGGAGCCACCCAAATCGGTGAGTTCGATTTCTAACCCGATTTTGTGTAATTTTGAAAAAATAGTAAATATTCTTATAAAATTATGAAACTTGTTATTCTCAAATATTTTTTTATGTAGTTTTTAGGAAAAATATTATTTTGATGAAGATATGTCTTATGATATAGGGTCCTTAAGAAATCGTGAGAAATTGTGCAAAATTGAGCATGTTTCGATCTAGAAATAAATGACCTTAGGAGTGTAGTTTCAAGCCCAAAATTTTTTTGTAGACCACTTAGATGATATAGAACAGTGCTATGAAGCCCGTTTTCAAAAATTAATTTTCAAAATTTTTAGGCCTTAAAATAAGGCATAAAATGGGTAATTTAGGGTTAATAAAGTCATTAGATGGTTAATTACTGATTTAGTGAATAAGTACATGGTTTAGGATGTTGAAATCTGATGGAGTATGATACTTATAGCATTTAGGGTGTTAGATGTAATTATTAGGTTAATTATGTAGTAAATGAGTAATAGGAAAAAATAGTAAATTTTAAGTTAATTTTGGAAATTAGGGTAATTAGGAGTAAAATCTGATTAAGGATGAATTTAGACATTTTGAAAGGATAATTGGTGTTTAGAGACGATAATTAGAGTAATAGAAATATTAGAAGTGTATTATATATATAAAAGGTAATAATACATAATACGTAATTATTAGAATATAATAAATAGAAAATATTATAATAAAAATTGATATTTTGATAATAATAAAAATGTACAATAAATCTGATACGAAACTTAATTTTATGTAATTATATGAAAAATATAAAATTTTCTTACATTAGGAGTAAATTTGGTACACAAATACGGATTTAAGTGTACCGGTAAAATAAATACTGATTAGGGGTAGTGATGGTATTTAGGAGATCAGGAAATAATGTGATTAATTTCACATTATAGGTTGAAACAAATTTCTAAGGTTGGAGTATAAAACACTACATAGAAATCGAATTAAAACCTAATTTAGAAATTGATGCGAAAACCGAACCCGAACTTAACCCCAAACCTAGAATAATTGTAAAAGACTTAAGGCCTAGATAATTAGGCATATTAAACCCTAAACAAAACATAACGATAAGCGTTATATGATAAAGTGAACCTATAATAGTTATATGAAAAACTAAAATCACGTTTGTGTTATAGGGATGATCGGCGATGACTTGAGCAAATTGGACCTCGAGTAAGTGAGCGAGGAGTCGAGGTAAGTTGGGATTAATACAATACTATATTTTAGGGGGCTTGAGATTATGCTTGGTTGTGCTTGTTAGATAGTTGGATGTGTGCATGTGCTTGATTATGGGTGATGCTATGATTCTGTTTGTTGCTCTAGCATGTATTGTATGATTTGTATGAAATGATTGATCACCCTAAACTGGACTTAATCAAATATACGACCAGTAATCATAATCGAACATGCATGGTAACCCGTTAGGGGAACTTAGGACTTTCCGGCCAAATACCAACCCCTTCGAAAGGGATAGCGGAGGATTGCAAAATGGTCCCTTCTTCATCCTTAGTCGAACTAAGTGACAAGAGAGGAGGTTGCGGTGAGGGTGAAGACAATGGTTCGAAGGTAGTCGCGGGAGAAGCGAGGTCTCCATTACATAAGCTTGGGTTTGGTCATGAGCTGTTGCATTAATGGCAACTCCTCAACCCGGATTAGAGCAGACACAATTTCTCTAATCTCACGACGGGTCAGACAACATTGTGCGATGGCGTTTGCTTGCACATGCATTGCACCTAATAAGTTGATTGAAAGAGACGCTATTTTTGCTCTAAGGGTGGATTTTGTCCTAAGAATTGCTACAGCTAGCTAACTATTTTAGGTCTAATCCATCAGGGATTTGGTAAGGAGAGGGGTGGCGCTTTAAGAGTTGGTCGAAAGACAGAAAGAAGAATTGAAGTTTGGTTTTGCTCTTATGAGCTGACAAAACGAAGTAAAACAGGCAAAGTGCTCCTTAAGGTTACTAAGGCCCTAAAAGGAAATTATTAAACTTGGTCGTGGCCCAATTAACTGACTAACCAAGGCGGGTTAAAAACCCTAAATTGGATAGGAAAACTTGGTCATGCTCTAATGAGCTGACTAACCAAGACGGGTAAAACACTCCTAGAGCTAGCTAAAACCCTACATTAGAATGAGGAAACTTGGTTGTGCCCCAATAAGTTGACTAACCAAGGTAGGTAAAGTGTTCCTAGAGTTGGCTAAGACCCTAAACTGATAAAGGAAACTTGGTCATGCCCTAATGAGCTAACTAACCAAGGCGGGCAAAACACTTTTAGAGCTGGCTAAGACCTTAAATTTGGATTGATTTGAAAAACCTGGTAGTACCTCACTATGCTCACTAACCTAGGTGAGAACGTCTCTCGGGGATTAGCAACCTTAAAATTGGATTGATCTGGAAAACCTGATAGTGCTCCTTTGAGCTAACTAACCTAGGCGAGAGCGTCTCTTAGGGACTAGTAACCTTAATGTTTGGATCATTATAAAAAACCTAGTAGTACTCCTTTAAGCTGACTAGCCTAGGCAGGAGCGTCTCTCGAAGACTAGTAACCTAAATATTGGATTGATCTAAAACCTAGTAGTGTTCCTTTAAGCTAACTAACTTAGGCGGGATAGGTGAAGTGCTCCTAGAGCTAGCTAAGACCCTAAATTTGGATCGATTTGGGAATCTTAGTAGTACCTCACTAGGCTCACTAACCTAGGTGGGAGCGTCTCTCGGGGATTAGCAATCCTAAAATTGGATTGATTTGAGGAACCTGGTAGTGTCTTACTAGGCTTACTAACTTAGGTGGAAGCATCTCTCGGGGACTAGCAACCCTAAAATTTGATCAATCTGGAAAACTTGGTAGTGCCTCACTAGGCTCACTAACCTAGGTGAGAGCATCTTTCGAGGACTAGTAACCCTAAAATTTGATTGATTTGGAAAGCCTGGTAGTGCTCATTTGAGTTGACTAACCTAAGTGAAAAGGGTGAAGCGCTCTTAGAGCTGGCTAACACCTTAAATTGAAACTTGATAAAGAGAAGTACCCTATGGGATTTTATGGAGAGAAGTACCTTATGGGCTTAATTGAGAGAAATTGGTGAAAGAAAGCACCCTATAGGTTTGCTAAAGGAACAAAAGTGCTCGATGGGCTTACTACAAGAATAGAAGCGCCTCACGAGCTCGCTAAGAATAAAAGTGCCTCATGGGCTCGCTAAAAGAATAGAAGTGCCTCACAAACTTGCTAAGAGAAAGTTGGTGAAGAAATGTGCCTTGTGGGCTTTCTAAGAGAAAGTTGATGAGGGAAGTGCCCTACAAGCTAGCTACGGACCCTAAAGGAAGATGACGAAAGAGGGGATGGAAGCTGGCTAGCAGCTTAGAAAGAAAGATGAGACGATGCCCTAAAAGGCTAACAGGAATCCTAAAATGAAAGATAGAATAGCGCCTTAAAGGCTGGCTAAATCCTTAAGAAGAATAAAAGAGGAGTAAGTGCTCTAAGAGCTTGCTAATGCCTTAGAAAGATGAGACAGTGCCCTAAAGGCTAACTAGAACCCTAAAAAGAATAGAAAAGGGGACAACACTCTAATAGTTGGTTGGAACTTTAAAAAGATGGGACAGTTCCCTAAAGGTTAGTTGGAACCCTGAAAAGAATAAAAGAGGGGTCAGTGTTCTAAGAGCTAACTAACACCTTAGAAAGATGATATACCACCCTAAAGGCTGGCTGGTACCCTAAAAAGAATAAGAGAAGGTTTAGTGCTCTAAGAGCTATCTAACACCTTAGAAAGATCGGACAACACCCTAAAGGCTAGCTAGAACCGTAACAAGAAAAGAAAAGAAAAGAAAAGAAAAGGAGATAGCACTTTAAGAGCTGGTTTAAACCTTAAGAGGAAAATGATGAAGGATTGAGGAATTAAAGGAAAGCAATTAGTTTTAAAAGACTTCTTGACTTAGGAAAGTATTTATAAGAAGATTGCAAAAAAAAAAAAAAACATTTATAGAAAAAAAGTGCATTAGAGATAAGCCCCTTGATTTGAAAAAGAGTTAAGAAACTGCAACAAGGAAAAAAGAAAAATAAAAATTACTAAGGTTAATTTAAAAAATGACCACCTTGGGAAGGAAGCGGATGACATAGATTGAAAGTTTGGCTACTCGAGCCGACTTGGATTGGCTAACAATTTTGTGACAAGCCTTTACTTTCTTTCTCTTTTTTATTTTCTTTTTCTTTTTCTTTTTCTTTTTCTTTTTGAAAAGTTTGCCAACGGGTATAAATTCTTATTAAGGAACAATCTTATAGCGACCCCTATTCTTGGTAATCATGTGGAGTTTCTTAACGCCCTTAACCTTAAGGCTTCTCATAGGGCTTTTGTGATTTCAAGACATTCCTTTCTTTAAGGAAAAAAGGTAATGCACATTTAGTTTAGTCAAAGAAGTCTTCCTTACTAGCTCTTGGTTTAGATTTCACTCTTGACTTCAGTTCCAAAAATTATAGTCCATTTTGTAAGGGATATGTTTTGATCAATCTGTTAGGTCTTTTTTGGCTCAATCATTATGAATTTAAGCTTTTAGTCCAAGGATTTTAGAAAGGACTAATGAGGAGGCCTATTTTGAAAGAAATGTTTTATTTATCCTAGGTGTACAAGTTAAGAACCTTAGGGAAAAAATTAGAAGTATGCTTGTCCTAGTTTTAAAAAATAATTTTTATTAAAGATAAATTATCTTTTAAGATCGGAAGAGTTTTACATGTGTAAGGGTGGTATTGTAGGTAGGAAGGCCTTATGGGATTTAGTATAGGTAAGAGAGGCTTTAGAGTGTTAGAGTGGATATGGAGATTTAGGTTTTCGGGCTTTAGAGCGTGATTTGGGGCCTTTTGGGCTCGAGTTCCCTACCTTTTGATTCAATTTGCTACCCTTATTAGGATATGATGTATCTTTTGGGGTTTTTGTTTTACACTCGAGCCTAATTCTTCAGCTTCTCTTTTTTTTTTTCACCTTCTCTTTACTTTGCCCTACTATCTCTTGCTATTCTTTTTATTTTCCTTCCTTTTTACTCCAAGAGTGATTATTGCCAAGTTTTTTTTTTTTAAGTGATTCAAGGCCTTAAATCCATAGATTTTTAGTGTATGGGCTTGAGGTGTTTGAAAAGGAAATTGGCTCTTCTTCATTTCAAAGAAAAATAATTTATAAAAAATAAAAGTCATTTTAGAATTAAAGTTACCTACATAAGCATAAACCAATCTTACCCCTATCTTCTAATCAATTACCCTATTGTGGGGTGGTTCTTGATAGGGTTTCGTTTTGAAAATTCTCCAAATAAGTCTAATAGGGTAAATAATAGATGATTGTGTTTAGGATTTAGAGATGAATGCTTAACTTCATTTTAATGTTCCTATCAAATTCAAACTGGACCTCTTTTAAGGAATGAGTCCAAAGTATCCTCACCATTATGTCTCTCAACTCTCAAAGTGTTTCAAGTTGGTGTATAGGATATAGCTTACCTTTTCTCATCCTAAACTTTTTAAAAAGTGAGTTACTGGTTTCTTAAGGAGGAGTCCGTTTTTTTATTTACCTAGGATGAGGATTGGTTTTGCCCCCTAATTTCTCAAATCATGCCCTAGTATTTGACTTTGTGTTTTGGTTCAGTTCATGATTGAGCTTGGCTTTCTAAACAGATCAGGGGTTTTAGCTTGGCTTGGTTACTTTTAGGGGTTGAGGATTATGCTTAGGTTGGCTGCTTCGATGGGCTGTAATTTATGTTTGGATTGGTTACCTAGCTTAGTGGCTTGTGTTTGGGTAAGTTGCTTGAATGAGGTCAAGGTTGGTGTTTAGGTTAAATGCCTAGCTAAGTGGCCTGTATTTTGGTAGGTTACCTGAATGGACCTAAGGTTGGTGTTGGCCAAGTGGCTTGTGTTTAGATTAAATGGGACAAAGGGCTCATATTGGCTTCTTTAATAGATCAAAGGATCTAGTATAGGTTGAAACTTAAGTCTTTGGGTTGGTTGCTTGAGTAGGCTAAAAGGCTCATGTTTGCTGAATGGGCTAAGGGCTCATATTAGGGTTGAATGGGCCAAAGGGCTCGTATTTAGCTTCCTTAATAGGTCGAGGGACCTCGTATGGTTTGGAAACCAAGTATTTGGGTTAGTTACTTAAGAGAGCTAGAAGCCTGAGCTTGTGTTGGCTCCTTAGGCCTATAAGGACTTATAGCCATTTGCAATTTTTCTTTTCATTTTTTATATTTTTTTTTGTTTTTTTAATTTTTTTTCTTTTTTTTTAGAGAGAGAAGGGTAAAGTAAGATAAGTGAAATAAAAATAATAATAATCAAATCGCACCATCTCTGTAATAGGTAAATGCCAAGGGAATCTTGAATCAGATGCACAAAACCAAGGCAATCTTGGATCAATTCTCTCAAACCAAGAAAAAGATGAAGATTATGCGGGACAAAATAGGGATATAAGAAAACGTCGAAAGAAAAAGCAATACAAGAGTAACATGGAAGCAGAGCTTGATTTCAGTCGGATAAGTGGGGAATGTTAGTGTGAACTAGAAAAGTTTGGGTAGAGCCGGATCGAAATGTTGGCTAGGTAAGCGTCCGGTAGTAAGAGGAGTAGTTATGAACCCTGTAAACCATCCCCATGGGAGTGGTGAAGGGAGGGCCCCAATTGGTAGAAAAAAACCCGCAACCCCTTGGGGTTATCTCGCACTTGGAAGAAGAAGTAGAAAAAGGAATAAATATAGTGATAATTTGATTCTTTTTATTTTTATAAAATAATTTACAAATAAGGATGGTGATTTTTAAGGTTCTAGTTTACAAGACTATGGATTTTATTTACATTTCTCTAAATGAGAAGGAATAATGGTTATATAAGTATTTATTAAAAGACTATTTAGAAAGAAAAGAATGTTTAAAGAACGAAGAATGACGAACTAAAGAGAGTTTTATTTAAAAGATCAGAATACAAAAATAAAGGCATGGAACCTAGCATTTACTTATGAACTTTATTTTAGGCTCTTTAGATCTAAACTAGAAAAATCATACATTAAGTCCTATATATGGACCTTAAGGTCCTTTATCATTTCATAAGTATCCTTAATGACCTATGCCAACAATGACCTTAAGGCCTGGTTGTAAGCCTCAAAACACTCGAGCTTTTCCTTCGAATAGGGATTTCATCTCTCAGCATTTGCTTGCGAATCCTAGAGGTGTCTAGTAGCCTATTGTTCGCTTGATCATTCGCTTGGTTGTCTGCCATCCTAAGTCTACACATTTTATGGACAAGGATTAGTCATCAATGCAACAGAAGAAAAACAAAAACGTGGAAATATGCAGATGTTAAGGTCGTTTGGGCTAGTACATTACTCCTTAAGTTGCAACCCTATTGTAATTTTGAAAAACTCATTTGTAAAAACTCTTGAACGATCAGTGAGATTGCAATTTCTTAAGGGTAGTATATTAACTCAAGCTTAGAGGGAAATATATACAATTAAGGTGGGTCCTAAAAGGTCCTTAAGCTCTGTGACTTCACTTATTTTTAGAAAATACTTTCATTAGTCACAATGAGCTTAAGTGGAGTGGCCTAATTAGCCTCAAACGGTGGTTGCCCCACAATGCTCGAAACTTACACAATAGCACCCTTCCTAGGGTCTTAAGATAGCTTGGGTCTGATTGCATCTACCTTGTATCTTTGATGCAACAAATGAAAACTCCATGTCCCGGTATATGCTGTCCGCAAAATGATTATGCTAATTAAAACAAATATATACACGAAGTCAATAACAAATAAACAAATGAATATACAAACAAGTAAACAAATAACTAAACAACATGGGTAGTTTGAAAAGCGATTTTAATTTCGAAAAGTTTTTAAGTGGTTAGCCCTCTTGATGTTTCCAATGGAGTCGCTAAGTTGTCGAGCCTGGTTTTTTCCCTCCCAGTTTCTTTATAATTAACTCTTCTCTAAACTAATCAGTACTAAACCTTTACCCATTTAGTACTGAGCCTCAACTAAGGTTTAAAGAGAACCATTTTTTTTCAATTTGAAAAGATATAGGAGTTGTCACTTGACTGGATTTGAGAAAAAGAGTTAAGTTATATCGATTGGATGGATTGGTTATAACTTAACTATCAATCTATCGATTAAAAAACCAATTTATAAAACGGTTTTAAGAGAACCAGAGATCTAGATCTAGCAATTAATTTATTAAAACTTAAATGGATACTACTTTTTAACTTCCCAAATTTAATTGCGCTTTTCAAATATACCCTTTTTTAATTTCTAAAATAGCTAATTATGATATATGTGACTAAATTAATCAATTTACATGAACATTTAAAAATGGAAAAAAAAAATAAAACTTTCATATTTTAAGTCGCTCCATACTTATGTATAGGTGTTTACATACCCATTATTCGAGATCAGACTTTCGTAATTCGTTCACCGTAAACATAGCGGGTTGATTAATTTTAAAATTTAAAAAACCGCTAGGTTTACGTTTTTTCTCATTTTGATTTATTTAAGGAAAAATTCTAAGGATCCTAATTTGGGTTTTTATTTTTGGAAATTATAAAACGCCTTAGTTTGGGAAATGGTTGATTTATTTTTATTTTATTTTTGGAAAATCAATTTTCTAAGTGATAAAAAAATATTATTATTTTTACTTATTATTTATACCTCTACATTTTATTTTTATTTTTGGTTTTTTGGTTAAAACGTGAAAATAAATAAAAATAAAACTAAACTAAATACTTGTTCTCTTTTTTTCTTTTCTTTTCTTTTCTTTTTTTCAGTTTTTCTCTTTTTCTTTTTTTTTCTCTTTTTATTTCTTTTCGAGTTACAAATACAATACACAAATAAAAAATAAAAGTAAATAAATAAAAGGAACACAAATGTTGTAGCGGACCAAATATTGCAATGGTTGGGCTTTGAAGTTGGGTTGGCTTTAAGGCAGTCTTTAGGTCGGATGCGAATCGGTTAGGTTCCACTATTTCCAGGTCGTGGGGGCTTAATTGGGATGTTTTTAGTTGGGTTTTTTAAAGCGGGTGAGGTGGTTTTCATGGGCAACTTATTGGATAATGGGGGTTTGGCGGGGCACCACGACTTAGTTTAGCTAGTGGCAGTGGTGGGTCGTGAGAGGGTGGTTGTCGCTACTGTTGCTACAATTTTCGAGCGGGAAGGATGAAGGAAGCGGTTTAGATTTGGGGTGAGGTTGGTTTAGTAGGTATCGCTATGCAGTTATGGGAGAGAGAAAGGGCTATTGTGGGTTCGATGGTATGTTTGGAGGCTTGGGATATGTGTATTCCTGTACTGTTGTGGCTGTACGCGGTAAGAGAGAAAAAGATTGGTTAGGGATCCGATGGCGTTGTGTGGGTTAAGGGTGTTAAGTCTGTGTGTTTGGTGTCATAATGGAGTGGGGCCATAGTTGGAGTAGCTGTGCGCGAGAGGGGATGGTTTATGCGATCAGCTGTGGGTTTGGGGTAAAGGCTAAGTGGGAGAAGACGAGGGTAAAGTGGCCGCGGATGTGGTCTGTGTATGTGTAGGTTTGGCTCGAGAGTGAGAGTGGAGAGAGAGAAAGTATAGTGAAGAGAGAGGAAGAAAGTCTAAAGAGAGAGAGTGAAGACTAATGTGGTCGAGAGAGTTGTATGTGTATCTTTGTGTGTAGTTTTCTGATTGAGGGAGAAAGAGAGTTGAGGGAGAGCCAGTCTGAGAGAGTGAGTATCAGTGGGGGGAAGAGAGAGTCTAGTGAGTCTGAGAGTGAGAGAGAGTGCAGTAGAGAGAGAGAGTGTATGGGTCCCACCTTTTATTTGTTTGTGTTTCAAATCAAGTTTCCCCTTTTGCTTGTATGTAGCTATATTATTTTCTCCGAAATGAAAAATTCCCCCTCCCTTGTGTATTTTTCAGTTAGAGTCCCTTGTATGTTGTGTGTGTGCTTTTTTTTTTTTTTTTTGAAAGATGAATTCCCTTAATCGAAAAAATGAAAATCGAGCCTCTCTTTGCCTGTTTTAAAACAATCAATTTCCCCTTCTCCTATCGTGCGTGAGTTAATGGACTTTTTTTTTTTTTTTGTGTGTTTGTGTTTTCTTTATTTAAATGAGAAAATGAGGGGAAAAAGAGGAAAGGGGTGAAGGAAAAAAGAGAAAGAAAATTTGCTGTTTAAACTAATCATAAGACATTACGTATCAATTTCAGACACGTGGCCTAGTAATAGTCTAACATATGGCCATATGTGGTTTGAAAAAAAAAAAATAGAAAAAATATCCTCATGCCTCTAGTGAGTGTTGAACCGCTGACCTTCAATGGAACCCAAATGCAATGTCCACATAGTTATTTGTTAGACCATTGACCTGTACTTTATTTATATGTGCAATTAAATCACATATATAGATTAAGTCAACCTAGATTAAATTTAAATCTAAACTTAGGTCGAATGGTTCTTTATTTTAAATCTAACTAAATTAAAAATCTATTCTATTCAAATTATCTAAAAAATTTTATTATTTTTTAAATTCCTTATTTTTTCAAATCTTCCTATTTTTCATGACTTTTCAAATTTTTCATACTTTTATCTAAATTTTTCCATCTTTTGTATTTTTTCTAAATTTCTTATTTTTTTGTGTTTTTTTCCCTATTTTTTGGTGTTTTCCTAAACTTCATATTTTAAAGGTTTTCTTATTTTTCTATTTTTTGTATTTTTTTCCTAAGTCTCTTATTTTGGGGGGTTTTCATATTTTGCTATTTTTTTTTTATTTGGAACCCTATAACTTATTCTAAAGAATAAAAGGGTGGCAAAAATTAGGTATCTATAGACATTACTGGATAAGTGTATGATCGTCTTCATTGACGACACCCTAATGTATTCTTCCTTTGTTGATCAACATGAGGAACATTTTAGATTGGTGTTGCATATTCTAAGAGAACACAAATTGTACGCTAAGCTATCTAAATATGATTTTTAGCTCAAGGAGATCTCTTTTCTTGGACACAAAATATTAGGTGATGGAATAATAGTTGATCCTGAGAAGGTAAAGGCCATAATTGAATGGAAAAGGTCAGAGATAGTAACTGAGTGTGTAGTTTCCTAAGATTAGCTAGGTACTATAGAAAATTTATCAAGGACTTCTCCACTTTAGCCTGATCACTCACTAGTTGACATAAAAGAATATAAAATATGAATGGATCAACAAGAGAGAGCAGAGCTTTCAAGAGTTAAAGCGTAGATTGGTAATTGCACTGATTATAGTCTTACCTAATTCTAATGAGCCTCTCATTGTATATAGTAACAGTTCGAGGAATGGGTTGGGTTGTGTACTAATGTAGAATGAAAAAGTCATAGCCTATGCTTCATGACAATTAAGGCCACATGAGCAGAATTACCTTACACACGACCTAGAGTTGGCTACAGTAGTTTTTACTCTCAAAATTTAGAGGTACTACTTGTATGGCCAATGGTGTGAGATCTACATAAACCATAAAAGCCTTAAGTACCCTTTCACCTAGAAAGAGTTGAACATGAGATAAAGAAGATGGCTTAAACTAATCAAGGACTACAATCTTGGAATCAATTACTTCCTAAGATGGGTAAATGCCATTGTGGTTGCATTAAGCTAAAAGAATCATGCAGAAGTTGCTTCACTCCTCACTAAGTAGCAAGAGTTGATCAAGGAATTTGAAAGACTTAATATTGAATTCACTTAGGCTGGTAGAAAAGTAGAATTGTCGAACTTGGTCATTGAACCTATGTAGATGGAAAGAATTTGAGATACGCAACAAACTGATCCAGCTTTGATGAAGGTGAGGGAAGAGATGGCAGGTAGGAACTACCCCAATTTTGGTATTGATGAGAAGGGAATTATACGCTTGAAAGGAAGATTATGCGTACTTAAAGATGCTTCCCTTAGTGATACCAGTTCCGATGTGGATGAACGCACGACTTCCAGTATTACATGAAACAAAGGTAGGTCCAAATCGCAAGATGGTTCGAAGAGTAAATGATAGTCGAAGAGTGAACAAGGGTCTTAGTGCACCGACAATAGATATGATGCACTAATACCTCATACGAGCTTAGCTCACACTTGATATGATGCACAAGTATAACTAGAGGTCATTCGCCACTAATTCACGCTCAATGGCTAAATAAGAGTAGCTCGAGAGTAAGCAGCAGAACACTTAGCTTAAGAGAGTATGACTAAAAATTTCAATGTGATAACTGATGTGACTATTACAATATACAAGTATTTATATAACCCAATGAGGGTAAATCCTAAGTGAGAGTAAATTACAAAAAAAGGTTCCTATTAGTAAAGGAAAAAGCGAATAATTTTTAGGGGTATCAATGTAATCATGAAAGAAGAATATCCAGTAGTAGAGAGGATAATACGAATGTTAGAATGGATAGCATGCGTGTGGTTTGCTAATTTTGTGGTCCTAATGATAGTACTGACCGAGTAGGGGTAGGTCTTAATTAGATTAGATCGGCATTAGTAGTTTAACTACTCAATCAATTAGGACTAGATAGAGGTTAGTTCATAGGCGACTCATTTTTAGGTCAACCTAAAGTGCTCAACTCCTGGTAGTTATTAGCTTAACCTCGTTATGACTTAGGTCGATTGTATCCCGATTCAATGTTCGAACTGGTGTATGGTGGTAGGGTTGGCTTTGTATGTCAGTTCATGACCTTGGTAGTTTTTTAGATGATATGGAGAGAAAAGTAACCTGGTAGGTCGAACTGGGAAAGGCATTGCTCCTCGGACAACTTGGTGAGCCATTTGAGTAAGCCTATGTGCCTAAGAACATGTGATTGGCTCATGATCCCTATCATCCCCTATGGGTTGTTTGAGATTTGGGATCAAGTCTAACTTGACTCTTAGTTGCTCATCTTTAGGAGTATATGGTTAGAGATCGACAATGTTGGAGTTTGAGACTTCGTACCCCTCAGGTAGTTCAATCCTGTAAGCATTAGGCTTAATCTTTTCAAGCACTTTATAGGGTTCGTTGGCTTTGGGAGATAACTTGCTTTTCCTCATGCTTGAGAATCATTCTTTGTTGAGGTAGACTTAGACCAAATCACCTGGTTGAAATTCCACTTCTTCTATCTTTGGCCTCACTTCTTGAGCTTGGTAGTAGCTCAACTTAACTTCTCTACTACCCTTTAGTGTATGGCTCTGATGACTTCGACTCTCTCTATAGTTGTCGGGTCGTCATTGAGTCTCGATAGGGGTGCTTGGTCCATTGGGAGTGCAGGCTTAAACCTATAGGAAACCTTAAAGGGAGACATGTTTGTTACACTGTAGGTGGTCTTACTGCATTCAAACTCAATGATTGGTAAGCATATATCCCAATTAGCCACGTTTCATCCAATAGCAACCCTAGTAAAGTTCTTACTATTCTATTGACAACTTCGATCTATCCATCAATCTATGGATGGCAGGACGTGTTTTACAATAGTGGCTCATGAACTTTAGGTGTTGGTTTGAAACAATGTTCTTGGGGAATTTATGAAGCTTGATTACTTCCTACAAGAAAAGGCCAGAGATAGTCAAAGCATTGTTAGTTTTGGAATAAGACATGAAATGTGCTATCTTGCTAAATCGATCTATGACTACCATGGTAAAGTCCTTTAGGATGTCCTCAGTAATCCTAACATGAAGTGCATACTTAGTTCAGACTATAGGTTAGTCAAGATGGGTAAGTGTAGATAGTGTCCTTGCTTAGATCAGCTCTTCGTTTTTCGATAGGTCACACACCTTTCCAACATAGATTGAACATCTTTCATCATTCTTAGCCAAAATAATCTTGAGGAGAGTACCTGATGGGTTCGTCACTAGCTAAAGTGCCCCATCAATCCTCCTTTACATCTTCGAGCACTAGCAATTCTCTCATATAACAAGTTGGGATACATAGTCTCCTCTTCCTAAATAAGTATCTATCCTCCTTATGATAGTCATCCAGTATTCTCCCTATGATAGTCATCTAGTATCCGCACTTCTTCACATTTGGCATAAATGGGATCAAAGTATGGGTCTTCAACATACAAATTCTTTATTGTAGAGAAGCCAAGTAACCTCGTTTGCAATTTAGTTAGGAGGGAATGTCATATCGATGGGGTGTCAGTTATTACATTGTTCTTCGCATTCTTATACTTCACGACATAGGAAAACCCTTCAATGAACTCGACTTACTTGGCTTGTCTTCAAGATAGCTTAGGTTGGCTCTTTAGATATCTCAAGTATTCATGGTTGGTGTAGATCACAAATTCCTTGGATAATAGATAGTGTTGCCTTACCGTTAAGGCTCAAATTAAGAAGTAAAACTTTTTGTCATAAATTGAATAGTTAAGTGTCATTCGTTTAAGCTTGTCACTAAAGTAAGCAATAGGTTGGCCTTCTTACATCAGTACGATACCTATGCTTAGTTCGAATGTATCATACTCTACTTTAAACACTTTGTCAAAGCTTGGTAGAGTTAAGATAGGGGTTGTAGTAAGCTTCTTTTTATCTTACATCCAATATGAAAGAGATTTTTCCTCTATTCATTCTCGAGTACAGGACTGACACTCATTGTCCTTCTCAACACTAGAGTGGCCAGCATAAAGTTTCTTTCCTTACTGTAGATAACTTCCTCTTCAAACAACTTAGTCTATCCATCCTCTTTTAGCTCTTCTACTTCCTCATCAATACTATCTACTTCAATAGTTAACGCCTTGCCTCGGATCACCATAGTTCTTCAGTTTAGACATTAAGCAGCTATGTGTCCAAATCCTTGGTATTTGAAACACTTGATCTCACTTGTCTTCCTCCGTGAACTCTAGCTTTTCTCAAACTTCCTTGGGACTTCCTTCTTCTTTACTCGAGTAGTTTAAGTAGGCTGAGCAAGTTAGTTCTTAGCAACCTTACTTGGTTTTGTTTATATAGGTCTGCTCGGAATAGATCGGTTATTATTAGGTCGGCTAACAAGTATTTAAGACCTTCTTGTTTGGCTTCTTTCTATCCTTTAGGCTGCTTGGATCGTATCATCAAGTGATCTAATATCCATAGTTTCTAAGATATCTCTATTCTCTTACTTCAATCTACTGATAAATCGAGATATTGTTCGATCCTTTAGCTCACTAACTTCACATTGGAGCATTAACATTTAGAACTCCTTAACATAAGATTCAATAGTCAATCCTTCTTGCCTTAACTCATGTAATCTTTTGAAGGCATCTTACAAATAGTAGCTTGAAACAAACCTTCTCCTCATAACTCTCTTCATTTCATCCCAAGTCTTAACTTCACATTCGCGTTCTCTTTTATAGGTGGCTTGCATGTTTTTCCACCATAGGGCGGCATAGTTAGTAAACTTCAACACAACAAGTCTAACCTTTGCATTATTAGGTACTTTATGGTATTTAAATTGCTTCTCAATCTTGCTTACCTAATCTAGGTAGTCTTCGGCATCACCGTTCCTAGAAAAAATTGGAATGCACATCCTTAACCCTTCAACTTTAAGGGCTTAAACATTTTGTTCCTTAGGCTCATAGTACTCCTTGGCTCTGTCATCTCCTTCCTCTTCTTCTTTAATTTCTTCAAGTGCTAGCCTATGCCTAGCAGTTCTATCCATTCCGTCAGCCTGGAGTGGTTGAGGTAGGGTATTAGTTTAGCTAAATTGACCATTGCCTTGCTCTTACTACTCACATCCTCTAGTTGAGCTATTTCTAGCTCGTTGTCTATCTTTATGGATAATAGTCACCAAACCAGCTACTAAGTCGATAAGCCTATCCAAACGGTAACCTACTGACTGAGGTGTGAAGCTTCCTTCTTACCCTTAGCCATGTCGAGCACCACTTTCTTGGTTTCCCAGAGTTCCTTGAATACTTGAATTTGACATTGTTGGTTATCTCACAAAATTGATGTTTAAAACACCACTCAAAGTTCTTTCAATGAATGACAACAACTGTACAATAATTACTACTCCCACTACTATGACAACTACTCGCAATGAATAAATAAATAACCACTCTATTTTTGCATAAACGAAACAAGGGAAATCAGAGCACAAAATTTCCTCAACACCTCTCAACTAACAAACTCTTATGTTAACAATAGAACTTCTAACATACGAGAATAGTAACAAACCACTCAAAGAACAAAGTAACAGAATCTAGCTTCGAATGTAGCCAATCTTTAATACCAAGATGATACGGGTTCTAACGTGGATGAACACACGATGTCTAATATTAAATAAACCAAAGGTAAGTTCGAACTACGAGATGGTCTGAGAGTAAATGATAGTCCAAGGGTGAGCAAGGGTACTTGTGTACTGATGATAGATATGACACACTAATGCCTCATACGAGTTCGAGTCACACTTGATATGATACACAAGTGTGGCTAGAGGTCACTCACCACTAGTCCACGCTTAATGGACTAAATAAGAGTAGTTTGAGAGTAAGTAGTAAAACACTTTAAATTAGCTTCATTTTTATGATAAAAATAATTAACATCAACCATGGTCTGAATATTAAATTTTATGGAAAAACTTAATATTCTCAAATGATGCTTGGAACCGCTAAATCACACACGTGCACTTTAACTTCCATCGACCCTAAAAATGAAAATACCGTCACCAAGTGACTCAAAAATCCTAAAAATGAACCCACGACCTGAAAATATTTTTCTTTTTAATTTTTTTTCTACTTTTCATTTTTTTTTTGTATTTTTCTAAATTTTATATTTTTAATTTTCAATATTTTTACATTTTTAAATTAGGAACCTCTTATTAAAAGAAAAATTCTAAAAAATTATTGGGGAAGGTTCGAGGTGAAGGGTAGTTAGGGTTAGGTGGGATGTGGGTGCGCGACGCAAAAATGGAGTGTCTATACGTGTTGTCAGCCCTATGGCTTTTCTCAATGTGGGGGATAGATATGATTGGCTCAATCTCACCAACGGCTTCAAACAGACATAAGTTTAATTTAGTCACAATCAACTATTTCATTAAATGGGTAGAAGTAGCGTCATATGCCACCATGACCAAAGGAGTAGTGTTTAGATTTTTTAAAAGAGACATTATTGTCAAATGCAGTGTACTCGAGTCTATTATTTCAAACAACAAGTCCAATTTGAATAATATATTGATGGCTAAAGTATGCAGCCAATTCACGATCAATCATAGAAATTTAACTTCGTACAAATAACAAATAAATAGGGTTGTCGAAGCTGCTAACAAGAATATCAAGAAAATCATTAAGAAGATGGCAATTACTTATAGAGATTGGCATGTGATGCTTTCCTTTACTCTTATGGCTTATAGAACCTTAGTTAGAACCTCTACGGGTGTAACCCCTACTTATTGGTGTATGAAATTAAAGCAATACTACCAATGGAAGTAGAAAAACCCTCATTCCGAGTATTGGTAAAGACTTAGCTAGATGAAGCAAAGTGGATAAGAAAGTGAACGGAACACTTGAATCTCCTTAATGAAAGGAGGCTAGTAGCAATGTGTCATGGTTAGTGTTATCAATAGAGGATGATCAAGGCTTTTCACAAGAAAGTGTGCCTGAGACATGTCAAAGAAGGATATTTGGTGTTGAGGAAGGTATTACCAAATGTGAAAGACCTTAGAGGGAAATTCCCTTCAAAACCATGAAGGCTTTTATGCTGTGAGAAAGGTATTGACAAAAGGTGCATTACTTAGTATAGATCGATGGTACGGATTTGAGGGGCCTTATAAATTTAGATGCTGTTAAATTGTACTACCTATGAAATGTCGAATTCAATAAAGATTCCAATTCTTCTTGAAAATTTGTTTGTGGTTAATCTTTCATCATTTTACAAGAAAAATTGATGTCCATAATGCTCATTGATCTTGGATGGCTGTTGACCAACAAACACTTCATTGATAAGTCTTTCTTCATTTCTAGCCTTAAATAGTTAAACACTAAATACATATCGCTAGACCTACATCACCATATAAAACTAGATTAAGTGCTCCTTACGATCAAATCTTGTTTGTCAAAACGAGGCTTGTTTTTCAGGATTGACCTAACTGTAAGGATTAGAAACTAAAAATAGGCCATGACAAGTGTCGAATCAGAACATGGGCATGGTATAGTGATAATTATATATTTCATTATGCTTTTATTGTGAGCTATACATAGAAATCATGAAAAGTGCAATCTTCTTGGTCAGTTGCATAAATAATGAGAAAAATTATCAAAATATGACCCAAATAGCTGTTATAAACTCATGTATTCATATCATGAATGTATGCCTTTTTATATGTGAGTTTATGCAATTTGTGACTAAGTAAAGCTTTTATGTGACATTTGCAATTAAGCAACCAGCAAACTAAGTTCACCCCATAATCAATCTAACTGTCATGCTATAAGTAATAACCAAGCTGCAACATTTTACAGTAGCTAAACTGAGTCTCTTACTAAGTAAGGCTTTTATGTGACATCTGCATTTGAGCAACCAGCAGACTGAGTTCACTCCATGATCAATCCAATTGTTGTGCTATAAGTAATAACCAAGTTGCAACATTTTACAGTAGCTGAACTAAGTCTCTTAAACACCTTGTAGCAGATTAGAACAAACAAGTTACTTTTTATGAGAAATCCGAGCAGCAACTTCTTGAGTAACTGAAAGAACCAAGCTGTAAACCTCATATTCAGTAGCTACAAGGCCAAGAAGTTCTTCAAAGAAGCACCCCCACTCACATTCCAAGGAAATTGCTGCAGCTCCTATGTTTCTTTTCAAGTTGTGCTTGAGCTCCATTTTTAGGACAAATCAGTCTGCAACTCAACAATCCCATGACCAATCCGAGAGCTCTACATGAATGAACCAAATTCGACAACATAACACTTCAACTAAGCAGAGAACTAAGCACTTCTAACAGCCACACACCAAGGAGCATGCTAAACCTAGTGCTCATTTGGTACTCCAACACACTAACAGTAACTCCATCTCAAGTAGAGAGCAGTGTGAGCACCTAAAAAAATCAGCCACATGATGGCACTCTACAACCAAGCATAGCAGCTGTAACGTGATGAATTCCATGGCTGATCGATTGAAGATTAAACACAGTAGCTGTAACTATCAATTGCAGCCCCTGTCACAACTAAACAAAGCACTCCACGCTCATCCAAACAGCCAAGCCAATTTCAGCTGTACGAAGTCAACTTAGTGTTCTAACACTCCATGCAATGAGCAGCTGATTTGAACAACTCTTAAAGAACAGGAACTGAGCATGACAATATCAGCAACAGCTCACAGAATTGAACAGAGCATGGCCTGAAGTCTACTAACCAAATATTCCACGCATCAAGATAGAACAACAATTCAATATGTTGAGTTTATAGGAATTCATTTTGATTTTTTATATATTGCAGGCTATGCATCTCCAACAATTCACAGCTGAACAACTCGCAGTAGGCCACGGATCCAACTCCAGAGCAGCAACCGAGTAGTCCACTCCACAGCAATTTGGATAGCTACAGCACACCATGCCGAGTCAGATGAAAGCTTCGACTTCTGTGACAGCAGCTGCAATTGATCAGCAGCCTAACACATCATTGCTAAACAGCTGCAACGCTCTAATAACCAGGCCACAACCATACCTATAAGCTGCTACGGCACTCCAATTAAGTAACAAAAGTATCAGGCAAAGACACTCTCCAAACAGTTGAAAATAAACTCCAATTGAGGAAATTATGCAGTTGTTCCTTGGACATGTGCTGTAGAAAATTTCAGCAGCTATCATCAATTGAACAACTCCACATCAACCCAGAATTGAAAGGAACAACCTGAGCAACTACTGAACTCATCCAAACTGAACATGAGCACTAACTCGTAACATTACTAAGCCAAGCAGCTGCAATTTATTACAATTGTGGATCTGCTACGGACTTCCAACAAGTGGATGAGAGAATGAGGAAAACGAATGACTTCTTTGGGCATTACAAGATCAATCACAAGAGCTGTAAATTAGAATGAATACCAGTCACTGAGAAGGACATCAACTCTTCTTAAATTATGAAATTAATTTTCTAGCTGACAATTCATTACAAAAGCTGATTATCTTATCTTATGTTGGATGCACATCAGCTTATTACTTTATTTTAGTTCTTTGCCAGGTATGAGCAATGATTTTGAGGTCCGACCTCTTCAGGATAGACCAATGGCACCAAGGCTGAGAACACTACAAAACAGAGCAGCTCAAGAAAACTTCAATAGCATCATAACTGAACTAAGAAGCTTTTTGAACTCCACTTTAATCGAGCTATCAAGGACCAAGCTGATGCCGAGCAATCTGAGCACTCCAATGACACTTGAACCAAACTAAAAAACAGCCCCAATAGCTTCATGAGATGCAATTTTTAGGAGCAACTTGAACCGAGCACGCACCAGTAGCAGCTTCTTCATGTGAGCTCCACGCTACAGAAGTCCACACTCCTCTTCTTGATTTCAGTAGGCCGTGATGCATTGCACAGCAGCCGCGGCACTTGAATTTCCAAGCTACAGTAGTCACCAAGCGAAGTCCGACCGAACAGCAACTCCCTAAAACAATCCACACCACAGCAGCTGAGAAGCTCCACTCAATAGCAACATAATTCTTTGACTTCAATAGTAGACAACTCCAGGCCACGACGGCAACTTAACAGCAGCTATGACCATCAATAAGATTTGCAACGTCCACAGCAGCTTGCTCAAAAAGAATTCATGGCAGCCCCTTTGAGTAAACTTCACAGTTCACAACAGCTGCTGATGTAAGGAGCCTTGAGTAGCATTGGCAGTTGCCTAGTTGAAAATAAAATGAGTTGGTAATTTACAAATGGACAGGGGAGTAGCACGTGGGATTTCATTTTTAGAAAGAAATGGAAATAAAAAAAAAAAAGGACCAGGCCATGAGAATTAAAGAAGTTTCAGCCCATTTTCATATTGAGTAGCCCACGTCAACGTGGAGAGAAAATGACCAGATATCACCTCATATATTGCAGAAGGTCAAGCAGTACTTATTTGAAAAATAATACAGTGGCACACGGAGTTGACATCACAATGTTTACAATTCTAGTTGGTGGATCATATTTCCAATTTTGGGGGCCCTTTCTTAATTGATGCTGTTAACATTTAAGGGTCCAGTTTATCACTTTCAATGAAAAAACATTTGAGTATTTCCTTGTGAAAGCTCTCTTATCCCACTTTTATCAATTTCTTTTGCAAGAATTATGGTGAGCCACCATAATGTATACTTTATGAGTAATATTAAAGTAGAGATTAGGTCATATAGTGTCCATTTGGTGTGTCATATCCTTATTGGTAGCTTACAAATTTTCTCAACCCTATTTCATCTTCTTTTCTTTGAGATCTTGAAGGACCCATTTAGTTCACTACAATAAAACCTTATGGTGACTAAGCTCCAAGTTACATCATAATATCACTTGTAAACCGACGACCAAATCGAAGTTGCCAATTATAGTTTGATTTTATTGCTTTGAGCCACAATAAGAAGAAACTTGGCTAATTAGGATGTTTGTTTACCCATGATTTAAGTTTACTTACAACCGATTTGTCCACTAGACCATGTGTCAGGCCTCCTTTAAAGTTGTTTATGGTTTCAACACGAGTTACCCCTTAACCATGTACCTGTACCTACCCCTAACCTAGAAGACTCCAAAGCTAGGGATTGTGCTAAATCCATCTAGAGAATTTACCAGAAAGTAACTCAATAATTAGACTAAGCTACACAGTAGATGGAATAAAAAGGGCAAGGAAAGAGAAGAAGGAAATTTTAGCTTAGAAAACTAGTTTAGTTGCACTTAGAGGAAGCATAAGCTTTCTGCCCATATTGATGGACCATTTAAAATACTCTAAAAGATCAATGACAATGCCTTCTAGTTAGAGCTATCTAAAGATTATAGAGTATTGGACGTGTTCAAAATTGCCAACCTAAGTCCATAAAGTCTTAAAGAAGATTAGTGAGGAGAACATCCATATTTCATTCCAAATCCTAACCAACCCAAAGAGGATGGTAGAAATCAACTAGCTAAACCCTTAACCTAAGCCAAGCAAGAGGACTAGAAGGCATGGCCAGGCAAATTCTTACTTCTTATCCTAATGCCAAGGAATTTGAGTTATTTTCCAAACTCGACTTTCCCTAACTTTTCAGCTTCCCAAGCTATAAATTTTAACCTCAATCGTAGAGTATTGAATTGATTTGGATGACTACTCCAACAACTCAGTAAACTTGTTCAACAACTTAGCCACCCCAACTTCAAGGTGTCTACCAAGGTTCGAGATGTCTAACTGTATGCCAAGGTGTTTTATAAAACCCTCTAATGGCACCCAATTACTCACATGATTGATAGCCAAGGTCCTATGCTGAGCTATTCAAGAGCTATCGACCAATCTTACCCTAGTTCTACCTAGAGAAGCCATACCTACTCAAGCCACAACATGCGTCCTCTAACATCTACACCTATATGAATGTAGGCTATATATTCCCCTTATATATTACAGATTTACCCTTGCCTTGTATATTCTCTTTAGTACTTTGCTGTTTTAGGAAATTTATCCATTTTTGTAAATTGTCCCCACTTAAAGGTTGCCTTAAAGTTCCAGTAATAAATACCCATTTATATTGTAAACCATATTAGATCATCATTAATGCAAAACATTGCATTTTCTCATAAGCTTTGTCTTCCCTATAAGTTTACCTTACTCTTATGCATTCCCTTAAGCAACTTTTGGTAGCAGGTAACCCAACTATCCTAGTTATGCATCCTATCAACTAGCTTAGTTGGTTAATGGAAGTTCCTTGCTACATAACATCCTTGGAGTTGTTTATAGGTTTGCTTAACTTTTACCCCTTTTCCCATTTCCCATTTTGATCCTTCTATAGGTTCATACCTACCCCAATAAACCTACCCTAATACAATTTCCCTGATCAATTCTTAGTATGACATATCAAGACTAGGTTAAGGATTAAGTGTTTAATTAATTTGGTTTCAAGGATGTTGGAAGCTTCTTCAACTTCTAATGTGGCAACATTAAGAATTCATTCACAAACTATCACATAAATTTCAAGAAGAGCTACTTTATTTCACTTTTGAAGCCGATTTTCTAAAGTAGTAGTTTTTTATCTAGAGAAGACTTTAGCACTTGAAATCATCCAAAATCAAATAGAACCTGTTGAGGTCTTTAATTAAAGATAGGAAACTTATTTTTAAAATACTCAACGATTGTAGAAGATTTACAAGAAGATTCATATCAACATTTTTAGGAATAAGATATTTCCTTTCCTTTGTTTAGATTATCATATTTCCTAGTTTATTTACTTTCTTTGCATTTGAATTTCCTATACTATTAGTAAGGTTAGAAAATAAATAGTTGCAAGTAACCTTATAAGGACAAACTTTAGAATTTTGCTTATTGAATCTTAATACACTTTCTTTAATTTAGTTTATCTCTTTCAAAACTCTATTCTCATCAGTCTCTTATTGTTTAACCACTTTTTCCTTATTACTTAGTGATCATGATCATCCTAAGAATATCCATATGAATGGTTAGGTTGGTTTTCGACCTTACCTTAAAGATCTAGGTACATCACTATGTGTTACCCAAGACAAATTCATGACCAACAAGCTCAAGAATGTAGTCTAATGAGATAAATTAAAGGTCGGTGCTCGACCATAAGTCCATATCAAAAGAACAAGGGGGAGAAAAAGAAGAATAATGCCATAAATCCTTTGCCCTAAGTTCTTAAACTAGTAACACTCTTAATTACAGTATTAGAAGGTAAGGCAACGAGTCCTCAAGGCCTTTTCTCTCTTTCTCTACAAGGAGGAAGAAACCGCTATAAGGAGCAACCCCATATCCTCCTTGAGAGCATATGGCCTCACCTTCTTACTCACTAACAACCATTAGAGAAGCTCATAAGCGGCCTACCTTCATCCTTCATCTCTTCTAGTTCAAGCCCTCTTACATCTATTCTCTGTATACCTTCAATTTTCAAGCCAAAAACCCCTAGAGTAGGGTAGATTAAGGGACTACTTAGCCTATAACCTCGGCATCTAATGCACCTTAGAAACAAAATCTAAACCTTTTACATAGAGAATTAAGGAAGGAAGAAAATCAACAACATAGCGCTTAAGTCCCCATGCAAACAAAAGACTTGTGGGAGAAGTAAGGCTTCCCAAGGTTTGTATCCTGGCTCCTACCACTCCACCTTCCAACATATGAACATCTTCAAATGCCTCTCCAACCTTTCTAATTTCATTATTAAGGGAAATAAAGAGACAAATAACCAAGGAATCATCGAAGGCCCCACCCCAAGAGGGGAGTGGCTATCTTAGGATTATGCATCAATTGCTAAAAATGAGAATTAAGAAAAGAGGTTGTCATTTTACTTACTTCCCAAGTTTAGACAAGAAATATATAAACAAAAGATAGATGTTGCTATCATCTCCCAATGGGAACAAGAGTTTCTTTCTTTAAGGGACAGATTCAAACAAATGATTTCTATAAAGAAGTCGAAAACCCTTATTTATAGTGTATAAGTCTCATAATTGGATGTTCAAAGTTGGTAAGTAAAAATTTAGGGCAATTGCATAAGTTATCTGCTCAAGCTCAAATTTTACAACCAAGTTAAAAATATTAGTAAAAATGATCCCGTAAGTTTGGATTTAAAAAAATAATAATAATAACCATAAAATAAGTAAATTTTATAATATTAAGTCATACGTATACTAATCGTTATTTAATGGAATTGCCTAAAACAAGTTTCAATAATTAATGAATCAATAGAAATAAATTATATGTATACTAAAAATCATAAAATAACATAAATAATATTTAGGAGTATTTATTTGTACTATATATATATATTTATGTATAGGTAAAAATATATAAAATTACTTAAAATACATAAAATATGTTAAAATAATAATAAATTAATAAAGGAAAATTAATAAAAAATGAAGAAAAATTGTGGAAAGTATAGAAAAGTCTAGATATTAGGCATAGAAAGCTAAGAATTAGAGTTGAAAAATCAACAAATAGAATTAGGCCATTTAGAAAGTGAAAAAGAAGAAAAGAAATGACACTTAGCAATACAAAATTGCAAGAAAATCCCAAAATCACCCTATAAATTCAGAGCACCCTCTCCAAAATCCATTTTGGTTAGTTTATTAAGTAGAAAAAATTAGGGAGATATAAGAAGAGAATAGAAAGCAATTTTACAAAAATAATAGACAAATTTTAGTGCATTTAAAGCTTTTAAGGAGAGCTCACACCCAACCTGCACTTATGATAAAACCATGCCTACTACCACATAATAGACCCCACGGCTGGTTGTGCCGATAACCTTAAGGTAGCCAAAGGTGGCTAAAAGTTGGTCATTTAGGTGAGTTTAATCTCCTACCTGATTTGTCTGATTCATTAAAAATATCAAATCAATGTGTAAAATTATGTAAGTTGGTATTCTAGGGTATTCTTGTATATAGATTTAGAGAAAAAATCAATTTAATAAAATTAGGTCCTAAGATATATTGCTTTTAAGAAATCACTAAATCTAAGTTGATTTTTACTTTTATTTTAAATAACCTTAATGATATAGTTTTGAGTTCAAAATTTTTCTGTATATTGTTTAGGATATATATTTAGGAATTATTTAGTAAATTATTTAGGATAAATTATTGATAAAATCATAATAAAAGACTAATTTTTAGGAATTATTTCGTATATTATTGATACATTAAAGCAAATTCTAATTTAAGATATATTTAGTAATCATGAAGTATAATTTGATGATGAGGGATGGTATTTGTAGTCTTTAGCATGTTAGATATGTGTATTATGTATAAAATATGGATAATGAATAATAGTAAAGGTGGGAACTTAAATGAATGGAAAGAATTAGGTTAAATTGATAATATTATAATATTAGAAATATATTATAAATCTGATTTGAAACCTAAATTTAAGCAAATTATATTAAAAATGTAGGGTATTTGTACATCGATAGCAAATTCGAAAGTTAATTTAGGAGTCGAGTATACAGTATAAACTAGAATACTAATTAAAAGCTAAATAGGAAACTTAAAATACCCAAATGTAGTATATGAACTTCAAATATTAGATTAAGAGAAGTTCTTAGTGTTTACTAATAAAAATTGTAATCATAAATTAAATTAGAACCTAATTCAAAAACTGAATTAAAAATTAGTTTGGAAATAGTTCAATTATAAGCAATATAAAACTCTAACAATTTAGTAAAATTATAATTTTAAACTAAAATTAATAATGATATTTATAATATAGGAGCGGGTAATGACGATTCAATCCTACATCAAATTTAAGTGAACCAATTGAAGACTTTAAGTTAGTTTAGGATCAATACGTTGTTATATTTTAGAGTATTATTTTAGAGTACTTGGAGGCTTAAGATTATATTTAGTTATGCTTGTAGGTCATTTGTTTGAGCGCATGCCTACATCTGTATGTTTTTTAACTTAATTATGTACTATTAGCTTGCTGTTTTGGTTTGTAACTAGTTAAATTACTTGATATTGACTGATCACTTTAAGCTAGACTTAATGTTATACGACTTATTAACTTAATAAGTCATATATTGCAACTCATTAGGGGAAACAATTAGAATTCTCCGACCAAACACTGATGCCTTCAAAAGGGATAGCATTGGAGCATAATGGTTACTTCTTCATCCTTAATTGAACTATGTGATAGGAGAAGAAGTCACAGCAAGAATGAAGGTAGTGGTTTGAATGGAGGCACCATGTAGTCACAGGAGGAGTGGTGCCTCCATTACACAAACTTAAGTTTGATCATAAGCTATTAAAATACGTACTAAAATCCTTAACCTGGATTAGAGTGGGAGTAATTTTTATAATCTTACAACGAATCGAATAACATCGTGTGATAGCATTTGTTCATTGCATTGTAATTAAATAACTAACTAATAACCCTACTTGTATTTGATGTATAGTCTAATGTCTCCAATCTACCCTATAGAGTAGTTGGTTACTCACATCTCTATAGATATTATTGTAAGTATTAGCTAGGAAGTGACATTATAACTACCCTAAAGCTAACTACCATTAGATCTTAAGGAGTGAGAATATAAAAATGATGATCAATTGCATTTCTAAGGTTTCAGTTCTTATTTTTGAATTTTCTAATTTTAAATTATGTATTACCTACGTAAGGTTAGGTTACAAAATCATACAAACATTACTTGTGATATTTGAATTCTAATTTATCATCTTCATACTTCCATAGGTAATTAATATTTTAAATTTGTAAATTATTTCCTCAAAAGAAGGTTAATTGTAGATGCATGGTATAAATCAAGTCCAAAATATCAGCTATATAATCAGCTTCTATCCTAAAATGGTTTACATAGCAAGACTATTACAACTTTAACATTTTAAGGCATAAAAGTTCTATGTTAGTATCAGAGTGTGGTTCTAGTGAACTCACTTTGAATTGTTGTAATTAAAAGAAGTTGACATTATATGAGCTTATTGAAAGTAGGTAGTAAAGGGCTATACTATAAATTATAGAGTAAGCAATGATTATAATACTAAATTAAGATAAACATTAATTGATCTTATCTAACTATGGGATCATATGGTGAATTGATGGTTAGTTGAAGTGATTCAAATAAAATGGAGGAGAGTCTCTTATCTAATACAGAGCTGAGATATGAAGATTGTTATTAGAAATTATTAGTTGGGATATCTTTAATATTGTAGATGAGATTATTGAAAAGTCCATTAATGGGATTTGATGTAGTTAGTGAGACTCATAAACAATAATGGAGATTAATTTAAGTTTTTAGAATAATAGATACACTGTGATAGTGTCATTGACTAAAGATGGATAGAAAACAAAGGCTTACAACTTAGAGAATGTTAGTAGGATACTTTTAGTAAACGTAAGAGAGAGAGACCTTACCCTATTAGCACGACTTATATTTCGACTAACATCTTATGTAGCTTTAGACGTTACCCTCAAAGGATTATTGATCGGTTGTCTTATTTTCTTTCTTAAATCAATCAGAGTAAGTAAAGAAAAACCCTTAAAGCTAAAAGGATCTCATCCCAAACCATTAGTTTGACGAATTTTAGGTAAACTATTAATCTATGGAATCCTAAAACGATAATATGAAATAGTGTAGTGAAGGGTGAAATAAAGCATGGTGTAAACGAGAATTGTGAAAAAGACAAAACAATGAAGGGAAAAGTCAGAAGCTAATTCAGAGAGTGAATCAAAACCTATATTAGAGATGCAATCAGAACCTAGATTAGAAGTAGACCCTATATAACATGACAATGCAGTATATGAGATAATAGTTATAATAGAATTGAGGAGTTTGATAATGATAAGGTATACAAAATAATTACTATTTCTAACTTTCCTATGGAGGTATAGAGTACTAAGTCAACTAGTAAAAATAATAATGTTTTGACTAAAAGATAAATGTGATAGAATTCTTTTTAATGAATGGCTTTTATTGATAATTTGAATAATGGATATATTAAGATAGTTGGTTATGTTTTATTGGGATGTTAAAGTCAATCCTATGTTAGTTATTCATGTATGTAGACATTGTGTTAATCTCTTAATGGATATTGTTATATGATAACTCTAATTTTAAACATATTTCATAGGGTGATTTTATAGTATTTTCCTCACATTTTTGGTTTTCTTTAAAGAAATTGATACTTAATTGAGTAAAATTTTGATTTCTAGGTTTAAACGCGTTCTAGGATAGAAAACGAAGAAAAGGAATCAAATTTCACTCAAATCGAAGTTCAAATGAAGAAGTTATGAAATTTTGAAGTTGTGTAGAAAATTTTGCCTTTGTGCAGAAAGTTACACGACCTGGGGACACGGTCATGTCTCAGGCCATGTCTGGTGACAAAAACAGAATCTTTTTGATACACTATAAAAGGACATATTAGGGTTTCAAAAGATGAGAGACATTACAGAAACGGAGAGACACAAGAGAAGAGAAAGAGACTTAAGGAAAAACATCAAGAAAGAGACTTAAGGAACAACATCAAGAAAGAGGCGGAACAACATCAAGAAAGAGGGAAACAGCATCAACTTCAAGATTAGAGAGATTGTTCATCAATCAAAAGGGGTTTCCATGTTTTATTTTATATTATTGATGAAACTCGTTTTTAGATTCATTATGATAGCTTAGAATTCGAGTATTTAGAAGTATGGAACCTAGGGTTTCATGTGATTCTTGGATTGATTTACAAATTTCAATAAATTTTTTATTTTTACTTGATTCAATTATGTCGTTAATTATTGATTGATATTTCTAGAATATCAATATATGATATTTCTAGAATATCAATAAATGATATTATGCATGTTGATTGAGAAATTGCATGTGTAATTAGATCTTTATATAATTGGAGAGAATTACATGTATACTTAGAGATAAGATACATGTTTCTTCCAGAAAGTTAATTAATTGTATGAGAATTCATTATACGTTAATGTAATTCTAAATTATATTACTAAGTGAAGAGATTCTGGTAAATAATTTAGGATTAGGGTTAATATGCTTGAGAAAAGTATTAACTTTAGTTGTGAATCCCCCCGGTCAAGAATAATAGAAACCGAATTGAATATATTTTAAGCGATCACATGTTAAACTCTAGGGGAAATAATTCCTAAATATGTTATTACTTTCTTGAAGTGGTTCTTGATTTTATCGCTTTTTCAATTGCTTAATTAAGTCTTTTAATTAAAGTAGTTTGTTAATTTTAGTATTTTTAATTAATTCAAACTTTCATAATTTTCCGGTTAGATAATAAAGGTAAGGTTAATATTAGTACTTGAAGTCTCTGAGGGATCGACTCGGACTCACATCCGCTATATTAAAACTGAAAGATGCACTTGCCTCATATCATTATACTTCTTGACGAATATGTATTCTCTTAGATATGTGCATAAGCTATAATGTTTCATATACTTATAGTTAGGGGTATAAAAGAATCAAATGTGTTTTAGGTGACTAATATTGAAAGTCCTTTGCTTATCTAAGAATGGTTATAGAAATTGTTATAAGAGGCTCTAATCAAGTTATAAACAGGTGCAAATGAAGCAAAATAGGTATGAAGTAGATAGTATGATCTCTATGTTGTATTGAGGCATATGGAATGATATCTTTATGTAGTATTTATGTCTAGTTATAGGGAATGGATGATTGTTAAATAGTATATGAGAAATGAAGTAAGATTGTCAGATAAAGGATAATCAAATATGCATCTAGGTACCCTAAAATAATCGTAGTAAGATGAGTAACGATTGACAAGGTAAATGGAAATTAAAGAAAAAAGTTTAGAGATGATCAGGACTTTTAATCAAAAGTTTCTTTACTATCCCAAGATCGATTTAGATAAAGCATAACCTATTAGGAAGTGAATTTTATGAGATGGTTACCCATTGGTACACTTATTTTTATATGATGACAAGGAATAATGATCTTATATCATATTACAGAAAGAACTAAAGGAGATGGAAGATCTTAAGAGGTTAAATGGTGTATGGACAAAATCTCAAGGAAATGGTAAGATGTTTGAAATCATTAAGCAATATGATAACTTAAGACAAGATGGATAAGTGTCTTAGACTGATTAATTGTTAAATAAAGAGAGAGAAGTTTAGAATCCCTAAGATTTCAGAATATTAAAGATTGACTTATGGTACAATCATATTGAAGCTAGCAATATGAGTAGGAGAAAACTTTAGAGTAGGTTGATTAAAAGGAAGGACTAAATTACTTAATAATTGTTTGGTAGTAAGTTGGAATGGGATATTTCTATAATGGTGTTTAAATAAAAATGATATGGAAACTGCTCCTTATTAAATTTGGTCTAATTAGGTGCTATAAGTTGGAAAGTTGTTGTTTGACCCCTATTAATGAAGTGGTGGATAAGAACTATTGATTAGAGATAGTTATTTAAGGACTCTCACTTGATCTTAGCTAAGTCATAATAGCTCTGAACAAAAGAAGAAGAAGTTAGTAACTTTAGTAAATAAATTTAGTCAATTTGTGCTTAGTTAGAACTTTGCGATAATAATAAAAGTATCAAGTATTGGAATAAGAAGCACGTTATTTTCCTCAGATGTTGTGTTTAACTTAAACGAGAAATATTTGGTTATGAAGATAGGAATCACAAAATTCACAAAGGCCTAATAATGAAATTCGTTAAGAGTCATCAATGTTGAAAGAGTGAATGTTCTTATATAGTATTACCTACATATAGAGGAGGAATTAGAGATATGAAGAAATCTAGTAATATTATTCTAATTGTCCAAATACTTGTCATAGAAGACACAATAGATGATGAAGGGAATTGTGCTAAAAGATGGAAGAATGTTATAATGATGACTACGCAATAATTTTGGGAGTTAAAGGTAAAATCACAGCAAGATTTATGACATACAAGTATTCATATCTCTAATTTAAAGGAAACAATTGACATGTAAGTTGAACTTAACTAGTTAGGATTCAAGTTTTATGAATAAGAGAACTAGGTGATAATCATAAGAATAATGTATAATTATTGTATAGTTTATGTATATGCAAATGGATGAAATTCAAATACAATATTGATACTGAGGTGTTCATTTCTTGCAAAGACAAAAGTTGGTAGATGGAAAATAATTTAAGGTGATTGGGATTATCATTACTTCTCAACTTAGAACTTATATTAGAGAAGGATACTAACACGAAAAGCTATAGGTTATGATCAAAGTGGAATCTAAGAGAAAGTTACTAAGGGTATGTGATTAGAAGTTTTGTAGATATTTACAAGTAAGAGACTGAAAAAAGTATCAACAATTACTGCATCTACTAGTAGTATGTTAATATTTAAATGTATTTAGAAGATTTGTTGATGTAACTTGATCTTCAAAAATTGAACTTTATGGTTAAATTAGTCAGGAATCGAATCTATAGCTAAATTCTTGTATTGGGTAGTATAAATAGGACTATATGAAGTTAAGGGAGTGGTTTCAAAAAACTATTAAGTAAGAGATTTACATGTGCAAGTAATTCTTTAAGAAAAATATTAGTGTTGTTTGCAGAGGAAATGAGACAACGTGCTATAAAGACGAGATAAAGAATAGAGTAAACTAATCAAAATAAGTATCTTCAACTTTGAATTCATAAATTATTTAATTAATTATAAGGAGTGACTGTATTTTTCTAAAGTAACTTCACGTTGGAATGTTATCAATTTTGGATTAAGTTGGAGGAAGCTTCTATGCTTACAATATGATACAAACATTATGAATTCCAGGTGATGTCTCTTAGATTAGCAAGGCAATGGTTGTATTTGCAAAATTGGGTGAATTACACATTTACCAACTGTATATGAAGAAACTTGTAATAATTATCAATAATACTTTGATTTACTTAACAACTAACAAAGAATATGTAAAGTATTTGTAGATGACATTACTGTAGCTAAGTAACCATAAGTAGTATACTAGATCGAGGAAGTATGACTTTTAAATGAGATAATATTTCTTTCATCAAATAAGCTCTACTTGGAGAAAGAATTTTTGTACATACTGAAATGTTAAAGTAGTGACTGCAAGAAAATAACTAACAAACACTACCAAGGAAGACGTTCCATTGGGATAACAAGATATATGAGAAAAGTTATGAAACAACAATACACTTCATATAAGCAGTTACAATAGGTAATCCAATAGAGGAATGGCAAATTTGAGATGATTAAATTTCTTATTTGTTGAGTCTCTTGTCCTATTAATCTTATAAGTGTATTCTATCTTGTCAAATCTTGTCAAGTAATGAATTCTTGTCAATACCACCTCTCTTAATAAATTTGTTGGTCAAGCGTAATATTCATTCTTATTGAATCAAGTTGAGTCAAATTGAGTTGATCCAAATTGTCAACTATCTCATTTGAATTCAAGATTAAGGAAAGTCAACATTTTTCAAATTTATTTTTGTTTACCCTATGCTAAGCTGTATGAAGAAACAAATGAAAAATTATAGCAACAACATAGTCATTATAAATAGAAGCTTATAAATGAGAGAAAATGGTTAGTGGCATGAGGTAGACTAGAAAACCATTGATGTCATAAGTAAAACCTAGGAATCAATAAAACAAAAAGCAAACTAGAGGATAAGCGAACAAGATAATTTGTCAGGTTATGGAGCTACATCACAAAATAATATAATACAATTAGAGGACTATAATGATGGAATAAGACATTATTGATATCAAAGTATGAAATGCAAAAGAAGAAAATAGGATTAAGAATTTAAGAGATAAATGATGAAGTCAAAGTAGAGGCTTAGTTAGAGGATGATTATGAATCTCGATCAAAAGACCATTTAGAAGCCTAATCAAAAGAAAATTCTAAAGATACGAAATAGATTGTAATTTTAAGAATGTATATACATATATATCTCCTTCTAAGGAAGATTTGGAATACATTAGTTCTAAGGACGAAACTATTTGTAAGGGAGGGGGGGGGGGGGGGGGGTGTGTGGGGTGGAACTATAAGCCCTGTAATTGGATGTTTAGAGTTAGTATGTAAAAATTTAGGGTGATTGCATAAGTTATCCGCTAAAGCTTAAATTTAATAACAAAGTTAGAAATATTAATAAAAGTGATTTTGTGAGTGTGGATTTAGGAAAATAAATAGTAAAATAAGTAAATATTATAATATTAAATTATACGTATATTACTCATTATTTATCATAATAACGTAAAATAAGTTATAATAATTAACGAATCAATAGATATAAAAAACATACATACTAAAAATCATAAAATAACATAAATTATATTTAAGAGTATTTATTTGTACTATATATGTATTTACGTATAGATAAAAATATCCGAAATTACTTAAAATACCCAAAATATGAAGAAAAAAAAATACTAAATTAAGTAAGGAAAATTAATTTTAAAAATCAAGAAAAATTGTAATAGGCATAAGAGAGGAGTTGAGCATTAGGGTTAGGTTTTAGAGGGATTAGGCTATGGAAAGTGTAGAAAAGTCTAGATATTAGGTGTGGCAAGCTGAGAATTAGAGATGGAAAATCAACAAATAGAATTAGCTCGTTTAGAAAGTGAAAAAGAAAATGAAATGGGAGAGGTGAGAAGAGAATAGAAAGAACTTCTACAAAAAACAAAAAAAAAATATAGTGCATTTAGGGCTTTTAAGAAGAAACTACACCTAACCTGCACCTGGGACGAAAACAAACCCACCACCACACAATGGATCTTACACTTAGATGTGTCAACAACCATAGGGTGGCTGGAGGTGGTTACAAGCTGGTAGTTTAGATAAGTCTAATTTCCTACCTAATTTTGTCTAATTTATTAAAACTATCAAATCAATGTGTAAAATTATGAAAGTTGGTCTTTTAGGGTATTTTTGTATATTGATTTAGGGGAAAATATCAATTTGATAAAATTAGATCCTAGGATATGCTGCCCTTAAGAAATTACTAAACTGAAGTTGATTTTCGTTTTTGTTTTAAATAACCTTAATGATGTAGCTTTGAGGCCAAAATTTTTGTGTATATTATTTAGGATATATATATTTAGGAATTATTTAGGATAAATTATTGATAAAATCTTAATAAAAGACCAATTTTTAGCAATTATTTATAAATTAAAGTAAATTCTGATTTAGGATATATTTAGTGATCATGAAATATAAATTATTGATGAGAGATGGTATTTGTAGTATTTAGGATGTTAGATATGTGTACTGTGTGTTAAATATGTGTAATGAATAATATGTAAAGGTAGGAAGTTAAATGGATGGAAAGAATTAGTTTAAATTGATAATATTATAATATTATAAATCTAATTTGAAACCTAAATTTAAGAAAATTATATTAAAAATGTAGAGTATTCTCACATTGTGAGCAAATTTGGAAGTTAATTTAGGAGTAAAGTATAAAGTATAGGCCAAAATACTAATTAGGAGCTAAATAGGACACTTAAGATACCCAAATGTAGTTAGATGAACTTTACATATTAGATCAAGAGAAGTTCTTAAGGTTTAGAAATAAAAATTGGAATCAAAAGTTAAATTAGAACCTAATTCACAAACAGATTCATAAACTGAATCAGAAATTAGTTTGGAAATAGTTTAATTATAAGCAATATAAAACTCGAACAATTTAGTATAACTACAATTTTAAACCAAAACTAATGATTTAAAGCTTATGTATATGTGAGTATAAATATTAAAATGATATTTATAACATAGGAGCAAGTGACAATGATTCAACCTTACATCAAACTTGAGTGAACAAATAGGAGATTTTAAGTAACTTTGGAATCAATACATTACTATATTTTGGAGTACTGTGTTAGAGTACTCAAAGGCTTAAGATTATATTTGATCGTACTTGTAGATAGTTTATTTATGCACATGCTTGCATATATGTGTTTCTAAACTTAATTGTGTACTACTAGCTTGTTATTTTGGTTTGCAACTGGTTGAATTACTTAATATTGAACGATCGCTTTATGCTAGACTTAATGTTATACGACCTATAAACTTAATCGATCGTGCATTGCAACCCATTAGGGAAAATGACTAGGATTCTCTAACTAAATACTAATGCCTTCAAAAGAGATAGCGTTGAAGCATAATGGTCTCTTCTTCATCCCTAGTCGAATTACATGATAGGAGAGGAGGTCATGTCAAGGATGAAGGTAGTGATTCGAAGGTAGTCTCGAGATGAGGGGTATCTCCATTACACAAGCCTAAGTTTAGTTGTAAGTTGTTGAAATGTTTACTAAACTCCTCAACCCTGATTGTAGCGGATGTAATTTCTCTAATCTCGTGATGAACTAGATAACATCATATAATGGCATTTATTTATTGCATTGCATTTAAATAACTTGCTAATAAACCTGCCTATGTCTAATGTATAGTCTTATGTCTCCATCTGAACTTACTGAGTAGTTGGTTACTAACATTCCTATAGATATTATTGCAGGTGCTAGTTAGGAAGTAGCATTATAACTATCTTAAAGCTAGCTACTGTTGGATCTTAGGTAGTGAGGATATAAAACTGATGATTAGTTACATTTCTAAGGTTTTAGTTCTTATTTTTGAATCTTCTAATATTAAATTATGTACTACTTAAGTAAGGTTAGGTTATGAAATCATGTAAACATTACTTGTGATATTTGAATTTTAGTTTATCTTCTTCATACTTCCGTAGGTAATTAATATTTTAAATTTGTAAACCGTTTCTTTCACTAAGGGTTAGTCTTGGATGCCTTATGTAAATTAAGTCTAAAATAATGGTTGTATAGTCAACTTCTATTCTATAATGGTTTAGATAATAGGATTATTATGACTCTATTGCTTTAAGGCATAACACAATATAGAGTCCCTTAGGACATTCAAAAAGCAATAAATATCATTTAAGAAGGCATGCTAGAGAATTTTTGCTATGTGGCAGAATATCCATTGATGCGTTGTGCCAAGATTAGACAAGGATGATAATATTGGGGCGATTTTAAGCTTGCTAAAAGGTTTAAAACAAAGGTGGAAATGCCGAAAAAAAAATGAAAAGTAAATAAGCAAAAATCACGAATGCCTTCTAAGGATATGATACACCGAGAAAAACTTTATTGACTCATAAAACTAGCTCAATATGACACATGAACAACTTAGTGAAGTCCCTCGCTACTTAATGTTGCTTAAGGGTTATGATAAGAGTAGGAAAAAAAGCAAGCATAGTAGCTCACAAGAAGTAGTATATATTTAATATAGTGATTCTAGTCATTGCGGCTTCATATTACAAGCGTATTTATATGCGAAATGTTAGGGTAATCTACTCGAAATGGAAAAGATAAAAAGGGTATTGTTTAAAAGAAGTAATGTATAAGGAATAACTAGTGATTGGTGTAGCAAATCCCTTCATATGGGAGCCAGATACGTAACGGTCAATCATTGAGGTGCTTTTAGTATAAAGAGATAAAGTTTACGTTTAGGATTGAGGCTACCGAGCAAAGGTGCCGAGTAAACCTAAGGGTTCATTCGACGAAATGTTGGCTCGAATGCATTTTAGGGGTTCCCAACACAAATACTATTAGGCCATTGGTTGGCACAAGCAAAGTAGAGTAGAGAGTAAGGTTGGTTAAGTAGTCGTAGGAATACGAATCAGGATAGCATCCAATGGTTGATAGAGCTAAAGCAGCTCGTCTCGGCATATGAAATTATTCTATAATGAGGATCAACTAAACCTCGACTAGAGTTGGTTAGAACAAAAGTGTTCACTTTGTTAGTCCTTCAAGCCCTCGAGCTTAGTCATGGGTCCAATTGCCTAATTCCCATCATCTAGTCCTCGTTGATTTGGATTTGGGGTCAAATCCATCTGGTCTTTGCTTAATTCTCCTTCAGGTCAGTAGGGGCTAAGATCGGCAACATTAAAAGTATTAGAAACTCCATAATCTTAGGTAATTCCATTCGATAGGCATTGTCATTGATCTTCTAGAGCATTCTAAAAGGGCCTTCATCTCGGGTAGACAATTTGCTTTTTCTCTTGCTCGAAAACCTCTCTTTGCTTAAGTGTAGCCATACTAATTTGCTAGGATGAAATTCCATTATCTTCCATCCTTTACTCTTCTCTCTCAACTTCTTAGCAACTTAGTCAATTTGTCGATCAACCTTCTAATAGATCTATTGAATAAATTGTGCTCGAGCTCTTGCTTTAAGGTCTTCTTGTTCGAACATGGGTGCTGGCGTATGATTAAAGGGTAACTCTAGGTTAAAGCAATAGATAACTTAAAAGGGTGTTTGTTTGGTAGTGCTATGTACCATGTGATTGTCGGCAAATTCCGCCATAGGCAAACAGACATCGCAATCAGTTAAGTTCTTCTCTATTGTAGCTCAGAATAGCAATCCCAAAGTGCGGTTGACTACCTCCGTTTGGCCATCAGTTTGGGGATGACAAGAATTGCTAAAGAGTAGTTTAGTCCCCATATGATGCAAAAAAGATCTCCAGAAATGGCTCATAAACTTTGGATCTCTATCTGATACCGTACTTCTTAGCACATCGTGCTAACAAACAATCTCCTTCAAAAAGAGAAAAACAATAGCCAAAGCATTGTTAGTTTTTTAGCAAGGCACAAAGTATGCCATCTTATTGAATCTATCCACAACAATCATAATAGAATCTTTGCCTTGAGCAATTTAGCGTAGTCTCAGGAAAAAATCCATACTCAAGTCATCCTATGGTTTAGTTAGGAAGGGTAGAGGCATTGCTCTTCTTTACAAAATGTGGCTATTTGCCTTCCTACAAGTTTCACAACTCTTAACCACATGATGCACGTCTTGCCTTATCTTAGGCTAAAAGAACCTCACATTCGCTAGCTTAAATGTTCTTTTCTCTCCAAAATGCTTAGAGGGCCCTCCACCATGAGCTTCCCTCATTAATAACTCTCGTATGGAATAAGTTGGCACACATAGCTTGCTACCTCAAAATAAGTAGCCATTCTCTATATAATATTCATCAACTATTCTTTCCTCTTTATAACATTCATATATGGGGCCAAAGTAAGGGTCATGGGGATATTGCTCTTTAATGATCATAAAACCCTAGAGTCAGGTTTACAATTTAGTGAAAAGAACATGTCTTCTAAGCAGGATGTCGGCAACTTTGTTGGCCTTGTCATTTTTGTAATTAATCACAAAGTTAAATCCCTCTAGAAATTCAATCCATTGAGCCTATCTCTTTAACAGCTTTGATTAGCTCCACAAATATCTTAAGGACTTATGATTAATGTTTATGAAAAATTCTTTTGGCAAGAGATAGTGTTGCCATACATGAAGAGCTTAGATCAATTCCAAGAGTTCCTTATCATATACAAAGTAGTTCAATTGTAGTCCCTTAAGTCTTTAACTGTGATAAGCAACATGTCGGCCTTCTTACATCAATACAGCTCCAATGCTGACACTTGATGCATCACATTTTAGCTCAAACACCTTCTTAAAGTCAAGCAAAGCCAAGATTGGGGCAAAGGTCAACCCTTTTTTCACCTTGGTAAAACTCTACTTTTCTTTCTCTCCCTACTTGAACTCTATGTTCTTTTTAGTTAACTCAATGATGGGTACAACTATTAAACTAAAGCCTTACATAAAATGGCGGTAGAAGGAAGCCAGTCCATGGAAACCCCTCATCTTAGTACAAGAAGATGAGGTCTACCACTCAATAATGGCTTGAATTTAGTCTTCATCAACCTTCGATCCTTCTCCACTAACTACAAACCCTAAGAAGATTACCTCTTCTTGGCAAAAACAATACTTCTTCAAATTTCCAAACAATTTTTTTGCTTGGAGAATATTGAAAACAACTCAAAGATCATCAATATGACTCGCCAAGTTGGCATTGTATATAAGGATATCATCAAAGTAAACCACTACAAACTTCTTGATCAAATTTCTCAAGACATGATTCATTAGTCTTATAATAGTGCTCAGAGCGTTTGATAATGCAAATGGCATTACCATCCATTTGTATAATCCATGTTGGGTCTTGAAAGAAATCTTCTACTCATCACCTTGCCTCATTCAAATCTGGTGGTAACCTAACTACAGGTCAATCTTGTTGAAAACTTTAGCACTACTCAGTTCATCTAACATATCATCTAACCTCGGAATGGGGTACCTATACTTGATTATGGTTTTGTTCACAACTCTATTATCTACACACATTCACCAAGTACAATCCTTCTTTAGCACTAATAATGTAAGCACAATACATGAGTTAAGACTTTCTCTCACATAGCCTTTTTCTAGTAGCTCATTTACTTGTCTCTAAAGTTTAGTAGCTTGCTCAAGGCTCATCTGATAAGCAAGTTTTTTTAGTAAAGCAACACCAGATATCAAGCCAATGCAATGTTCAATATCTTAGAAAAGGGGGTAATCCCTTAGGTAATTGTTCAAAAAATAGGTTAGCATATTCATCTAATAGTTCTTAGACTTCCTCAGGTAGTACAACTTGCTCTTTTAACTCCAATAGTTTCTTGACTAATAGATAAGTTGGCATGTCAGACTTGATGGCTTCTTAGAGCTTAGCTCGACTTAGGACTGAAGATTTCTTTAATCCTTAAGCTAATTTAGCTTGTAACTTGCTCACTTAGCTAAGGTTCATGGGTTCAAAGTGATCTTCTTTTCATCTTTCTAGAACATATACATATTTCACAATCCATCATGAATAACCCTCCAATCTAAAAGCCAAGTTTGGCCTAACAATACATGTGATGTGTACATAAGTAGTACATTACAAAGAATTTTATCAGAATAATTCCCAATTGAGATCAGCAGCAGTATTTGCTAAGTAACATGCAATGCTCTTTTCTCATTTAGCCAGTGTAACTGGTATGGTTTGGAATGTGATAAGGTTGGCAAATTGAGCTTCTAAACTAGGTCAACAGGTGATACATTTGTGCAACTTCCACTATCCACTATTAACTCATGTCCTCTGAGTTCCATTGGTACGTCATATTCGCTGAAACTATTCGTAAGTTTTGCTTACTTTTTATCCATCATTCATTCCTTTCATACCTTCTTACATTAGTTCTTTTGAGCTTTCTACAAGCTTGGACCCATCTAACAATCGGCCTTATCTGTTCTTGGTTACGATTCGCAACAGCCTAAGCAACTTAGGGAGATTATGGATAGCATCAATAGGTTAAAAAGCTAATGCATGAATAGCTCTAGTTAGGTTAGCTATTAAGTTAACCATTTCATTAAATCACCCGTTAGTGCTTCGAGGAGTATTTTGGGGGTTGTCAACCATTATGGATAACGTTACTATTATCATCTCCAACACCAACGTTTGCACTCGAATCAATCATCCTTTACTCAACAATAATGCTTCTCACGAAGCAACACCCGTATAATTTCTAGATACACAACTCACTATTCCATAGAGAATACACAACTATTACTTGCTCTATTTTCACAACTCAAAATAAAGTATCACAAGGTACATAGAACAGCAAACCAATACACCTTCTACTAACTCAAACACTCACAGCTAACCTCTATACAACTACAACGCCCTACCACAACCGACACTACTCACAATAAAGCTTAAACATAACTTACCTAAAGAACCTTCCACTTTGATACCAAGATGATAAGCTACGCCAAGAGCAGACAAAGGTGACCATATCGAGGTAGGTTTAAGTTTGTCAAAAGCTTGAAAATGTGGATGGAAATGTGTGAAAATAATGAAAAGTAGACAAGCAAAACCCACGAATTCCTTCTAGGGATATGATGTACTGAGGAAAACTCCGTAGACTTATGAAACTAGCTCAATATTGTTAAGACCCTAAGGGGGGCTAGTAAGATTGTTTAAATTTTCATATCACACGAGCACCCATGATACAAAAACTATTTTGCAAATTAGAGATCATAAGACTTTAAATAATTAATTAATCACTGGGAATTCTAATTTTTAATTTATTAACTTATCGTAGAATATAAATAAATATAGATATCCAGTATTCTACAGTCCTTCAGAACTGCAAAGAATCGATTTTCCTTACCAAATAATAAGATAAGATAAGTGAATTTTATAGATTATAAGAAATACTAAATTATACAAAATCCTAACATATAAATATTTTTTACATAAAATGTTTCTGTACCAGCTTTATACTTCTTAATTAATTCTAACATTATCTTACATATCTTCGATTTGCACTCTATACTTAAAATTTATCCTAGTCTTAACTTAAATATACCTACAAAATAAACTATTGGGAAGTAAGCTACAAGAGCTTAGTGAGATATCTTTCCTACCATACCGTTAAGTAGGTTATCAAACAATTAATTAACAAATGTATGAATGCATGAATAAACAGTATACTAAATAATATAGGTAATTAACCAGGAGTTGTATACAAAATTGGATTTAATGCCCTCTAAGATAAGGGTTAGAGATTCATTGGCACCAATCACAATCGGGTTCTAGCACTTGGGTTTTTAAACCATATATTGAAATTATGTATTTCACAAAATATATTTCTATTTTCAAAATCTAGTAATATACAAATTTCTAAGTCTAGTAGTGAGGTAGCCCCCACAATCTACACTCACACCTTATAATAGTGATCTCTAGACTTGACCATCAACCACCTACAGTTAACGTCTCCGATGCCAAGTATGCCCGCGAGCCAAGGGTAGGGTCCTATTGTAAAAGTGTCCATACACTGTGCTAATCATAAATAATCAAATCAAATGGGATTCCTATCCTTATAGGGCCCTTTATTACCATCTGCGTAAGGTGATGGCTAGCATAATAAATGCAATGTTCATACTTATGCATGATTCGTTTAATTTAAAATAAGTCGAATATGATTAAGTCAAATTATTAGGAGGTTAACCAATGCCAATAAACCATCCAAATCATGTAGCAACCGATCATGCAACTAATTCTTCAAGTATCATAATTAATAATGTTTAGCACAATTATCAGCTAGTATCAAGCACATGTACATCCCCAAACCCCAAGCATCATTTTATTACTATGAACAATTTAGGAACACTAACTATAAGCATAAAACAAGTATAGAATCATCGAAAGTATTTACTCAATCATAGTAAAACTCAGGGATTGTAGTAGTCAATAAGGAGATCGATATTCAATATCATCATTAGGATCACTAAATAATTAGGGAGTATAAAAGATAATAAGTATCTAAGTAGGATAATTGTTCTATGTAAATATTTATCTAAAATCTACCTAAGTTTTCTATTTATCCTATATAATTTCCCAATTTGAGCTTTTTCTTCAATTACGTGTAATTTTTTCATCTTAACTTTGATTTTTATGAACTTATCGTTTTTTTATGTACTTTCACATAATGAAGTCCATTTTGGACGTTGGAACTTATATTTTTCATTATGAACCTAAAAATGTTGCAAATTTAGGTATTTTATTATTTTAAGTTTAAATTACTAATTATATTAGTTTTGTTATAATTGTAATTTTATAATAAATTAATTATTATTATTTTTTTAATTTTTAGTTTTAATTAGAAAATTAGGAAAGCTAATGTGGTAGCTTCCTATTGCTCCACATGGCAATTTTCTTAATTCTTCTAATTTTTACAATTTTTCCAATTTGTAGTATTAACATATACATATATATATATTACTATAAATTATTAAATATTCACAAATAACTCTTATTTCTCCTTTGAAGTCCACGTCCAATATATGTACATATATGTATATATTTATACTTATTAACTTATTTTTAAGAGGATTAGATACTAATATACATATGTATATAATCTTAGGTATATGTATATATGTAAATACATATACTATATTACATGTATATTTATTTAAATCTTAGCGAAATAGAGTAATACATTTATATACTTGTAGGCACATCTTTATATATTTATATATGCATACTCTTATATTTTACTACTTACTTATATATGTGTATTTACACTATTTAATAACATATTCATACATATATATTAAAGTGTATATTGTTAGTAGTACTTGTATTTACATGTACTAAACTATATATATATATATACATATATATAACTAAGTAGATATAACTTATATGTGCATAAAGTTAAATATACTTAAATATATACATGTGTAAATACATAAATATAGAAAAAAAGGGTTGTATGTACAACCAAATACATATTCATCTAATTTCTATTACATGATGTTAGAAATACATCTATCCTTTACTAACATATTCCCTAATACATAAGATGATAAATTATATATCAACATAAAAAAAATACAAATTAATATTACAAAGAAAAATTAGAATAATATTAATAGAACTTTGATTGCTGCATCTTAAAGTCCTTAAAGTTTTAGCTTTCTATTTCCTTTTGAAACTAAAAATAAAATGATGATGGAACATGAAGTAAGTTGTAGGAGTTTTAGTGGAATGACAATTGGGAAAAGAAATAAGAAAACCAAAGAAAGGAAGTGGGAAAGAGGGAGAGAGAGTTGTCAGTCCAAAAGCTGAAGGAAAAAGGACTCAATTTGAATTCTTAGTTGGAGAAAAAAAGAGAAAGTTATAGTGATTTCTAGATAGTATACTTAGTAGTTGAGAAAGTGGAAAGAGGAGAAAGGAAAGAAAAGAAGATAAGATAAGATGAAAAAAGTAAATGTTGACTTTGCTTTTATCTTATAAATTTGTCACATGGAAATTTCTTGAAGCATTGTGCAGCTACAACATTTGAAAAGAAAAAGAGAGGTAAAGAAAAAGGAAAAAGAAAGAAGGAAAAGAAAAAGAAAGAAAGTAAAATTTACTCTGACTTTTCTAATTCTATTTCCCATTTTTATATAATGTTTAGAATGAAACATGATGTAATTATAAAAGAAAATATAGGCTGTAAAATTAATGTATACCATTTAATACATAAACATAAGATATGTAATAAAATTAAATTAAAATAATTAAATTGATATAAAACTAACACACATACATACACATATATATACACATGTTTGAAGTCATAAATAATCATAAAATAATATTTATAATCTTGTTAATTTAATTATTTAATTTGCTACTCTTTATGTTTGTTGGTATGTAAGAGTTATTTATATTTGTTCATTAACGATTTTATGCAATTACATGTATCGGTTGATAACTGTAGCAAATTAAGACTTTATCACCATTAAGGTAGATTTGTGTGCTTTATAAGCTTAGAATTTTAGGTTTAGCGTTTTTATTTAGTTCAGGTTCAATCTCTTATATTTACGCATATATAAGATTTAAGGTTTTTATATGCGATTAGAGTTTCGATCAATATATAAGGTTTTTCTCATTCATAATAAATTTGAGTTTATAATCTAGTGAAGCTTTTAGTTTATCTAGCCTTATCGACTCATAAAATTATCTAAGGCACCTAGATTCAATTTAAGGTTCTAACTAAAAATTTACGAGGTTTATAGATATGATGCATGAATAGCTTGGTGAGGTCACTCGTCACTTAGCCTTACTGAACAATTAGGATAAGAGTATGAAAAGAAGTAAGCACAATAACTCACAAGAAGTAGTATGTATTCAATATGGGGATTCTAACTATTGCAGTTACATATTACAAGGGTATCTATACCTGAAATATTAGGGTAACCTTCCCAAATGGAAAAGACAAAAATGTATTATCTAAAAGAAATAATATACAAGAAATAATAAAGGGTACAAATGAAAAATAAAAGAAATTTAGTGATCGGCATAACAAATCCCTTCACATGGGGAATAGATACGTAGCAGAAAATTTATGGGGTACTTCTAGTAGAAACAAATAAAGTTGCATGTTCAAGCTAGAGCCTATCAAGTAGAGGTGCTACGTAAACCTAGGGGCTCATTTGAGGAAATGCTAGCTCGAATACGTTCTGCAGGTTCTCGACATAAGTATTACTGAGCCATTGGCTAGTACAGGCAAAGCAGAGCAGAGAGCAGGGTTAGCTAAGCAATCAAGGGAATATAAATTAAGATGGCATTTAATGGTTGACAGAACTGTAGTAGCTCAGCTTGGCATATGAAGTTGTTTGACTATGAGGATCAACTCAACCTAGACTGGAGTTGGCTAGAACGAAAGTATCTGCTTTGTCAATCCTCCATGCCCTTAAGCTTAGGCTCGGGTCAAGGATCTAGTTGTTTGATTCCCATCATCCATGCAATTGCAAAGCTCTTGAATGTACACAACATCCCCTAATTATACATATGGTGAAGCGTGGTATTGCACAAGGCATATTAATTGGAAGATATGGTCAGAAATTGTACCTAAATCCACATACCCTCTTCATGAGAAATACTTGTCATTAATAGTTAACAACATTTAAAATGTAGAGATGCATTCCTACACAAAGGCATTTATGCCCATTGGTACATAAAAGGATCCTAAGCAATGTGAGAGGATGGATCAATTTCCATGACACCTAACTCCAATTCCCTAGTGAAGCCTAATAACCATCATGGAACAAATAAGAGCATAACCTCTATTCTAGCTCAATTTAAGGAGCAAGAGTAAGGCCCAATAATCAACCTTAATGCTTGGTATGAACCCCTCAACAAACTGTATCCTCAGCTCAATTAGTAAAAGCAGAGCAAGTTCAAACCTACTTACCCAACTCCTTGAATAAGTTTTCTCCTCCTTTAAACACTAACCACTCGTATCACTCCCATGAAAGTCTAGAATGACTCAGCTAATGCTCGAGTCACATCAATAAAAAAGCTTAAAGGTAACACAATGTTTTCAGTATCCCCATGTACTGACCATCAGAAGGTCAATCAGCTTGCTTCTCCTTACCGACTTATCAACAACAAGAGTAAGGAGTAAAGGTTACATGTTAGTTTCCCGCTTTAGGACCTCATATGTCTCTATGGCTATGTGCCTACAGCCCAACTTGCTCGATAAGGAAAGAAGACCCTTAAGAGACACAAACTAACAAGCATACCTTGACAGACCTTAAGCTAACCTACTGACTTGAGCATCAAAGTGTATGCATTGCAACAACCTTTAGTGCCCTCTTAGCTAGCATATTCTCATTTTGTAGGCTTAAGGGTCCAACCCAAGAGAATCTTCAAACCATCAGCAATACATATGTGCTTTGATGATGTTAAGCATTCGCAACACATTCAATTTGTATAGTGGTAAGATTAATGCTAAGGCAATGTCAAATAAATCAACATAACTATGAAGAAATTTTAAAAAATCTTATTTAACAACTATAAAGGGTGATATCGGTAATTGGACTTGTAGTATAATTTTATGTTGTAAACCGCCTTCTTAAGATAGTGGTAAAGCTTAGCAAGTTGGGCTCGATTTTAGAGATACCTTAAAATGATCTAGCTTGATAAGCTCTGAATAGGGATTGCCAAACCTATCCACTCTACTCAGGCTTTTTCGATTTTCTCATGCATAAAGGAAATCCTTTCAATAGGCCTCTTTTTTCATCATAAGCCTTCATAGGATTCTTCTATAAGGTTTTAGGATTCTTTATAGAGCACTAAGCAAGCCTATCTACTCATTAAAAGCATAAGGAGTTGTAAAAGAATTAATGAGGCCCCATCTTGTTCATTGTTCATCAAAAGTAATCCAAGGCTAGTATTAACAACTCCTCTCATCTGTCTATCTCCAAAATTATTCGTTGGTCAAGATTAAACACTAACGTCTATAAATAAATGTCTCTCCTCCTCATTTCTAAGATTTGAAACATTGATAAGCTTTTAAAAAATGTCATCCTTTTGTTGGTATTACTCCACCAAAAATCAATGTAACAAATTAATCAAGAAAAGTGAAGAACAATCAATAACATACAATTCAATCCGCTATCATACCATGCCTTAAATGCCCAAGTTTGCTTGTTCCTCCTCCAGTGTAGCTCAAATGACATCCCTCTGTATGTAACCGGCTAAAGGCTTCTCTAAGTCAATTGCCATGGCAATACATGATCGACGAGTTATAGTATCACACCCCTAAACTTAAGATTGCCACAAATCATCACATGACCCTAGTAGTCTATTGACACATCAAGCTAAACGAGGAACTAAAATCTTTAAAAACCTCACTAAAAGTTTCTAAATATTATCATACAAATTAATTCATCATAACATCTATATAAATTTCTCAAATGCTTGAAAAATAAATACTTATGATAAATAACAATCATCTATATTTTAACTCAAGGGTCAACCTCATAATCGTAATCTTAATTGTCACTCCCTATCTTTGTGATCTTGGTAAAAGTCTTCTAACTTAATGATTTCTATCATCTCATGAAAATTACGTGCAATTGAAAAAAAAAATGTAGAATGATTTGAAGCCTAGTACAAAAACCTAAAACTACACATGCATACCATGCATCACACACAAATTTCACATACATTAATGCAATATAATGCAAATATTAAATAGTTCATTTGTACCCATTCTTCATTAGCCAACATACTATATAACCTGAGATCATTTGTAACTAACTCCAAACTCAAAGTAACTCATGTCTCTACTTCATAGTTTATAGGTTAAGACACTAGTGTAATGGGCCCCCACTAAATAGGCACTAGGAAATTGGCACTATGACCCTCAAACACCACCTAGCCTACTTAGTTTCAAAACAATGGTGCTATGACCATCAGCCACCAATACTATCAATCTGAGATTATTTCTAAGGAAAACTTCACAAGGGACGACATGTTTTAAGGATCATTAAGGTGTCATCTTAAGGACACTGGTACTACAACCCCCTAAGTCCAGCCAAACACAAGCAATAAGCATATTTAGCCAAATATTAATTAGTCCAATTTATTTTGAACTACACTACAAAAGAAAAAGCAACAAACATGGTTCCATATACTTAGGTCCTATAAATAACTCAAAGTATCTAACATGGAAACCTTTTTAATATTATCACCTAAAGTACACATACAAGAATAACTTATTTTAGTTTCTATTTCCTCACTGCCTTACTCTAACTAGGTTCACTTAATTATCTTGCTATGGTCATGATTTTAGATTTTAGCTTAATATAAGGTTTAAGGATCAATTTAGACTTTTATAGACATTTAGAAAAGGTTGTAATAGGTTTAAGGGAGGATGAAAACGAGAAACAATTGAAAAAAGAAAGGTAACAAGAATATATCCAAAATGGATGATTTGGGTCTGGCTCTAATTTAAAGAAGAGATTTGAAGAAGGCAAGAAGTGTCATCAAGATTGTGACTCCTAGCATAATTTCAAAATAACTCATAGTTAGTAGGTAGCCCAAATCATATACCATAAAGGGGAAAGAATTAGGTCTAATTGTAAGCTATGGTTAAGTTGTCCCATATGAGTTGTAAGAGATCGTAGTACTAATTTATAAGATTATAGTAGTGAATATCTTGACAATGCATAGTTATAACTGTTGGACTAAATAATTGAAATGGGACCATTAGTATTTATTAGTTTCGTTATTCATTACTTTTGGTCTAAAGCGATACATATAGTAACCCTACCAGCACCATACAACTTTAAAATTCTAACTAATGATCTATCATAGCCATAAGATTATATTTATTGAACTAAATAACTTTTAACATGCATTTTTCCCCGTTTGTGAGTTGAAAATTAACTTTACATGTATTTTTTGTTGAATATAATTTCAATTCAGCATTTGCAACTATATTTTGTATTTCGTGCTGGTAAAGGCATTGCAAATACGTGGTTTGCTCATTTTACTTAATAGCCAAAAGACATAGTTTATATATATTTCTATATGAATTATTTATTTGTTTATCTATATATATATATATATATTTGTGGTATCTTTTCCATAATGACACACCAATTTCTAACTCTTTTTTAAAGTTTACAATATCAATTCACAGGGTCAATAATATATTATCAAAATAAATTAGTATAGATAATACCACAGTGAGCTCAACACAAGATATCCCTCAAATTCCTTAAACTGTACCTTTTCCTTGTTTAGGCTTCCTCAAGAACCAACGTGAGTTTGAAAATGATCTACATCACATAACAATATATGGCACTCATCTTTTAGATACCAACATGACTTTATGGCTCCATAAATCGGAACAAACCGTTGAGAATATAATTAATCCAAAAAAACAGTATCAAGATCCTTTAAGAATGTAGTTTAAGTGAAAGACAAGTGAACACAAGCATAAATTCTAGAAACAACCGTTTGACATTGTCCTATTAGGATCCCGACTTATCTCCGAAGGTAATTGTGTGCCAAATGGACCCTTAACCGGAAGTTTCTCCTTCTATTTCTGACCATGTCACATGCCTCTTCAGCTATAGTTTTCAAGACTGGAAATATGCAACTACTAAAACACCGATCTCTTTGTTGTTATTTTCTTTATATATTCCCCACCAACTCAATATCACTGCTTACAAGTTCTTTAGCCATCCTCTTGTCAATATAATTTACCAAAAAAAAAAAAAATCTATTTTTTAATCCTTTAAAACGCCAAATAGTTTTTATTTTCCTTTAAAAAAAAAAAAAAAGAATGGTACAAGTAAACATGAGGAGTACTTCATTGTTGGGGCTTATCGCATTTGCTTTGAGCAGTGGTAGGACCATGATAAGGTCAGTATTGAGGCAACAAGATTTCAGCAACAGCATTATCATATCAAACAATATGTGCTTTGCAACATCTGTTGCTGCAATTTTTCTAATTCTACATGGGCTTGCTATGAGGCACCTCAGACGGATCATGACGATTTCTCTTTCTTTTTTTTTTTCTTTTTTTCTTTTCTTCGTGACGCTGTCATTTAAACTATTACTTCCGCAATTACGGTCGTCTCTCGGGACACCTCCTGATTTTCTGGGCACTATAATTGACATTATGTTGTTGTTCTTCCTATGTGCATGGAGGTGTTTCATTTTATTAGGTTAATGAAGAGTGGATGAGTTATTTTACTTTATGAAGGTTTAGTGTTAGCTCCTATGATTTCTTGAAATATCAGGCCTTGTACTTGACCGTAGTTTAAAAATTAATTATACATCTTTTTTTTTTTTTTTTTTTTTTTGCGAACTTGGCCCATAACCACTCTGCTATTTGATAAATTAAATATTATGCAAATAAATTTATAAATTTGGGTTTTCATCGGAATCCTCTAATTACTTTATGTATTTTTATATCCTTTAGACATCACAACGAGACGGTGGCCTAAAAGAAAATTCAAAAGGACACTTTGACATCCTGGGTTTGAATTAACAATGTGATAATGTTCTTCAGGTGAAAAAAAAATGAAATTAAAATAAAATTGATATCGGAATATGGAGGAAAAATAGGAAATTGATTCAGTAAAAACTAGTGTTGTTTTAATACTACGGTGGTTCAAGTTATGATATGTTTTAGATTTTATCGTTAATTTGCTTTGCTCGTTGACATAAAAAAGAATTTGGTTATATAAATACGAATTTTCTTATTTTGATTCTTTTTGATAATACGGGGTAAATGACCAAATCGAACCGCAAAAAGACTTCTTTTTTTTTTTTTTTTTATTCGCTCTTAACTAGTTTTGGACGACGCACTCAGGTGCTTTAAAGACATGATGCACTCGGGTGAGCTAAAAATTAAAATTTATATAAGTAACAAGGCTAAAAATAATATAGAAAATTTTGGCACATTAACATTAACATTTTTTAAATCTTAATTATGAAAAGCCCATCATATGCTGGTAATAATTTTTCTTTTTTTCCTAACATATGGGGATAAATTAGTAAGTTTAAATACTAAACCAAACTACCCGATCCTCTTGAATGATGTACAAGTCTCAGGGTTAGAGTTTTCACTAACATATTTGCTTTTGGAAAAGGTTTAGTTGTTTAAATATACGTGCTATAACAAATCCCCCCTTTAAATAATAGTAGCCTACCTTAGTATCCTTGGGGTGTTTTCCGAAGATAAATCTATTATAATTTGTAATTTCCAAAGCTCTTTTGCTATTTATTTCTTGGTATTTCATTTTTACAATCATACCTCTTCGATATTAACATTTTTTTTTTAATTATACCTATTCAGTTTTAACTTTTGATCGCTAATTTTTTTAACCTCAAAAGACACGTCCTTTTATATAACTGAGGATAACTTATAGAATGGATGCAACTCTACATATAACAAAAGAATATAATTCTTTGTGCTGTTGTTATTTTATTCTTATATTGTGACGATTTTTAAGATTTTATGGAAAACTATCAAATAATTGTGTAAAACTTTAATGCATTTTATTTTTTTATATAATTAAATAATAGTGTTTAGCCTATGTTTACAACAATAAGACATTTGTCAACATGCCAATTGTAATTTGTTTTCAATTAAAATTCATTATTTCAACTTATAATTATATTTTAAACAAGTAAGCACATGTAATACGGAATTCTAGAAGCACCATTTTGGCAAGACTTTTTCAAAATATTACCTCTAGAGTAAGCTTTTTGTTGTCATATCTTTTTGTTATGACTTTCAAAATGGCATCTCTTAAATATTTTTTTTTTCCATTACAATTTTCTCAAAAGCCATTAGTGAATTTTAAGTCTTATATATCTTATATATATATATATATATAATTTGGAGAAAATAACTTAATGTAAATTCTTTTATATGAAGAGAAAGAGAATCGTTATGACAGTTAGTATTATTTTTCCCCCGCTTAAGGAAAGATTAAACAAGAACAAAGGATCCATACTATGGTCTATCAACAAAGGATAACTTGGGAAAAGGAATATTTATGTAGGTTTAGAATGTCCTTTTTGATAAAGAGAAGAAGAAATTTTCCTAGTTGTGTCTAGAGCAAAGAGCTTTGGATGAACATTGGTTTGGATTAACATAGAGAAAATTATCCTTTGAAGGACTTTGATCGTGGATTCAAAAGACTTGTAGGTGGAAAAAGTGAAACTGGAGATAGTAATCCATCCCTATGGAAGTTCTAGTTCTTGTTAATCTAAATGGTATTTGGAAAGAGAGAAATGAGAGGATTTTTAAGCCAAATGTAAGGGATGACTACGGAGGTAAAATTAAAATGGAAGCAAATGAGTAGTGGGTGAAGCACAAGGCAACTAAACATAGCAAATTAGGGAAGTTCATGAAGGATAGGAAAAGCCAAAGCAAGGTTAAGTTAAGATTAACAGTGATGGAGCAAACTCGGATGGTGTCTACATAGTTTAGGTTGGAGTTATTTTCAAAAATGAGGAAAGATACATGTTAGGTGGTACATCTAGACAAATTATGGCTAATTCCCCTTTAGAGGTTGAGCTTTAGGCGATTAAAGAAGGAATCCATCTATCTAGGAAATTGAAGCAAGATAAGGTCATCATTGAGGTGAACTTACAACAACTCTAAAATGGATAGAGAACTCAAGGGTGAACTATGATATTTTCCATTCAATGTTGTAGAATTTTTTACAACTAGTTAATTCAATTACTTATCTCACTTTTCGCGTGGCAAGCCGTAAGGCAAATAAGGTGGCAAACAGCTTAGCAAAGTAAGGCTTATGTTCATTTCAAGATAGTTGTTTTACAAATAACGTTCAATTTTTCATAATAGATGTTGCTAGGAAAGATTTTATGGATAATCTTGTGCTATTAGAATGTTGTTCAAGGGAACATGCTTCCGAAGACTTATCGTATGGTTGACTTCTGTGCACGCTATTTCTATTATTAGTTAATGTAACACCTCAGGCCAAAAGTAATAAATAATCAAGCCAACAAAAATTAATGGACTCATTTCAATCACTTGACCTAAAAGTTACAACCATGTGTTGACAAGTTATTCACAACCATGACTTTATAAACTAGTATTATAACCTCCTATAGTTCATATGGGATACTTAACCATGAAGTCTCATGATTAATAAAATTTTTTTTTTTCACCCAAAAGAAGAAAACCTCATAGACATACATATAGATCTAAGGGAGAGAAAGAAGAAATACAAGGAAACAATTTTGTTATTGTCTTAATCTAAACATTGAAGGAAAAATAATAGATGGATACTCTTAAAATATGTAGACAAGCGTATATCGCTCTAAAAGATATAGGTCATCTTGAAAGTACACCAGGAGTTACACCCTGTGACACTTCACACCCTCCTTAGACCTCTTTTCTAAATTGAAGCCAGACGCGAACCGTTTACTTACTAGCAATTGATCAACTTTGATACCATCTATAATATCTTAGGGCAAAGTAGTAAATAACTAAGCTATCAAGAATTATTGGGCCCATTCCAACCACATTATTTAAAAGTTGCAACCATATGTTGACAAAATGTTCATAGCTATGGCTTTATAAACTAATACTAAAACCTCCCACAATCCATGTAGGATGCTTAATTAATAGATCATACAATTAATGAAGTTTGTTTTTTACCCAAAAGAAGAAAACCTTGTAACAATATACATACAGATATAAGGAAGATAGATAAGAAACACCGGGAAACAATTTTGCTATTTTCTTAATCTCAATATTGAAGGAAAAATAATAGATGGGCACTCTTAAAATATGTAGAAAAGGGTATGTCACTCTAAAAAATATCACCAAAGTTAGCCTTGCTCATGTCAATAACAATTTAATTCTCTTTACTTCCTTTCTCTTATTAATATTATTTATTTGTTTATTTTTCTCTATCTTGTTATTTTTATATTGTTTTTCTCTATTATGCTGTTAAATTACCAATCCTTATGCATTTTTATTCTACAAAATTTTTTGCTTTTAGGTATCTTAAATATAGGATTTGATGTTACTACAATTAAATGTGCTAACCAAGTTAGAGTATTCGACAGAAAGAGAGACACCATAGGAGTAACTGATGCAGGATTTTATTTATTATTTTATCATATCAGTTGTGTTTTATAGGATTTCATTTATATGTTTATCTATAGATTTCGTATTGTAGAAATTGTTATTACTTTTTTTTTTTCAATTCATCCCCAAATGTCCCCTACTTATACATGCTCTCTCTAACAATTGGCTAAATCCCATAATTGGAAGGTAGAGGTTCTACTCGTACAGTTTATTAATTTTCAATATGTACAAAAAGTAATTAATAAAGATGTTTTCTCTTATGGTTAATGTATGTCTCTCTCTCTCTCTCTCTCTCTCTCTGTAGAATAAAATCTTTTCAATTCATATTGCCACGCATATTAGGATTGTTTTATCATCAAATTGTGCCCACTAAAAAGAAATCATTGTGTGTGCAAAGTTACATGAATATAAGATATTTGATTTTAAAAATAAGATTCCATGAGAGTGAGGTCCAAGCCATTACTTTCATGTCGAAGAGTTGTCATATTTTAGAAAATATTTCTTTATCTCAATTCTTTGTCTCAACCATAAAACATACTTTAACACCAAGGGAAGAGGAAAATTAACCCATTATGTTCCACTGGTAGACTACAATACATATTTTAACCATCAAAATAAGCACTCCTAAGGTTTTCAATGTAGATATGAGCATTCATTTGTATAATTGCTTTTTTTCCTCTTCTTTTTATATATGGAAAAATATAATATGCAATAGAATTACTTATGTCTACATGCATATAATGCACTAGGGGCGTTGATAAATGTAGAATAACCCACATATATCATAGGTCATTTTTGCATAATTACATGCAATTTAATTAAACTTGAGCTTAATTAGGCTAATTGTTTAAGAAACTTCATACAATTATAATTCACAAGTGTTTAACTAAGTTTTGTGCAATTTAATGGTGTTTTGACTAATTTAAAAATCTTACTCAGATGAAATTGTTATTTTATAGGTCCATAAGGTTAGTATGTTCATATCGAAAAACAAGTTGTGTAAGAATAAGGAGTAAAAAAAATAGATTTTCAAGCACAAGGCTTAGCATCCCATTGCCACTTGAAATAGAGTTTAAATGCCAACATATGAAAAAACGGCCAAAATGTGATTGAAGCTAATGAGCGTATGCCATGTAAGAAGGCAGTTGAACACCTACTAAGGCTAAGGTTTAGCCCTACATGCCTTAAAACGCAATGTTTTATTAAATGAAAAGGAGAAAATTGTGACATGCATCTAATGTCCAAACCCCATCCTCTATAGCATCCAAATGCAATGCCCAATTTATAAATACGTTATTTTCTCCTTTCAATTGCAAACATTCACCATTTTTAGGGTTTTAGGTTTTGTTTTTATGAACTTTTTCTCTTTTTCTTCATTCTTTAGTATAGGATTAGTATAGATTAATGGTTTTTCATGCATTTTCTTGCTACATTTATGATTGTAGCTTAGTTTCCTAATAAATTTTAGCACATTTCAAGGTTTGAGTTCGAATTTCTCTTTTGAAACTATTAAGTTTGTGTATATTTTTATGAACTCCACTACCAAGTGTGTGGAGTTATGGATCATAATGTTTTCTACACTTTTTCTTTAGTTTATGTGAGTTTTCATGTAAATATTCACCTATATATGCTTTTACTTATAATTCTCCATGAATGTTAGCTTGTGTGTTTAATGTGTTAATGGGATTGTGTTTGTTGATGAATTGCTATGGTCATTAATGTTATTGTATTGTGATAGCATGCATATGTGATTTTACTTAGTTTAGTGGTTGTTAGACTTACATGAATGATAGGTAATGACTAGCTAGGTAGCAATTCCCTCATTTTCGTACACAAGCTCCATATAATTTTAATAAGATTGATGATTACTAGAAATGCGTAATTTATAAATCCTAATAGATCTTAAGGTTCCTAATTCCATCAAAATGATATTTGTGGATTAAAGCTAAAATCCTAGTACTTACCTCAAGGCTGATTGGACTAGAGTGAGAAATCAACTCTAATATGTTTATTTAAGTCATGACAATGCTTAGATAACTAGTTGTTGATGTAGATAAGGAATTGATAAATGAATGCATATGCTATAGTAAGATTTAAAGATGAATGTCAATGACTTCTATGAGTGTAAATAAAAAGCATGTTCATGCTAGCATAGATACTCAAATATCATTAGCCATGTTTGTTTCAAGGGATTGTTGACATGTGATCCATATCCTCTAATCTAAATAAATCCATCACCCTATCCAAGATTTGTGCCAAAATCTATGGTCATTTCATTATGTTATTTCCTCTAGTGTCATTAATTGCATGCTTAGTTTAATTGAATAATTTGATTTCAATTGCTTAGACTATAGTAGAGTTAATATAGTCTAGTACTTATTATCTTTCCAAAACTTTTAATCTCTTTCTCATGGTAAATGCAACCTTGTTTCCTTACTCTATAATCAAAACGAATGGTATGCTTTTCATTTTTTCATGAATTCTACTTGAATTTTAAAAATCTTGCAAGCATATATCAGGTTAAGTGTAGTGTTCTACATTATTTGAGGGGGGAGGGGGTGGTGGTGTGGGGTGGAGGAATTATATTGGAAGGGACTAACATTTAGGATAAGTTCAACTAAGGGATCAATGTTTCAAAAAGTTTAAATAATGAATTAACTTTTGGAAAAGTTTAGAGAAGGAATTAACGTCTCATAAAATGATTCAAAATAGAGATTCATAATAGCCCATTCATAAAATTATTAAAACCACTTTGCAAAATATTAATCCTTTATTTGGACCATTTAATGTTTCAAAAAGTTTAAATAATGAATCAACTTTTGAAAAAGTTTAAATAAAGAATTAATGTCTCATAAAACGATTCAAAATAGAGATTCATAATAGCTAATTCATAAAATTATTAAAACCACTTTGCAAAATATTAATCCTTTATTTGGACCATTTTATGAAACACTGATCTATTATTACACTTTTCAAAATGTTAATCTATTATTTGAACTTTTTAAAACGTTGATCCCTTAGTTAAACTTACTTTCAAACGTTGATCCCTTCTATTGTAATTCTCCCCCAAATAGTGCAGAACACTATACTTAACTCAACGTAAGCTTGCAAGATTTTTAAAATTCAAGTGGAATATCTGTGATGAAATAGCTAATATAACATTTATTTTGTGAAATTTTGATCTCCTCCATTATAATTCTCCCTACATTTTTATAAAAGAGGCAAATTTTACAAATTTACGCATGATAAGTGGAAAGATGACAGAATATCATGTGTTCATGTAACTTGACTTTTTTTTTTCCTCTTAATATTTTTCTATAAACCATAGAAAAATTAATATCTCCTTAAACAATACTAATTACTATTAGAATTTCACCTTATCTAAGTATAAAGGTTTATAACTCAAACACTCGTCAAAATCCTAATCCACCAATTTTCACATGTTTTACATATATTGGTGAAAAATCTTTTGCATCTTATGATTTTATTTTAGATTTTGTGCCTTTTGTTTAATATTATGTTTAAGAGGTTTAAATTTTTTTTTATTTTTGTTACATTTTTCTTTTCAATACTAATACGTTTCAACCATTAATAATTATTTTCATAAACAAGTCCTTTTTATAAAAATAATAGTACTTATAGGAAATACATAACAAATATAAAATGACACAACTCATGATACATGGTTAGACTTCCATAATTTAAAGGGTTATAATTGCTTGTATATATAAGGCATATCATGTATCTATATCTTTTGGCTCTTTACAACTTTTAATTTTTATGACTCATACCTTCTCGTAGTATTTTTTGGTCCTACAAACACCCTACCTAAACTTAAAAATTTATATAGACTTGTTTCAAGCATCTTAAAATCAAGTACTTAGAATGAGAACATCCTCAATTCTCTCTCTAGTATGTCGACAAGCTTTAGTTGGTAAGTCATGGGCATAAGTGATAGCTTTGGTGCTTTTCTAGTGAAGGTAGCTAGAGAAGCACAAAAATTTGTTAGGCTTAAGCTCACTCACTCTTACCCTAATGTATTACGAATGATGCTCACAATACAGATATCCTTTCTCTCTCTTCTTCTTGCCTCTCTCAAACTCTCTGTTAGGGTTTGTCAATAATATGTTGTATAAACCCTAGATCTCATAGGTTCTCTCATGTTTTCTCTCAAACGTCTAACCCTCTTTAGAGATTAAATTGATAGTTTGAGATGGTAACTTATGTTTCTTTTCTTACAAGGCACTACTATTGGCTATGGTAAATTCAAGCTCACCAGACTCTAACAAGTCAAAGAAAGGAAAGAGATAGATTTTCTTAGAGGGTTTCGATATTGTTTCCCTTCTTCTATTCTACTATCTATGCTTTCTTGTTTACGTTACATCTTGTTATTTCTATTTAACTATTGTTAAAACTATTTGTAAATATGTTGAACTATTCATAACTATTGTGTGAAATCCTTTAGCCAAACTAGTTTTCTTTTGATTCTTCAACTAATTGTAACATTTTCCTTAGTCTTTGAAAAAGGACCTTATCCTCAAGGTCATAGGTTTCCTCCCATGATGCCTCTTCCAATAGTAATCGCTTCTACTATATCAAAAACATAAGACACCGTCTTTCCTTATCTTAAGATTTGCTTAGATCCCACTACAGAAAGTAGTTCTAAGACCAGATGATTATTGATAAATTCTACTAGTAAAGTTAAAGAAGGAATGATAGATTCTTTCGCTACCTTCAACATAGAAACATGAAAGATATCGTGAATCTTGGTAGATGTAGGTAGATCAACTCATATGCACATGTGTCCACTTTCTTAGTAAATGGTCCACAAAACCTTTATGATGACTTGTGATGTCCTTAAGCCACTGAAACTTGTTTATAAGGCCGAAGTTTCACAAAAACTAAGTTCCCCACCTCAAAATTCACATCTAATCGATGCTAATCAACATAATATTTCATTTTCCATTGAGCCTTCAACAAATTCTCTTGCAAAAGTTATAAAACTTCATCTCTAGTTAACAAATCTTTCTCTGATACCTCTACTTTAGAAGGCCCTTTCAATTATGTAGGAATAGTAGGAGGCTTCCTTCTATATAGTACCTCAAATGCAGTAGTACGAGAACCCTAATGAAAGGAAGTATTATATGCAAATTCAACCTATGGAAGAAATTGAACCCACTCTTGTGGATGCTCTATTACATGTCCTCTCATATATTACTAAAATACCCTCTTCAACTCTTTAGTCTGCCCATCTAATTAAGGATGATAGGAAGTACTTAGGGATAACTTTGTACCACTCAAAAGGAAAAGTTCTTTCCAAAAATGTCTAATAAAAATAGGGTCTCAATCAGATAGTAGCAATCTAAGAAAACTATGTAGCTTCACTACAATATTAAAAAATAATAGGCAACCTTGGAAGCAATAAAATGAGCCTATAAGGCACCCAAGTGATAACTTTTTCATAATTTGTCAACAACCACTAATAGGACTAAGTATCTTTGTGACTTTGGTAGAGAAGTCAAAAGATTAATAGAAATATTTTCCCATACCCAATCAAGCACCGATAAAGGAGATAGCAGTCTTTATAGTCTTTTCATACTATACTTCATATGTTGATAGAAAATACAAGTTTGCACAAATGCCTTTTGTCGAGCCTAGTTTTTCTCCTAATTTTTAATGTTTTCCTTAACTCGACCAAAATTAAATCCTAACCCATTTAATATTAGTCCTAGACTAAGGGTTAAAGAAAATTAGTTTTTCTTTTAAAAAAAATGTTCAGAGTCACCATCCGACCAAAGTTGGGAAAAGATGTTAAGCTATAACCAATTGGGTAGATTGTTTATAACTTAGCTATTGATCTTTCAATAAAACCAAATTTTAAAATGGCTTTCAAAACTAAAGATCTGGATCTAGGGGGCTATCCTATTAAACCATAAACGATTACCACTTTTAACTTTCTAATTTTAATTTCACTTTTCCAAATTACCCTTCATCTAATCATATGTAGATAACATCTGAAAAAAGAATCATTGAATTACTGTTTACCAATATGGAAAAAAGAAAACTTTCCATATTTTAAGTCGTCTCTATTTGCGTACGAGTACCTACATACCCACTAATCGATTAAACTTTCGTAATTTGTTTACCAAAACATTAGCGGGTTGAGTTCATTTTAATTTTCAAAAAAAAAATGCTGAGTTTATATTTTAAGCGGGTTTAAGTTTATTAAAGAAAAATCTAAAGAGTCCTAAATCGGAGCCTTATTTTTGGAAAATTCTAATAAACTTCCTGTTTTTATTTATTCGAAAAACAATTTTTTCTAAGTCATAAAATGAATTTCCTATTTTTCTCTATTTTATTTTATCATAATTTTTCTTTTTTCTTATTTAGTTTTAACCAAGAGAACAAATAAAATAAAAATAAAAAGAATAAGACCAAGCTACTCTACCTTTTTCTTTCACTTTTTTCTTTTCTTTTTTCTTTATTTTATTCAATTTTATTTTTATTTATTTTTTATTTTTTACAATGTAGCATTAAAAAACAACATATGAAAGAAAGGAAGAAAAAAATAAAACTAAAAAGAGCTAAACCAAGTATTAATGCGTAGGTTAGGACCAATGGGGCACGATTCAAACTTAGATGAGAGCAAATCCAGGTCGGACTCATGTACTGCACGTGAGGACTAAGGGGTAGTTCTTCAATAGTGGACAACGTCTCTTAGGCGTTTTTAGGTGGCTTTTCAAGTGGGAAATGGGCATTTTATGTGTGTTAGATTGGTGAATATGGAGCAAAGGTAAGCTCCATGATAGTTGGATGTAGTTTAGTTGGTGGCACAAGGCAGCGGTCATGGTAAATGTTTGGGCAATAATGGTAGTGGTTGCTGGGCATGTAGAAGAAGGTGATTCTAGGGTTTTAGGATGCCATGAACTCAATCGTGGCAGCAGTTTTGGCCAAAGAGTGGTAAATGTGGTGATTCAAAGTAGAGGATATGATCAACAAGGGTTTTAGAGTTGTAAGATGGTGGTGCAGCTAGGAGCTACGTCAAGGGGCGAAAGTAGTATCTTGGGAGAGCTTAAAGCTTAGGAAATACCACTATGTAAGTAGATTAGCTCGAACAACTTCGAGCAAAGATGGGCTTTAGAGAGAGAAAGGGTATTATGCTAGTGGCCACATATAGAGAGAGAAAGAACATGAAGGTGTAATTCGAGAGCACTTGAGCAATGAATCCCTAATAATCGTCTTGGTCTTAGCGTTTAGCATGTATGTCAATGGTCTGTATTGTGGTGTGTGCTCATGCGTATAAGGTCATGAAGTGGTGTTGGGTGGTTGAGGATCGACTATCATTGGGTCTTGTCATATAGTATTAGGTTACTGTAGTAGACAGTCAATGTTTATTGTTGGTGAAAGGATGAAGGTCAAGTGGCTATGTGTGTATTCAGCAAACGGGATTAAGGTTGTCTAGTCGTGGGGTTGTCAATGGAGTGGGATTAATAATAAAGGAAGGGGGGGGGGGGGGGGATAACGATTGGAGGTGTTTAATGTTGCTGTGTATGTGGGGTTGTGTATGGGGTATGCTTGCTACTATACAATAGGTATCTCTTACGATGTAGAGTGTAGGTTTTGTAGGTTGAGTCTATGTATGTATGATAGAGAGGGTCAAATGAGAGAGCTTAAGAGATTGAGAGAACTCGAATCCATCCCAAATAAAGAGTGTCAGGGTTTTTTTGTTTTTTTTTCTTTTTATGAGAGCACAAAGTTGCCTCCTTTTGTTCATACTATGTTAAAAGCTCAGGAAAATTTAAGGATTGAATTGAATGGCATTAAACAACTTTTGACCCTAAAATTAAGTTTTTTTCCTCAATTTTCATTTCGATTTCAAATGCATAGGATCATGAATGTAGATGGGATTTCGGTTAAGATTAAAACTTGGCTATGCCTAGTTTGCAAATTCGACATTGATTTGGTCGAGACTACAATAAAAGAAGGTTAATTTTGCTATTGAAGAAGGCCAACCAGCTTAGTTTGCATGAGAGAAATCTAGGTAAAACAAGTGAATGGGGGAGAAATAGAAAGGAAAGGGAGAGAAAAGTAGCTAACGTGGTGTTAACGTAACACCACATCAGCCATGTCGTCCAATAGGAGAATGCCATGTATCCTGTCATGACACGTAGCAGTTGATGTGATGCATAAGTGATACATGTACACCACATGGCTTGATACGTAGAGCGGTACGCCAGCTTGATCCACTTACTAAATGCCACATGTCAAGACACATTATATCATGTGTTCTAACACATGGCAATACGGTGTGTGTTTGTAAATGCCTTTAGTGTGATTTGAACCAGAGACCTCATGCTAAACTCCAACGTAATGTATAAATGCTTATTCGTTAAGCCATTAGCTTATACCTTATTCATTTGTGCAATCAATTATACAAATGGACTAAGTGAGCTTAGGCAAGACTAAAATCTGAGCTTAGGCAAGACTAAAATCTAAGCTTAGGCTCAACGACCCTCTCCTTATTTTAAAATTTTTTTATTATTTTCTAAATTTCCTAAATCCTTTATTTTTCTATTTTTGGTGACTTTTCAGGGTTTTTTTTTGTAATTTTCTTTTTCTTTTTCTTTTTTGTATTTTTCTAAATTTCTTTTTTTTTTTTTTGGCTTTTCCTAAATTACCTACTTTTACCCAGTCCTAAAATATTTGAAAAAAGAACAAATAAAAAGGGTGGGGGGGGGAAGGGGGCGAAAATGGGATATCTACACCTCCACATCTACCTTCATTCTTTCCCAATAAATTTAGTTGCTAATATCTTATGAGTTTTAAAGAAGCTAAAATGTCTTGTTGTAAGCACCAAATTACATTCTTACAAAAGCTTAGGAATAAGCTTTCAAGTAAGCACTAAAAATATCTTATACTTAAAATATAAGAGATAATTCTTCTATGATAGCTCCCTTTTCAACTATTTCCCTTATTGCATATCATGAATCAACTTTTTAAAAGCAGGTAAATGGTGATATCTTGCTACAACTCTTCTATTAAATGAAACCGTGATAAAGAGTAAGCCATATATGTCACTCCATACTGTCTAGATAGATAATCGACTACTTTGTTGTCCTAGCATGACTTATATACAATCCTATAGTCATAGCCAATAAATTTAGCCAAATATTTATGTTTCTCTAGTATTTGAATTACTTGACTTAGTAATTCATTAAGACTTCTACTATCAGTTTTTACCACAAAATGAAAGCTCAATAAGTAATGTCTCCACTTCCTAATCACTTCAACCATAGCATGCAACTCTCTAACACAAGTAAAAGCTTTTGTTAGATGAGAACACATTTTCTTGCTAAAATAAGCATAAGATGACCATCTTGTAAAAATACAAATCCAAACCTAGTAGATGATACATTTGTCTCAACCACAAATTGTTTAGAGAAGTTGGTAATGCCAATATTGCACTAAAATTAAAGCCTCCTTAAGTTCCTCAAAAGTAACTTTCGCTTAATCAGTCTATACAAATTTATCCTTCTACAACATATCTATAAGGGGTGCAATAATCGATGCATACACTTTGATAAAATGCCTAATATAGCTTAAAAAGCCTAGAAAAGCTCTCAATTGCATAATATTCTAAGGTAATGGACATTCTTGAACAAATCTTACCTTCAAAGGATTTGGGCTTATACCCCCTACTGATACCAGATCTCCCAAATATTCTATCATACTTTGACCAAAAGCACACTTACTTTTCTTCAAATACATAGTATTATCAACAAGTGCTTAAAGTACTATGGTCGAATGTTCTATATGCAACTCTAATGAAGATGTCATCAAATAACACAATAACAAATTTTCTTAAGTAAGGGTGAAATATCTTATTCATTATGGATAGAAAAGTAACAAGGGCATTACCTAAACCAAAAGGCATGACTAGAAACTCATTATGCCCTTCATGAGTTCTAAAAGCTGTTTTTTCTACGTCATTAGGATGCATCCTAATCTGATGATAATTTGCTCTTGAATCTAATTTAGAAAATATAGATGCACCTCTTAATTCACTAATAATTCATCAATAGTAGGGATATGAAACCCATCTTTAATAGTAACTTGATTGAGGGTTCGATAATCTACACAAAAACATTAAGTACCATCCTTTTTCTTTACTAATAGCACTAGTGATGAAAAAGGACTATTACTATATTGAATAATCCCCTACTTCAAGATAACTGCAACTTGTTATTCAATCTCATACTTTTGGAAATGGATATATCTATATGGCTTGACATTAATTGGGTGATTGTCCTTGAGATAAATCATATGTTAGACTTCTCGTAGTGGAGGCAATGATAAAGGTGCCTTAAAAATATGAGAAAATTTTGCCCGACACTTTCTCAATAGCAATGTTGTTAGTGATATTATCTAATGTACAAGTTACCATCTGAGCCTTAAGCTGGAAACATGAAGCAATTGCATCCACTTTCATTATCCTCTCAAACAAGCTTAGTGATATTTGGGTACTCTAAAGGATATTTTCCTTAGCAATTTAATCAAGTATCCATTCTTCCGAAATTGTCAAGTCAATTTGGCATAATTAATAGTAATTAAGCCTGAATACTATAACTACTGAGCCCCCAACACCAAATCTACTCCTTAAATAAGAAGAACATAAAGTCTCAACAACTCCTTATATGATCAAAGGGACATCCTCACACTTGCCATCACACGACATTTTATGTCCAGTCCCAATCATAACCTAAAATTTTGGAGCAAGTTCTACTAGTAAGCCGAAATGTTTCACCAATCTCTTTTGCACAAAATTGTGCATGCCTTAGAATCCACCAAAACAACGACAATCTATTTATTCAAATTTCCTTTGAATATTAATGTTTTAAGAGCCAATTTACCAAAGAATGCATGATAACTAATAGAAAATGACTCTTGTAACTAACACTCTTCTTGTTTGTTCACCTCTACATTAGTTTTATGCATTTTTTGTATATCTTCCTCTTCATCTTACATAAGGAGTAAGTATTTGTCTTTACATTTATGCCCTTTATGATATTTTTCATTGCAATTATATCATAGGCCTTTATCTCTTCTTACTTGAAGTTCTTCTTGTGTCATTTTCTTAATTGGTAAAGATGCTTTAGGCATAGGTAACAAAGAGGGTCGGGATTGAGATGAATTTGGTGTAATCAATAAAGTTTGAACATTATGTGAAGAAAATCAAGGTTTAGAAAATTGAATAGATGATGTAAGTTTAGTATTTGAAAGAAATGTTTTGCGAAAAAAAATTTGATCTAAAAGTTTGGCTTCATGCATCTTCACAATTGAAATTGCTTATGTTAGAGACTTAGGCCTTACGAGCAAAACATCCCTTCTAATACTCATTTTTTAGCTAGAGATAATGTGACTTACGATGAAACTATTAGATTTCATGTCACTCTATTCAAAAGAGCTTTAAATTGTGACTAATAACCTTTAATTATCCCATTTTGTGTAAGTTTTGCTAATATTCCATATACATCTTTAAAGTTAGATGGTCTAAATCTACTTTCTAATGCTTTTGTAAATTTCTACCAAGAACTTAATTGTTCATTGCAATGCATCCACTAATACTAGTGTAATGTACAGTCTTCCATTGCAAATAAGGTAATGGTAAGTCTTCACTCATCTGAAATTTGATGAAAGTCAAAGAAATGATTTGCCTTGAAAATCAATGCATTTGGATCATCTCCATTGAATTTAGGCACCTCCAATTTGATTCCTTTAAGAAAACTTTCAAAAAACCTATCCCTTGTGAAAATGATGGAGTACTCCTAATATTATCTATACCGTGCCAAGTACTTTGATTCTTGTCCCTTTCTATCAAGTAACAATGCTTGTAATTTCTCAAGTTGCTAAGTGAAAGAATGAAATTTGTCTTTAACATCTTGTTGCATTAATTGTTGATGAGCTTGTAATGCTTCTATTTTGTCATGAAGAATTTGAGCACATATTGTATTCATCATGGTAAGAGCACCAATGTTAAGCCCAAGCCCACTCACTCTTACCCTAATGTATTATGAATGATGCTCATAATATAGATATTCTTTCTCTCTCTTCTTCTCACCTTTCTCGAACTCCTTGTTAGGGTTTATCAACAATGTGTTGGACAAGCCCTAGATCTCATGGGTTTTCTCTTGTTTTCTCTCAAACATTTAAACCTCTTTAGAGATTAAATTGATTGTTTTATATGCTAATTTATGTTTCTTTTGTTGTAAGGTAATGTTATTGGATATGGTGAATTCAAGCTCACTAAACTCTAGACAGTCAGAGGAAGCAAAGAGACAGATTTTCTCATAGGGTCCAAATACTAACTTATGTTTTTATTCTTGTAAGGTAATGCTATTGGTTATGGTGAATTTAAGCCAACTATACTCTAGAAGGTTAGAGAAAGCAAAGAGATAGATTTTCTCTAAGGGTTTAGATAATGTTTTCCCTCTTCTATTCTACTATTTATACTTAGTTGTTTCTGTTACATCTTGTTATTTCTATTAAACTACGATAGATCTGTTAAAACTAGTTGTAAATCTATTGAACTATTTGTAACTACTGTGTAAAATCCTTTAGCTAAACTGGTTTTCTTATGATTTTTTGACTGGTTGAAACAAAATTTTAGAGATTCGATTTCTTGCTATTTTGGCTTTAGTTTTTGCAAGTATGTCCCTCATACTTTCCTTTATCTTCCATAATTTTGCTACACTTAATTTAACATGAGAGGTACTTTAAGAATTTTTACAAATCAAATGCGCATATTATAGAAAATACTTGTTTTAAAGAAAAATCTGTAAATGATAGTTTTAATCTTTTAAAAATCATCAAATTTTAATTGTGTCCATATGATATTTAAGACCTTTCCATGTCAAGTTTACCATTTTTATAATTATTATCCAATTCTTCTAAATTTTCTGACTTAGAATGTAATTTAGTCAATGTATGAAGTACACTAATGTGTTCCCTTTAATTAAAAATCCTAAAATGATATAATTTTGTGAGTTTATAGAAATTTTTATGGAATTAAATGGCTTCTTATAATATTTATTACATAAATATCCACTACATAGTTGTATTTTAGCTTAAGTTAATAGACTATAATCTTGATATTATTAATAGTAGATAAAATGGATAAAATATCTTAAATTCAAACATCCTAATTAGTATATTCTAATTGAGTAACTAATTAGGGTATTGAGACAAACCCTAAATCGGTATAAAACTATGATAACATAAGATAAGAATAGTAATAACAGCAAAGGTTATAGAAGCTAAATCACTTGTACACAAGTTGACCTTAGATAAAATATGCATATGTTAGGTGAAGTTGGTGAGGATAATGAAGAGTTTTGAAGAATAAAATTATACTACGACTACACCAGATAAGTGGATATTTGTATGTTTAGAGTAGATTTATATCCAGTCATTGTCATGTGAATTTCATGATTTACTTCGCTATGTTTGATTTGACTAAGCTTAAGTTGAATTCTTGAGTAATTACTATGGTTATGTTGCTTGATGGGTTTTGTAATGTTTTCTTTACTATACACGATATTGGCTTAAACTTATTTTAAATTTTGGAAAAACACTAGGAGATGACTAAACCTTTTAAAGTATTAATTTAAGTGAACTTGATAATAAGGTTTCTAGATGAGAAAGAAATAAAACATTAAAGTAGAAGCTGGTTTATTCTAAATGAGGCTTAATATGTAGTTGGAAAGTTATGCCTATATTGTTTGATACGTTATTTGATGCATTTATGACATGGCATAACAAAGGATCTATGGATTAAGCTTTTCCAAAAACTGAGATTTTACTAAGCTGTTTTTTCGAGCATATAAAATTGTATTGCTCAACAAATTTCAACCACCAATGTAACCAAGTAACTTGAACTTTTGCTACCCATAGTAGCTTTACGTTAGGTTTATTGTTAGGTTTCTAGATTACTAATCCAAATGTCCAGGAGTGTCGACCAACCAGACGAATGCTAAGGGTTAGGATATCCATACCTATGCATGTCATGTGCATGAGCATAACATACAATATCAACAGTGTTAATAATCGAATTTCATCCGTTACATTTACTCATCCACTCGATTGATTAGAAGCCAAGTAATTCACCTCTTAACAGATGTTGACCAAGATGGCCATATCTAGTTTGGATTTAAGTAGCGTGAATAATTATCTCCTAGCACAGTTTTATTGCATAACCACTCATTACTCCTATATTTTAGGAATGTACTTGATTGTGAAGTCTCCACGTATCTCAATAATCATGTGATTAACTATTGTTTCATACACCAAACATTTGCCTATAAATACAAATAAGAAGCACTATAAGAACTATCTGATAACCTATTGCTACTGTCTATTTTTCTCCTAAACTCACTTATTGACTTAGGCATCAAAGTAACCACACCAGACTAGCCTTAGTACCGTTTAGTTCTTTATATTTTGTAGAAAAGAAATCATCCAAAAATCATACAACAAGATTTAGAGCCGTCTATTTTTTCTTATACACCTACTTGGCAAGAACTAGATTAACTAAGAGTACAGGTGCTAGTACTTCATCCCACTATCTTAAAGGGGGAAGTAAGCACACTAACAAGCAATGTTTGGCTAAGTTAGAGTAACTATACCTCAACTTAGCTAAAGAAAACCAAGAGTTGAGCAAAAAACATGAAGAGATCCTTAATCTCCCCCATAGTAATGTCTACCCAAGTCAAAACAAAGAATACTGCGATAACTATGTCAATAATAGCGACAACTTGATTTATTCTCCTAAATTATCAAGAAAGCAAGCCGAAATTACAATGGGACCTTTGGGCCCTGTGCTCAAGAAAAATAATAAGAAAAAGCAACCACAACAGGTGCACCATGTTAGACCCTTGCATGTTAATACCCTTACTACGGCAAGTAAACAATTTCAAATTAAGAAGATCCCTTTTATCCCTGAAATCTTAGATAAGGTAATACCACGGCACATTAAGTTGCTATAGTTTGAAACCCATGATGGAACGAAAGATCTTGAAGATCATCTTGAGTACTACCGTACTTTAGCTAAGTTACACAGCCTAAGCGATGTTGTAGCCTGCCAAGCTTTTTCCCTCAACACTAAGAAATGTGGTGAGTACATGATTCAAACACTTGAAGTTGAACACGGTCTCATGTTTGGAGGAACTAGTAGAAGTGTTTCTTTAACACTTCCTTACAACTAAGCTTCCTATCAAGGATTCTTTTATCCTTAATACGATAAAGTAGAGATCAAATGAGTCTATCAAAGATTATCTAGATAAGTTTATGGTTAAGATGGTCTAAATTCTAGAACTTGACATTAGCGTAGCTCTTAATGTCGTTATTAATGGTGTCAAGCTCTATGGAGACTTTTTCAAGTCTCTTGCTAAAAATAAGTCAAGAACATTTTCCGAGTTGCAAGCTAAAGCCAAAGCCACATCTTACATCCAAAAAGAAGATGATATTAAGGCTCGTTGAGAAGTCAATTAAAATAGAAGAGATAATAAAGGCAACAAGAGGAGAAGTGCAAAAGATCAACTCGGAACGGATGATGACCAATGTCCTAACGTCAAGAAAAAGAAGCTACGAATTCCAACATATCCAGTCCATACATCAGTTAATCGTCCAATTTCAAGCATATTAATGGAGGTACGTAAACAAAGAGGCATGTTGCAATGGCCAAAAAGGATGAAAGGAAACCCATCAAGGTGAAATTCTAACAAATATTGCGATTTCCATCGCGACAAAGGCCATAACACTAACAAATACATCAAACTTAAGAGCGCAATTGAGGATGCGATTCAGCGAAAGCACTTACATAACTTTCTCATACATGACGCAGATAATATTAACTAACCATCTTAAAGGAGACGAGAAGACTAAGAGAATATTACTCAACCAGTAGAGCACCTAATGGTATAATTAACACTATTATCAACGGACCTTCCGCTATAGTCCAATCAAGCTCTTCGAGCTTGAGTACGCCATTAATTATGTCTGCAATATCCTGGGCAAGAAGGTCAAAATCGACAATACCATTGCCTTCATAGAAGAAGATTTTGAAGGCATTCAAAGGCCCCATGATGACACACTTGTTATTAGCATGAGAATCACCAACTTCAAGGTCAAGAAAATTCTCAGTGATACTAGAAGTTCGGTAGACATTATTTTTCAACATTCTTTTGATTAGAGGAGACCAAAGATCAAGGCATAGCTAAGATCCTACAACTACAATTTGTATGCTTTCAACAATTAACCTATCTAAGTGATTAGAGTAATTTCTCTACTAATCTAGATTAGAGATGATGTTCATGTCGCGAAGGATAAAGTGGAATTCCTTGTTGTCAAATGTTGGTCCTCATATAATATGATCATAGGATGGTCGTGTCTGTACTTATTTAACATTGTCACTTCTATTGCCTACCTTAAGGCTAAATTTCCTACTCCTACTACAGTTCGAGTGTATAAAGGGGATCAACAGTTAACAAGATCATTATATTAAAAGGTGTTAAGGTGAGAAGAAATTTTCCAAGTCAAAACTTACCTAAAAGAAAAGTCAATTGGCATAGATAATGTCGAAGATGAAACGAAGGAAATTTCACTAAGAGATGATCCTAAAAAGATGACCAAGATAAGGAAACCCTTACCAGCGAACATTTGTCAAAGTTTAATTAACTTTCTGTAAAATAATGTAAATGTATTCACATAGTCCCCCTCAAACATGCCAGTTATCCCTAGAGATGTTATGGTACACAAAGTTCAGATCGATTCAAATGCAAAGATGATTAAACAAAGGAAAAGACATTTTGCCCCTGAGAGGCAAGTAGCTATTAAAGAAGAAGTCTAGAAACTCTTGAAGGTGAGATTCATTCAGGAAGAGCCATATCAGACTTGGCTAGCCAACTGTTTATTGATTAAGAAGTCTATCAACAAGTGGTACATGTGCATAGACTTCACGGATCAGAAGAAAAGCCTATCCTAAAGATTGCTTTCCCCTGCCGATAATAGATCAAATGGTTGATTCAACGACCAGGCATGCTTTACTCTCTTTCATAGATACTTTTTATAGCTACAATCAAATTAAAATAGATGAGGAAGATGAAGTTCACATATCATTTGTCACTAACTTCGAAACATATTGTTATACGATAATACCCTTCAAGCTAAAAAAGGCCCAAGCAACTTATTAGTAGCTTATAACTATGATGTTTAAGCCACAGATCCATCAAAACGTCGAAGTGTATATTGATAATATAATTGTGAAAAGCACAACAAAGGATCGGCATCTCGCTAATCTTAAGAAGATGTTCAGTACTTTAAGGAGATACAATATGAAGTTGAATATACAGAAGTATGTCTTTAGTGTTACTTTGGGAAATTTTTTACGTTACACAGTCACTTAGCGTAGTATCAAAGCAAATCTAAGAAAGATTGATGCGATCAAAAACATGAAGTCTCTTCGTATTGTCAAGGAGGTTCAAGAGCTAACTAGACAAATAGCAGCCCTTAACAAGTTTGTGTTGAGAAGTATGGATAGGTATGCAAAATTCTTTAAAATTTTAAAGAATCTAAAAGATTTCAAGTAAATGGATGAGTGTAAAAGAGCATTCAACAAGCCTAAAGAATTTCTCGCATCACCACCAATACTCTTGACACTGATTCCAAGAGAGAACTTATATTTATACTTATCAATCAGTAGCCAAGCACCTTCCTCTGTATTGGTCCAAATTGTCAGCAAGGAGCATCAGCTAATTTATTACGTGAGTCATATTCTACAAGAACTAGAGCATCGATATACCAAAACTGAGAAATTTTTGTTAGCAATGGTTCTCTCAATAAAGAAGTTGAAACCATACTTTGAAACTCACTAAATCGTGATCCTTACTAATCAACCTTTATAGCAAGCATTGCAATGGTCAAATTCTTCAAAAAGGATGATGAAATAAACCTTTAAGCTAAGTGTCTATAGCATACAATACAAACCTAAGTGGTAAGAGTTGATGGTGGTATTTTATTTTCTTACCTAATTATCCTATACTTAGCTTTTATAAGTTTAATCCACACGACTTTCATTTGCTTAAATTCCCAAATCTCTTAAAGGCATAAGCTTCATCTCTTTTATATAGATTTACTAAACCTAAACCTTCTCATTCTTTTGGTTTAGTTAATAGATTCCAACCATTTTGATGAACCTTATTGGCATCATTAACTCCATTCCAAAGAAAGTTCAATGATAACACATAATCTTTTGAAAATTTCCTTTGGTAACTTAGCCACTTGCATATAATAGGTTGGGAGAGCTTTTAGAACCGATTTAATAAGGATCATTCTCCCATACATGCTTAATTGTTGTACCTTCTACCTTGATAACTTGCTCTAAGCCTTTTCAATAATAATTTTCAACTGATCACTAGTAGGCTTTGCACCATTATGTAGGAGGAATCCTAAATACATTCCAAATGAGTTGACTTTCCTCATTTGAAAAATGTTAATTATATCGACTTGAACTTCCCTTGCAGTATTTCTTGAAAATTAAGCTAACAATTTTGGCAACCCGAGATGTTAGAAAATTCTTCCAATACTAACTTTATAGTCATGGCATTTTCTTTATTTGCCTCAACAATTAAAACCACGTCATCTACAAATAAGGCATGGGAAAGTGACAAATCTAAGCCCTTCAATTTAGATCCTTCCTACATCTTCTATTGTAATTTCTCTTCTATCATTCGACTTAGAATCTCCATGCCTAAGATAAATAAGTTAGGGGAAATTGGATCTCCCTACCTTATACCTCTACTAAGCAAAATAGGTTGCATCTAATGACCATTTATCAAAAATAGGTAGATGTTGTATTTAGGCACGAAGCGAGCAATTTTACCCCAGAATTTGGAAAATTCATACTTATCAACACCCATCTTAAGAAGTCCCACTCTATAGTATCTAAAGCTTTCTCTAAGTCAATCTTTATAAGCATCCAACTCTTCTTCAAAGACTTCCTTTTAAAGCTATGTAAAACTTCATTTGGTAAATGTATTAGACAAGCCAAACAAATTATCCTAGATATATTCGAAATAAATCATGTTTGTCTGAAAGGGAATAGATAAACAATCAAAATTATGGTATAAACTTTAAATATATAATATAATATCACCATGATGTTACTCCTTATTATTGGATACCTTCAAACAATTACCCTGACAACTTTCAATCGATAATAACTATATAAAGCACCGTCATTATATTTTACCCAATCAAAATATTGATGGCCCATGTAACATTATCAAAATCGTTCTAGGCAACTACCCTTAATGAAATCACGCAGCAATTAAAACCTAAAAGAATGTGTTGGAATTATCGAGAAGTCAAATGAAAATAATACGGTGCTAAAACCAATCTCATAATCAATTCAAAATTTAAAGATTGAATTTCATTCAAGCTAGATTAATTTTATAATTTTAAACTCAAACATGTCTCGAAATGATATACAACGAGCCTAAACCCTATATGATTAAACTTGTTTAGGTTTGAATTTTTAAAAAATATTTTTTTTTCTAATTAAAATAAACAATATGCCTCATCAACTCAAACTTAACTAACAATTTAATTCAACTCAAGCTTGATTAAATTAGTGATCTAGTCAAGCTAAACTACTCAAGTAGGCAAGCTCGAATTAGTAAACAATCAACTAACTCGAGATCAAGCTCAACTAAAATGTTATCATCTAATCGAACTCTAGTAGATATTATGCCAAAATCAAACAGCTTGCAAATATTATAATATTGAAATTCTAAAACAAATGTTAATATTTCCATAATGCCGTATTCATTCAAATTGCATAGAAGTATACACTATACAAGCTTACAAAAGTGACATTCAAAATCTACCTCATATGACATTTAGGATAAAAGCAATATTACAAAACAAAAGTACATCCAAAAGGCATATCCTATACCTATGCAAAACTTATAATCTATTGGATTGTTTAGTCTACTTACTTAAAATATAGAATATCAAATCCATTGCAGTAAGTTTACAGCTATAATATCAGTCCTGCCCCGAATAGAAAGAGTCATAACAGTCCCGCCATGTAAACTAACTTAAAACAGAAAATGACATCACAGCTACTATCATAGATACTGTCCACATAAGGAGTGCACAACTCAACTAGCTTGAAACGTCAGTTCTGACACCTATTAATAACCAAACATATGGTAGAGCTTTACAAAATACATATTCTATACAACCTGTTGTCTAATACTACAATAGTATTAACATAAACGTCTTACATTAGAGTTATAATTTACAATCAGAGTTTATTAAAAAACCATAGGTTTGCAAACTATTTACATAAGTTAGGAAACTAATGGGATCCTAGGGAATTCCCAGTTAGTTTTCTTACAAATTTAAAAAAAAAAAAAAGTCAAAAGCCTAGGTTCAGTTGATTCCTTGTTCCTTACTTTCTCAAACAACAGCACATTAATCTGGGAACGGTGATATCAAAACATCCTGACTTCACTTAGCACATGCAAAAGAGTTTATAAGGATGTGAGCACAATTAGCTTAGTAAGTGGGATGAAGTCAAAAGAGTACTGTACAAACACAAACAAGATTAATAATTATGATGAAATGCAATGCAATGCAATCAATTACATGAAACATTACACAATGTTATCTAGTCCACTGTGAGGTTAGAAAAATTACATTCGCTTCAACCCGAATTGAGGAGTTTTATCACGACTCAAGTCAAACCAAACCCGAGCTTGTGTAATGAGAACACCCTTCTCCCATGACCACCTTCAAACCACAGCCTCCAACCTTACCACGACCTCCTCACCTTCGACTAAGGATGGGGAAGAGACCATTTCAGCTATCTTTATCGAAGGAAGTCGGTATTTGGCCTGACACTCTTAATCATTTCCCCTAATGGGTGTTATGTATGTCTAGTTTCATTTTGGTCGAATAAAAATTAATTTCAATTAAGGGTGACCAACAAGTTCATACAATACAGAATTAATGCAAACATGTAGAACAATATGCTAATGAGTTTAACTCTTATCGCTAATGAGTTTAACTCTTATCATAATTAAGTATCATCTACACACACGGCATGCACACAATTGACTAACTACAAACATAGCCAGAAGTACTCTTAGGTCTCTAGATACTTTAAAACAATATCCCAATAAGCAGTGAAGCCACAATCCTAACTTACTTATTTAGACGCTCACTTCTTTGTACTATAAGATCCTATTTACACAAAAGACCCAAATTCAGTTTTCATTATAATTATGAAAAAAATAAGGTTTAATCTAAAACGATTATATATATATATATGTATTATTATTTCCATAATATATAATCTTATTATCACTATATATCTAATTAAGTTATTAATTGTTGATATTGTACGTTATATATACTATTACGTATTATATATTGTTTCGATCATATCAAAATATACTTTTAATTTATTAAATCACGTTTTAATTCTGATAGGGTTACTGAAATACATATATTCTAGAATATGATAAAGTTCTAGGTTATATTACTTAAGGTTATTCGATTTTAACAAAATTAGTGTCGTTGGATTCATATAAACCTAATGATACGTTTTACAAGTCATGTTCCTAGAGACAATTTTTAATGAGTAGTTCGAGTTTTTAATACAGTTATACATAATTATATAAATGTAATCGTATTACACGTGATTTACATTATTAAATTATATTTTACCTAATTTGTCCATATATCATTACAATATAAGTATTATCTAACCCTAATATACCTAAAGTGTACCCCGATCAAAAAATATCAGTAAATATAATAAAAATACTTATTTAATCCAATCTAATTAGCAATCACATATATAGTTTTTATTTAACTATTTAATTCATTTTATCTTATTAATATTAAAAATATACCCTGACTTGTAATTTAAGTCATTTTATTAGGTAAATTTGTAATAAATAGTCCAAGTTTTCAAATAATTTCTTGAAAATTTCTATAGACTCCTAAAAATATAAGGAATTCAGTTATCACTTGGTTTCAAGTTTCCGACCTATGGCCTATATATTTATATTTACGATTTTACCCCTAAATTACTTAATTATGATTCTTTTTACACCAAATAAATTTCATTCTAATCTCATTTTGTTATTATTTACTATGGATCAGTACATGTCCATTTCATCAATTAATTTCATAATTTCCTATTTAATTTATAATTTCAATCTATTTTTGAGCTATTATTAGGTCAAAAAATGCAATAAATATTAAAAATATTCAAATCAAAATTTAAGCTACATAGCAATTATCTATATATCATACACATCTTACACAAAATTGTTTAGCTATAAACAATATCATTTAGTACATTTATTTTATAATCCTAAATTTGGATGAACAATAGATTTCTTAAGAAAATATTATGAATTTTTCAAAAATAAAAATATCACATGAAATCATATTCAAAATAACCTAACTACAATTTTTTTCATAATTTTTTGGGTGGAATTATTATTTTTTAAAAATTCTTGAAAAATAAAGCAAGAATTTGACCTTATTATTCTTAGTATCTCCAGCAGCCGTGGAGTGGTGAGGGTGTGTTGGACAGCCTAGACGCTGGGGGTACTCCTTGGTGGTAGAGTAGCTCAACAGCAGATCAAAGGACATTCTAGGAATTAGCTCAGCTCAGTAATTACTCTATTTTTTCTAAATTTTTCCACGATTTTTCCTAAATTTTTATTTTTCTTTTTGGTAGGATTTAGAAAGTGGAAACTAGATGGTGTTTAGCATTTATTATTATTATTTAATTATTTTTATTAAGTGGATCTAAAATATCCTAAATACCGTATCTTGTACACTTTAAATTACATCATATCCTTACCTTACTCTATGGGATTAGATTTCAAAAAATTATACTTGAAACCTATACTATGACCCTTGATACCTACTTATAACATATTCAATCAAGCAGGATTAGGATATTATAAAGTATAAGAAACATACTCACCTATAATTGGCATTGTCATTATCAACACAACCCGAATAATATATAAAAATCTAAAATAAAAATGTACGCACTTTTAATTCAAGGTAAATAATAATCATTTGATTTGGATTTTTACACCACCACCCGACCCCACACCCTTCACCCCCAAATCTATTTGCGTAAGAGGAGATGGAAAGATGCCAAAAGTCTTAAACTAACTTAAAATGACTAAATCAGCCGGGTTCAAGAAGAACAAAATAGTAACATCAAAATATTCAGAAGTTGATAGATTGATAAAATTTCTTCTTCACGACATTATGAATTAAAAATAGCAGAATAAATTTTTACATTGTTCCTTTCATGGCATGTCATATTTTCCATAATTCAAGGATGCTTTTGACTTGATTACGAAAACTACTCCAACAAATCAACGTGCTATTACAAACTAAGTAATTCAAATCTCATAACAGAATGTACTTTCCAGTCGTTCCACAAATGATATTTAGTTGAAACTTAATTTTTCTTAAAGAAATCGTCATTGTCAAGGATCATGTTTTCAACCGCCCAACCATCACCAAAAAAAAGGACATTTTAACAATTGTCGCTGTACCTGGTCTATCTAAGGATGCGGTTCTTTGCACACATAATCAGCATTCAGCAACCAAACAAAACACTTCAAGACAACTTCAGAGGAAAGGTCATTTACGCGCATATATTCAGATATGGAAAATTAATGGGTTCGAATTTTGCTGCTTGTAGCTTGCATTCTCCCTGCATTAGAGGAATGCAGGGTTCACCGATACAATTTCAATGCAAGTACATGGTTTATTCCGTCAATTAATCAATCTTTTTTTCGGTCTTTTCTTATCATGATACCTAAAACAAAAAAATAAAAAATAACATCATACTATATTCCAAAAATCTAAGTATTTTCAACTGTTTGTTGATTTGTAAATGAAAAAAAAAAAAAATTGAGAGGATCCAATAATTCCTTGATGATAATAGTTAACATGTATCAAATTTAACTATGACGCATAAAGACTGAATTAACAAGGACCTTTGGCCTTGGAAATATTCTAAGACTCACCTCATCTGTAAATGTAATTTTATAGTCCATAATTTGAGTTTTATGCATAGTAAATAAATTACATATTTATACCACATTATCATTCCGTGAATTAGATGACATATAACTTGAATTTTAATATATAAGATCAAGTTGACGGGTCTATGTAAAAAATATTTGCCCGTTACCTTAACAGAACTATTAGAAGTAAATCTTATCTTTAAATTCATACATGGAAGTCAGAGATTTATAACCAACCAAACCAAAACGCTAGGATGTGATTAAACATATGCTGATTAAAAAATGTGTAAATGCAGGTGGTGATGAAAAATGTGACCAGATTATGCTCTACTAAGTCCATTGTCACTGTCAATGGCATGTTTCCAGGACCCACCCTTTATGCCAGGGAAGGTGACACAAAACTCGTTAAGGTCAACAACTATGTCAAATACAATGTTACTGTCCACTGGTAATTTTTCATGAGAATAGATTTTGGTCACTAACGTTCTTAGATAAACTCAATTCAACGTACGTGTTTGCAATATTTTGATGCGAGGGATATGTATAAATACCATACAATACTGATGAAAGCTTCCATAAAAGTGACACGCAAAATTTTGATTCACTGGTGGTTGATCTAAACAAATTTAAATTCAGTACATACCACTTATACCTTTAAATTCCGGTAGTTTTCCCAATACGAACGAGCGGAAATTCGACAAGGTACTTTCATTCGTCCATTCCCGCCGTTGAGGACATAACGTAGTTTGAGCTTTTCCTCCATATTCACGCATTTAATTTGGGAATCGATTCCAACAGAAAAATACCGTTTCATGATAACAGGCATATAACTTAGAACTGGATGGGCTGATGGGCCAGCATTTACTACCCAATGCCCAATCCAAACCGGACAAAACTATCTCACGATGACAGCGCAAAGAGGAACGCTATTTTTGCACACATTCTCTGGCTTAGAGCAACTCTTCATGGTGCTATTGTCGTCTTCCCTAAACGCGGGGTTCCATACCCATTTCCTAAACCACACAAAGCTGTTGTTGTTGTGTTAGGTAATTACATCATAATTTTTTTAATTACGCTTTTTGCTAGATAAATCGCAAGGTAAATATTTAAACTGACTAGTGTGTGATAAGTATGAGATCCAAATGTGTAGGCGAGTGGTGGAAATCAGACACGGAAGCCGTCATCGATCAAGCACTGAAATCCGGACTAGCACCGAGTGTATCGGATACCCACACCATTAAATGCCACCCCTGGATCTGTATCCAGTTGTCCTTCCCAAGCCGGCTTTACACTTCCAGTTGAGAGCGGGAAAACATATATGCAACAGATAGTCAATGCTGCACTCAATGAGGAGCTTTTCTTCAAGATCGCAGGGCACAAGCTAACCGTAGTTGAAGTTGATGCCACCTATGTCAAACCTTTCGAGATCGACACTATTGTGATTGCTCCTGGCCAAACAACAAATGCTCTTGTTGCTGCTGATCAAAGTTCTGGAAAGTATTTGGTTGCTCCCTCTCCTTTCATGGATTCTCCCATTGCAGTGGATAATATGACAGCTACCGCAACTCTTCATTATTCTTGTACTCTTGCGAATTCCCCTACAACCATCACAAATCCACCACCTCAAAATGCAACTGCAATAGCTAACAAGTACATCGACTCACTCCAAAGCTTGAATTCAAAGAAGTACCCTGCCAAAGTTCCTCAAAAAGTTTATCATAAACTCTTTTTTACCGCTGGATTAGGGATTAATCCTTGTCCTTCTTGCAAAGCTGGAAATGGTAGTAGAGTTGTCGCTGATTTGAACAATATTGCCTACAACTGCAATTCTTCAGGCTCATTTTTTCAACATTAGTGGGGTATTCACAACTGATTTTCCCGCAAATCCACCAAATGTATTCAACTACACTAGAACCCCGCCATCGAATTTGCAAACCACTACTAGAACCAAAGTCTATAAGTTATCCTACAACTCTACAGTTCAACTTGTCTTGCAGGATTGTAGAATTACTGAAGAATCACAGCTCACATTGATGGAATTTAATAATCTTGTTTACAACAGATGAAGAAAAGTGAATACAAAATGTGTAAACTCCGTAAATTTAGTCATTTGAGTATAGAATTAAGCTCGAATACTATAAATAATTTTGGGAGTCGATAAGGTCGAGTAAAATAAAAATTTTATTAAGTTATAAATTTAAATATATTATAGGCAATAAAAACCCTAAAATTTTAATCTAAACTTAAATTACATATAAAAACCCTAAATTAGATGTAAGTATAAATACCCGATATTGAATTCGAACTTAACTAAAACCCTAAAACTATAAATTTAAACTTATAAAATAAATAAATAAATATAACTTAACAATGTTATAATGATAGTTGATCGTAATTATCAACTAAATTGTATAATCACATATAAACCCTAACAAAAACGTTGAAATAATTCATAAATATTATAAACATAACAGTTACCAATTAAATTAATAAATTTTCATAAAATCTCAAAATTAAATTATAGATATTAATTTTATGATTTTTGTATTTGAAAAAATTACATATATTTATTTTTATTTTCCTTTCTCTTCCCTTTTTCTTTCTTGTTCTCTTCTTCCTATTTTTTTTTTTCCTCTTGCTACTCGTGATTTCTAAGCTATAGTTTCAGCTGCCCATGTGCTTATTTTCTTTATGCAAGCGTCAATAGTTTAAAGGAGAAAGAACAAAATATTAAAACATGTGTCTTATCCTAATTAATGCTTAATCTGAGTAGATTTGCTTTTGTATTTTCTATTTCATTTGCTTCATTTCCTCCTGCTGTTTACGCTTAGAACCTGGAAATTTACAAATCGAAAAGGAGAAAAACAAAAGCAAAACACATACAAATTAGCAAACATTAAGAAGAAGAAGAAGGAGGAGGAGGAGGAGAAGGAGAAGAAATCAAGGAGAATTCAGTCAATTATTTTACTAAAGCATTTAGGTAAGTTATATATATATATATATATATATATATATATATATACTCTATAACATGTACATGTATATTGGGTATTTTTTTATTTATTATGTATGTATGCGTAAACATATATTTATATTATACATAGTATATAGTATGTAAATGTATGTGTATATAATATCTATAAATATATATAATACAATAATATATGTACATATGTATATAAAGTATAAATACATGTATATTCTACTTGTACATAATGTATAATTGAGGTTAAGATAATTAATACATGAAGTATAATATACATATAAATATACGTATATGAATAGTATCGTATATGTAGAAATACGAGTATATTAAAAAAAGTATATATATAATATTTTATAATATTAATTTAATAAATATATATATTTAAGTGTACCATAATTTAGGAGAAAATATAATAATTAATTAATTTAGAAATTTAATAAAATATCGTAATAAGTATTAATATAAAATTATATCATAAAATACAAGAAAGAAAAAAATAATAGAAAATTATGGAAAATACACAAGTGTGACACTTAGCACTCCCATATGCTACTATGTCATTATTTAAGTATAATTAAGTAATTTTTGTAAATTAATAATTATCATAAATAATTAATTAATTAATAGAAAAATGATAAAGTAAAAAAAAATTGAATTAATAAATCTTAAATCTCAAAAATAAGTAAAGATAAGTAATTATTGTAAAATAGACGCAAAATAAGAAAATTTCAAATTTTACAATTCAAATAATTACTAAATTATAATTATACAAGGAAAATCTTAAATGGATATTTTATAACTATTTAAGTCCAAATAATGAAATTTATGATATTTTTATATCACAGTCAAAACTATAAGTTACAACGTCCAAAACTGACCTCGCTATGAGAAAGTACGCTTGAAAACGATTAAAATGAACTATAAAGTCATAAAAATCAAAGTTAAACTGAAAATATTATATGCTACTAACCAAAAAACTCAAATTGAGTATTTCATAAGAATAGATAGCTAATTTAATCATTTAGTACCAATTATATGAATAGGTTAATTACTCCATTAAGATGCTCATTACCTTTCATATTACTTAAATATCAAGTGATCCTAATATGGATACCGACTTATCTAGTGGACTACTATAACAGTCAATAGACTCAATGACCAAGTGAGTATTTCTGATAATTTTATAATTGTTTTGTGCTTATAATTAGTGCACCTAAAGTAAATATTAATAATTTGATGTATGGAGATTTGGGTTTTACATGTGCTTGATGTCGAATGTGTATTGTAAAACTGGTTATGAAACATAATAGTTGAATAATTTGCTACTTAATTTATTACTGCATAATTGAATGGTTTGTTACTATTTGTTGATCACGTAATAAATTGATTTAATCATATTCAACTGAACTTAAATTAAATGGATCGTGCATAAGCACGAACATCGTATGTAACGTTTTGACCATCACTTCACGTGGTTGGTAATGAAGAGCGTTGGGGGGATGGATTCCCACATGATTTGATTAATACAATATAGAAGTATTGGTATAATAAGACCTTACCCTTGGTTCATAGGTTTACTTGGCACTAGATACGCTAATCGTGGGTGTTTGCCATACTACTTGTTTGGCATACTACTTGTTCATGCATTCATATGTTTGGTAATAAATTATTTGATAACCGACTTGTTGGTATGGTATGAGAGATAACTCCTTAAACTTTTGTAGCTTATTCCCCAATAGTTTTCTCTTACAAGTTACTAAATAATTGGGCATGGGCTAAGAGTTGAGTGTTGAGTATCAACGTTGAGGTGTTTAAAAGCTAGAATCCAATGGTAGACTATAAAATGGTTTAAATTATTACTTATAATTATTAATACTATATGCAAATTTTATGACTTTCATAAGTTTAAGTTGTAGAACTTTACTATTTAATCTTATCGTTCAGTAAGGAATACCAATTCTCTACAGTTCTGATAGACTGTAACTTATTGGATATCCATAGTCACTTACATGTTACAGTAAGTTAATTAAATTAAGAATCGAAAACTTTAGTGACTGATTGTTTAGAGTCTTATATCTTTGACTTGCAAAACAATTGTATTATGGGTGTACACGTAATATGAAAATTTTAAATAATTCTACTAGACCCCCCTTAGGGTCATAACAAAATGTGTTTAGAAAAATGAAAAGTAAAAATAAATCCTATCACATACACATATACACGCACGCACGCACGCATGTACGCACGCACACATACGCTCGCACGTACGCTCATACGTACGCATGCACACACGCATATATATACAACTTAGTCCATCTAACTAACTACAACAATTGGCAAATTATATTTAGGCAATTAGACCAATAAATAGATGACAACCAACTTACCTTATGTATACATCACAATAGTATATGTATTACACTAACAATTACCCCTTGCCTACTTAAGGTAATGCCAAAAGAAAGGCCAACTTGAGAGAAAAGTCCACAATCTCACGAGCAGGAACAACTTTAGTAAAGAAATCACCCAAATACTAAGAAGAAAGAACAAAAGCAATGTACAAGAAACTAGTAGCAATGCAATCACACAAGAAGTAGACATTAACAACAATGTGTTTCATACAACTATGAAAACAGGGGTTAGCAACAATTTGAAGTACAGATTTATCATCACAATGAAGAGCAATAGGCAACTGAACATCAACATTAAGATCATGTAACATGTAACTAATCCAAAGGAATTCTTTAGTGGTAGAGCTCATACTCTTGTACTTAGCTTTAGTACTTGAAGTATTGATTATAGTTTGTTTCTTGGTTTTCTAAGAGACAAGGGATGAACCAAGGAACACACAAAAGCCAGACAAAGATTTCCTATCAACCAATAAAGCCTACCAATCCACATTGCAAAAACATGAAAGAGAAAGGTTAGAAACAAAGGAATAAAAGAGACCAAGAGAAGAATGAGCTTTAAGATATCATAGCATATGCATAGCAGCAATCATGTGATGTTGTCGTAGAGAGGATAAAAACTAGCTTAAGTGATGTATGGCATAAGCTAAATTTGGTCACATAAGGGTAAGATAAAGCAAACGACCCACCAAGCGTTTGTAAGGTAAAGGATCCTCTAGCATAAGAAAATCAATGGAGAACAACTTGGGACCAATTAACAAAGGAACAGAAGCTAGCTTGTAACCAACCATTGTTATGTCTTGAAGGATGTTAAAAACAAACTTGTGTTGATTAACAAGGAAGCTTAAGCCATGTGACAAAATTCCAAGCCAAAAAAAAAAAAAAACAAAAGGTGCCTCACTTAAGTCCTTGATTGTAAATGCATCATGTAAGCAACTCTTAACATGTTGTGTAGTTACAACATTAGTTCCTATAATAAGAAGATCATCAACATATAATAAAATGATAGTAAAGTCATCTTAAGTATGTCTCACAAACAAGGAATAGTCATTTTTATAGCAAGAAGAACCAAGCTTCAACAAAAATTGACAAATTTCAACATTTCATTGACAAGAGGCTTGTTTTAATCCATAAAAGGGGACGCTTAAGCTTATAAACCTGACCTAGTTTAGCCTTAATATGTCCTTGAGGAGGTTACAATTAAATTTCCTTATCAAGGAAACTATGCAAGAAGGTATTGTTAATGTCTAATTGAAATAAAGGCCACCCTCGAACAGTGGAACAATAAGAAAAATCTTAACAATGCCTAACTTTACAATAGGAGAAAAAGTGTCATTGTAATCTATTCCTTGGACTTCACTATAACCCTTTGCAACTAATCGAGCTTTGTAACATTCAACAGTACCATTAAGTTTATACTTAGTTTCATAAACCTATTTACATCTAATAGACTTCTTTCCTTGGGGCAAAGTAGTTAGTTTCTAAGTATGATTAAGCTCTAAGGCCTTTAGCTCTTTATTCATTGCTGGAACCTAATCATTAAGCTTAGTAACCTATAAATAACACCATAGTTCTTTAGTAGCTAATAATAGGGCCAAAGATCTAACATATTTTGGAGGATAGTGGGAAAAGTATGTAGTAGAAAAGGAATAGGGAGAAGGAGATGAAGGTGACTAGTTAGAAGTGTAAACAATATTGGTTACATAGACTTAGAGCCAATGTGGTGTTTTAAAAGGGCGAGAAGACTTGTGTAAAACATCAGGAGAAGAGATTGACTTAAAAAAGGAAGACTTAAGTATATTATCAACAACATATGGAAGATCAGGAGAAGAAGAGCCACCAACATAATTATCAAAGACAGTATGAGGACTACAAACATCATCATCGAAATGAAGAGGAACATGAGGTAAAGAAGAATGAGAATGAAAAGAATCAGGACAAGAAGAATGATCAGATAAGGCATTGAAGTTATCAACAAAAGGAAACATATCTTCAAAAAATACAGCATCTCTACTAAATAAAATCTTCTTATGTCAGGAGCATAAACTCAATAGGCTTTATGACTAGCTACATAGCCAAGAAAAACACAACATACACCTCTAGCATCCATTTTATCACTTGATTTAGGCTATTGTACAACATAGCAAAGACATCCCACAAAATGCAAATGATCAAGACAAGAATTCTCTCCAAATAAAACTTCATGTAAGGACTTCCAATGTAGAATAGGCATTGGCAATTTATTAATCAAATTGGTTATTGTCAAGATGCATTCTCCATAGAAAGCTTTAGGTAAAGAAGCAAGTAGCATCAATGCTCTAGGTATATCCAATATATGGTGATGTTTCCTTTCAACACAACCATTTTGTTGTGGGGTGTAAATGGCAGTGAGTTGATGACCAATACTAAGTATGTCAAACATTTGCTTACATTCGTGTGATAAGAATTCAACACCATTCTCTGTCCTAATAAACTTAGGTATGACTAAAAAATGATTAGATACATATGCAAGAAATTTTTTAATAACAAAGGAAACTTAAGATTTGTTATTCATCAAATAGGTCCAAGTTGCCCTAAAACAATCATCAACAATGGTGAGGAAAAAAGTTGCACCAGAAATAGAAGGAGTCCTATAAGGGCGCCAAACATCAATATGAAGAAGTAAAATAAAGAAGTTGAATGTGAAGTACTTTTAGTAAATGGTAAGTGATTCATTTTCGACTTCAAGCATGTATCACATAGCAGTGGAGTACTAGCAATGTCGCCAAAAGGTATCAAGAACTTGAGTTTATCAAAAGAAGAATGATCCAATCAAGCACGTAATAAACTCAAAGAAGTGGATTTATTACAAGGAGAAAGATTAGAAAAATGTTGTAGACAATTTTTGCGAAGAGCATCTTGCTTCAGAATATAGAGACCATTCTGAGGATGACCTTCAGCACTAACTAGCTCAAATTTCTAGTCTTAAAATTATAGTTTTGAATGATCAATTATAACTAATAAATGGTTATTAAGAATGGCTTTATGGATTACCAAAAGGTTATAGGCAAAATCAAGGATATACATGACATGGTGTAATCTCAAATGTTATGTACTAACAATCTGTCCAACTAAGCTTATTGATTTAGTATTTCCATCTGGCAAATGAACTATAATAGGTGTTGTTAAATGTGTAGTGTTCATAAGTACGGTCTTGCCCATTATCAACTATCCAAGAACTCAAAGAATTATTCATGTAGCTAAAATTACCAATTGAATTACTAGTGCAATAAATCATGTTTGTTGTAGCATCGACATTGGATGATTCACCAATAATGTTCTCCCCTTTAACCACCTTCATCATTTGATTGTACATTAAGTTGCTACATTTGTTGCTCTAATGCATTTCATCCTATCAAACAATTGGACTCGATAACAAGATCAACAGATATTGTTTCCAAAGGATTATCATAAGGTATCAAGATAGCTCTGTTTGTATCAACTTGTGCAACTATAGGACTCTGATTTTTAGTAATCCATTTGCCTTTGTACAAATTAGGATATCCATTTAATTGGAAACAATTCTTTACTAAATGCCCTTCATTCTTGCAATATTTGCACATCAATTTACTACTTGATATCCCTTGCTATTTCCTTTTATCAAAACTTCCATTTTTGATCTTGTTAACAGTAAATGTAGCAATATCACTCTCATTATTTCCATAGTAAGCGATTTGTTTCTATCGTTCAACTTACTGTACGAGATATAATGCCCTATTAACCGTTGGCAATGGCTCTATGGAAAGAATTTGACTACGCATAGACGCCAAGGCTTCATTAAGACCCATCAAAAATTGAATGAGCTTGCCTTAAGATTCATATATTGCAATTCATTAATCCAAAGCACATGTACATTGATTAATTCTCCAATATTCACAACTTAGATAACCATTTAACGCTTGTAATTCATCCCAAAATCACTTTATTCTATTATAATAGGATCCAATAAATTGATTACCTTGCTTTAAGTTCACAATTTCACATTGAATTTGATAAATCATAGGACCATTCCGTATTCATATTGCTTAGAAATTTCTTTCCACAACTCATGTGTAGACGTAGCATAGAGATAATTCTGAGCAATCTCACTTGTCATAGAGTTAAGTAACCAACAACAAACTATATAATCATTCCTAGTCCATCTAATCGGATCAAGTGATTCATCTCTAGGTTATTGTATCGTTCCCCTAATAAATCTTATTTTTAGTTTCGCACCAAGCCATAGTTTAATTGCACAACTCCAAGTAAGGAAATTCATGCCATTGAAAACAATATTCCCTATTATCATCGAAGGACTTTTCGAACTAGAAATTTGCAAAGGATTAGACAAAATATTATCACCGTGAATAGAAGGATTGACAATATGACCTTTCATCTTACCAAAAAGAAATTTCTAGATCAAATTAATGAAATAGCAGTAAGTAGACATACCTGGAATGCTTTGATACCATGTAGAATTACTAAAGAATCACAGCTCACAATGATGGAGTCAACTCACATTGATGGAATTCAATAATCATGTTTACAACAGATGAAGCAAAGTGAATATAGAATGTGTTCGGAAAAATGAAAAGTAAAACTAACTGGAATGATCCTATCTCACACACACATATATATATACAACTGAATGCATCCAACTAACTACAATAACTAGCCAATTATATTTAGACAGCAGATGGCTTGCCTTGTGGCTACATTACAGTAGTACACATATTATTACACTCAAAAGAATACTGGAATAATGTCACCAGAAAATCACCCCATTCATATGCACTGTTTCAACTTTTTTGGCGGTTAGAAGAGGATTAGGAAACTACAATCCTAAGACCGACTCCAAAAACCTTAATTTGGTTGATCCTATTGAGAGGAACACGATCAGAGTTCCATCTAGTGGTTAGGTGGCTCTTCGATTTAAAGCTGATAATCTAGGTAAATGAAACCGTGAATCCATTAGTCTTTTAACATCGTATGTGCAATTGAATTTCACCTTAAGTACTTAGTTGTCGGAAAATAAATCTGTAGGAGTTTGGTTCATGCATTGCCATTTAGAAGTTCATACAACATGGGGTCTCAAAATGGCATTTTTGGTGGAGAATGGCAAAGGACCTAATGAATTGCTTCTACCACCTCCCAAGGATCTACCAAAGTGTTGACAATTAAATTAAGGGACTACAAAGCAATAGGATCTAAGATTCAATTATTTTCATGGGAAATCTAAGGATTGACCCGTGAACATCAAATAAAGAATGTTAGTGAACTTTTTTTAAAAAAAAATCTTTATTTTTATCTTTCATTTGATGTACCAAGTACAATAGTACTTATTTTGAGTATTATAGAATCATTTAACCAATAGACAAACAATATTATGGACATAATTCTGGGAGAGTCAATCTAATGGGGAATTATACCCACATTTATTTGGCCTAAAATTATAACTGCATTAGTTACATAATTTGTGCACTTACCAATAGCTATGGAAACTTAACTTCTTGTCCATCGTATACTTTGAAGTATGAAATCAACAACATTTTGATCATTTAGATGGACACAATAATCGATTAAACTAGAAACATTTTAGTATCAAGGCTCTGTTTGGTTTTCATTAAAAAATAATAATAATAAAAAAAAGAAGAAGAATATCATTGGGGATTTGGGAGTAGAAATAGGCTAGGAATTAAATTCTTCAAGAACTCCCATTGTTTAAAAATGTTAGAATCTCATTTCTCACCTAAATCCATCATTAGGATTTTAGTTCATTACCTTTTCAATTAAAAAAATCGCGATCTTTCTTGCAATCCTTCATAGAATCTCTTTCTCTCTTATCTCTTTCTTTCTTTCTCCTTCTTAATCTTTAGATATATTTTTTGTAAATTGTAATCCTCCATAGTATTTCCCTCTCTCGCTCTTCTTGTTCTCATGCTTTGTGTATATATCTCTTTCTTCTTCACTGGTGATTCCAAATTGTGCATCAGATAGCTAGATAAAATCATAAAATCACATCTTCATTTTCTTCACTAAACGATAGATTGTTGATTCGTTTTTCCAATCGCAAAAGACAATATATTGTTACTTAAATTTTAAAAGAACGGGTCACAATAATAACTTAATAAGATTCTAAAGATTAGGTTCCAGTAATATATATCAAATAAGACCTAACTGAATATATATGTACTTCAAAAACTGATCTTTTTTTTTTTTCCCGTTAAATTTATAAACAGAAGCAAAGTATACACCTCTTAAAGGTTTCCAGTATGTTTATTATCGTATTCCGACAAACTATATTTTTAACAATTATTATACACCAATACTAGCCATAGTTCAAACTACAATTACTAATCAACCTGACAACCATGGTATTCCACTAGGTAATGCTCCTCTTGGAAATAGATGCAAGGGAAAGGAGGGGACAAAATAAAATAAAAAAAGAGTATGTATGGTGGTTGAATGAAGAAATATGCGTATCCTTCATTGATCTTTATAACATAAGGAGAGAAAACGACTCACATACAGTGCTATTTTTCCTTATATTAACTTCAACATCCTATATACTAAAATGGTAATGGAAAAATGCATCAAATGGTGTATCTGATTTTCACTGAGCATGATCTAAAAAGGTGTTTCAACTTCGTTTTCTAATACCATTTTGCCGATTCTCAAGAGCATCAGGGTAGTCCAATGGCCAATTTCAATGCATTTGGGTTTATAATGTCTTAATCAAACTTGTTAACAATTGTATCCGAAAATGGATTTGAAATGTTCTTCTTTTTTTTTTTTTCTTTTTATATTTGGAAACCTTTTTAAAACTGTAACAGTAATTCGTTAGATTCCAATTTTAAGAAAAATTGTGATTCCAGCTTACGATGAATAAATTGTGATTGTACCCTACCCTCGTTCATGGAAAAATATGTAAATAACCTTAAAGTTACAATATACATTAAAAACTAACTTACGCAAATTAGCAGAGCTGAAATAATTATTGCCATGACTTTCCGAATTTACTAGGTGAAATCCAGAAATGTGATTATGTGAACAACCATAAGAAGATAGAACGAGAACCTGTTTGAGGTAGGCAGTGATACCTTAGAATTGCAACTTTTGCCGAGAGACTGTCATCGAGAAGGATGTTTACGATCTTCATATTACTCCCATAAATAATATATATATATATATATATAACAAAATACACACAAATATCCATAAATTAAGGACATTTTTTTGCAAATACTATTATATACACATATCATTTCATTTGGAATATAAGGTAACTAAATATAATACTAAAATGAAATCAACAATTCCATAAAAGTTTTCAAACAAATTATTAGATTCGTCATTCAATTCATTTCATTCGACTCTAATTTATTCAATTTCAAGTCATTCAAACATATTAAATATAACATTAAATGAACAACAATGCCATAAAAAAGAAACAACAATAATAATAGGATAGACAGAGTAGAGAACATAAATGCTTTGAATCATGCTGAAAAACGTTACCAAAAATACCTACATAAAGCACCATCAATATATTTGTTAATGACCCATATCACCTTATCAAAATTGTTCAAGGCTAATACTCCTCAATGAAATCATGCAGCTACTGAAACTTAAAAAAGATACGTTAGAATTGGGATTTTGACGAGCCAAATCAAAATATACAATACTGAACTCAATTTCAAATTTAATCGAAAATTTTAAAGATTGAGTTTGACTCAAACTCTGATTAATTTAGAAGGTTGAACTCATACTTGACTAGAAGTGCCATTAAACGAGCTCTACTAAATTAAACTTGTTTAGGCTTAGATTCTCTAATAAATATTTTTCTCCTAATTAAAATTAATAATATGTAATATCAAATTAAATGTAACTAAATTTAAGTATAACTCGAGCTTGATTAAGCTAGTCAAGCTAAATTACTCAAGCAATCCAAGTTCAAGTCAATAAAATACTCAAATAGCTTAAGATCGAGCTCAACTCAAATTTTATTATCAAATTGAACTCGACTAAATATTATGCCAAAATCAAGTAACTCGCAAATATTTTTAATATTAAAATCTTTAGGTAAATTTCGGACATCTTGAACTTATCAATATTTCCATATTATCATATTCATTCAGGTAGCACAAAGGCACATACTTTACAAGCTCAAAAAGATGATATTAAAAACTACCTCATATGATTTTTGGAATAAAAGTATATTACAAAAAAAAAAATGAATATATATATATATATATTTATATAAAGAAGGCACTCCTACCTGTACAAACCTTACAATCTGTTAAATATTTTAAATCAACTTGCTCAAAACAAGCAACACCGAGTTCATTATAGTAAGTTTATTGGTACAATATGTGATGGAAAGTATAATAGGAAGAAATGAAACAATAAAGGTAAAAAATAGAAAGGTAGAAAATAGACAAGAGGCCAGAAGGAGGTATGAAATTCTTTATGGTTTCTCATGGATGGAATATTTGGCCATAATCCATATGTTTATTTTTATTTTTTTTTTCTTTTTTGGTAGAACATACAAGGTGGAATCATAATAGTGTTTAGCATCGCTATTATTATTTAATTATTTTAACGAGGTAGATACTAGATACAATTCAAAGTACACATTCCAAAATGGGAACAAAATATTGAAACATTATACTGCGCCTTATGCTCTAAAATTAGGTTTCAGAAAATTGTACATAGAATCTGTCTTATAACCTTTGATACTTACAATCTGTCGTAATACAAGTGCCAAACAAGAAACATTATTACAGTTAGAATAATATATAATGAATTTAAGATGAAAACGTACGTCCTTCGGTTCAAGACAAATAATAGTCATTTGAAATGGATTTCTTTTTTTCTTTTTTTTATCTATATTCATGAGAAGGGATCAAAAGATGCCCAAATTCTTTTGACACTGACAAACAAACTTACCGAGGAACACTATATCTGCTGGGGTTCAAGAAGAACAAAATAGCAACATCAAAACACTATTATTCAGAAGTTGATAGATTCATAAAAAGTCTTCTTCAATGACGTTGTGAATTAAGAACCGCAGGGTATATATTTTTAGTCCGTTCCTTTCATGGCAGGTTATATTTTTCAATTTATTCGAGAATGTTTTCGGACTTGATATTACGAAAAGGACTCCAAGAAATCAACGTGCTTTTAGAAATTAAATAAATCAAATCTCATAACAGAATGTACTTTCTAGTCCTCCATCAAATGATATTTAGTTAAACCTTAATTTTCTTAAGGAATCTTCATTATCAAGTATCAACTTTTCAACGGCCCAACCATCACAAAAAAGGACATTCTAACTATTGTCACTACGCCATAGTCTATTTAAGGTTGCCTTTTTTTCCATATATAATCAGCAACCAAAACAACACTTCAAGACAACTTCAAAGTAAATATCAAAAACACAAATATTGAGATATGGAGTACTACTGGGTGCGTTTTCTTCTGCTTGTAGCTTGCATTTGTCCTGCATTAGTGGAATGCAGGGTTCGCCAATACAATTTCAATGTAAGCACATGATTTATTCTGTCAACTTAGATTCATCCTCCCCCCGTGGTGATTTTACGTAGCTCGAATATGAAGAAGTATCATAATTAATCGAAGTTTTTTTTTTTTTCTTTTTGGTCTTTCTTATCATGACATGCTAATTTTTTATTACAATATTTTTACTTATGGCACATATCACTTTAGGTCCAATTATAAGAGATGGGGATTCAAATCCCGATCTATCCTAATAAAAGATCGATTTAGTAGGCTCATATAATCTATAAATGTAATTTTATAGTACATAACTTGAGTTCTATGCACAGTAAATTACGTATTTATAGCATTATAGCATTTCATGAGTTGGAATATATGTAACTTGAGTTTCGTTATGTAAGATCAGCGTGATGAGTATGTAGAAAATTTCCGACTACCATATTAGCAGAACTAGTCAATTAATACTTTAAAGTCGAGATTTATAACTAACCAAAATAAAAAGCTAAGAGAAGAGTAAATATACGCTAATCAAATAAAGGGTTCGCTTAAATTTGTTTTCCCAACGTGTAAATGCAGGTGGTGATGAAAAAAGTGACCAGATTATGCTCTACTAAGCCCATCGTCACAGTCAACGGCAAGTTTCCAGGACCCACCCTTCATGCCAGGGAAGGTGACACAATACTCGTTAGGGTCAACAACCGTGTCAAATACAATGTCACCATCCACTGGTAATGTTTCATGCTGAGAATAGATTTTGGTCACAAAATGTTTTTACATAAATTCAATCCAATATACGTGTTTTCCATGGAAAAATAATGTAGTTTGACCCTTTTCTACCATATTCACACATTTAATCTAGGAACGATTCCAAAGAAAAAACATCTTTTCATGATGGCAGGCATGGTGTGAGACAACTTAGAACTGGATGGGCTGATGGGCCAGCATATATTACCCAATGCCCCATCCAAACCGGACAAAGCTATCTATACAACTTCACAATTACAGGGCAAAGAGGAACGCTTTTTTGGCATGCACACATTCTCTGGCTTAGAGCAACCCTTCATGGTGCTATTGTCATCTTACCTAAACGTGGGGTTCCATACCCATTTCCTAAACCACACAAAGAAGTTGTTGTTGTGTTAGGTAATTTTATCATAATTTTCTTGTTACGCTCTTTGTTAGATGAATTGCAAGACAAAAATTTAAATTGATTAGTGTATGATCCAAATGTGTAGGTGAATGGTGGAAATCAGACACGGAAGCCGTCATCAATCAAGCTCTGAAATCCGGACTAGCACCGAATGTCTCGGATGCACACACCATTAATGGTCACCCTGGATCTGTATCCAGTTGTCCTTCCCAAGCAGGTTTTACACTTCCAGTTGAGAGCGGGAAAACATATATGCTACGGATAGTCAATGCTGCACTCAATGAGGAGCTTTTCTTCAAGATTGCAGGGCACAAACTAACAGTAATTGAAGTTGATGCCACCTATGTCAAACCTTTCAAGATCGACACTATTGTTATTGCTCCTGGCCAAACAACAAATGCTCTTGTTACTGCTGATCAAAGTTCTGGGAAGTACTTGGTTGCTGCCTCTCCTTTCATGGATTCTCCCATTGCAGTGGATAATATGACAGCTACCGCAACTCTACATTATTCTGGTACTCTTGCGAATTCCCCTACAACCATCACAAATCCACCACCTCAAAATGCAACTGCAATAGCTAACAAGTTCATCGACTCACTCCGAAGCTTGAATTCAAAGAAGTATCCTGCCAAAGTTCCTCAAAAAGTTGATCATAAACTCTTTTTTACCGCTGGATTAGGGATTAATCCTTGTCCTTCTTGCAAAGCTGGAAATGGTAGTAGAGTTGTCGCTGATATGAACAATATTACCTTTGTATTGCCTACAACTGCAATTCTTCAGGCTCATTTTTTCAACATTAGTGGGGTATTCACAACTGATTTTCCCGCAAATCCACCAAATGTATTCAACTACACTGGAACCCCGCCATCGAATTTGCAAACCACTACTGGAACAAAAGTCTATCAGTTATCCTACAACTCCACAGTTCAACTTGTCTTGCAGGATACTGGAATAATTTCACCAGAAAATCACCCCATTCATTTACATGGTTTCAACTTTTTTGCAGTTGGAAAGGGATTAGGAAACTACAATCCTAAGACCGATCCTAAAAATTTTAATTTGGTTGATCCGGTTGAGAGGAACACAATTGGAGTTCCATCTGGTGGTTGGGTAGCTCTTCGATTTAGAGCTGATAATCCAGGTACAAGAAAAAGAAGAATCTTATGATATCAATTTCATATGCTTAATTGAATTTCATATTAAGCACTCATTTTTTGGAATGTAAATTTGCAGGAGTTTGGTTTATGCATTGCCATTTGGAAGTTCACACAACATGGGGTCTCAAGATGGCTTTCCTAGTGGATAATGGCAAAGGACCTAATGAGTCACTTCTCCCCCCTCCCAGCGATCTTCCAAAATGTTGATTTTCAAATGGGGAAACGCAAAAGAATAGTTCCATTGAAATTGAGGAGCTGCAATAGAATTTAGCCATTATGCATTAGGATCTAAGATCAATTATTTTCACGAGAAATCCAAAGATTTACTCGTGTGCGCAAATAAAACAATTCTACTGTCTTCCAAGAAAAATTCTTTTGTTTTACCTTTAATTTGATGTACACCCTTTTTTTTCAAGTATCCAAAAGTAGTTTGTGTTCAAAAGTAGAAGATAACTCTCCTTTCCTATGTTAGTTGTAATGCTTGAATCTCATTGATAATAATAAGACATCAAAAGGTTGAAATTTAAACTCCCAGAATGCAGTTAGATGTAAAATAATCTCATAAATATTGCAATGTAATACTCTCACCAGTGCCAACTCTCAATATAAGTGACAGTATCTCATCTGCTGCGGGAGGTACCGTCTGTCCCGAAAGGAAGACCTGAACTTCCCCCTTTAGTAATATCCAACTGCAGCCAGGAACCTTTTTAACTCCTTTCATCCCCATCTCTTTCCTCAATAGTTTCTCTTCCACATGTTGGTTGTTTCCTGCATATAAATTGCATAGCACCACATGGGCAGGTGCATTGAGAGGATCCAGCTCAAGAAGCACTTTAGCAGCATGTCTACCAATTTCATAGTTTCCTCCAAGTCCACATACACCCAGCAGTGTGCCCCAGACAGATGTATCTGGTTTTAAAGGCATCTGAAGAACAATAGCTTCTGCTTCTTTTACTTTCCCCGCACGGCCAAATAGATCAATCATGCATGCATAATGCTCTGGTCTGGGTTGGACACCATAAATTTGATTCATGGCATCAAACAGCTGGGTCCCTTTCTCAACAATTCCGGCATGACTACATGCTGATAAAATTCCCAAAAACGTGACAGAATTTGGGAGAGTTCCAGATTTGACCATATCTTCTAAAAGTTGCAGCGTTTCTTCCATCAATCCATGATTAGAGAAGCCCATAATCATGGAGTTCCAAGAAATCAGGTCCCGATCCCTCATGTTAGAGAAAACCCTATATGCATCAGCTATCTCCCCACATTTTGCATACATCGAAATCAATGAGTTTTGAAGAATCAAGTCAAGATCAAAGCAGGATTTCACTAGAAGGCAATGATATTGTCTACCCTGGTCAAGATTTGCTAAGGCACCTGCTGCTCCAATTAACACAGAGTAAGTGGCATCTAGAGGATGAATCCCCTGAGCACGCATTTTCAAGAACATGTTTATAGCACCAAGGAATAGCTCGTTGTGAGCAAGGCCTGATATCATTGCAGTCCATGCAATACCATCTCTATGAGGCATGTTGTTGAAAAGATGACACGCTTTTGATACTTCTCCAATGCTAAGATATCCATCAATCATGGATGTCCAAGAAATTTGGTCAGGGGAACTTGCAATGTCAAAGATCTGTCTTGCCTTTTCCACCTGTCCAAGCCAAATATATCCATTAATCATCGAATTATAAGACTCAACACTGCACTTCTCTAAATTCTGCACAAATATGCTGTTGGCACTTTCCATAAGTCCAAGCATAGAATACATATGGATAAGACTTTTACTTAACCTGCCATCATAGTTAAGGGAATCCCATCCATTAACTATCGACAGAGCATGTACTTGCTTGCCTAGAAGACTATATCCAATTCCACTGCAACCATAAGTAAGTGAAATAAGTGTCTCCCCATTTGGCAAAAGGTGAGAACTCCTCATATGTAGGAAGAGCAATAATGCCTCTTCAAACAATCCATTCCAAACAAGGCCCCCAATCATGGCAGTCCAGGAAACAATATTTTTCTCGGGCATCCTCTCAAAGAAAGCATAGCCCTCTACCACATTACCACTCCTACAATACCCAGATACCATTGAGGTCCAAGTGATAACATTACGAACTTCCATTTCATCAAATAAAGCTCTTGCTTCTTCCATATAGGAATTCTCAGCATACCCTGCAATCATAATATTCCAAGAAACTATATTCCTCACAGGCATTGCATTAAACACTTGCCTAGCTTCCTCCAAACAGCCATTCCTTATCAACCCAACAACCATTGCATTCCACGAAACAACATTCCTGTCTGGCATCTCATCAAACAACACCCTTGCCCCATGAACAATCCCAGCATCCATAAGCCCGCTAAGCATTGAAGTCCATGAGACCACATTTCTCACGGGCATTTCGTCAAAGAAACTCCTAGCCTCCCAAAGTCTCCCACTTTGGACAAAACCCGACAACATGGCATTATAAGTAACAAGGTTTCGTTCTGGGATGATCTCAAAGAGTGTTTTAGCTTCATCAATGAATCCATATTTACAAAACCTCGAGAGCATTGAAGTCCAACGGCTGATTCGGCCATTTGGGCCTCTTTGAGGCATTTCGTCGAGCAGGTTTCGTGCTTCATGAAAATCCCCTCTTGAGAGACAAGACAAAACCTGGGTGTCATTGGATGTGAGTTTGGAATAATGGGATTTTGAACTCAGGAGTTGGGTATTGAGAGATTTGTGATGAATCGGAGAAGATTGGAATTTTATTGAGTTTCTTAAGAGAATGGCTCTTAATGCTCTAAAGTGCAGATTGAGCATCAACTGATATTTCAATTTGTTTAAATATGGGTCAGGAGATCAGAAACAATATATCATCATGAGAATTCAAAGGAATCGGGCTGGAGAAGTAGAGAGTGAAATTTTTAACAGCAGTGAGAAATTAAGGATTCGTAAGTTTGATGTGATAATTAGAAAAGTATAAAGGACTAGCTCGCCACTTATATTTGCCTCCTCAATCTGTTCCTTATATTTCATTTACTCGCTGTATCTATTTTCCCTTTTTAAGTTTTCTATTTGATAATTTTACCTTACGTAATTTCATGAATGATAAAATGGAAATAAATAAAAAGAATATTTTTAAGAAAATAAAAAATAGAAAAGAATATTGTTAAAAGAATATTTTTTTTTTAATATTTCAAAATAGAAAAGATAGGTGCATGTTTTTTTTTAGTAAATCAGTTGTTTTGCACTCGTACGTTAAAAGAATAAAGAAAGGCAAAGTGCTATACTAGTATCCACAACAAAACTGAATTACTTGGCACACTTTATCCCAACTGAAACTCACATATATTAACGAGATATTCTGCAATAATATAATCAAATTTAAACTCATTGCTTTACGGAAAATTTGAACTCATTAAACTTTTAATATGATTTAGATGAGTTTAAATAGCTGGTCCTATTGAGTCCTACAACACCACCTCAAGTTGTGAAAAAAAAAAATTTATAGCTTTTTTATTTTTTCTAATAGTAAGTCAAAAATAATAGATCCACGCTTATTTAGAAGATTTATTAAAAAAAAAATCTTTTCACTTACTTCCTTAAGCATTGAATCCAGATTAATTAAACCGATTAAATTTAGAGGTTAATCTAGATAAACAATCATAATTGTAATATAAATTGAGATTTTCCTTTTTATTAAAATAAGATATCATCTATAGATTACATTGTCAACAAAGATATAGCCTTGTTCTGTTAGTTCCTACTTTCCTGTTCATTTTCCACATATGCAAATGCAAAGGTTATTAGGGTCCTTGGAATTACAGTAGATACTACAATCGGTTTTTGTGTCACAAGGTTGCTGTTAGTCTGGATTGCTACACTGGCATTTGTCGTCAAAACAAATGGCAAAACCACCGGGAGATTCAAGAGACTTGCAGTCCTTGTCGATCGAGAATGAAGAATCCATCTTCAGTCCTCCATTTCCAGATGCAAATGATGAGATTGTAAGACCCAAATACATACCAGTATAAACATTCAGGGTTTTTTTTTTTACTTTAAAGGAGGACGAGTAATATATACATGGGAGAGATGAAACTATAATAGTGATATACACTTTCAAAGAATTTTCTAAATTTAATATACGTTTTATATATATATATATATATATATATATATGAGAGGGAACCACCAAAGTCCAGCTACCAATGAACAGACTAGATGTACACACATTTACGAGTGTGTAAAGATGTAAGTGATTTAACATACTATTGGTCATATTTCAAATATAGTGATTATATATATAACATTGTAGGTTTTCATCTGACTAAATAGAATACCAACCAAAATGTTAGTGGGACATGATTTTTATAAGTAAGATATACTTAGTGAGATATGCAAGTAGAAAACTGGATTACCTACCTCAGTATCACACTATATTAGAAGCGTAATAATATATTAAAAAAAGAAAGAAAAAGAAAAAATGAAAGAGAGAGAGAGGTGTTTAAGAAAATAAAATAAAATAAAATAAATAAAAAGGAATCCATACGTGAAACCCGCTTCTTGTAAATCAAAGCATCAGTGGAAGATATAGTTAAGAATAGTGCCTCTAGGGAGCATTATTTCATTGTTTTAGTGGGATGGTGCGGTTTTTCAGAATAGGAATTATTAATTATCATGAATATAACTAATATTAAGTATTCTTCAAATGGCATAAGATAAAAAAAAAAAATAGATGTCGTACTCTAATATAATAGATATAAATAAATAAATATGTATAATGATAAATGGTGAGAAAAATTGTTGATAAACTTTATTAAGAATTTGAAATGGACTAATAATTTTTTTCTAAATTTTATCATTCAAACAATATAAAGACAAATAAACCAATTTTATTAAACACATAATTTTCAACAAATTTTGTCACACTTGTCATTTTTCATATATGTTTATGTTTTCCAGATAGACACAAATGGGCGATGCCTTTGCCTAGGAAAAAAAAAAAAACGAGATTAAATATAATGCATATAAAATAGAAACTACGTAAGAATTGAAAATTTTTTTCTGTTCTTTACACCCTTATTTACTGAAAAAATCATCTAATTATCCAAAGTACAAAAGCGTAACTTATAAGAAAATAGAAACTGTCAAAGTGAAAAAAAAAAAAAAAAAAAAGAATTTACGGATTTACGAGGATTTAACCTCAACTATTTGTAAGAAAACAGATAAAGTTTTAAATTGATACATGATTAAAGGAATATCTTGGTAAAGTTAATTTTTGGAGGTATGATTCCAAAAGCAGTCCTTTTGCACTATAATATTAAGATATATAGACACTTTTATTTTTAATTTTAAAAATTAAAATATATAAAAAAAATAATACTAAGTACACACTTGCCGGAAAAATCTATCTTAATTGCCTTGGCCATTAAATTTAACACAAATGAAAACGGAAGAAAAAAAATTTAAAATATTAGTTTTGATTTTCAAAACTGCACTTACGGTATAAACAGGTTTAGACTATACCGCAACCACAAATCCCTTTGTAAGCTTTGAAACACTTAAAATTTACTATATAATAAAATCATTTTTAAATTACGGTAAATCACTCATATTTACAATACGTGAGACCCATTTACGGTAGAAATGAAACCGTCGAAAGCTTCACAAAAGCTATCAAAAAGTTCATTTTTACCATTAGTAGATTTATTTTTATTATGAGTAAGCCTATATTTACTATTGACGAAAGTAACTTATTATAACTCAATAGTACTTATTAGTTACTTTTCAGCTGCTGTGCATTAGTGTTTCCAACTTTTAGAGTACTTTCACTTTCCATGGTTGGAATAAATTCATTATAAGTATCTTTACATTCAATTTTCGAAAATTTAGTGTCTAAATCATTGCTTCTATAATTTTTTATTTGGTTGCCTATTAGTGAAAACTTAAATGCAAAATTCCTTTCAAATTGAAAATATAAACACCATTGAAACCACATCGAAAGCAGCAGAAATTAAAGGTTCAAATACTAAATGTCAAAAATTCAAACATTAAATTGTCAAAATTTAATTTAATTTAAAAGTATATTTGTAATCGATTTATCCCCTTTCGCAATCCACTTCTATATCAATTGCATGCTATGGCTAGTCGAATGTGGTTAGCAAGGCTGGGCAAATAACATCAGAGTAAGGATCGAAAAGTAGAGATAAATAGATAATTCTATTATATAAGATATTTATTTGGATTCTGCTCTACTAAATAAATTCCAAATGGATAAAAAGGATCCTTCCAAATGGATAAAAAGGATAGCAAAATAGACGTCGAATAGCAATTTTTTTAAACTTATTCCTATATAACGGGTTATAGGTACAGTATTAGTATCTTATATACTCATTCTAAATTCTATACTATAAAGTATACAAAGTACAAATTTTAAGGTATCATATATCAACCTATAACAAAACCTAAGATTATATGTTCTTATGTCTACTATTTTATTCCCCTCCCTTTTTTTTTTAGGTAAAACCATAATTTTATATTCTACGTATAATAATTTTATGGTTTAATAAAAATTTATTTTGATGATTTGAAAGGAAAAAATAATAATTTGGCATAACCAAATAAAGGTTAAAAATTTCCAATTACATAGATTATTCTTTATTCTACCTACTGTTATAGTTAGATATATTGCAAATATAAAAACCTTTTAAACATTACTCTTTGATTCATTATTATAGTTATATATTTAATATTAATTATGTACCAGCACAATATTACAAAAGAAGATAAAGTAAAAAAAAAAATACAAATTCCATAAGGTACCTTGAACCCTATAGAATTCATAGAGTATAGTGTACATAGTAGTTCCCATGTACCCTAAAATAAATTTTAAATATAAAAATTTTGAAACTTATATTTATAAAATAGGATTTAAGTAAGATATCATATCCTGCATACTCTATACTCCTACCTTCTACCAAGGTATCATCTATTATCGATAAAGAACCATTATCCATCATACGTAAGGTCAATGGAGCATCCAAGAATGATGTGAATATAAATATATGGCTTGGGTTTTTTTTTCTTCTCTTATTATACTATCATTTGGAAAGGAAATTTGAATCATAATATATTCCAATCGGTGATCAATAATAATATTACTAAATTATAAAAATTTAACTTAAACATATTTTTCATGCTTAAATTTTCTTTTCGTAAAGCTATGAAAAAAAAAAACACATTAGAAATAATTATAATGATGCCGAAATAGACGTATATTTAACTATGTTCTTCAAAAGCTACCTTTTTTGTTTTCTTTTATACGAGAAAGTTTCCCAAATTGTCAAGCTTTTCTATGTGCTAAGAAAACGGATATGATGGCAGATTTTCTAGCAAATCAGGCACACGTTCACAAAGCATGGAAAGAAATCCCTTGTTTGTATCGGATTTATCTCTTGAAAAAAATAAAATAAAACAAATAAACAAAAATCTTTGAATGCTTCCAGGAAGAAAAGAACCCCCACAAAATGTTTCCTCTAACATTTTTTTTTTTCCTGTATTGAACGACAAACATTTTGTCGTATTATTTATTTATTTTTTTTCTCCAATGATTATAACTGAAGAATTCGAACCTCCACGTGTATTTCTCGGGGGAACTTATAAAAGAAAGAAGGAATTAAGGAATACTTGCAAGCCACGATGAGCCATAGACCGATTTCTAGCTTGGATTTCACCATAGCTTCCTTTTACTTCGTCTACGTTTGAAATTTGTAGATATACGAAATCACCTCAGGCGAAGGCTCTAATATGTAATTATGTATAGATGTTAGGAAATTGTCTTTTTTTAGTGCGGTCATAAAATCCGTGGTAAGCTATAGAAAGGGAAGAAAATCAATAGAAGTTTTGTGTTTGGATATTTGAAATGAAAAAAGAAAATGGTGGGAATCAAGACAATTAAGTGGAAATATTTCCACTTTTAATGCATTTTAGTTTTTCTTCAATTTTGGTGGGAATGGTGGAAATAAAATAAAATTATTAAACACCCAAAATAAAAAGTTAAAAGGATAAAGTAAGGGATATTTTAGTTTATTAGACATTTTGATTTTTTTCCATTTTCTTTGTCATCTCATCCAAACAACATTATAAGGACTTTTATTTCTGTATTATGAATCCAAATGGGAAATGGAAATTCTATTTCATTTCCTCTCTTTTTCTTTTCTTTTCCATCTATTTCTATACATAGTGATAATTTTCTTATATGATGGGATAATCTTGCAAGGATATAAATGGAGGATCTTGTATTGTGGTGGGAATTTTTGTGAAGTTTAATATATGCAATATTTTGTTATGTATTAGACATAATGATTTCCAGATTTGTTTAAATGGATATATTGTGATTTCCAGCTTTGTTTAGTGATAGTTGTAATATTTGATTTTTTGTCTAAATGGATGTATTGTGAATTGTGATGGAAACTTAGAAGTGATGGCTTTGCTATTACAATGGTTGCAAGGAATTTAACTGAAAGGTGAAGAATTTTGTAACGAAGGATGAGACGAACAGAAAATGGCCAACACAGGTGCCATACTGGGAACAATGTCTATGGGTTTCACTTATGATTCTTAATAAGGGCCTTAGAGGAAATGTATAATAGCCTCCTCGATGCATAGGAGCAAAAGAAAGCTCCGAAATCTGCTAGAATTTTCTGGTTTATTCTAGCACGTCCCAATACGTGTGCTATCACGTGGTATTCTATTCTTCTTCTTCTATTTTCTATTTAATATATTTTTTTTCTTTTTTTGATAGTATTTTTAGACTCTAATCACAAGCTAATTACAATATGTAAATACTAAATTCTAATAATAGATAATATTTTCCATGTAACAGATCCATTCCATAGTGAATTTTACATGTTGTTACCGGATTGCATTTATTGATAATTGCTTTGCATTATTTTGTTACAACTGCTCTGTTTTTTTTTTTTTTTTTCTTCTTCGCCAATTAAAATCCGTTATGGAAAATATCGCATCTGTGTTCATGAATCGTCATTGGCTGTATCGTTATCAAATGTTTCTTAATCGCGTCTTCTATTTATGAGGTGGAAAGTATTTAGCATGACAAAATTTTGAACCGAAATCCTAGTGTTTTTTCCTTCATAGAAAATGGTAGGTGTTTTGAATTTAAGATGCCTTTGGGACAAAACTGTGGGTACACATGTCATTACTCTTTTATCAGGCTCATCTTACTCTCCCCTACGATAAAAGTACCTTCCTCTGTTTCGGCAACATTAGCTCCCCTAATAAGAGGTCGTTCAATCACTCCTTCCAATTTTGATTTACTTTACTTCAACCATTACGTATATCTTTGAGCACAAGGTCTAGGTTTTAGCCTTCAATGGAAAAATAATATGGAGTAACCTAGGAACGTACCTTTACAATCCAACAGGTACAAGATTCTACTTTTTGGTGGATGCAACAAAAGAAAGGTTCAACTAGTAACATAGATACATTTATATATGTATCTATGTAAACGTAATATTAGAATAGGTGATAAGTAGTTAGAAGGCATTAAAGTAAAACTAACATTTCCACAAACTTACTGTTTAATTACATTATTGGTAATTGATTTTAGACTTGTACAAAATGCTAGTTTTTATCGTATTGTGGTACTTTTCTTGGGTTTTCTGGCCTGGAAATTGTCAAAATTCAGTTGCGCTTCAGGCTTGATGGTCACAAAATGGTGTTTTAATCACATGCTACCACCCACAATACAAATATTTTATCAGAAGCACGGATTTGTTACATTCCAGGGTGAAACATGGACAAAATTTAAGATAGGAAAACTTATCCAAGTTCGACCACCTAGTAAATCGTGGCGCCGCATTTTACTGACCAATCAATATGCTCACAATAACTCAGATGCCCATAAATAACTATGGATTTCTGAGAAACCGCGTCTGTCGAAGAGCAACATTTTCCCCAGAGTTCCTCCTTCACATCTACTCGCATAAGGGGGAGTCCAGGAAGCAGAAAATACCAACCGATTACTATCATATGTTTGATGTTTCCCTTAAAATTACACCTTTTGTCTCCGTCCTCGTCCTTCCAGTTTTAACTGAAACACCGGATGCATCCAGTCTGACTAAGAAAGTGACCACCCGGCAGAAATAAAAATCAACACATTGGAAAATCGTTTCTCCAGAAACAGACATGGTAAAGAAATATAGTCCCGACTCCCAAACACTGTAGAACACGGTAAAAGTCACTACTTCCTCAGACGGATCCTTACATGATATGCATTCACTGAATTTGATATTCAAATTTCCCAACATCCCTTATGAGATAACAACAAAGGCCGAACAAATATGGAAATTTATATAATCATGCTTATCACAAAACCATAGCCGAACCAGCAAGACGCGATATGATAAGGGATGCGATAAAAACAGGACTATCCTGGACACTTTAGAACCCAATAATGCATGTAGGGATTTATTAGCAGCCCTGTGAACCATGACAACATAATACTTTAAATTAAGTTTTGCAGGCTACAGCATTTGCACAGAGCGAAAATCTATAGTGATTAAAAGAGTCTACCAAGTATTGCATAAAATAGTAACAACTTTACCATTTGCATAACATGTCCAAGTCCTAAATTTCTTAAACCACTATGTTTAACCATAATAGCAAGATCGCCGTTACAAGTAATGTCCAACACTGCTCCCCTCAATCTTAGATCTTATCAATATCTTCATCCTCAAACTCAATGTAGTCATCAACAGGGCCATCATCCTCCTCATCAACAATACCCTCATTGAGACGTGTATTCTCAGGCAATTCTCCATACGCCTTAAGAAGCCTAGCTTCATCAGCCATGTACTTAAGGATCACATCAGCCTTATCGTCCTGGTAGTCACGAAGTCCAACAAGGATGATATCCCCAGCTGCAATCCAAACCTTCTTGTGCATCTTCCCTCTGATGTGGCAAAGACGTTTGGTACCATCAATACACATGGCTTCACATCGACCGTTTCCAAGCATGCGAAGGACTTGCGCATATTCCTGCCCGTCTTCCTTGAAGACAAGCTCTCGCTTCTCATCATCAGCTTCGTTCTTTCCTCTCTTTCTGTTCTTTCCTCCCTTACCCTTGTTCTTCGGCATGATTTCAGATTATGTCGAAAAACAAGAAGGTCAGGATTTCTGCTTACAAAGCCCTGAAAGAAACCAATCGTTATCAACTTCCAGTCAATCGACATAAAAATCAGAACCTTAACATAACACTAGAAATAAATTAATCAAATAAAACTCTATATCAGCAGAACAACACATGATTTCACAAGGGTAGCAACCCATGTTGGCTAGTCTTGTTAACGTTCTATTTCATGTCAAAGTCAAAATAACATAAAACTGATCATGCAGTCACAACTACTTGATTTTATTATCACCATAAGTAAAAAATATCCGAGTCGGTCTTATGCTCTGTTTCTAGGTTTTGCGTCATCTAATTTTACTTTGTCCGGTTCACGTTACCATATCGTTAAGTTAATTGCAACCAATGGTAGCAATTGACTCAAATCAATCCGATTTGAAACACAACTAGCTCGACGAATCCCAATATAAACAGAGCTGACACGATCGTACGAAATAAACTATTATTTACAGTATTTTCCTCGGTTTGTGTATTTACACAAACACGAGCTAGACACGCGATAAAGACATTCAAAACATGAACAAAGGATGAATACACGAAACTATCAACAACGATTCAATTTAACAATCCTATAATTATAATAACTGAATAAATTTATCGAAGTTCAACCAGAAAAAAGGGAAAAAGCTATATTGGGTATAATAAGAGGAAAAAAGAAAACCCTAGAACAAGTGATGAAGCCCTAAATTCAGGATGATTGTTATCATATCAAATATTGAGATCTTCAAAGGGAGGGGAGCGAGAAAGAGGGTGAAAGAGAGAGAGAGAGAGTACCTTTTGACTGGAGAATTAACCCGATACCCAACGAAAATAACATGAAAACAGGTTGAAAGATGGTAGTATAGAAAATAAGGGTTAGGATTAGGGCTTACGTGTTGAAGAACGAGGCGGCCATACTATATCCGAACGTAAGAGGCTGGCGACGTGGTATTTTCCCCAAGTAACCTTAACACACGTGTGATTTGTAAATGCCGTCTATTTGTGGATAGTGGCCAATACTTGTGTAATTTTGTACGAACTTTCCCCTTATATTAACATGTTTTCAAACATAATCTATGGGATTAAAGCCCTTATTTTTAAATTATAATTTAATTTTTAATTTAGATATATATAACAATAAAATTAACATTAAATTAAATTATTAAATATATAAAATTAGATGTATTTATCAATTCATTAATATAAAGTTTTAATATTATTTTTCTTTTCTTTTTCTAGTCCTTACACTCAATTTCTCTCCCCCATTCCTAGACACCATCTTCCATTTTATTCTCTCCAACTTTATTATTGCTTTCTTCTCACAATTTTTAATAGAGCCACTTTCTTCATAATTTCGATGATTTATGTTATTACCCCACAAATTTAAAAAAAAAAGTTATTATAAATTATGTAGATATATTAAAAATAAAATTTATAATGATAAATAGAAAATATTTTACTATAAGTTTAAAATAAATATTTTTTTTCTTTTTTTTCTTTTCAATTAGATATGAAAAAAAATTAATTTTTATGCACACAATACGAGTACACCAATGGCTACTTAGTATTAAACACCACTTGTATGTATTCATGTAATGTGCATTATGTAATAAATTTTTTTTTTTGGTAATTTTATATATCTTCTATGTTAATTAAGAAAAAAACTTATGGTTAGTGCAACATATTAAACTATTAACTTAATTTTTTTTCCTATAAAGAAAAAAAATTACATGTAAGATAATTACGTAATAACTTCTTTATAATATAAATTTAATATAGAAAATTTAATAAATAGTTAGGGTGTTAGGTACTATCAATACTCTTTTTTTTTTTCATTTTCGTTTTGCAATTAAATTTTCCATAATTATACATTTGGATGGTAATAATTATAAAATCATTTTACATCACACTAAATCATGCTCATTTTTTTTCCTTAATAAAACTACTCATGCTATCCCATTAACATAACTGAATGCAAAGAGAACATGCAAGATCATAAATGAGTTAAACCATTTGCAAATTACTCGAGGTCAAATTGCTTTAAGCTCAGCTCCACTAAAGCTTAATTTACAATGAGCTAAGCTTGAGCTCAATCCATAATGAGCTCTTGTTTATTAAAATGAATTGAGCTCAAAATTTCACTTAAACTCATGAGTTGGCTCTTAAGTAGGCTTATAAGGAATCTTGTAAGTTGATAAATTTTATAAAAAGTTATATTTATTAAAAAAAATTACAATGTATGAATATAAGAATACAAGTAATACAATTAACATATTGTTAAAAAAATATAAGAACAAGAATATAAGAATGCGAAAAACAAACTCTATGAACTAAAAAAAAATCATTAATACAATTAAAAATCATAAAACTTTAAATTAATTTCATTGAAAAAAAGGACAAAATAGGTAAATTTTGAAAGTTTAAACCAATTTCAAACTTTGATTCAAATTCAAGCTTGAGCTTAGGTTTGTCTTAGCTTATTTATTTATAAAAAGCTCAAACTTAGGTTCATTTGAGTAAATGAGCTTGGACTTGTCTATCTAAATAAATCAAACTAAAGTTTTATATTCCTTAATTAGCATAAGCTCAAGTTTATAATTTTCAAGTTTTGTAAAAGTTTGGCACAACTCAAACTTGATACTCTTTAAATGAGTCATGCTTAAGATTTCAATAGCTTAGGTCAGTACGGTTCATTTGTAACTCTAAAAGCATGTAGAATTTTAGCAATATCAATTAAATTTATGTTTAATTTTTATATAATTTCATTTATTAAATGAATTGAACATATTCCACACTAAAATGCATAATACCATGCCTTGAGATCGAGGTACGACTTCTCTACTACCTACTTTGAATGTAATAACCCAAAGGGAAGCCTAGTAAAATTACCTAAATATTTCATATTACGTACATACCCATTGCATGAAAATTATCTTATAAGTCAAAAATTGAAAAACTTTACTTATTTAATTCCTATTCACATTTTAATTTTATATATAACTAACTTGTTTTGTAAATAACTATAGACAGCCAATAATCCATAATCCATCAAAACTGTAGAGCATAATTATTAAAATTGCGAGTAAAAAACGTGATTCTATATGTTTATAATTTTATAATATTTTTCTTAGTTATAATGGATGTAAAATTGTTTGTATATAGATTTTTTGTAAAATTATAAATTCTACCGAATCTATACATTCAACTGAACGAATTGCGATTTTGACCACTAAGCCATAGAGAAATGGTATTCTTTACCATAAGTGAAATCGTCTATAGACTCTTGCAAATAAAACTTGTGAGTAATATGAAATCTTAAACAAATAAGTACTTGAAAAGTCAACTTAACTATACATTTATCATTCTATACTCTTCTCCCATGTACACCTCTTGATATTTGTACTCTACACTTGACACTTATCCCATTCTTAGCTTTAAATGGACATGTAATACAAAAGCTTAGTAAGATATCCTCCTATTATACTAGCAAACAAGCATTTTTAACAATCATATGATGCATGAACATGCAGTATGTCGAACAATGCATGCAATTGACTAGTTTTGCATACAACTTGGATTGACACCATCAAAATTAGGGCCAAAGATTCATCAAAACCAATCACAACTGAGTTTCAACACCTAGGTTCTTAACCAATTTGAAGTTCCATGTTTCATTAAAAAAAAAAATCATTTCCAAAATCTAATAATAACCAAAGTCCCATGTTTAACGATGAGAGAGAGAGAGAGAGGGAGTGCCTTTTAGGCAAAGAATTAACTCAATATGCAACACAAATAATATGAAAAAAAAAATTGAAGATGATAGTATAGAAAATGAGGGTTTCCATTAAGGTAAAGGCTTATGCATTGAAGAACAAGGTAATCATCCTATATTCAAATGTTCGAAGCTTGCAATGTAAGTTTTTTTTTTCTTTTCCAAGCCCCTTTAACACATGTATAATATGTAATCACCATTTATTTTTGGACACTTGACAATATCAATGAGGTGAGACAAAGAGGAAGGGTGTAAGAGAAAGAAAGAGGGTCAAAGAGAGAAAGGAAGAGAGACTACCTTTTGAGCAGAGAATTAACCCAATACACAACAAAAATGATATGAAAATAGATTGAAGATGGTAGTATATACATAAAAAAAGGGGGGTTTGGATTAGCGTTAAGGCTTATGTTTTGAAGAATAAGGTGGCCACCCAATATTCAAATGTTAAAGGCTCAAAACATGTTTTTTTCCTATAGTCACTTTGATACACATGTAATGTGTAATTGCCACTTATTTTTAAACATTTGACAACATTAGTGTAATTTTTGTAAAAACTATCCCCTTCTACTACTACCTATTCAAACATAATTGGTACTAAATGACGCATATATATATATATATTTACATAATGTGTAATATCTAACAAATTCTTTCTTGGAGGTTTTATTTATCTTTTATGTTAATTAAGAAAAAACTTATGGTTAATGTAACATGTTAAACTATCAAATTAATTTTTTTTTCCTCTAAAGAAAATAAATTATCACATAAGATAATTACATAATAACTTGTTCATAATCTAAATTTAATACAGAAAGTTAAAGTTTTGTACTCTTCTACATTTCCATATCTTGAAGTTTCTCAAGAATGAGAATAAAACTTTGGGGGGAAAACATAAATAATCTCCAAGATATGGACTTACCTCTAAACTTTCAAATATTATAAATTACCCCTAAACATTACCAAATAGGTTGCAAATGACTTAAGAACTTTTGACATTTGTCTTGAAATAGTCATTGAACTTATTAAAATGTACTTAAAATCTTCTAAACTTTGACTATATTATTACTTTTTTTAATTGAAAAAAGGACATGTCCTTTATATTACTAACTATTAAAGTTTAAGAGTAATTTACAATATTTTGAAAGTTTATAGTGTAAATCTACATTTAGGTCAAATATAAGGAGTTATTTACATTTTTTTTCCTAAAACTTTTAATTGTATAATTTTTTAAATATTGTTTAAAGATTCGTAATGTGATAACAATAATGTATAATACTATAGTGTGAAATAGTTAGGGTGTTAGATGCTATCAACATTCTTTTTTTTTTCATTTTCATTTTGCAATTAAATTTTCCATAGTTATATATTTAGACAATAATAATTATAAAATCATTTTACATCATACTAAATCATACTCTTTATTTTTCCTTAAACTTTTCACACCATCTTAGTAACGTAACTACATGCAAAGAGAATATTTAGGGTCATAAATGAGTTAAACCACTTGTGAGTTACTCGAGGTCGACTTGCTTTAAGCTTAACTCTGCTAAAGCTCGATTCATAATGAGCTAAACTTAAGCTCAAATTAAAGTTTGTTTATGAAAGAGTAAATTACAAAAAACTAACATATGTTTTTACACTTTTGCAAAGAAATGGCTTGAGTTTTTTTCCTTTTAACAACTAACTAACTTGAATTTTCTTCCATTTTGTTCCATCCATATAACCGTTAGTAAAACACGTAAGTGGCACATGCACGGTAAAAAATCCTAAAAACTTGCATTGATTTTCCAAAAACATATTCATTCTTTTTAAATTCACCTTCCTTTACTCAAAGAAACCTCAATTGCACACACAACTAGAGTCCCTAAACCAGAAATCATTAACAAAAATCCTTAATTGAACATCATAAACATAAAAAATTTCATCCCTTTTCACGGTAAAAAATTTACTGGAGATAACTCTCATTTTCGTCATTAATGCCACCAAATGTTGTTACCCATTTTTATTTGTGCTTCCTCTGCCTTAAGTTAAGCTTGTTGATGAATTTAGGGTTTTAAAGAAGTCGATACTATAAAGTAGCAAAGAGAGCTAATCCATGAAAGGGTTTGGTTTTAAAGAAGTCGGTCCTTCGATTGATGCAATTTAGAGACAAGGGTAATCTGGAGTTGCAGTAGTAAGCTTGAATAATGAATCTAAAGTTTGGTTTTTAGTTTAGAGTGTATGTTTAATCGATGAAAGGAAAGAAAAGGGAAGAATATGTGTTTCATCTATTTTTTAAGTGAACACATACTTTTCATGTGTGTTACTAACTATAAATTTAATGTGACAAGACGAGGGAAAATTTAGGTTAGTTATTTATTAGAAAAAACAACTTAAGTCATTACTCTATAAAAGCCTAAAAACACAGGTCATCTTTTGTAATTTACCCTTTATTAAAATGAGTTGAGCTTAGGCTCCTACTTAGACTCGCAAGTTAGCTCTTGAGCAAGCTCATAAGTAGGCTTGCAAGTTGATAAATTTTAGAAAAAGTCATATTTATTAAATAATTACAATCTAGGAATATAAGAATATGATTAATATAATTAACATATTATTAAAAAAAATAAGAAAAAGAATATAAGAATGTGAAAAACAAACTCTACAAACTAAAATAAAAATCATGAAAATCGTTAATATAATTTAAAATCATAAAATTATTAAATTAATTTCATTGAAAACAAAAGGGATAAAAGAGGTAGGTTTGGAAAGTTTAAATCAATTTCAAACTTTAATTCCAAATCAAACTTGAGCTTAGACTCATTTTGGCTTATTTATATATAGTAACTCGAACTTTGCTTCCTTTAGCCAAACGAGCTTAGCTCGTTTATCTAAATGAATCGAATTTAAGTTTTATAATCCTTAACTAGCTTAAGTTCAAGCTTGTACTTTTCAAGTTTAGTAAAAGTTTGTCTTAGCCCAGCTCAAACTTGATATTCTTCAAATGAGTTGAACTTGAGATTTCAAAAACTCGAGTTAGTACGATTCATTTACAGCTTGAAGCATGTAGAATTTTAGCGGTATCATTAAATTTATGTTTTATTTTTGTATTTATTTCATTTATTAAATGAACTGAACATATCCCACATTAAAATGTATAATGCCATGCTTTGAGATTAAGGTACAACTGCTCCACCACCTACTTTTACTGTAACTCCCTAATGGCAGGCTTAGTATGATTACCAAAATTTTTCACATCACGTACGTACCTATAATATAAAAATCACCTTATAAGGCAAAGATTGCATAACTCTATTTATTTAATTGCTATCTACAGTTTAATTATAACTATCTTATTTTGTAAATAGTTATTGACACCCAATACTCCATAGCCTAGTAGAGCTATAGAGAATCAGCATCCCTTATTAAAAGTAAAATCTTGTAAAGACTCTAGTAAATAAAACTTGTGAATGACATGAAATCTTAAACAAATGAATACTCATTACTTTAAAAGTCAATTATACTATACATTTACCATTCTAACTCTAGCTACCACCCCCTCCCCCCTCCACTCGGCATGCACCTCTCAGTATTTATGCTTTGCACTTGGCACTTATCCTAATCCTAGCTTTAAATGGACCTACAAAATAAACTATTGGAGAGAAAGTTACAATAATAACTTAGTGAGATATCCCTTTTACTATATCGGTAAACAAGTATTTTGAACAATGCATGAACAAGCAAAATATGCTAAATAATACATGTAGTTGACCGATATTGATGTGCTTAGAAGCTTAGTTAATCATTAAGGCTTACCGTAGAAAGTAGTAACTAGGTAGGTCCTTTGAAGTATCTAAAAAAGAGGAAAAAAAGGATAGGTCGGTAAACATAGTAGCTTTTGTGAAGTTGCTCATAGGATATGACACACTAACGAATACAACATGACTTAATACTTCACCTAATATGACACACAAGATAATATTGAGGTCTACTCACTACTAATTTCGAGTTACTCAATAGGATTAGATAAGAGTATGAGAAAGGAGATGTACTTAGAAAAGGGTGTTGATGGGAATCAAGCTATTGGATCTTTAACCTACAACTGAGCTTAAGAACTAAAGGGACTGGCAAAATGAATCCTTCTATTCCAGCTAACCATGTGAAGGCCAAGTATTTCCTTACCAACCCATTCTGCCTACTGAGCCAAGTAACTACCTATTTCTCACATGACGAGTGTTGAGAAACTAAAAGTCGAGATAACAACTCATCTTCATTCTCGTACTTTCCTGGATAATAACTTACTGGGCCTTCCCTTGCCAAGATGCCAAGAGAGAGAGTTCGAATTGACTAAGCCACCCTTACTCGAACAAGCAAGATGTCCATACTTTTTGTCCACATCCTCCAACGGCATCACTAATACAACATCACTATATGTACAGTATCATGTGTAAAATCTGTTACACCAATAACTGCTTTCCTTATATATTTATTTTCACCTTTTTGTATCTTGTATATTACTTACTTAGGAAATGTCTTTTCTATTTTTTTCCTTTTAAGCAAGTTGCCCTAACTAATAGGTATAAATACCCTTGTAATTGTGACTGTAACAGATCATTATCCTTAATACACAAGTATTTTTTCCCTTGTATAAACACTTCTTGTTTACTCTTGGCATCATTCTTATCCTAATGCTTGACCAAGGCTAAGTAGCAAGTAACCTCATCAAACCGATTCATGCGTCATATCAGATTGTGCCGTGAGTCCTTGGAAGTTCTACTAGTGCATCATATTCTTTAAAACTGTTCGTGGGTTTTGCTTACTTTTCATTCGTATCCATCCCTTTTTGCACCATTCCCTATTATTCCTTTCGAGCTTCCTACAAGCTTGAACTCATCTAGTAACTAGCCTTGTCTGTTTTTTGTCATAGTCCGTATCATCTTGGTATTAGAGCAAAGGTTTCGTATGAGCTATAGTAGACTCTTTTGGAAGTTTTGTCTATGTATGTGAAACAAAGCAAGTTATAGTATAAATTTTAGCTGTTGTGTTTACTAGCTGTTAGTTTTTTGAAGTGTTTGTTTGAACTTTAAATCTGTGGAGAAAATGATAGACCCAAATGTGAATGTTAGTATGGGAGATGACAATAGAAGTTGTCCACCATTGATGATAGTCTCAAGAAACACCTAAAAGCACTTATGAGAGACTTGATGAAGTGGCTAAACTCTCAGTGGATTTGACTCAAGCTATTTATGCATTGTCTTACCGACCAACTAAAGCCTTGCAAAACACCCTATGAGTTGCTCAACCTATTAGAGGTCAGAACCCAGCTCAACTAGTTCAAGGTGGAGGAGTAAGCAAATAAGTAAAAAGAATGATTAATTTGGCAGACATAGAAGACAAGGAAGAAGAGTATTTTGAAGAAGAGCACGTATAAGTCCTTAGAGCATCTGACCGTGTGAAGCTTCGGATCCCAAGCTTCAATGGCTCTAGGAAAGCTGATGAGTATTTGGAGTGGGAAGAAAAGGTAGAGTGTGTTTTTTATTATTATCGATACGAGAATTACGAGAAAGTGAGAATAGCTACTGTTGAGTTATCCTAATATGCCACCATGTGGTGGAAGAATTTTCAAGCCATGAGGAGACAGGAGGGCTACTGAAAGATTAACTCTTGGCTCGAGATGAAGAGGATACATAGAAATAGGTTCGTGCCAAAAACCTATCTTCAAGATACTTTTACTTGACTTCAAGAGCTGAGACAAGGATGTCGGATTGTTAACGAGTATGTATAAGAATTTCAAATGCTTATGATTCATTGTAAAGTAGAGGAACCATTAGCTTGAATAGTTTTAAGATTCATTACTGGGTTGAGAGATGACATCCGAGATAGTATGGAACTCCAACGATTTATAGTAGTGGATGAGGCCATCAGAATAGCCTAATGAATAAAAAGGTAAAGAAGGAGCTAAGTACCGATGAGGATGCCAACTAGCCAACCTGGACAGGCAAGTCACCGAGCTCAATTAAGTACCGAGCCAAGTAGAAAGATGGATGTCCGAGCTGAACTGAAGGGCCGACCTGACACTAAAGTGCCGACCAAAACTTACGAGAAGGAGGCAAGGATCTAGTAGGAAGATGGGGTCATATTAAGTGCTTCAAGTGCCAAGGGTTTGAATAGACGGTTACTTAGTGCTTGAACCAATGGATGATGATCATGAAAGGAGACATCTCGAAGCTAGAGATAGACAGCACTGATGAGGAACCTGAAGAAGAGAAGGTCTCTATCGAGAAAAAAGAGTACCGAGAAAGAGTTGATTGAAGAAGACGTGTTTGTTGAGAACATGGACCAATTATTCATGGTTATCTAACATACTATGAACATAGAATCCTCATAAGAGGAGCAGAAAGAGAATTTATTTCATACCACTTGTAAAGTAGATAATCAAGTATGTGCCCTCATCATAAATAGTGGAAGTTGCATCAATGTAGCATCAGTCGGTCTTATTTCAAAAGTGAAGTTGTCGATTGTTGCACATCCAAGGCTGTACAAATTACACTGGTTGAGTGAAAAAAGAGCATTACATGTTATTTAGCAAATACTACTACCAATTACTATAGGGAATTTCTCAAACCAGATTCTTTACGATGTGCTACCCATGTGTGCTTCCTACATAGTACTAGGTAGACTATGGTTGTTTGATAGAAGAGTTATCTATAATGGTTATAAGGTCATATACATTTTTTAGAAGGATGGCCGGAAGATTACGTTGAACCTGATGCCACCGAGAGAAGTTAACAAGTTGTAGAAAAAACTTGCTCGCGGATCGAAGAAAGCTCCGGTGATGAGTAGAGTCGAGCTTCGAGAGGCCATCAATACTGATGAGCCAACCTTCATGTTAATTAGGCGCTTATTAGAAATGAAGGAGCGAGGTGAACTACCTCAAGAAATCAAAGAGTTGCTGGATGAGTATGCCGATCTGTTCCTAGAACAGTTACTTCAAGGTTACCCTTAACTCAAGGTAAAGAGCACTGCGTTGACTTAGTACCCAACGTTGTACTGTCGAATAAGCCAACCTATTGGATGAATCCTGAACAGGTTATTGAGCTCTAATGACAAGTCAATGAGTTGTCAAGGAGAGGATATGTGAAGGAAATCCTCAGCCTTTGCATTGTACCAACTATTCTAGTACCGAAGAAAGATGAAACCTAGCGAATGTGTGTTGACATTCATGCCATGAACAAGATTACTATCAAGTACATGTATCCTATCCTAAGGTTGGAAGATATATTAGATGAATTGAGTGGAGCTAAGATTTTCAGCAAGATTGATCTTAAGTTTAGCTACCAAAAAATTCGCATAAGGCCAAGAGGCGAATGGAAAACAACGTTCAAGACTTAACATGGATTATATGAATGGATGGTCATGCCCTTCAACTTGTTAAATGCCTTGAGCACTTTTACGAGACTAATGAATCACGTGTTGAGACAACTAATCGAAAAGTATGTTATGGTGTACTTTGACGACATCCTTGACACATTGGTGTACAGTACTAACATGCCAAGTCATTGTAAATATCTTCAAGTCATTGTAGACACCCTTCGTATCAAGAGATTATTCGATAATCTCAAGAAGTGTTGCTTTTGCCAAGAGAAAGTGGTATTCTTAGGCTATGTAGTCAGTAGAGGAGGCTTACAAGTAGATGATGAGAAGATCTAAGCAATTGTAGAGTGACCGACTCCTACTACCTATGCTGACATGAGAAGTTTCTATAGATTAGCTTCATTCTATAGATGATTCATCAAGAATTTTAGTACCCTCATCGTACTACTTACTAAGCTAACAAAGAAAAACACCAACTGATGGGGAGAAAGGGAGGAGAAGAGCTTTGCCGAGATAAATGAAAGGTTGGCCTTCGTCCCGATGTTGCTTCTACCTAACTTCAAGGAAATATTTGAGCTGGAATGTGACGTGTTAACCATTGGAATAGGTGCTATCCTAATGCAACAAGGCTAACCAATCGCCTTCCACAATGAGAAGCTCAAAAGGTTACAATTAAATTACTCCATGTATGACAAAAAACTCTTAGTACTGATTCAAACACTGCAAGTATGGCAGCATTATCTATTGCTGCTAAAGTTTGTTATCTACACTGACCACAAATCTTTGAGGAACCTTTAAAGTTAGACAAAATTATCGAAGTGACAGGCAAGATGGATTGAATTCCTTGAAGGATTCAATTTTGTGATTAAATATAAGCAAGAAAAGAGCAATATAGTTACAGATGCTCTTTCAAAGAGACATGTGCTTTTAACCAAATTGCAGATCAAGCTATTTGGGTTTGTAAGTATCAACGAATAGTTTTCTAGGGATCCACACTTTGGACCCATAATCATGCAATGCATTGATGGAAAAACAGTGGATAAGTATCATGTGGAGCTAGTTACTTGTTCCAAGGTGGAAAATTATGTATGCCAACTTGCTAACTACGGAAACTATTGATTAGGGAAGCTTACGGTGGAGGACTCTCCGAACATTTTGGAGAAAGAAGGATCTGTGAACTGTTGAATAGTCAATTCTTTCCGCTAAGAATGAGGAGAGATGTATATCAAGTAATCAAGAGCTGTACTGTGTATAAGAGGGCTAAGTGTCGAGCTAAGCAAAGGAAAGCAATGCCTTTACTTGTCCTGGTGTAGTCGTGGATTGAATTGAGCATAAACTTTGTTCTCGGACTACCATGAACTACTTGAGGTAAAGATTCTATAATGGTCGTCGTAGATCAATTCAACAAAATGGCACACTTTGTATCTTGCTCCAAAACTAACGATGCTTTAGCTATTGCTTCTATTTTCTTGTGAGAAATTATGCAGATACATTGCATGTTGAGACGTATAGTCTCTGACAAAGACCTAAAGTTCTTAAGCTATTTCTTAAGGACTTTATAGCATCAGATGGGGATCAAACTACTATTTGGTACTTCCTGTCACCCCCAAACTGACGACTAAACAAAGGTGGTCAATTGTACCTTAAAGTCACTGCTTCGAGAGACAATGAGCAAGAACTTTACTTATTAAGACGTCTGCTTACTAGTAGTGAAGTTCGCTTACAACTAAACAATGCATAACACCACTAAGCAGACTTCCTTCGAGATGGTGTATGGTTTCAATCTCGAGTTGCCCTTCGACCACACCCCTGTACCTGCACCTACGAAAAAAGACCCTAATGCCTCAGCTAAAGTACAATCCCTCCAACACATCTATGATAAGGTCACTCGGCACATCGACCATGCTATTAGAAGAATGTAGCAGAAGACCAAGGGTAGGACGGCTAAACAATTCCAGCCAAGAGACTTGGTATGACTATACCTCAACAAGGAATGGTTTCCGAACAAGAGGAAGATTAAATTATTTGCACAAACTGAAGGACCTTTTAGAATCTTCCAGAAGATCAATGACAACACCTATAAATTGGAGTTGCTTAAGGAGTTTAGGGTTTTTAACGCCTTCAACATTGCTAACCTTAATCTGTATCACCTTAACGGGGAGCTTATCGAAGACCATTCGGATTTGATCCCAAATCTAAAACAACTTAGAGGGAACGAGAATTAGGTTACCAAACCTCTAACCCACAACCGAGCTCGAGGACTAGGGGGACTAGTAAGATAAATCCTTCTGTTCTAACTGACTCATGTGGAGGCCGAGTATCTCTTTGCTAACCCATTCTGCCTATCGAGATAAGTGACTACCTATTTATCAAATGTTGAGTGTCAAGAAACTGAAGGCCAAGATAACAATCCATCTTTATTCTCATATATGCCTGGTCAATTACTTACTCAGTTTCACTCCTACTAAGATACCAAGAGAGAGAGTCCAAACTGACTAAGCCAACCTTGCTCAAACAAGCAAGCTGTCCGTACTTTTGTCCACATCCTCTAATGGCATCACCAATATAGCATCACCACGTGTACAGTATCATGTGTAAAATTTGTTGCACCAATGATTACTTTCCTTGCATATTCATTTTTATACTTTTGTATCTTATACATTACTTCCTTAGGAAATGTCCTTTTTGTCTTTTCCCTTTTAGATAAGTTGCCTTAACTTATGGGTATAAATACCTTTGTAATTGTGGCTATAACAGATCATCATCCTTAATATACAAGTATTTTCTTTCTTGTATATATACTTGTATATACACTATTTGTTTACTCTAGGCATCACTCTTATCTTAACCCTTAAATAATGCCAGGTGATAAGTAACCTCACCGGACCGATTCGCGTGTCATATTGGATTATGCTGGGAGTCTTTGGAAGTTCCATTGGTGCGTTATATTCTTTAGAGCTATTTGTAAGTTTTGCTTACTTTTCATTTGCATTCGTCCCTTTTTGCACCATTCCCATTATTCCTTTTAAGCTTTCTACAAACTTGAACCCATCTAGCGATCAGCTTTGTCTATTTTTGGTCATAGTCCACAACAGGTGTCTCACAAGAATAAGAATATTTATTGACTTGCAAGGTGTAAGATTATTGCGACTAGAATAAAAATGACTATTTATAATAAGTCATTTAGGGTAACAATACAATAATGGAAAATTATATAAAGGATAAGGTAAGAGAGAGATTCCTAATATATATGAAAAGAGTCAATATGACAAAAGACAAAAATGAATATAGTAAAAATCTCATAAAAGTAAGAGATAGTTGGTAGCCTACTAATAGGTTCATGTTCTAGGATTTTGGGTCATTGTAACTTAACTAAACTAATGTTAGAACGGCCTTAGCTGAGCTGCACTAAAGGTTGCTAAGGTGATTGGTTGAAACTATGATTGGATTCAATACTTGACAAGTTGACGATTAGGCAAGAGTCCAAGGAAAGCATTGCATATGTAAGCTATGGTTTAGTATACGATAGGTTGGTACTCATCAAGTCAACAACTGTCCTAGTTTGAGTAGAGTAGAGAATATATGAGTTGGGGCCTTAAAGAGTTCACCTACAGCTCTTCCATATATGAGGACTCATCTTCAACAGGCTAATAGAAGAGTATACTCCTTGTAAGGGATTGTAAGCCTCAAAGGTAGGTACGAATGAGAGGTCTAGAGGTCAGTAATCTATCAATTCATTAGGGTTGTTAAAGATTTACCCTCAAATCTTTGCCTTTTTCTTCTTCCGGTACAAAGGGTATCAGGTTGGCGATGTTGAAAGTTGGAGATACGTTGTATCCTTCAAGTAGTTATAGCTTATAGGCATTATCATTGATGCATCGAAGGATTTTAAAAATGCTATCTAACTTAGGAGATAACTTATCCATTCTCTTCTCTCGAAATCACTCCTTGATGAGGTGAATCCAAAAAAGGTCTCTTGGATTATAAATAATTCACCTTCTACCTTGGCTTCCTTGCTCTCTTTCCTAGGCCATTATCTTAGCTAATTGCTTAGAAACCTTTAGATACAATCTTTGAAACTCCTCAGCATACTGTATGCCTAACTGACTTTCTCCTTGAAAGGTCGAGCTAATAATCATTCCAATGGTAAGTTTAAATTAATTCTATAGACAACCTCAAAAAATGACCTTTTTGTTAAGCTATGGGTGGAGCAGTTGTAGGCAAACTCGATAATAGGCAAGCATAGATCCCAATTATGCATATTCTTCCCAACGGTAGCTTAAAGGAGATTCCCCGTAGTCTTGTTCACAACCTCGATCTAGCTATCTATTTATGGGTGACAAGAAGTACTAAACATAAGCTTAGTGTCGAGCTTTTCCCATAGTGTTCGCTAGAAGAAGCTCGTGAATTTCAAATCGTGATTTGACACAATACTTCTTGGGATACCATGTAGCTATACGATTTCCAGCAAAAAGAGGCTAGCAACAAATAAGGTATCATTGGTTTTGTGGTAAGGGATGAAGTGGCTTATTTTGTTGAGCCAATCAACCACCATCATAATAAAATCATGTTTCCAAGGTGTTCTAGGTAGGTTAAGCATGAAATCCTTGCTTAGATTGGTTCATGGCTGCTCAAGTATGGGCAGAGGTATATATCCTCCATATGTCTCATTTCTTCCCTTGGCTCGCTTATACACCTTGCATTGTTCAAGAATTTTGCGCACATCCTTCACTAATCCAGGGCAATAGAAGTGTTCTTTCAACAACTCGGCAGTTCTCTTCTCGCCAAAATAACCAGCTAAACCCCTAGCATGGGCTTCCTAAACAAGTAAATTCCTGGTAGAACTATTCGACACAAAAACTTATTTTCCCTTCATTAGAAATCCTTCACTCAGATAGAACCCATCCACTACTCCTCTAATGTTGCACTTGGCTACTAAGGGCCCAAAGTACGAATCTTGTTCATATTGATTAGGTAGAATATCAAACCTGAGTATTCTAGTTTGTAATGTCGCGATAAGAACATGCTAAGAGAAAAGGCATCGGTCATAATGTTAGAACTTCCCTTCTTGTATTTGATGGTGTAGCAAAAGGTTTCTAGGCACTCAACCCACTTTACATGGTATCAAGAGAGTTTTTGATATCCATTGAGATGATTAAGAGATTCATGATCTATATAGATAATGAACTATCTTGGCAATAGGTAATGTTGCCAATTTTGAAGTGCTCGAGGAAGGATATGGAATTCCTTATCACTAACAAAGTGGATTCTATTGTTCTAACTAACCCCTGTCGAAGCAGAGCCGAGTCGATCCTCATTGCCGACTAACTTCACATGCGAAGCTAAGTAACTTCTCATTTGTTAGTAATCAAGTGACAACCTGAAATGTGCTCTATTAACAGCTCGAACCTTTACACATCTACTCGGCCATGATCATGCTGACCATCAACTTAGCAGTACTAGTGATGAGAACCTAAGAGCACATCTACACCACATCTTCTCAAAGGACCCCTAGGTTTGCTTAACACTTCTACTCGGCAATCCACATCTTGACCGAATCGATTGTCCGTTTTTACTAGAAGCATCTCTAGTGATTGAATTCCATGTGTCCAGTCTCACATAAAAAGGACCCTATTACACTAATCATCAATTTCTTTAAATGTTCATTTGTACTCTTTTGTTATTCCTTATACATTACTTGTTTAAGAAATACCCCCTTTTGTCCTTTCAATTTAAGGTAGGTTACCTTAAGTTTTTTAGTGTAAATACCTTTTGTAATATGTAGCAGCATCATCTTAAACATTTGATAATGAATATGCCCCTCTTTCATGAGCTAATGTGCTTACTTCCCTCTTTTTACTCTTATCTTAACCCTTAAGCAAAGTTAGGTAGTAAGTGACCTCAACAAGCTATTCGTACGTCATATCAAGTTAGCTTGGTGCTCCATAAAGTTTCCTTAGTGCATCACATCCTCGTAATTGTTCATGGTTTTTCTTGTTTATCTCGTTTACTTGTTCCAATTTTTTCATTTCATTACCGTTCATTTCAAACTTTTTGCAAACTTGAACCTACCCTGATACTATCTCCCCTATTCGTTCTTGGAGTAGCATATCAAGCTAGGTTTACATGAACAGCCTCTGGTGCTCTATACTTAACTACTTATCTTCTTAGCCTATCTCTAACATCTTAGCCTTGTTCATCGACTCTCTTTTGAGACTTAGTCTCTACTACCCCTTATACAGATATAGCCAAGTTGGCTACAATAGCAACAAGGTCTTACAATTGCTAGTCAATGTTTACGAGGTCTATTGGGTAATATAGCCATGACTATAAGCATCACTCTCACCATCATTAATCTCTCCTTAAACACTAGGATTCGATATTCTCAATACAAAACTTCATAAAGTCCACTACTCAACAAAAGGCTACATGCAACGTTGATAGTATGATATTGCATAGTAACTTAAGAACTCGCTTTGTTTTTCCACTAAAGAAACAGAGTATAACAGAATACGCACTATCACAAGAAGTAATTATTATAATACTTAGCTTTCGGTTGCAACATTAAGCTTTGATACCAAGATTATATGATATGCTTAGGAGCCAAGTTAATCATTAGGGCTTATCATAGGAAGTAGTAACCAAGCAGTTCTTTTAAAGTATCAAAGAAAGAGGAAAAAAAGATAGGTCGGCAAACACAATAGCTTCCATGAAGCTATTTATAGAATATGATGTACCAATGAACATAACATGCTTAGTATTTTACCTAATATGACATACAAGTTAATACTAGGGTCTACTTGCCATTAATCTTGAGCTACTCAATAAGATTAGATAAGAGTATAAGAAAGGGGATGTACTTAGAGAAGGGTGTCTCACAAGAATAAGAATACTCATTAACTTGTAGGGTGTAAGATGATTGCGACTACAGTAAAAAGGACAATTTACAGTAAGTCATTTAGGGCAACAATACAATAATGGAAAATTACATAAAGGATAATATAAGAGAGAGATTTCTAGTATATACGAAAAGGGTAAATATGACAAAGGATAAAAAGGAATATAGTAAAAATGTTAGAAAATCAAGGGATAGGTGGCAGCTTGTCAATAGGTTCGTGTTTTAGGATTTTAGGGCATTGTGGCTAAACTAAATTGATGTTAGGGCGGCCGTTGCTAAGCTGCATCAAAGGTTGTAGAGGTGATTGGTTGAAGTTGTAGCTTAGTTGGATAGAAAATGAGAACTTAGCTTGTAGAAATGTTTGATTCAGTATTTAGTAGGTTAGCGATTGGGCAAAAGTCTTAGTAAAGCATTATGTATGCAAGATGTAGCTCAAAACTCATCCAGTCAGCAACCATGTGAGAGTTTAAGCAGAGCAAAGCATATTCGAGCTGGAGCCTTAAAGAGTTCATCTATAACTCTTCCAAATATGAGGACTCGTCTTTGGCAAGTTGACAAGAGAATATCCTCCTTATGAAGGATTGTAGACCTCGAAGGTAGGCGTGAGTGAGAGTTTTGGACCTTCAGTTGCAGGCAACAACTCAAATTTACGCCTTTTGAAAGTCAGGATTAAAGATTCATTGACACCAATCATAATAGGATTCCAGTACCTAGACTTTTAACCAATTTGAATTTCCATGTTTCATAAAAAGAATTTTTCATTTCCAAAATCTAGTAATAACTAAAGTCTTAAGTTTGCTAGTGAAGTAGCCCATAATCCATACTCTTTCCTTATATCAAAGGTCTTTAAACGTAATATACTCATTCCTTATATCAAAGTTCTTTAAACGTAACCCTTAGGCACGTGATTAATGTCTTTAGGCGCTTAGTAAGCCCGTAGGCTAAGGTGGGGCACTTGCCGTACGAGTACACCATACTAGAATACTTTATGATATGATCTTTCTAAGCTTAATAAATACAACCCCTATAAGACCCCTTAACACCTTTGCATAAGGTGACGACTTGAATAATACATGCAATGTCATGATCATGTATGTCCATTTTAATTAGTCAGACTCAATATAATTAGTTCCAATTCGACTGAGTGATATAATAGTTTACAGACACTTATAGTAGAGAACATTCCACAATACCGCACACATTACATTCTCTTAAAATAAAGGTATCTTGGCACAACATTCAATAACAAGTGTACGCACATTCATGAACCCATACTCCTCAAGCAATCAATTTAGTTATCTTTTATTAATTATGCCAGTAGCTACATGCACAAACAAGTATAAAATCATCTGGAGCATTCACCTAGTCATAGTACCTATAACTATTAAAATCCTTGGGTGTTCTTGGAATCAATTTCAAAGTCACTAATAATAAAATGATAATGATACTATAAGTTTTTGGTGAAACTATTTAATTACCTAAGTTAATTTTGATATGCTATTATAGCATGCAGTCAAAACTTGTTTTTGCTATATCTTTTTTGTTTAAACTTCAATTTTCATGTTTTTATAGCCAATTTCATACATTTTTCAAATTTACTTTTGCATGTTGGGATTTGTTTTGGGAGTTAGGACCCATAACTATCTATTTAGATAAGGGTTAGATTCAAATTTCATGTTTTCCCCTTCTTACTTAATCGATTTATTAATTTAATTAAGTGTTTGAGTGTTCAAGGCCTTGTCTTAACTTCCTATCTTTATTAATTGGGCTTTTAATTCTTTAATGAAGGTTATCAAATCAGTTAGACCAACTAAATTTATGTCCAAGTCCAATTCTTATTAATTTAAGGTTTAAACTACTCTTTCTAACTACTTATGGGCTCCGTTTACACCTATGCCTATTTGGGTCTCTTTTAATCGTTTAGTGGGATTAATAGGCTTCTTAAAGCTCTAACTATTCATTTCACTTACCAGTCATGTAACTTTAGATAGGATTAACGCTTATTTTGTAGGCCTTTTGGCTTAACTTAGGGCTAATTCATATACTACTGCATTTACCTTTCTCCAGCTTAATCTATTGGGGCCTTATAACTTATTAATCTTATTAATTGATACATTAAAACATAAGTTCCAAATTTGATGTTATTAATTTATTAGGCTCTAAATCGGTTTTGCTAAGCCTAAAATCTAATTTAGGTGTAACTACTCACTATATATATTGTTTATCCCACTATCTTGCAAGTTTAAGTCTTAATTCTTAATTAATCTTAATTAATCATAAGATCAACTTTCTAATTAAACATCTACAGCAAGTGAAACTATTACTAAGGGATGATTAAGTATGCTTTTCTAAGAATATCGACACTACATGTACTAGACTTGATAATTGATGCATCAAATTAACTCTACAATGCAATTTAATCCACTTTTCACTAAAATAATCACATGACATAAATAATAAAGTTAGTATATGCATGTACATGTTTTTTGGCCTAAGCATGGTTGGTGGATTTTATGGAGTTTTCTCAACTTTTCTTCAAGTAATCTACATGGACCTTACTTTACACTTCAAAATTATAAGTAAAAATCTAAATGAAAACATGAATGAAGGCATGATCATGTGACCCTAAAGTGATATTTTCATTATTATAACATGTTTAGTTAGTATTTCTAATCCTAAACTCTTAAGATATCATAGGTATAACTTGTGTAAAATATGACACTTAAGTTAGGTGAGTTTTATCTTAAGCTAGAGCGCATAACTTTTCCACTAAAAAATGAAATCAAAATGTGTCCTTTTGGATGCAAGGGTTTGTCAACAAGATAGACGAAGTGATGGTTCAAATAATGGAAGTCGTTTGTGATTTAGTGGTGCATAGTGGTGGTAAGGGCTCTAGGCAATTAGGTAAATAGAGGCATCTGACAACTCCTTTTGTTTTTTTTTTCCCTTTTTCCTTTCATTTTTATTTAGATTCCTAAAGAGTGTTTCCTAGGGTTTTCTAAGAAGGGCAAATGAAGTTGAAGGAGGGTTTTAATGGGTGGAAATAGTAGATCATGAATGTGGGATAAAGGACAAATCGTCTCCTCTTTTGGTTACTTAATACTAACTTATAGTTAGGATCACTTGCTTTTTGTGATTTTTGCCAAATAAGGTAAGGATTTGTCCACTAAAAGTAAGGTTGTTACTAAAAATGTCTTGACAATATCTATTTTTCTTGTCTTACATGTTTAATTAATATTATTGTCTAGTTAATTAAGATGCATGAATGCAACTAAGTGATTAGAATGCAATTAAACTCTTTGACCCTAGTTACTTACATGCATGGCCTCAACTAGTCATAGTTTTAGGTTCTTCCTATTTCATTTGAATAATTAAGATTATTGGATCCTTTTATCTAATTAATTTAGTACATCTAAGGTTTTGAATTTATCATCACTAGTCGATTATGATTTTGAAGGTAAATTAAGACTTTTTAATGATTAATTGAATTATAAGCAATTGGTGAATAGTTTAACTATATAATTGGAATTTAATAATTAATTTGAGGTTTTCATACTAATTTAGAGTTTTAGAGTTGATTTAGGATCTTTCATATTTTAAGGTTTAATTAGGATTTTAAGGTTTTCAAAGGTACATTTAAGGTTTTAGTTTTAGAGTTTCAAACATATCATTGGGGTTTTCTATTCAATTTAGTGTAAAGAGGATCAAAACTATGAAGGATTTCAAATATTGGATAAACTAGGATTGGATTAGAATGGATTATAAAGATTAGGGTCATAAAAGAAAAGAAGGTTGTCAAACAAGAGGAATACGGGCGAAGACCACAGGTGTAGTCTTGCCTGTAGACCCCTTAATGTAAATCTTGGTTGAAGCATGAAAAGGAAAAAAATAAGGCCAAGAGAATCATGGCCTATAACGATAATCATAGACATGGCCATAGACTTGTAATAATAGTTAAGAAAACGAGCGTGAACTAGTGAGTTTAGTTACTCTCATCAATTTCCTTAACTGATGAATGGAGTAAGTTTGATTTTAAAATCTTATCATTCTTATATGAGTCACTTGTCCTTCATGCTCTCACTAAATATCCTTTTTTCTACATAAAAACAAAAGTTTCTCATTATTCTTATCAATCTCCTTAAATCGATAAAAAATAGCAAAACAACATTGATCATATTTACCTTAGATTTCTTGTAATTGATTTCCAATTGGTTATAGGAGAATGACAATAGTACTTCTACAGTTAAGTGGTGCTAACATAGGGTTTGGGAGGAGGGAATGCTTGAGGCTCTTGAGTTTCTATGGCCATAGAGGTCTATTCATAGGAAGGGGTTATAAAGAAAATTTACCATATTACTGTTAATTCAAAACTATATTGAGGATATTGCATTCTCCTCTACCCCTTCAAACTACCCCCCTACCCCTCCCTCCCCCACCACCAACCCCTACCCTAGCTCCCCTTTCTCCTTTTTCCCCCCCTTCTTAAAAAGAAAATACTAATAAATTTTGTTTATGAAATTTGCATAGTAGCTGCTTAAATGTTAGATATGTGTTTCTTATAAGTTCCTTAAACTCCAAGAATTCCTTCACGGGTGGTTTCTTCATTAACCTTTTTTCCTTCCCTTAATTATCCTTATCCCCAAAGTCTTCTCTACTGACAATAATTTCATTTTGGCATTTATATATTCCTAATCAATGACTTGATTAGTAGTTGGTAAATTCATTTGAGGTTTATCTATTTGAATGGTACAATATACCCCAAATGCCTAAAGTGTTTTGTTATGCACTGCCTTATAAGTTATTCCTTAAAAGGCTTTAGTTATAAAAGACACCTTAGCTTAGCTTTACCTTAATCCTAATCATATTCCACTCCTCATGGGGACTACATTCTAGGATGCATTATCTTTCACTTGGAATTCTGAAGGTTCTTTTCCCTTGTTATGGGAGCTTCTCCATGAATTGCACTCTATACTGTTCTCATCTTCATAATCTAGCATACCATGGCATCTCATTTACTTTTATCTCCATTGACTATTTTTGTCATAAGAATACTATTTCCCTTGACATCATGAAATTTGTTTAGCATTTCCATTATAATTGTTGTATATAGATTTCACTTCGTCAAGCTTCAGAATATTTTCATGGTCCACAAGGCCCCGGCCTAGCTATCTCTTTAAGAAAGTGCAATGCCCCTTAAATACTGGGTAGCAGAACTTTAATCATTGATGCACCTTTAGTGTGGTGGCTTGGAGTTTACCTAAACTTCAAAGCTAAGTGTGTTATGTTTAAAGGAATCTAAGAATGGGTGACTACCTAGGAAGTAGTTGCACTAAGAAACAAAATTGTGTGGTGTATTATGCCAAAGTGGACTTTGGTGGAAGGAGTTCTAATCAAGTCGTTACAAGTAATATTAGAGCAATCCACCAACTAAAAAGGTGAAGTCCTTGCTTAGTAATAATCCTGTACCTGTATAACAAAATTAACGAAGACATAAGTTCTATAAGGGGGAGTAAATTGTAATATCCTTTAAATACTAAGTAATGGAACTCTACTTATCAAAACACCTTTTGGTGTAATGGCTTAGAGTTCATTAGAATTTTGAAGTTAAGAGTGTTCAGGTTAAAGTAATCCTAAGATAAGTAACCACTTGGGAAGCAGATGAACCAAAGGATAAAACCGTGTGGCATTCCATACCAAAATAGATAATATTTTGATAGGAAGAGTTCTAATCAATCATTACTAAAAGAAGCTCCTCTAGGAACGTAAATTGACATTCAATATACCTTAGCAATCCTACAAGCTTAAAGATGTGATGCAAAAGTATAGGTCCCCTACCACCTGTTCTAATCTCGACAGTCTTTATGTAGCCTAGTGAATTCATACCTACCACAGGAAAATCCGTTGCTTACCTTTCTCCATCTCAAGAAGGCAAGTATTGTTCAAGGAGGATCACCATTCATGTGACCAAATCTTAGGAGCCATCTCCAACCTATAAAATCGCTTAGATACCTCCACATATAGGGATACCTTTAAGACTTAAACCCCCATATTGATCCTAATGCATTCTTTAAACCATAAAACTCTCTTAACTATGGATATTGAATGTTCTTACATCCTTCAAGCTATCAAACTAACTTGAGTATCAAAATGTATGTACCAGAGCCACCTCCAATGCCCTTCTAACTCATATATTCACTCTTACAGGATTAAGCCTAAGCCTAAGCCTAAGCTAGATGAACAACCCTAAGAGAATATTTAAACACCAACATTTTAGCGCCTACCACAATCAAATCTAATGAGACATTATGACTAATACTAGAAAAGCTCAAGACACTAAAAAATTTGGTAAATAACCCCAAAACAACCTAAAGACTGACCTTCCTAAAGCCTTTAACCAATTGCCTCTAGATAAAACAAGGCCATAAACATCTTAAAAGGACCCAATCATTCATTTGCAACAACAAATGACCAAAATGATGGTAAAAAACAAATGCCTCACTAAGAACTTGTTTCTCAAAAGTACTTGCTTCAAAACAACTAGCAGGCACATGTTCATGACAACAAGTCTCCTACAAACTCACAAGCCTTCCCTTCAGGACAACCCCTACTACTTCACATAGTAGAACATGCCAAAAGCTTCCAACTGAGCATTTAAGGCCTAATCTAAGAAGTCTCGTACAAAGTTCAACATAGATTAGATCAACTACAAGAGAAAAAGCTATTAATTCTAGGGAGTTAAAGCAACAGAGTGACCATTGGACCACCTTCTCCATTAGACATCCTACATTCATCAAAGCCATATAAGAGGAAGTTGTCCTTCCCAACATCAAGATTCTATAGAATAAGATGAATGGCAGAACAACTAACCCTATACTCTATATAGCCTATTACACCTCCATGTTGATCTACATAACACATTTGACTCTATTGCCTGCGAAGCTTTCATTAGCACTCTTAAGAGCCCTGCTCCTACCTAATATTATGAGCTTAAACCTAACTCCATTGCCAGCTTCAGAGACCTAAGTAAGTCCTTTCTCTAGCATTTTATGATAAGTATGCATTCGGAGAGGACACATCTTAACTGATAAGTATTCATCGATCCTTCATGAACTACCTATTACGCTTCAACACCATGCTAGAGATTCTTAGTCTTAACATGAACATGGCACTCGATGCTACTTTATAGGGAGTAAAAGATCATTATCAGTTTTTTAAATCACTCGCAAAGAAGAGGCTTACCACTTTCGTTAAGTTCTAGTAAAAGGTTTTTATATACATCACCTAAGAGGATAACATCAACGTCAAGTAGCAGTTAAAGTAACAACTAGCCCAAGAGAAAGGCTAACATCAACCCTATGTAAAAGATTAGCTCAACCCCGTATGAAGAGCAACGTCTCTAACCAATAGAGCCCATCTAGCTTTTACCTTAAAAGCTAGACAATTTCATTTTTCAATGAGCACCATGAGCTCACCAAACCCTTAAGACTAAATTCTACTTAAGATTTGAGACTAGAGATTCCTTACTTAGCTAGAGCACATGCCCCACAACCCTATGTGCTAAAACTCTCACAGAATTGCAAGTTCCATCATAATAGAGGAAGCTAACCATGCTTCACAAGTTCAATGAGGCTACCTTAAAGAGTACATTATCAATAAGGTTGACTACGCTTTGCGACCTCCTAAGTAAGGATGATACAATTAACAATTCAAGGTGGGGCTATTTAATACTAATGACAAAACCATCAACTATCTTACTCACAGTACCATCTGTACAATAGTGGGTGATTGACAATAGGAAGGTGGTCGAACCCCTAAAGTAAGGCCTATATATGATCAAGATACTTTTAGTGGGTACTTTGCATGTAAAGCAAGAGACTTAAGATCGATACGTCCATCTCCTTATAAGAAACCAATATGGAAGGCATCATTTCTCCTTATGATGATACCCCCTTGATCCGAGTCATTTGTGGAGTTCAATTTCATAAAGTACTTGTGGACAGCAGTAACTTCACTAACATTATCTCTATGGAAGTGTTCATTAAAATGAAGAGCAAGATCATAACTCCATTTAGCCATACTACAAAAACTTATATGACTTCAACCACTAACACATCAAAGTCACTAACATTATTACTTTCCTTATAGATTTCAAGAGCATTGAGTAGTGGAGACCCGAGTCAACTTTCTTGTCATAGACACTTGGTTGCCATACAATACCATCTCTAACATACCTATGTTGAACTCCATTAGAACGATTACATCTATTGAACATTTAAAGGTCGAATTTCCAACCCCAACAGGAGTTTGTATTTGCAAAGGCTACTAATAAGTATCTCACTCTAGTTATGTTCAAGCCTTCTTTAACCACTAACACATCAAAGTCGCTAGCATTATTAATCTCCTTATGATACTAAGCATATAGTGTAGACCCAAGTCGGCTTTCTTATCGTAAACACTTGGTTGCTATATAATGCCATCTTCGATAAACCTATGTTGAACTCCATTGCAATGATTGCTTCTACCAAACATCTGAAGGTCGAATTTCCAAACCTAATGGAAGTTGGAATTTGCAAAAGCTACTAATAGGTATCCTGTTCTTGTTATGTTCAAGCTCTCTTTAATAAACATGTTTAATAGGTATAATCCAGCCTAGTCATCCAGTTCGAGAATAAAGGGGAACTAGTTAAACCTATAAAGATAATCTAGATTGGTGATTAGCCTGAGCAAATAACATAGATTAGTACGTCTCTGTTTGTAGACCTATGACAACAACTCATCAAGCTCCTTTGAGCCAATGTCAAGAAAGACATCCTAAGCCATAGTTTATTAACCAATCAAGAGTCTAGAGCTCCATATATAAGTTATTATGTTTGCCTTTGCCAATTGGGGGTGGAGGGGAGGGGTTAAGGTTAGAATTGGTATTTGTATAAACACTTCATATTCTCGTGTTACCTCATTATCCACCATCTGTGACTAACTTAAGCATTAGAGTAGTCATAATGAGTGAAATTGCGATGCTTATTTTGGTCGTATGATATTGTGGTAGGTGATTGGAGGTCCAAACTTAAACTTGATGAAAAACACTGGTCAATAGTGATAGGAAGATGGATCTCGATTCTTCCTTCAGTACATACATATATATATATATATATCTATGTGTGTGTGTATGTGTATTCCCTAGAAAAATAGTGTAATACTTATCCTTCTATTATAAATGAAAGGCATGATCAATAAAACTTATGACTTAATTAATCCTTTGATATTTCACTATTTAATATATTTTCCTTTTTTATTTAATTATTTCACAACTTTATTTTCCTATAAAAATATTACATTAATATTTTAATCCTTTATCACATAGAAAAAATAAAATTAAGTATCTATATTTAAAGTTTCTTCATGATATCTAAATAAATACCTAATTCATTACGTTATGATACAATCTATTTTTGATTTTTTTTTTCTTTTTCTCCTTAACCTTACACTAATTTCCTTTTCTTCATTTTTAATTTATTTAACAATACATATTTCATTGTAAAGTAATTGAAAATAGAAATAAAAAAAGACATGTGATTTTCTTATTTTACATGTACTTTGTATTTGCTAATTTATATAGTCTTTTTAGTAAGTTTATACACAATTTCTTTCTTATTTCTTTGGTTAATCCATAAGTTATGTACATAGTGTATATTTAATATGAATACACATATACATACGCAGATGTATATACAACACATGCAAGGTGGGTATGTTGGCCATCAAGATTTAATTATGAGGCCCTACAATATATGGGTTTATAAGTAAGATTGCTATGATTGGTGTTTAGGTAACTCACCTTTACTTTTCATGTTTCTATTTATTTCTTTGCAATTTTGAAAAGAGAAGAGATAAACTCTAAAGTAAACTGTTTCCACTTATTTCTTTGATTTTTTTTTTCTATTTCACCCATTATTTATGTTATTAAACATTAAATTTTCTTTTATTTCTCTCTTTTTCCTTTCCTATTCTAGTTGACATCCATTTATCCATTAGCTCAGGTGAAGTCTACCTTAAACCTAAGCTTATGAAGCCTTGGTTTGATTGAACATGTTGGTTTATAGGCCTTTTTGGATATGGGCTTTCAAACCTGAATCGATCTACCTAAGTTACTACCTTAGATCTAATACCCCAGTCTAATCTCTTGTGCTTTCACTAAGCTCTTACATCCTTTATTATATAGTTCAACTTGTAAGCTAACTTGCTTTGCCTTCACTACTACTTTAGCCTTTGCCAGTTAAGCTACTCTCAGCAAACCATGGATCAAGTATTTAGAAACTTCAACAATAACCATAATAAGTCATTAGTCATTAGCCATATATGACATATTGAATACCTTAAAGTTCCTAAAGGCCTTAGACTTTTAGCCTAGGTTAGTTAGGCCCAATCTAAATGCTCAAATAAGGAACTCACGGTGATAGTTCGATAAATAAGGAAAGTCTACCGATCAAAGATATATATCCACTAAATCCAGAGTACATATTACATTCATTATTTACCATTTGAAAATGACTAAATCTCATCTCCTATAAAAAGTAGATGAGGCATTAGGGTAGACAAACTTCACGTTCTCAACTCTATCATCCTAATTTAGACATTGAAGCAATTACGCTAAAGTATCCTCAAATATAACCCCATCCCCCTGCTTAATGATACTAAAGTGAGGGTTACGTTAAAGTATCCTCTAATTTATTAATTTATAATCTTTTCTTTTGTTTTTGTTTTTATAAGCAGATGCTCTACCCATTGTACATATGCAAATTTTGGAACACTAATTGCATAAAATTTTATTTCATAATATTTACATAATTAATTATGTAGAAGAGTAAAAGATAAAACTATAGAATAAATAAAAAAAAAGAAATGGTTCCTCTAAAGTTCTTATTTCCTAAAGTTACAAAACTAATGGTTGGTATTGTTTAAAATTTTAAAATATTCTGTGACATCATGTTTTTTAAAAAATCCACATAATAACAACTATTACTTTTGTAACTTTAGAAAATAAAAACTTTAGAAGATCCAAATCTTATGAAAAGTAATTTTTCAAAAAGTATGTTTCTTCAATAGCATGTATTAAATGTTATTAATATTTGCACGTCACTTATTGACTCATATGATATATTAATATCATTAAATCATTTTTTCTGTGCACAAAGTAGGTCTTAAACTTAAAAATTGAAATATATATATATATATTATTAAAGCCACAAGAGTTTTATGTAACTATTGTCTTTATAAATTACCTACTTAACCTTAATTTAGTATTATTGAACAAAAATATCTATACTAAAATAACCTTTAAAGTTTATAGATATGTGACATCATACATAAATTCATAAATTTCCTATTTCTTTTTCCACCTGATTTTTCTCTCTCTTGCTACTATCCAACCTAAATTTTCTCTCTCTCTCCCCTCCATTTTTTTCCTTAATCTATTCTCCTGTTTCTACATATAAAACAACTAAAATTGTTTTTCTCACTCTTCAAATAGTATTTAACTTTACGGTTTCCACTACATTTTCTCTCTTGCATCTTATGCTTTCCTATACATTTTTTTTTTCTATTTTGGCCAAAGTCTCCGTACATGTTTAGACATCTTATTTTTAATATCCTTTACCTCTTTTGGTAAAAAAAAAAGAAAAAAAATCCTTTTCCTATCTATTTTTATATAAAGAATATAAATTTATTAAGTACATATTACTACTTTATTTAGTTATATTTTATCAACCATAACATACGAGTGTACAGTTTTTTACAATTGATATTTTTAACTATTATGTCAAAACTTCTTTTTTTTTTTTTAAGATTTGAATTCTTTAAACTTTCTATTTTCTAAAGTTTCCTAAAATTATAAAAGTAATTATTGTTATTATCTAAATATTTTTAAAAATATGATATTATGAAATATTTAAAAAATCTAGATAATTGCAGCCATTACTTTTGTAACTCTAAAAAATAAAAACTTAAAAAAAAATCTATTTTTAGTTTTCTTATATTAAATTTTTATTAATATTTACCTAATCCGTCTCCATTTAGGTTTAGTATTGTTAAAGGAGCGAATAAATCCTCATGGCTTTAAATTATGAATACCACAAACACGAATGGTACAAAGCGCAGGAGTTTGCAAAACGGTAATGGAAACATACAATTCGAGTCCCTGATTTAGTCAACCATCTCTCTGTCTCCCTCGATCTCGATCTCGATCTCGATTCTCCAAAGCCATGGAGTTCATAGATGAAGATACAAGACCCAGATTTCTCTTCCATTCCAAAAGTAACACTGTACTAAACCCTAATACCCAATCCTCCAACCAAGTAAACAAACCCCTCCTCTTCCTAACATGCTCATTCTCCTTCCTCCTAATTGGCATCTCAATTTTCTACATTCAAACAGAACCTTTCAAATCCCTCCTCTTATGGCTCTCATTCTCTCTCCTCCTCGGTCCTTTCGCTCCCTCTACCCTCACCGGCGGCAACATATGTGTCGGTCAAGGCCCAATCGTCCAATTCCACATTGAACAACAGCATCCCACCAATGAAGAGCAGGAATCCAAGAAAAAATCGTCTCAAAACCGATCGAGATCGAAACTTTATGACGATTATGGAAATGGGTCAGCAGGAATTTCAGATGGGTATGTGAAAATCGCAGAAAGATCTGATCTTGATGCGAGACGCAACGATGGGTCTGTGAAAACAAATCAGGAGGAGGAGAGAGAGTGGAGCGAAGAGGATGTTGAGCTTTTAAGAAAACAGTTGTTGAAGCATCCTGCTGGCAAACCTAGGAGATGGGAAATAATAACCGAGGTTTTCAATGGGAGGCATAAAGTTGAGAGCGTGATTAAAATGGCCAAAGAACTAGGTAATAAGAAGTCTAGTGATAAGGATTCATATACCCAATTTTTGAAGAATAGAAAGCCAGTTGATAAAAGAGTTGAAGTCGAAAATGGTAATGAAGTTATGAATTCAAAAGATGGTGAAGGCGTTAAAGGAGAGAGTGAGTGGAGTAATGGTGAAGATATTGCATTGTTGAATGCGCTGAAAGCATTTCCTAAGGATGTGTCAATGAGGTGGGAGAAGATTGTGGCCGCCGTGCCCGGGAAGACCAAGACAGCTTGTATGAAAAGAGTTGCTGAATTGAAGAAGGATTTTAGAAGTGCAAAAGCTTCTAGGGAGGAATAGATGGATGTTTAGATTCATTGGTGGATGAGAATTGGTTGTTTTCGGGTTTTTAGTCAATTTTGACACTATCGAGAACATAATCACTTAATGAATTAATACTTGTAATTTTTTGTTTTTTTTTTTGTTTTTTTTTTTCTGTTTTCTGTTGTTACGATATGTCGGCAGGATGATACCTTGATCGAGCAAATTATAGCTGAAGAACTGTTTGTACTTTGTACCCGGATGATTACGCCTCTACTTACAAGCTGAAAGTTACAATTGAGAACAAAAGAAAAGCAGTTCTATTTTTTGGTTCTCTATACGGTAGATTTTGCATCTATATAAGTGCTTACAGCTAAAATGTTTTCTTAGTAATTCTACAAATGAAAGTTCACTTTCTGCTGCTTGTGGCCGCGAACTTTGTTCTGGTATGTATGAACGCTTGTTTGTACATCTTAAGGAGACACTTACAAAATCGAGAGCCCTTTGCGATTTAATCACTGTGTGGACCTTCTATTAGGAGTTTTTGTGGAGTTTAGGTGTAAAGTCATGGAAACTAAATGAGTTAATCTATCACATTACAAAGTTTTTGAGCTTCAGTGGACCTCACAATGATTTAATTCAGATATCATTAATATTAAGATGGCTTTGCTCCAAAGCCTCCAGGCCTTACAGCATCGTTTTAATCAAGATTAGTTTTGACTGGTCCATTCTGCTTCGAGTTCATCCGAGAAAAGGAATTTATATTGGATTATCTTATATCTTATTTTTATCTATTTTCTATATAATTGTATTTGTCAACATCTTGTGCTCGTAACTTATCTCGATTTCAACTGTGACATTTGAATAAATTGTTTTTGTACATCGTGTTGCAACTATAGACTATAGTGAGGATAGTGACTAGAAATGAAATATAATAATGTGAAATTTTTTTTGTAATTTCTAGTTTAAAGGTTTGGGAAAAGGAGTTTATTATTGAAAAAATGAAAACTTTATATGTCCTTTTATTTTTTTTTTTCAAAGTAAAATAATGGATAAATAAGAGTAAAATAATGGATAAATAAGTCTAATGTTGAATAAATTCGTTAGATATAGAATTTTGAAAGGGGGTAAATATACATTTATTTATTGACACTTTATTTTGATAAATACTATGATGTGAAAGTAATGCTACACAGAGATGTGGAAAAATGAGACTAATTGCATGTTCAATTGAGGAGAATGGAATCCTCATTCTCGCCTCATTCCGTATTACGTTATTTAATTTTAAGTTCTCGAATCATAATTCTTAAGAATCTGAATTATTTAAAACATGTAATAGGCATTTCCTTCCATCAACCTAAGAATTCCAATTCTCATCTTATTTTTTTTTTCCTAAAATAACCTTTTCCATTCACTCTCTCTCTCCTTTACTACCTTCATATTTATCAACACCAGTCGCTACTATATAGATAATATGCACTACCACCACCATCCTTCTTGTCAATGACAAGGCAAACTTTGGTGACCACACAACAACCACCTAACCATTAACATAACCACCAATATGCCGACCTATCCACACCACCACCACTAGAACATACTTCAATGACAACGAGCACCACCACTGACCCATACACTCAAATCACATCTAGATCTAGACTGCACAACAACACAAACAACAACCACCACTAACCCATAAACTCGAATCAAACCTAGATTTGAATTGCCATAGTAGCACAAATAAAGACCACTATTGACCTACACAATCGAATCACACCTTAATACCTAAGAATTTCAATTCTTATCTTATAACTTTTTTTCCTAAAACAACTTTTTCCATTCACTCTCTCCCTCTCCTTTACTACCTTCATGTTTATCAACACTAGCCACTACTATAGAGACAACATGCACTACCGCCACCATCTTCCTTATCATTGACAAGGAAAACTTCGGTGACCATACAACAACTACCTAACCACTAACATAACCACCAATACACCGACCTACCCACACCACCACCACCAGACCATACTTCGATGACAACGAGCACCACCATTAACCTATGCACTTGAATCACATCTAGATCTGGACTGCACAACAACACAAACAACAACCACCACTAACCTATAAACTTAAATCAAACCTAGATCTGAATCACCATAGTAGCACAAACAAAGACCATTATCGACTTACACGATCGAATCACACCTAGATACCTAAGAATTCCAATTCTCATCTTATAACTTTTTTTCCTAAATTAACCTTTTCCTTTCACTCTCTCCCTCTCCTTTACTACCTTCATGTTTATTAACACTGGCTACTGTTATATAAACAACATGCACTATCGCCACCATCCTCCTTATCATTGATGAGGCAAACTTTGGTGAGCATATAACAACCACCTAACCATTAACACAAACACCAATACGTCGACCTACCTACACCACTACCACCAAACCATACTTCGATGACAACAAGCACCACCACCAACCCACACACTCGAATCACATCTAGATCTAGACTGCACAACAACACAAACAATGACCATCACCAACCCATAAACTTGAATCAAACCTAGATTTGAATCGCCATAGCAGCACAAACAAAGACCACCATCGACCTACAGAATCGAATCACACTTAGATCTGCATCGCATAGCAACACAAACAATAACTATCACCGACCTACACACTAGATTCACACTTAGATTTGAGATTGAAGGTCAGCATATCCAATGTAGGTTTTGTTTTCGTTCCGACAGAGATGCCATTTTGAAACCCTAAGTAAATAGAGAGAGAGAGAGAAGGGATTTGATTTTTTTTTTTGCGTGTCTTTTTTAGATTGTTGGGAAGTTTGCGCACAAATAATTGATAGACAGAAAAAAAAAAAAAAATTTGTTGTAGAAGGGAGCATTATCGACCTTTTATCCGTATTACAAGTATATTCCTAATATGGTTTTTTTATCAAAGTAAACAACGTAATATTTATTATGAGTCCCTTCGATTCACGATAAATGTCTATTCTGTTATGGGCCTATTCCAACAGGCAATAAACGTTTGCAATCGCTTCTAAAAGACATTCACGCCGTAGGGCCTCTCAGCTTAAACATAATGGGGGACGGTTTAGTCAGAGATCATGTGAAGTAGACAGTCCCATATTTCATGGCAGCGCCACCTACTATAACACCAGGAGCCCCCAAACGCATCAGACGAGGAGTTAGGCGATCGCAGGGCACCAAGATCGACACTCCATAAACGTGATATTCAAGTGTTTGGAGCAACGGTCTTGCCCCTTTCCGAAATGTGACCTACAGGCTTTGTTAAGCAGTGCCATGGAGTTGCTACCAGGGTTTGGCAACAACTTACTGATATTGCCAATTCAATGGACAACCTAAGAAAACATTGATATAATGCTGCGACACCCATGAAAAATAAATCTGCTCCAATAAAGAAGTCAAAACAGCATGACTTAATGGGGGAAAAGAATGAACTCTCAGTAATTTCAAGTCAAGCTGTCCCAATGCTGTACAGCATATATATAAAAAAGACGGCTAATTCAATGAACAAACTCATCACCAAATTAGGCACACGATTCTCACTTATAGGTTACATAAATGTCGCCAGAACCCTTTTGTGAGCCTCAAATGTTTCACAAGATGCTGTATTCATCATCATCACCCATTCGTATGTAACACATTATAGCCAACACAAACACGAAAAAGGATGAGAGCTCCATTGCCATAGCTCCCCAACCAATGACACCAGAATGCTTCAATATTGCTGGTATTGCGATGCTTCCAATAGCTGAAGCACCAGTCAAGAACTTAGTTGCATTCACCCACCTATTTAATTGCAAGAGAACAACAATTGAGATGATTAACTAAAATATAGTTAGGATCACGTACATATAAGTAGGTGAAAGGAGAAATGCTAACCCGCTGTCAGATTCTGAGAACAGAGAGGAACCCTCAGAACCAGCAAAAAAGAGAAGAGGCATAGGAAGGAGCACGTACATAATCACTGCAGGAGACAGACACCTTGTTAAATTACTCCATATTGGAAGAAACAACTTAAATCTGTAAATGAAAGAATAACTTGCTAATGAATCAATACAAGCAACCAACGGATCAATAATATATAGGCACAAAACAATGAATTTAGATAGTACAAGACAAAAATGAAAAGATTATGTGGATTGATTATGATCCTGAAATAGTGGTCGATTGTTCCTAGGAAAATTAATCAGTATGTGCATAAACAATCAATCAATAAACTCTCAAAGAATGATATTCCAGTGCACAGCTTTGACAGGAGATGATATGCAAGTTTTGTGATTAAGCATCCCTTCAAATGTTGAACATTACAAACTCCATACAGCAGCTTTTAAAGAAAACATAGTCCTAATACAAACATTCATGAGAGTTTCACTGTCAGACTCAAGATTCTTCACAAGTATTCATCACCTTACTTCCAATGGTTAGATTGGAATAGCTAAATATGACTCTCATATACACAAAATATCTACTATTAATATGAGAAATTAACAGTTAATCTTGCCATATCTTATTGTTTAAGATTGCATTCATGATATCATATTCCCTTCTAAGAGGGATAAACTCACAGGAGAGCAGGGCATCACGAGACAAAATAGAGCCAACAAGGCCAACCAGTGAAGAACTATGTGATTGAATAACTTGTTGTGGAACATATAACTTACCAGTTAACATAGGCCACCAGTTGTCGTACAAAGCACAAGCCTGCAGAACAACAGTAAATACAAAAGAACAAATGAGACGATGTGTATGGAGGCAAGAAGAAAAGGTAAGACTGCACTTATTGCAAATAGACGAGAGAATCCGTGAAAATAGGATACACTAACCAATATTTGCAACACTACTCCTCCAGATACCAGAATTGCCAGGAAAGCAAGTTTTCCAGAGTGCAAGCAAGCCCTCATATAACCAGGTAAGTCTGCCATCACGAAAGTTTCCTCACCTCATGGGGAATTACAGCTGAAACAGTGGATTTATAATAAATACGTAGGTTAATGCCAGATCAAAGGAGCAAAAAAGACAACATATGCTAAAAGAAGGGGTAGGCAAGAGTCATGTAACCTTAAACCCCTTTTTACTACATTTGCAATTTCCACAAAACAACAAATACATACAAATGGATTCAGCGATCTTAATAATGAAAACAAGAATGAAGTACCTACAACAGGACAATAATCTTAATTCCGCTATTCGTTTTAACTCCTGTCACTTTCTCATTGATAAAGTCTACTAATGGCTGTTACTATACACGGGTGATTTCTCTTACACCAAATTCTCCTTCACTAGCTGATAAAATGATTTAGGTTACCTTCAAATCCAGCAAATCAGTTGGTAATTGTTATTGGCAATTATTAATTTCAACACACATGAAATTTGTCCATCGTCATGCAACTTAACAACATAACTCAAGCATTATTCCAAGCCCGAGGGGTTGGCTAAATCTATTTTAACATATACAATTTCACCACATTATGAACTTAAAAACTATCCTATTGGCCGATAACAAAAAATGTGCTAATTGAATTTATTCAAGCATATGGACCAAATTCAATTAGATAAAATAACCCATTGCAAAACTCAAACGAGATCAAACAAATTAAAAACTAACTTTAGTATTAACTGATATGGTATTCTTAAAACATGAAAATACAGCTAAAACACTTATAAGCCTACCAGATCTTAAAGACAATGTAAATCCTACAAGTTTCTTCCTTTAATGAGATTCGTCATTTTCCATTAAAGTTTTGAAAAGAATTTTCAATTGGGTTCAACAATTCATGAAATTCTGAACTCAATTTGATCGAATTTATGCAAAGACCGAATCTTTATGAGGAAGCAGGAACTGGGTACAGGAGATTCAGACACAAACCTTAAAACGCCTGAAACTTTCGAGGAAATTTCGTGAGACTGGCACGACTATTCCGTCCTATGATGGAATCTACTGGATTTCAAGGGCTTTTTGGTTTGTAAAGGATAGAAAAGGGGAGGAAAGGACAAGCTGTACAGTTTGGGGGCTTAAGTTACCCAATAAATGAAATTTGGGTAGTAATTAGTGGAAACCTTTTTGTTTTATTTGTTGGATGGAAGTACCGACTAGGAATAGTGAAAAAATAAAATTAAAAAAACTTTAAATTTCACGAGATAAGGTTTTATACTGTGTTTGGGAGAAGGGAAATGAGAAGGGATTGAATTTCCAACTTTGGCAATTCGATGTGAAGTTCCATTATTTATAAGGTCTTATCGATCGACATATTTATCCTGATAAGTGGATGTGATATAGAAGACATATTAATCAAATAAAATTTCTTTTTCTTATTTTTCCTGGCTAGTCAAATGATCTTTAAAATAAAAAATTGGCTTTTGGTTGTTTTTTTTTTTATTTTTTAAAGACGAGTGTGGGTCCATAATATCTACCGTTGGGAGATAGAAGATTTCATTAAAGTTTTATGGCAATCCTATCTTTAAAATTCTCAAAAACCCTGTACTTTTGTCTCTTCCTAAAGTGAGAAAACCTAAGTAGAAATTCAGTTATTTTAAAGATTAATTTTCACTACAAAGCAACAATCCCTTTTCACTTCATTTGTGGTGGAACTGCCAAGATGTAAAGAAAATTTTTAAAGATTCACCATTTATTACGAAGTTGAACAATAATCATCTACAAATTGCTTCATTCCTAGAAGATTTTGCCTACTGGCTTTTAAGAAGTACAAAAGAGTGAAAAAATATTAGTAAAAATTCAATTACCTCTTTTGACCTTTATTCCCTTAATAAAACCCATGGATTTTGCATTTATTATGATTTTAAATAAAGAATCTACAACTAAAACAAAAAGATAAGGCAAAATGGGATCTCTTTACCTATTTTATCTTATTGATTAAATATGTCCTACTCTTTTTCCATTAACTATTAAATTATCATTAACTATTAAATTATGAGAAATATATGCAACATTATTCATTATCTATTCCATACATTTCTTCGGCGAAAAACTATCTTGATCATACATCTTTTACAAAAAACCATTTAACTTTATGGTAAAACTTAGCTATGTATATTTTTAGTGCATGTAAATCATTCTTTCCTTTCCTTTTAGCTTACAAAAAATAAAAAATTTCATGTGTCATAAGGACATTGTTATAGATAAACGAACCTAAAATAAACATACTCTAAAAGGGAGTAATAAAAGAATTAAGAATAGGATGAAACCTAATTGATATAACTTTATCTATGATCTTATAAGTAAAGTTTCACAAACTAATGGGCCATAACCAAGTTACATTTACTAGATCATTTACTTTAAGAATTAAGAACATATTTGTAATACTAAAACTGAGAGGAAACATACCTATGTGTTAGAAGTTCCTAACCACCTCTATCGTAAAGGTTCTAATAGTTGCCCATTATATTTGATAGAACATATCATTAAAGCTAAGTATTTTCAAACTTCCCATAAGAAAACTGCTTCTTGGACTTCTTCTTCTTTATAGGCCGTATTAAATATTCATTTACTATAAGTTTCATCACTTTTTGCACATGTTTCAACACGTTTTCATACTAGCATGATTCTATAATAGTAATAACAATGAATAAGACTACACGATAGTTTCATTCGTAAAACTTTCATCTTTGTGCTCCGAACTCATATCCTCGATCTCAAGGATTTTGTTTCTTACTCTTCTATATGATGTACTTTGATGGAAAAACTTGGTATTATATCCCCACATTGAAGTCAATCCATCCTTAACCATTGCTTTTAGTATTGTTCTTTTGGATTCATTACTTCATTTAACTATTATTGCATCATTTCTTGTATCTCCATATCCATCTCTTCCAGCACTTTCCTCCAAGAACTACAAGCTTATTCATAGGTTTACGTATTCCTACTCCATCTATTTAGAGCTTATCCTCATGCATCAAGTTTAATCACTAAACCAATAAAATCTACAAGTTACACCACTTCATCCCATGCTTTCTTTGTTACCTCTATAGCCAGTAGCACCTAATCATTATTGTTCCAATATGAATATATGGGTCCTTTTGTTTTAGCAACTTTGACCTCAATTGGCAAAGAAAAATAGCCACTCTAATTAATTGGAATATTAGTTACTCTTCTTTTTTAATACATTGAGATTCAATTAGAATTGGCTAGCCTTTTGTAGAGTCTTTCTTCAACTAAGCCACGATCAATTCTCCCTTATAACCATGTAAGTGGTTGCCTTTGATAACTAATACTAGTGAGGAGAAAGTTCAATATCATGGCCATAAAGTTCTTGATCCATCTCAAAGGTTTCATCCGACACCTACTTTTCTCCTTTATACAATTAATCTATTAAAATCCTCCACATCCACCTATAGTCCCAAGATATTACATGAAATCATCTGTAAATTATTTTAGAATCTAAGTGGAAGAGAATATTATGTGTTAGCAAACATTAGTAGTTGCAATACTACCTTCCTTATGAAATCCATTAACTTTAGTATCAATAGTGTTGGAATTGACTTATAACACTTCTACAATTGAATCATCTTTCTACTACAATGCTAGCCCATCAGGCAATTCAATAGGATTAACATAAAACTTATGATTAAATCTTATTAACCATCAAGGGTTGCCTCAAATCCTAACTATTCCAAGTCCAACTCAATATCATGATGACTGAGTAATTAACTAAAGCCAACCACCATAGCTTATGTGTTTTGCATTCTTTATTGAACTACTTTCACTTCTGATAATTTGCTCTCAAAATGAATCCACTTTATTTTTTCTCTTGATATGCACATCTTTAATTTTAACTTTTCCCTAAATTAGCTTCTCCTACTGAGAAAAGATATGGTCTCCTTCCTTTTCTTAAATATTAGCCATTTGAATTCCTACAATTCATCCATGGCCATAGCTTTCTTGATAGAAAGTGATCATAGTGCTTTGGTAATTGGTGAAGGGATGGTTATTTTTTTTTGTGAGTGAAATTTTAAGGGAAACTTTGTTCATTGCTAATTATCTATAAAGATAGGTTGATGTATTCATTGATTGACAATCTTGTTAGGGTTTGTTCAGTAAGGCTAATTGACTCTTGGATGAAATACATAAGATGAACATCATAAGTATAAAGAGCTATGGTATTGATTGATGTATCCAATGGACTTATATTTAGGTCTAGAATACGAGACATACCTAAAAAATTTGTTTGCACTATAGGCTAAGAAGAATAGATATCTGTTTTTGTAGTGCCTTTTTTTTTTTTTTAATGGATGGCAAAAGAGAACTAATAGTTATAGGTGCAAGGATCTAATTACAATGGTCAGGTACATGTACCATGCATCTTATGCTACACATAACTTTAGAGAAGTGATATAGAATGGTATATAAAGGATGATTAGACAATAAGGAGGCAGAAAGGATGAGTACCTAGTCTTAGGAGGCTAAAATGCATGCATAACAAGAGTTGTTAAAGCATTAAACCCTATTATTTTGATAAGAGGCATCGCATTCTTCACTCTAATCACTTGTTTGATCTTTAAGATAAAAAACTAGCAGAACAAAATGTTTCTCTTGTTTTCTTCCTTATTCAAATGAGAAAAGACTCTAGGTACTTATAAAGTTTAGTTGTTGATGTTGTTCATAGGATTTTGTGACAATCAATGGCTAGGAAGAGTCCCTTTATCAATGGACTCCTTGATGGGCATCTTTTAGATTTAAGCCTAGTAAAAAGCCTCTTCTCTTACGTGATTTTCCTTAAAAAAGGTTAAAAGCAGTCAGACCAGTCTAAAGGTCCTTGTTTTAAGTTAATTACGCCAAATCTCCCTTAATCATCCTGAATCATATATGCCATTCTCTAAGCCCTTCCAATTTAGCCTAAAGGGTCAATCTTAGTTCATTATTGGACTTAAAGCATAAAAATTGAATTTAGTCTTCTAAAGTAGACATATTGACTTTCTAGGAGAAACAGAGCAATTAGGCCAATCCAAAGGTCCTTGCTTAAGCTAACCACATTAAGTCTCCCTTAATCATCCCAAATCATAGACCTTACTTTCTATGGCTATTTTAGCCTAAAGAGTCAAACCTAATTCATTAGTAGACTTAAAGCCCAAGAATCATATTTAGCCCTCTTCAGTAGACATACTAAGTTTCTAGGAGAATCAAAGCACATGGTTTTTTCTTATTTGACTCAATAAGTTAGTTTCCAATTGCTAGCTCCTCATAAGTCAATAAAGTTTAGTAAGAACTTACTATGCTAACTTTGAGGATGAAATTTTTTGGTCACCTCATTTTTCACAAAGGAAACTTCTTTCCTTACTTGAATAATGATTTGATCAATATCATTTTCTTAAGAAGTTAAACACTAATTATTAAGAGAATTAATTTGATCTTGCTACTTTAAATTTAAATTCTCATGATTCATGATTATAGGAGCATCCTTTTAAAAAGGACTTGTATTCCCTTTTTTAGACATTGTTTCCTTTAAACCTATAGCTTTAACATTCTTCTACAAACCTCAATGATTTGTGGATTTTTTTTTTACACATTAAAAGTCATATTTATCGAAACAAATTATTTTTATCTTCTTTATTAGGGAATCAATTCATTTGATGCTCAATAATATAACAAGTAGAGCCAAAATCTAGATTTTTTTTTTCAATTTTAAAAGATACCAATAACTTATCCTTACTCTACGCTTTAGTTCATAATCAAGACATGGAACTACATTTACAAAGAAAATCCCTCAAAAATCACTGTAACCTTTCCTATTTTATCCCCCATAATTTTGGCATTATTTACCATAAGAGAGAATTACTTTAGGTGGTATCAATGTTTAGGAGTAGGTTTAAATAGAGAATTAATGTTTCAAAAAGTTCAAATTATAAATAAATGTAGTGAGAAATTAAAATAAAGGGGTCACTGTTATACCACAATTTGCTTTATTTGACATGGTGACTAAGCTTACATGTGTATTTAAATAATAAATAAATGGAAATAACTAAATTAAATATAAAAAATTACTAAAAATTAAGAAGAAATTAAAAATAAAAAAAATAAAAATAAAGAAAAGCTGAAAAATAAAAAACCTAAGTATTATAATTTTAGAAATATAACTAAATTAAATTGGTGAAAAAAATAAAAATATTAAAAATAAGTTTTAAAAAAATAAATAAAACTAATCACCTCTTATACTAGCTAGTAGGTTAACAACGTACTTTTTTAAATATATTGTGACCTACCATGGCTTTATAGGTTGATTTGGTTACTCTAAGGGTAGGGATGGCCATGCTACCTCACTTAAAGTGGTCATTAGCCATCCTTTACCCTTCAAGTGGTTGGTTTTATTATTTTTTTTAAAATATATTTTTTAATTTTTTTATTAATTTAATTATATTATTATTTATATTACACTTAAATGATAATATTTAGTTTTTTATATATTTAATTTATTTTTTATAAAAACTTTCTTAATTTTTAGTACTTTTTATATATATATTTTTTCAATTTATTTATTAGTTAAATGAGAGAATTAGAATACTAAGCATCAACGTTTAGGGGTAAGAGATATGCATAGGCAATGTTAGATGAAGCTATTGATAAAATAATAGTGGTCTGTTATTTTAATTTTTCGTTAAAATGTTAATTCCTTATTAAACTTTTTGAAGTATCTCTTATTTGAATTTATTTCCAAATGTTGATATCCTTTAGTATAATTCTCCCTTTACTAAAAGCATATGCATATGTAACCCATAGATTTGGACAAAAAACAATAGTGATCGAATTCCAAATCTTCTTCTTTTTATTATCATCATCATCTTGATTTTGTCTTCTCAATATTGTTTGGAAACCCATAACTGACGACGATTGTTTTTTTAGTGGAAATAATCGACCATGGTTGTTGTTCCATTATTTTTTCAATATTTGAAACTTCAATTGAAACTCCCATGAATAAATTGTTATTAAGAGGTGAAATATGTATCCCTCCCAAACCTCTCTATTGTCTCAAGATCTTTGCTAGTATGGATTTGAGAGAGATTACTCTTCTTACAAGAGATTACTCTTCTCGCAAGAGATAGAGCCTACAAAAGAGAGCATAGTAAAGGGATACTGAGGTGTTGTCTAACGTAACTACTTCAATGCTTAAGTTAATTGAGTGTTTAGGGAGTATGAGTACTCAAGAGCAGTATGTGGGCTAATGTGTTTAAAGTATTAAGTAGTTTACCATTGCATGGGGGTCTTGTATTTATAGAGGAATGGAGTTGCCAGTTAGAGAGGAGTTAGTGGAAAAAGCCACATCCATAAGTATTAGAGGGTATGATCTCAATATTTGACGTAATCTGCAAGTATAAGGGTTGTTTAACTTAGTCTTTCAACCTTATCCAAAGTCTTCTAGCTGTTGGTGACCATAATTATTGATCAGGTCGTATGATGGGCTTGGGTTGAGGTCGGTGAGAGGGGAAAGGCTGACTCTGAAACAGGTGCATCCTAAGCCTTGAGTCTCATTAGGTAGGCACAAGCCTAAGGGGCCTATGTTCAAAAGGCCTTACCAACACTTTCTCCCTTACAATCTCTTTACCAATGGAGGTAAGGAGAGCGAAAAGATGGGCTTTTTAGGCATTTAGTCGATCTAATATGGAGGTATCTGTATTAATGCTGTCACACCAACGTGGCAATGATGAAAGTCCGAGCTGGTGAAAGGTCGAGAGAAAGACGTTCGAGTTGATTGACATTGGAGCTGAGCAGGTACAACATACCTGAATAGATTGCCTTTGAGGCAAAGGTGAGTGCAATAGTTCCATGGTAGAACATAAGAGATCTGACTTCCTTAGCCATTAAGGGGTAAGAGTAGTTAGCCCTTCGTCCACTTAGAGCAGAGTGCATGTATATCGAGGTGCATAGGCGAACTAAGGTGGAAACTTCATAGTCTATACTAGGTGCTTTGAGCCGAGGCAAGGATATAGTGGATTATGTATCTCATGATAGAGTCGTAGAGTAGAGGCATTAAATAGATAGGGCCGAACTAAGCTGACAATTGCTTGAGCAGATGCAACCTACTCGATCTAAGGCATAGTATTATTGGAGTATCGAACAAGTTTTCTCTTAGAAGTTAAGGGAGCCTCAAGGAGACTTCCTGTAGATGTTAACTTTTCAAATTCTTACTTTATCACACTCATTTTCAGTGTATTTAATGCAATGTGATAAGTGTCCTATCATAGTAGACTTACGTACAGTTGCATACGCTTTGTCTTTTGAATGTGGCCATCTAATCAAAACTGACTCCACGTGTTTGCATCGCAATATTTCAAGGGATTTGTGCTTATACGAATCCTTATAATCTCCAATACACTTTCCAAAGTGTTTGATCTATAAATACTACAATTGTTTAGAGAGAGTACCTTTTCATGATTTCCTTGCTTTCTCGCTGCAAGCCTTCTTCTCTCTTTTCATCAACCTTCTTTGAAGTTGTATTTCTTGAAAGTTTTTCTTCAAAGTTCTTCATTTCTTTTTGCTTCCTCATCAGCATGTCGATGAATACAGGTGAGATGTCATTAGATGCATCAAAGTATAACATCATAGACTCTAAGAGCATAAGGAGTGATCCTTCCAATGGAGGAGAGGACGAAGTGACATCATTGACACAGCTAGATGACAACATAAGAATGGCGGTGGAGGAACTAGATAGGTCGAGGCTTATCATTGCCATCTTGAGAGATGCTTATATCTATGCCCCATTACTAAAGGCTAAAGATTTATTCACCATGCCTAGGATGGACAAGGGCCACTTTTACTCCCTAAGTAACTTTGTCGTTGAACCGATTTCAAGTTAGACAATATGGCTACTAAGGAGGAAGGAGAGGTTACCCTTACTGTTAGGGAGGCATTTTGCTGTATTTGAGAAGTGTTTAGAGTATAGGCAGCGCCTCCCTCTGAGTGAATTTGAAAAAGAGCTTTTCAACTTCCACCAGTGTAATATGGCCTAAGTTCCTCCTAATGGGTGGAGGGTATTAAAGGCTTTCTACGGACTTTGTGAGTACTTGGTGATAAGGGCTATCGCCGAGCTATTCAACTATTTCTACATGTGGAAAAGCTTAGGTAAATGGTTGTACCTTTACCTATGTCCAAGGTGAAAGCTGTTCAGTAGCCTTGTGAACTCTATGAAGGGTTAGAAGGATGACTTCCTAGTGGTCGAGCTATTAGAGGAGGTAAACGTTTGGACAAGATGGATTGAGTTAGTTAGAATTAAGGCCCACAAGGAGCTTGGGCCTAATGATGCTAAGGCCGTAAGGGAGATTCAAACCTTCATGGCCCTTCAAAATGGTAATGAAATAAACACTACGAAGACAAAAAAGAGATATTTTAAGTATCTGATCTTCATGCTTTTCCCTAGACTGAAGAAGTCTGTAGTGAAAAAGTGGATAGAAGGTATAGGTTCATTTTTCACAAATGGCTTCATCTATTATGCTAACTTGTGTAAAGTTATGCTTTGTTCGACGTCCTCTTTAAATGAAATGGGGGAAGGATCTTCTTTGCTTGTATTGGTCATGGCAGAGTTGGTGAAGGGTGGTGCTTTGTAGTTGTTTTGTTTTGTTTATTTTTTTCTTTTGCTAATCGCTTGTTTAACTCTTTGTAGGAAAGAGATTAACTGGGGAGATTCCTCATCCTTCAGTAGTGAGTTGCTAAGTCGTTGCTAGGCCATGTCGAAGTCGATCGTGAGAACCTTCGATCCTAAGGGTAAGGCCATGGGGCTAAGATCAAGGGTTGGGGAGACCAGCAGGGATGAGCTAGCTATTCTATCTTAGGGGATTCCTCTTGGTCCTTGAATAAAGCCATTAGCTACTGAGCCTGTGAGTATGGTCTTTCCTTCCACTGTCTCTATCTCTACCTTGATGCCCATTGTTGTAGAGGATGAACCTACTGAAGTTAACGAGCCAGATGTGGTGATGCTTGCCCTTCCTAATAAGGATGAGGACGATGGGGCTAAGGCTAGTGCCCTGTTTAGGGTAGTTAAATAGAAAAGAAAGGTGATTTTTGGGGAAGCAACAACGGGGACAAAGAAGTAAAAGCCGATGCAGAATATGCCCCTAAGTTGGGTGAGATGGTACGAGTAGCTAACGACTTACCCATATAGGTGTATCAATGAGCTTGGAGATGAGTTTTCTGAGGTCCTCAATAAGATTCAATTCTTAGGGATAAAGCCTGACTCATTCAAGGACGTACCTTATATTTCTTAAAATGAGGAGCTTCACCTTCATAATTTTAAGCTTAAGACTAAAAGGGCTAGAGGGAAGCTCTTGAGGCCAAAATAGGATATCTAGGAAATGACATTACATTGTAGCATCGAACTCTCAACTTTTAGGCCTCGATGGAGTCTTATACCCCTGGCGATTAGGCAATCCTCAAGTAACTATCGAGGGTAGGAGGAGGTGATCCCATGGAGATAGTAAGTCATTTGAGCTCATTCATGTGACATGTAAATCATCGTTTCTTTCTATTGATGTCCTTCCTTGTCATCATTGATTTTAACCTTAGTTTTTGTTTCTTTGCAATACCATAGCTAGGTGTTGTTATAGCTTAATAGTAATGATGCCTTGTGGAAAGAGGTAACGAGATTTCAAGCAGCATTGTCTAGTGCTGAAAAGGGCCTGAGGGAGGTAGGATCTTTCTCTAGTAAACATATGGACAAATTTATCAAGGCTAATTGGCACCTATATTGCTCTTATGTGCAGATGGCTAGACCCAAGGTAAAGTTGCAAGAGGTAAAGCAAGGGAAAGCCGATGCTAAGAAGAAGGATAGGCAGGTTGACAACATGAAGACTCAAATTGAGGATGAGTAGAAGACCAAGGCTCAACTTTCTTAGAAGTTGAACAAGAAGAGGGAGGCTAAGGAAGGGCTCAAGAAAGAAAATGCTAAGTTGAAGGCATTGGAGTATGATAGTGCTAAAGCTACATTGTTAGAGTTAGTCGATTAGAAGGTTAGACTAAAGTAACAAATCGACGAACTTTAGAGAAGAGCTTTGGTGATGTAGGAGATTATCTCCAAATTAGAGAGTAGGGAGGTGCTTAATGACATCGGTGCTAAGAAGGTCGTCGTTGATTTTTAGATGACAAAGTAGTAGCTGGAAGAGCTTGAGGACATCTCTACTAAGTGTACTCGGTTCATGAAGAAGGAGTTGCTCTCCCATTTTCTTGAGCATGATTTGAGCTTCCTTGATTGGCTGGACTCACTAAATTTTTGGGAGAAAAGGACGGCCTAAACCTCAGAGAGAGAAGTTGCTTAAACAGTTATGGAGGTCTAAAGCTCCCCTTCTATTGCTAAGGTCATTCAAAAAACTTCTATGTCCATCTCGATCCCTATAGTTCAACAGGAGGTTAACCCTGAGGGTACTTCTTAAGGTGATTAAGGTTGGGGTGATCTTCCTATAGACCTAAGTCAGTAAGTTTCAACCTTTCTTGTAGCCCAAGGCCAGTCATCATAAGGGCTATCAATGGATCAACCCTCTAAGCAAATTGTAGTTATAGACTTTTTAAAGCTACCAGAGCTTATTGATTTGAACAAGTAGTCATCCCCTTTCCCTTTATCTTGTACTTCAAGTTGGGATGTTGACCTTAATTTTATATATCCCCCTTTAGTAATGGAATTTGAATTTCTTCATGTACGTTATTTTATGTACTTCTTTTCTTGTTTAATACTTTTCATGTTCTTGCTTAGTTCATTGTAACACAGCTTGACTATTGAAGTTTTTTGCTCTTAAAGAGTTCCTTGATTATACGAAGGGTGTTATCCCTTATCATGGCTACTCTAGGGGAGTTGGCTCGATGGCATTCCAACTTGCTTAATTAATGGAAGTTTCTTTATGCAAGGGGTTTTTCCCCTTACCAAGGTTACTTGAGGGGAGTCAGGTTAGTGGCATTATGACTAATGTAGCTAATAGGATTTCCTCTATGCGAGGGTTGTTTCTCTTTGCTGAGATTACCCAAGGGGATTTAGGTCGATGGTGTTCTAACGTACTCAATTAATGGGAGTTCCTATGTTAGGAGTGTTTCCCCTTACCAAGGTTACCTTAGGGGGATTGGGTTGGTGGCATTTCGACTTACCTAGTTAGTGGAAATTCTTTAGTGCAAGGGGTGTTTTGCCTTGCTAAGGTTACTCAAGGGGGGTCAGGTTAATGGTATTCTAACCTACCTAGTTATTGGGAGTTCCTATGTAAGGGGTGTTTCCCCTTACCAAGGTTACCCTAGGGGGTCAGGTTAGTGGTGTTCCGACTTACTCAATTAAAGGGAGTTCCTCAATGTAAGGAGTGTTTCCTCAATTAAAGGTTACCTTGAGGTTGGGACTTTGTGAGAGAGAAAGCGAGGCAATCATAGACAACTCATGAGAAATGGAACTTCTCTTTTATAATTTTGTGATGATTTACATGATTGTACATTAATCAAAATTAAGTCGAATGTTATTAGCATTCATGTGTGCAGGATGAGATTATTGTCTAGTCTTTCTAATCTATATGCTCCATTAACTAAATTTTCTTTGACTTTAACCTGGTCTTCCCCATTTAGGGCTAGCTTACCCTATCCTTCTCATGAACCCATAACCTCTAGCTTTCAATAAACCAAGTTGTCAACCTTGAATTCTTTGCATTTGACCTTTTGATCATAGTATCTAGCAGCTCGGTGTTGGTAAGTAGTTACCTAAGTTATAGTGAGGTCTTTGATCTCTTTGATGGTATCGATACTGACCTGTAGAAAGGACTCATTGAGAATGGCATTAAAGCTCTAAGTCCAGATGTTAGGAAGCTCTAGGTTGATGGGGAGGACTACCTTCAACTTAAACGTAAGGCAAAAAAGGCTTTCACTTATGGAGGTATAGTAAGTGGTTCTGTATCCCTATAAAATGTTGGGCAACTTGTCTACCCAAGTGCCTTAGGCTTAGTCTACCCTCTTCTTTAGGCTTTCGAGGATGACTTGATTGGTAGCTTCGACCTGTTTATTCAATTGAAGGTAAGTGGCTGACATGAAGTGTGGCTTAATGTGGTGCTTAGCATAGAACCCTTTGTTGGGGTTATTAAACTGCCACCCATTGTTTATAATGAAGGTGTAGGAGACCCTAAATCGGGAGAGGATGTTGTTCCAAAGAAAGACTCAACACTCTTCATGATAATCTTCGTTATAGCCTTAGCCTTGACTTACTTAGTAAAGTAGTTGACGACGATAATGATGACTTGCTAACCTCTCGAGGCCTTAGGGAAGGCACCGAGAATGTTGATGCCCCATTGGATGAATGGCTATGGATTAGTCAAGGTTTGGAGATTGTTATTGGAGGTGTGACTGATGGAGGCACAATTTTGGCACTAGGGGCACTTTTGGTACTAGGAGTACTTTTGGCACTAGGGGTACTTCTAGGCTACAACCTTAGCATCTTGCCTCATGGTAAGCCAGTATTACTTGAGTCGTAGAGGTTAGATATAGAGGGCTTAGGGTTGAATGTGGTTGTTATACACTCCAGTGTGTAGCTCTTCCATGAAGTGTACACCTTTGTCTTCTCGAAGGCATTTGAGTAGGAGGAGGCTGACCCTTTTGTAGCGTAGAGCGCCATCGACTAATGTATAGTTGGTGGCATAGTATCTTAGCTTCTTTGCCTCTTTCCTCTTTTTGGAGAGTATGCCTTACTCTAAATAACTCTGGATGAGATCTATCCAACTCGGCTCTGATGATGTTGTCAGCTCTAAGACCTCTACCAATCTCTAAGTTATGCTCTTCTTCGACAAGTACTCAATGAAGATCTTTCTATCCTTTACCTTGAGCTTTTGTATCCTTATAGAGTAAGCTTGGATAGTCAATTTACTACTTAGTTTTCGATTTGGGGGATCTTCGTGATGGTCCATGAAGGAAACTTAGTTAGAAGGCTCTTTACCTTCTTTAAGTATCCTACCATAGTATCATCTCTAGTCTCGTATTCACCTTGGACTTCCTAGACTACTAGCATAAAGTCCAAGAACACTTATAGATGCTTAGCATCGATCTCCTTAGTTAGCTAAAGACTACCATTAGGGCCTTATATTCGAATTTGTTGCTGTTGGTATCGAATTAGAACTTGAGGGTGTAACAAACTGTGATCTTGTGTGGTTATGTTTGAACGAGACTTGTACCTCTACCCTTCGAAGTGGATGATCTGTCAACATGGAGAGTTCATACTGGTTTATCATTTACTAATAGTGCTTCCTCTTCTTTTGTATATTTAACCACAAAGTCAGCTAACATTTGTGCTTTGTAGGCCATTCATGGTTGATACTGGATTCTGTACATGCTTAGCTCCATCGCATACTTCATCATCCATCCAGATGTATTTGGCTTTTGCAGCATGGTGTATAGCAGTTGGTTTGTAAGCATAATGATTTGGTGTGCCTAAAAGTAAGGCCTTAGCCAATATACTGAGATGATGAGAGCTAGGGCAAATTTTTTTGCTTAGGTGTACTTGACCTCAAGCCCTTGGAGTATATGGTTAACGCAGTATACGGGCCTATGCTCTCTTCCTTCTACTTTGACTAATACAGATGAGAGTGTTTGGTTGCTTCTGGTTAAGTATAGATACCAGTCTTCCTTTGGAACAGACTTGGAGAAGACTGGAAGGTTTGCATACTCAGGAGTCCATTCAAAACCTTTAGGATTCTTGAGGATTTTAAAGAACTTAGTGCATCTATTCGTGCTCTTGAAGACAAACTTACTTAGCTTGACCACCATGTTAATAAGATTTTGTACATCTTAAACTGAGGTAGAGGGCTCCATATCCCTAATGGCATATATCTTTTCAGGGTTGTCCTCGATACCCCTCTAAGTAATGAAAAAGCTAAGGAATTTGCTTGAGCTGACCCTAAGCACACACATTTAGGGGTTTATCTTCATGTTGTGTCTTTTCATATGGTTGAAGGCTTCTTGGAGGTCCTTGACATGATTATCGAGCTACTTGTTGTTAACAATCATGTCGTTGACGTGTACTTTTATGTTATGCCTAATCTGGGGCTTAAGTACATTGTTGTTATTCATTGATATGTTGCTCTAACATTTTTAAGGCTAAAGGGCAAGATAGTATAGTAGTACGTACCAAAATCGATGACAACAGAGTTATGGAATTCATCCTTTGGGTCCATCTTTATCTAGTTATAGCTTGAAAAGGCTTCCATAAAGCTTAGTAGGGCATACCCTAAAGTGGAGTCGACTAACTAGTTAATCTTAGGGAGAAAGAAGTAGTCTTTTTATCGGACTTTTTCTTAACTAGTACTACGTTTGCAATCGGGTTGGGTGCTTTTCCTTCCTTATGAAGTTGGCCTTAAGCAGCTTATACACTTCTTTCTTGATTGTAGCTTACTTCTTCAAGGCAAAGTGCTTCTTCTTCTGTTTGAGAGGCTAGGGGAGATCTTGGGTATGTTTGATGCTGACCAGGCAAATGTATCTGAGTTGGCCCATAGGAAGGCAACTATTTCTTCCTTGACCTTAGAAGGAGTCTCAATCATGACCTTAGTTGTCTGGCCGGGAGAAGGACTAATCTGCACTACTTCAATTTTTTTTTGTTAGGTTCGCCTTTCTTAATCGGCTTCTCCTATAGGCCGATCACTAGAGCGAAGACTCCATTAGCTCTCATGGCCTTAACATAGAGCTCTCATGATGAGAGCTTCTAGTTACATCACAAATTCCCACCTTAGTTGGGGTTCGGAATTTATCCTTTAAGTGAAGGGATGAAGTCATGATCCTAAACACATTTAAACTTAGTCGTTTCAAGAGAGCGTTGTAGGGGGATGGACAATTGATCACAATGAACTCCACTAGTCGTCGCATAACATTGTCATAATTGCCAAGTTCCATGTTGAGAGTAATGATTCCCTTAGCTTAGACAGTACTATTAAAGCCAATTAGATTATGGTGGTATGGCTTTAAATTTACAAGTAGCTTGGTCCTCATCCTTTCGTATGTATGCAAGAAGAGGATGTCGGTGGAGCTTTTAGTATTCACCATAATCTTGAGGACCTCAAAGTTAACAATCCTTACCCCTATAACTAGGGTATCTTGATGGGGTTTCTACCCCCTCCAAATCTTCATCAAATAAAGAGATTGAAGTATCTAACTTTTGTTTATTCTCTTTAATTACCAACGCCTCAAATGGGGCATTAACTAAGTTGTTGGTGCTCAATTAGCTCCTTAGGTATGGTGATGGGAATTAGGGTATCAGACCTCTAACCTATAGCCGAGTCCAAAGACTAGAGGGGCTACCATGATGAATCCTTTTATTTCAACGAACCCCTACTGAGGCCGAGTACTTCCTTACTAAGTCACCCTTCATGTCATACCATATGACTGCCAATTTTTTTATAGTATGCCAAGTTGATGATTACTTTTTAAAGCCAAGCTGACCAATTATTCGGTAACCTCCTTGTGGAGAAGTAGAGAGAGAGAGTCCGGATTGACTAAGCCATCCTTACTTAGATAAGCTCATCTGTCCGTACTTTTTGTCTGCATTTTCTAACTACATCGCCAATGTAGCATCACTACGTGTATAGTATCATGTGCAGAATCCATTGCACCAATGATTGTTTTTCTTATATATTCTTTTTTATCCTCTTGTATCTTGTACATTACTTCCTTAAGAAATACCTTTTTTGTCTTTTCGTTTTTAGGTAAGTTTCCTTAAATTATAAGTATAAATACCCTTATATTGTTAACAGTAAGAAGATTAGAAAATTCTTAATATACATTCTTTGGATACTTTTTCTTCCTTAAGTAAACATCGTTTGTTTACTCTTGGTATCACTCTTATTCTTTCCCTTAAGTAAGGTAAGTAGCGAGTAATCTCACCGGACCAATTCATGTATCATATTAAATTGTGTCATAAGTCTTCGGAAGTTCCATTAATGCATTATATCCTCTAGAGCTGTTTGTGAGTTTACATACTGTTTCATTCTTCATTTTTGCCCTTTTGCACTTTCTCCCATTAATCATTTTTGAGCTTTTTGTAAGCTTAGACCCATCTAGAGACCGGCTTTATTATTATTATTTTTTTGTCACAGTTCGCAATATCTTGATATAAGAGAGAAGGTTTTGTGTGAATTGTAGTAGTTCTTGAAGTTTTGTTATACTCTATTTTGCGTGTATGAAACAGAACAAGTTACTGTGTTCATTTGACTGTTGTGTTGTTAACTATTAATATCCTGAAGTATTTTTTTAAGCTTTAAATCTGTGAGGAAAAATGACAGACCTAAATATGAATGTTGGTATTGGTGATGACAGTGGGGTTGCCCACCATGGACGACAATCTCAGGGAACTCCCAAAAGCGCTGATGAGAGGCTTGATGAGATATCTAACCTCTTAGTAGATTTGACTTGAGCTGTTAATGCACTGTCTTGCCGACTCACTAAGACTACGTAAAACACTTCACAAGTTGCTTAACTTGTTGGAGGTTAGAACCCAACTTGACCCATTCGAAGTGGAGGAGTTAGCGGACTAGTAATGCAAAGGATCAACCTGAGAGAGCTTGATGAAGAGGAAGAAAAGTATTTTGAAGAAGAGCGTGTATGAATCTCTAGAGCATCTAACCATGTGAAGATTCGGATTCCGAGTTTCAATGCATCTAGGAATGCTAATGAGTATTTAGATTGGGAAGCGAAGGTGGAGTACATGTTTGATTATTATCAGTACAAGGATTATGAGAATGTGAGAGCTACTACTATTAAGTTCTTCGGATATGTTACGATGTAGTGAAAGAATTTTCAGACCATGAGAAGATAAGAGGGGTGTCAAGAGATTAATACTTGGCCAGAGATGAAAAGAATACTCAAAAATAGATTTATACCAGAAACCTTTCTCCAAGATACCTTCACTCAGCTTCAAGAGCTGAGACAAGGAGGTCGAATAGTTGATGAGTATGTTCAAGACTTTCAATTGCTTATGATATGTTGCAAAGTGAAGGAGCCACTAGCTCAAACAGTCTTAAGGTTCATTACTGGGTTGAGAGGAGACATTCGGGATATCATGGAGCTATAATGATTCCAACATCAAGTTAATGAATTACTGGAGTCAGGCTTTGTAAGAGAGAGTCTCAACCTTTGTGTTGTACCTATACTTCTACTGTCAAAGAAGGATGGAACCTAGCGGATGTGTGTAGACAACCGAGCCATGAACAAAATCACAATTAAATACAAGTATTCCATTTTAAGTTTAGAAGACATGTTGGATGAACTAAGTGAAGCCAAGATTTTTAGCAAGATTGATCTTAAATCTAGCTACCATCAAATCTGCATGAGACTAGGTGACACATGGAAGATTACATTCAATACTCGACATGGACTTTACGAGTGGATGGTTATGTCCTTCGGCTTATCAAATACCTCGAGCATTTTCATGACATTAATGAACCATGTATTGAGACATCTCATAGGGAAGTGTGTCATAGTGTATGTTGACAACATCCTTGTCTACAATGCCGACATACCGAGTCATTGTAAACATCTCAAAGCGGTCTTACATATCCTCCGTTCCAAGAGACAATTCAGTAATTTAAAGAAATGTTGCTTTTGCTAGGAGGAAGTGGTATTCTTAGGCTATGTAATTAGTAAAGGAGGCTTACAAGCTGATGATGGGAAGATCTAAGCAATTGTCAAGTGGTCAACTTTTACTACTTGTGTTGACGTGAGAAGTTTCCACGAACTGGCTTCATTTTATAGAAGGTTTATCAGGAAGTTTAGTACTATCACCATGCCACTTGCCGGGCTAATAAAGAAGAACACCAACTTCCAATAGGGAGAAAGGGAGGAGAGAAGTTTTTTCGAGATAAAAGAAAGGTTGATCTCTACCCCAGTGTTAGTGCTACTCGACTTCGACAAAATTTTTTATTTAGAATGTGACGTATCTGGCATTGGAATAGGTACTGTCCTGATGTAGGAACGTTGGCCAATTACCTTATACAATGAGAAGCTCCTAGGACCATAGTTGAACTACTCTGTATATGACAAGGAACTCTTAGCATTGATTTGAGCAATGCAAGTGTAGCAACATTATTTATTGCCAAGAGAATTTGTCATATATATTGACCATAAATCATTGAGGTACTTCCAAAGTCAAACCAAGTTATTACGGCAGGTGAAATGGGCTAAATTCCTTGAAAGATTCAATTTTGTAATTAAGTACAAGCAAGGAAAGTGCAATGTAGTTGCCAATGCTCTTTCAAGGAGACATGTGTTGTTATTAGAATTGTAGACCAAGCTGTTAGTGTTTGCAAGCATTAAAGAACAGTACTTCGAGGATCTATACTTTGGACCTATAATTTTATGATGTATTGACTAAAGGATAGAGATAAGTATCATGTAGAGAATGGCTACTTGTTCTGAGGTGGAAAATTATGCATGCCGATTTGTTCAATAAAGGAGCTACTAGTTAGGGAAGCCCACAATGGAGGTCTCTCCAAACATTTTGGGGAAAGGAAGACTTGTGAATTGATAAATGGTTGATTCTTTTGGCTGAGAATGAGAAAAGATATGCATCGAGTTATCAAAATTTATGCTGTATACAAAAAGGATAAGTATCAAGCCGAGAATGGGAAAGTAATGCCCCTACCTGTTCTGATGAGACTGTGGAATGAATTGAGAATAGACTTTGTTCTTGAATTGCTATGAACAACTTGAGTCAAAGATTCTGTACTGGTCGTTATGGATTAGTTCAGTAAGATGGCATACTTCATACCCTGTACTAAGATTAACGATGCTTTGACTATTGCTTCTTTTTTCTTACAGGAGATTGTGCAGATACACGATGTACCGAGAAGTGTAGTTTTCGACAGAGACTTAAAGTTTTTGAGCCATTTCTGGAGAACCCTGAAGCGTTGGTTGGGAACTAAATTACTCTTCGGTACCTCATGTCAACCCTAAACTATTGGCTAAACAGAAGTGGTTAATTGTACTTTGGGGTCATTGCTTCGAGTTGCAGTAGATAAGAACTTGGTTAATTAGGACGTCTGCTTGCTAGAGGTTAAGTTTGCCTATAATTGAACAGTACATAACACCACTAAGTAGATTCCCTTCGGGGTGGTCTATGGATTAAGTCTCAAGTTGCCCCTCGACTACGCCCCTATACTAATACCTGCTCAAGAGGACCTTGATGCAACAGCCAGAACACAATCCCTTCAAAACATCTATGACAAGGTCACTCGACATATTGACTAAGCTACTAGAAGAATGTGAGAAAGGACCAAGGGTAAAATAGATAAACGATTTTAGCCGGGAGACTTGGTGTGGTTATACCTCAGTAAGAAGTGGTTCTTGAACAAGAGGAGGAACAAATTATCTACAAGAGCAGAAGGAACTTTCAAAATCCTTTAGAAAATCAATGATAATGCTTACAGGTTGGAATTTCCTGAGGACTATAGGGTTTTTGATGCCTTCAACATTGCTGACCTCAATTTATATCACCTTGATAGAGAATTGAGCGAAAACCATTTAGATTTGATCCTAAATTCAAAACAACCTAGAAGGAATGATGGGAATCGGGCCACTGGACCTTTGACTTGCAGTTGAGCCCAAGGATTAGAGGGGCTAGCACGACAAATTATTCTATTCCAACTAACCCCTACTGAGGCTAAGTACTTTCTTGTCAAGTTATCCTTCATGCTATGCCGTATGACTGCCCATTTTTCTATAGTATGTCGAGTTGATGATTACTCTCCAACACTGAGCTGACTAATTATTCAGCAACCTCCTTGTCGAGAAGCCAATGTCGTCGTATTGGTCTAAGGTCGAAAGCTTACTATTGGGAGATGACACTTCGTCCTAGATACCCTAATGAAGGGGGTTTTATTGTTGCAACTAGCTTGACGTCACCAACTACCTTGCTTCGCTATTGCTTGGAGAGCTTCCTTATAATTGTGCAAAGTTCATTGAGGTTGGCATCATTTTTTGAATGAGCTTGGTGTATTGTAGAGTGTACCGGTACTCCATGAGAGTTAACTACCTACTCATTGCCAGCTATAGCTTGGTTATGAGTGGTCACAAACCTTGTTGGTTTTTGTTACATTAGTGGATCAGGTTGCTAATCCCTGTTATTTTGCTGGTGGTAATGGTGGTTGTTCTACTTAATGTAGGCATCAAAGGCTTGAGGGGGGCAGGGGGGTGCGGGTGCGGGGGTAGGGGGGGCTTGGGGTTAGGTTTGTATGCGAAACCTCTCAACTTCCTCAAGGCGAGCATAGAGCAGCTTATTTTGGGTAGCAAACTTCGAGCACTCTGAGCACGTTTCCCTTAGAAGAGGCTAGTTCTCAACAGGTTGGTTATTTACTAAGTAGTAGTTCTCAAGGTTGTTAATATGAGACATGGTGGTCAAATGTGATGTTTGGGAGAGTATTTAGCGTATTTAGGTAGGAAGTTGGATTGGTTTCCTACAGACTGTGTTAAATGTCATCTTAAGATCTTTACTAGTATGGATTTAAGAGAGACTAGGCTTTGCGCAAGTGGTAGACACTGCAAAAGAGAGCACAATGAGGGGATGCCAAGTGTTGTTCGGCGCAATTATTCTAATACTTAAGTTAATCAAGTGTTGAGAGAGTAGGAGAACTCAAGATCAGAAATTAGTATGTAGGTTCGAGTGTGCAAAGTATTAACTAGTTTACCATTAGATGAGGGTCTTATATTTATAGAGTAGTGAAGCCAATAGTTAAAGACGATTTAATAGACAGAGTCACATCTATAAGTATTGGAGGGTAGAGTCACAATATTCGATGTAGTTCACAAGTATAAAGGTTAGTTATATGACTTAGTCTTTCAACTTTATCTAAAATCTTCTAGCCATTGGTGATTATAATTGTTGGGTAGGTTGTATGATAGGCTTAGGTTAAGGTCGATTGAGAGGGGAAACATCGAATTTGAAACAACTATATCTTAGATTATGAATCTCATCAGGTCGGTATAGGTTTGAGAGGCTCATATCTAGAAGGCCTTATCAATAGTCTGTGTATTGTTTTATTTTATTTTATGTATTTATTTTTTTGTCAAACTCTCCCATACTCTATTCGAAAGGTTGATAACTGCAGCCTTAGACATAATTTTTTTCCCACTAGATGGGATTCCGAAACATGAACTCATGCTTCTAACACCTCAATATTTAGGGTTAGGTCCTTATCACATTGGGCAAGAATTGTTCCCATTGCTAGCGAGACCAAGGATCTGCACTAAAGGTGGGAAGAATTTTAGGCACACCGAAACAGATGGACACTAGGGTCAATTGACATACGTGTCGCCATGGGTGAAGACAAAAACTTTAATAAATGTAAAGGAGTTAAAAAACTTCGAGTCGAGTTTTTCAGAATCTAATCTGCTGTCAAGAAGCACATGCAGAGGGCCAAAGGGCCGTGCCAAGCCACATACGCACTGGCCGAATAGCTAAATAAGGCCCACTACACAACTGGACACCCTTTTTTGCATTTTAATTTTTATTTCCCACTACATAGATTGCAACATATATATTTTCACAACTAACCAGGCGATCTGATATATGAGCCAGTGATGTGCAATATGAAAGTCAGTATTCTCATGCACACACAAATTAGTGAAAATATATATTTATATCTTCCTTTTGCGTCTGCTTGCGTATTCGAGCACAGCGTGATTTGCAGTCTCTCCTCCTCCTTGCATTGTGTTCTTGGATTTAATACTTGATTCTATTGCTCACCTCGCCTCGCCTTACACATACAAAAACCTTAAAGAGAAATAACATAAGAGTGCTATAAACAAACCCTAAATCAAGAAAATAAAACCATGCTGAGATTAGGAGAAGAAACTTATATACAAACGCAAAAGCCCGTCTAGGACCTTACCCGAAAATCGGAGGCACTACAGTAAGTGAAAAAGCTGGATAACAAAAAGACAGAAAAGCAAAACGAGGCAGAAACACTAGAAGATACGATATAAAAGTGAAAAAGAGAAGATATTAAGGCAAGGAAGAAAAATCAGGAGTAGATACAGCAGATGACAGCCGTAAAGGGGCAAAATCTCTCTCTAGAAACTACAGTGACAACTCCTGCGTTTTAAAGCTTATAGACAATTATTGAGAAATTTCATTAGGCTTTTTACCTAATTAAAGTTATCCTGTCTACGGTGTAATATCATTTAAATAGAGGCTTCTTTTGTGAAAACGCGACATATACTCCAAATGTACATGGAATCCAAAACTCCACAAATCTTTTATACGTTTCACATGTAATTTTTTTGGGAGTATTAATGTTCTTTTTGAATAGTTAAGTCATTTAAAAGGGCAATGGTTTCCCACCCACACCCCACACCCTCCCTTTTCTTTCGTTTATCCTATATATGCACATGCACTTCGAGGTTATATTATAAGTTCTGTATCTTGCGATTTTACAGTGTTCTGGTTTAATTGTTGGCCTTGAACTCAAAGGCTTTTCCATTGGTCATTTCCCAGTCTCAAGTTTGTTTAGGCAAAACTTCGACTTAATGACATCATGAATTAGTGATGGTACATTATAAAACTCAAAATTACCCAAAGTTTTTTTGAGATTCGTAATTAAGAAGAAATTTAGAAAGTTAAAATATATTTTTGCTTTTTGTAGAGGGTTAAAAATTGTTATAGTAGTTATTGAATTAAACCCATTATTTATTTAGGTTTAACTCCTTAAGCTAAGTAAGAGAGTCTAAAGAGTTCGATCCATATATTAGAATGATTCGGGAAGAACTGGCTTGGTGGGCTTAGAACATAGATCGATGGATTAGTCAATCCGCATTTAACCTTTTTCAAGCAAGCTTATGCACCTATGAGAAAGGAATGATAATGGTCTTAAACCCATTAGCTAGCTCATTCAAGATAATCATGAATTAAGTAAGCTCCATCTCATCTGTCGGATCATCATTTAGATGATCCGACAGATGCTATCATACCTAAGAGCCTATAAATACTCATTATTTCCTCATCATTTAGAACTCTTGGAGGAAATAAAAAAACAATAGTACTCTACAAAATCTCTAAAATCAAATAAAAAATTCATGCAAAGAATGGAGTTCATTTGCTTAAGCTACAAGGTTATTGCTTAAAGTCTCATAAGCCTATCTTGTCTATCATTTATGCATTTAAGACACCGAGATTACTTATTTCTCCTTTTTGCTTTATTCTTACCTAATCATCCCTTTAGGTAACGGTCTTGCTTCACTTCTTTAAAGCTATGTGTAGTACATTACTCACATAGTATACATGTGACTACTCTAGTTAGACTATACATCTACATTTTGGTGACTTTATTGGGAAAGAGTGATTGCAAAGACATGGAATCTTTCAGAAAGTGAACAACTGGTACATCTGATACTATATCTCAAGAGCTTTACACTAGTGTTAAGTTTCCATCACTTGAGAATACTAGCCAAGACCATCTAGTTTCTAAGGTTCCTTTAGATCTTATACAGATAATGAGGACAATGGAAGAAGCCACGAAGGCTTTAAACCAATTCATGACTATGTTCTAACCTGTTCTCACTTGAATGGTAGCTACTGTTGTTGCGCACAAGGTATGGCTTTGCTAAACCCCATGGTTGCTGCATAACTAAGTGTTAATACCTCAGCTTAGCTAATTAATGTTCTAACTATTGAGGAAGATCTCCATCAAGGAGGAGGTGATGAAACCCTCTTGCCAAAACCTATACAAAAACCGAACCCTGCAATAAAGAATGCAAGAGTCTAGTTAAGAGGCTTTTCATCCTCACCCGTGCCTACTACTCCATCTAATCACATCACCCCAATCTTGGGTAAATCTACTTCTCGGCCTAATGTTGCACTTGCTCTGCTACCTGTATCCACAGCCTCTACTCCAAGGACTTCTTTTATAACAAGAGAAGACTTGGATGTTTATACGAAGGAAATACAAGCTTTGTCATTTATGGGAGTATTAGAGTTGAAACTCCCATATCATTAACGCATTGCAGCGAAGCCATATCCTAAGGACTATGTAAGTCCTAAATTCATGCTATTCAATGGTAAGAAGAGAAGTGCTAAAGAACACTTATTGAAATTTATTGAAATCTTATAGCCTTATAGGCTTGATGATGACCTGAAGCTTAGAGAATTCTCTAAATCATTGATAGAGAAAGCATAGACTTAGCATGTTAACATCCCTTTAAGGTCAGTTGGTTCATAGGGGACTGTATGTAAGCTCTTCTTGAAGAAATTTTTCTCCATACAGGAGCGAGTTACGATAACAAACATGGAAGAACATGACAAAACTCAGGGGAAGATTTAACAGATTATGTAGAGTGTGTCACATCTTCAAGCAGCAGAGTCGTAACAGCCCTACCGTATAAACCATTCTAAGATAGTAGTTGGCCTTATAACCACTATCCCAAACCTGATCTACATAAAGCATCCATGACTAACCTGCTTTGAAGTAAACAGTTTATAATTTAAATAAATCACTTACTTAAGAAAGTGAGAAACTATATACATACATTATAATTCAGTTATTACATTATTCAAAAATGAAAAAAAATTCTAAAATAAAAGCTTAGAACTTAAAAATATATATTTGTTCTTCAAATGTTTTTCCTCACTCCTCAAGATCCAGTAGTTGGTAGCTTTAGAGTAGTTGTATGCTACTTCTTAGCCAGCACTTGCACGACGTCTATAGGGATGTGAACAACTATAGCTCAATAAGTTAGGATGGAGGACTTAAAACTATACCACAAACATAACAAGGTTATCAATCAACTTATTAGGTGCAATGCATGTTTAAGCAAATGCCATCGCACGACGTTGTCTGGCCCATCGTGAGATTAGAGAAATTACGCTCGCTCTAATCTGGGTTGAAGAGTTACTGTTAATGTAACAGCTCATGATCAAACCCAAGCTTGTGCAATGTAGACATCACTCCTCCTGCGACTACCTTCAAACCATTGACTTCATCCTTGCCGCGACTTCCTCTCTTATCACTTAGTTCGACTAAGGATGAAGAAGGGACCATTATGTAATCCTGCACTATCCTTTTCAAAGGGGTCGGTATTTGGTCGGAGAATCCTAGGTTCCCTTAATGGGTTGCCATGTAGATTCGATTATGATTATAGGTTGTATATTTGATTAGGTCCAGTTTAGGGTGATCAATCATTTTATACAAATCATACAATATAAGCCAGAACAACAGACAGAATCATAGCATCACTCATAATCAAGCACATGCACACAACCAACTATCTAACAAACACAACCAAGCATAATCTCAAGCCTCCAAAATACAGTAACGTATTAATCTCAACTTACCTGGACTCTTTGCTCACTCACTCAAGGTCCAACTTGCTCAGGCCATCGTCGATCGACCCTACAATACAAACGTGGTTTCAGTTTTTTCTTATAACTATTATAGGTTCGTTTTATCCTATAACGCTTATTGTGATCTTTTGTTTAAAGTTTAATATATCCAATTATCTAGGTTCTCAAATCTTTTACAATTACTCTAAGTTTGGGGTTAGATTCGGGATTAGGTTCGGGTTCAATTTCCGTATCGATTTTTAAATTAGGTTCTAGTTCGGTTTTCTAAGTACTGTTTTATACCTGAACCCTAGAAATTTGTTTCAACTCATAATGTGAAATTAATCACATTACTTCCCGATATCCTAAATACCATCACTATCCCTAGTCAGTATTTTATTCCACCCAGTACACTTAAATCCGTATTATATATCGAATTTATTCCTGATGTGAGAAATTTTTACATTTTTCATATAATTACATCAATTTAAGTTTTCTATCAGATTTATTATATATTTTTATTATTATCATAATATCAATTTTTATTCTAATATCTTCTATTTATTATATTTCTTATAATTGTGTATTATGTACTATTACTTATTATGTACATAATATACATATAATATTTTTATCACTCTAATTACTATCTCCCAACATCAATTATCATTTTAAAATATCTAAATTCATCCTAAATCATATTTTACACCTAATTACCCTAATTTACAAAATTAACTTAAAATTTACTATTTTCCCCTATTACTTATTTACTACATAATTGACCTAATAATTACATATAATACCTTAAATGCTACAAGTATCATACTTCATCATATTTCAACATCCTAAAACATATAATTATTTACTAAATCAGTAGTTAACCATTTAATTACTTAATTAACCATAAATTACCCATTTTATGCCTCATTTTAAGGCCTAAAAATTATCTAAAAAATTCAAAAATTAATTTTTGAAAACAGGCTTCATAGCACTGTTTTATATCATCTAAGTAGTCCATAAAACAATTTTGGGCTCAAAACTATACTCGTAAGGTCATTCATTTGTAAACCGAAACATGCTTGGTTTTGTATGATTTCTCAAGGACCATATATCACGGGACATATTTTCATCAAAATAATATTTTTTATAAAAACTACATACAAAAATATTATAGAATAAAAAAATTAATAATTTTTTAAGAATATTTACTATTTTTATGAAATTACACAAAATCGGGCTAGAAATCGAACTCACCGATTTGGGTGGCTCTGGGCATCGTCGTTGGCTATGGGTATGTCGGCCTACCTAGGTGCTGCCATCACCGTGTGGTGGTGGTGGTCGTTCACTTCCAGCTACTTATCGAGTCTAGGTTCTCCTTACAAGCCCCAATTGCATAGTTTTCGTATTTTTTTTACCCGAATTTTTTTTCTTCTAATTTCAATGCTCCTAATTTTTATTTGATTTCTAACTGTCCAAATGAGATCTATGATTTTTTCCCCTATTTATAGAGCTTTGTGTTAATTAATGTGCATTAAATTAAACAAGACATTGCCTAAATCGCTTAATTTTTGGCTTTTATATTACTTTGATTTAATTGGTTAATTCTTTTCTAATTTTTGCCGGCTGCCACTACCAAATATTACATCATTCCTTATTTTTTCTGATATTTATTTATTTTTTCTTACTTAATGATGATTTTTTTTTAATTATTTATATTATTTTACCACATTAAGCGTATTTTAAGTAATTACATGTATTGCTACCTACATGTAAATTCATATATAGTACAAATAAATATTCCTAAATATTATTTAGGTCATTCTATGATTTTTAGTATGCATATAATTTATTTCTAGCGATTCGTTAATTACCGGAATGTATTTTATGCATTTTCGATAAATAACGAGTTATATACTTAAAATTTAGAATTTTTATATTTTTTATTTTGTTACTTATTTTCTTAAATTCGAACTTACGGAATCATTTTTACTAATATTTTTTGTTTTACTTATAATGTAGACTTGATCGGATCTTTCAACTGATCGAAACCCTGAGTGACTGGCTGTAGGGCTTGCATTTCTACCCCCTCCCCCCCTTAAAATAGTTTTCTTCTCGAAACTACTGTATATCTATGTATTGCTTACTTACTAAGATTGATAGTTTGTTACTACTCTAAAAATCGAAAAAACCATAAGTAATGCTTTGTCTTCACTACATTAATTTCTATTTTAGTTTCTAAGTCTAGACTTTTGTCCGATCGTATTTTTTCCTATTTCATGTCTCAACTCTTGAACTTCTGAACCTGATTGTCCAGTATTTTTAGGGGTTACTTCATAACCTTAAAACCCATCTTCCATTCTACTAAACTATTTTCAAATGAAACTTCTATATAGTTTACTGATTAAGCTTTCAAATTGCTATTGATTAACATTCCACTTCTTCCCTACTTGGACCTTTGCTCGATCTCTTAATTTTCCTTCCTTTACATTCTCTACCTTAGTGTCAATTAAGGCTTATTTCATCATTGTAGTCCTCTAGTCGTGTTGTACTGTCTTATGACTTAACTTTATGACCTCGTAAATTTTCTTATTAGTTTATTCTCCATTTATTCCTTGTTTAATTGTTTCTTAAGTTTTATTTGTGATCATGAGCAGTTCTAAATTCACTTCATATCATCACCTTTCCTCTCATCCAAAATCTTCCACTCAAAATGATTATACCATTGTTATAGCTTCTCATTTATTCTTCATACTACTTAGCATAAGATCAATAAAAGCAAATTTGGCAAATCTTGACTTTTTTCCATCTCGGATTCAAATGAGATGGTTAACGACTCAATTTGACTTAACTTAACTCAACTAGAGAAGAATGAATATAACTTTTGACTGACAGACTCAACAAAAGAGACAATATTGAGATTATTACTGGACAAGACACGACATGATAGGATATATTGATAGAATGAACATGACATGAGACTCAACAATGATGAATCGACCGTCTTAGATTTGCCATTCCCCTGTTGGGTTACCTATTGCAACTGCTCATATGAAGTGTAGTGTAACTTCATAGCTTTCTTGTACATTGAGTTACCTCAATGGAGTTTCCTCTAGTCACCAATTTACCATTTTTAATATCTACTGAAATCTCTTCTACAAATATAACATGCTTAATGAAAACGTATTTTCTCCTCCGAAAATCACATGTCTTCCATTTCAATAGAAATTGAAGAAATCCTAAATATTATCCTAAATATTGTCAGTTTCATAGAATAATAAATTATCCCACTAAGGATTGCCGAAAATTAAGAAAGATATTCTATGAAAGAATTCAAAATGGGTAGTTTGTCATCGAAGATAATGACATTCGTAACAACTCGCTTCCAAGCCATGGTACTCATGTAGTAGTACATGAGTGTTCTGAAAGTGATTAATGATTTGTTAGGTATGAAAAAAAAAAGGGTTCAAGCTATGACATTGCTTTTGTAAATAAAAAATAAAGTTTGCTACTCAATACTAAAACTTTTATTATCTTACTCATCTCTCTTTTTTATATCTTACTCTCTTTACGCCTAGGCAACGCCCTGGCATCTTGACTTCTATGTCTTAAGCCTAGGCAATGTTCTGGCATCCCAGCCTTCATAGCTAAAGCCCAAAGGACGCCTTAGCATTTCGGCTCCTACGCTTCAAGCCTAGGTGATGCCCTGACATCTTAGCTCTCACATTGAAAGCTTAAGTAACGCCCTAGCATCTTAATTTCCATACCTTAAGCCTAAGCAATGCCCTGTCATCTTGGTTCTTACGCTTTAAGCTCAAGAAATGCCCTAGCATCTCAGTTCTCATACTGAAAGCCTAGGTAAAGCCCTAACATCTTGTTTTCCATACCTTAAGACTAGACAATGCCCTAGCATCTTGGCTTCCATACCTTAAGCTTAGGTATTACCCTAGCATCTCGGTTCTCACACCGAAAGCCTAGGTGAATCTTGGTATCTCGATTTCTATGCCTTAAGCCCAGGCAACCCTTTAGTATCTTAGCTCCTATACCTATAGCCTAAGCAAAGCCTTAGCATCTCGACTCTTACGTTAAAAGCCTAGGCATCTCAATTTCCATGCTTAAGCTCAAGAAATGCCTTGATATCTTAGCTCCCATGCCTCAAGCCTAGGTAGTACCCTAGCATCCCAACTTTCATGCTTCAAGTCTAAGCGATGCCTTCGTATCTTGGCTCCTACGCCTTAAGTACAGGTGATACCCTAGCATCTCGGCTCCTATGCCTTAAGCCCAGTGATGCCTTAGCATCTAAACTTTCACCTTGAAAGCCTAAGTGATGTTCCAGCATCTGGATTTTCACTCCTAAGGCTCAAGCAATGCCTTAGCATCTTAGCTTCCATACCTCAAGCTTAAGCGATACCTTGGCATCTTGGATTTCATGCTTTAAGCCTAGGAGACGCCCTGAAATCTCGGCTCACATGCTTTAAGCCCAAGTGACACCCTAACATCTCGACTCTCACAATTGAAGCCCAAGCAATGCTTGGCATCTTGGCTTTCGTGCCTTATGTCTAGGTAGCGCCTTAACACCTTGGACTCTATGCCTTAAGCCTAAGTAATGTCTTGGCATCTAGCGTTTATGCATGAACTGTTATTTAATTGAATTAGTGATAGATCTTAGCCTACCATGCTTCTATCTCACTCATGTGGAAACTACGGTCTAGTGAAAGTAGTGATGGTAGCAAGGATCTTAATCTTTTCAAGAAATTATATGCTATAGCTTTATGGTGATACAATCCACTTGCCTAACTATCCAAGTTGTACCTTCCTAAGGAAGGAAAATAGGGGATGAGAGAAAAGCAACTCTTTCCTCTTGATTTTAAATTAGAATACTGACATTATGATGTTGATCCTATAGTCCTGTTAAAACTCACTATGGAACAAGCTTGTTATGTGTGAAGCCTATTAGGGCTTATTGTATATGAGAGTCTTGTTGTACTTAAGGCTTACTGGGACTTGCTTCATGCAAGGCCTACTTGGACTTGCTTCATACAAGGCCTACTAAGCAAGATGCTCACTACACTTGAAGCCTACTAAAACCTACGGCACTTAAGGCTTGCTTTCTTAAGGCTCCTCCATGTAAAGCCTAATGCTCTTGAGGCTTGCTACACTTGAAGCATGCTAGGACTTGCTATGCTTGAAGCTTGCTTGTTGGAAGTCAACTTTCACGCTTGAAGAAGATTTTGAGGTTGATTGGGGGCAATTAATTATGATACCATTCTTATAAGAATAATGGAAGAAGTTAACAAGACAAGACATACATAGTATTTAAAGAGAAGAACAATTGAAGCGAAAAATCCAAGTAATAGGAGAAATCCTACCATATTTGCAACGGTGATGCATTCTGAATATCTGTGGATGATGTCTCTAGAAACTTTGGATGCTCTACAGTAAAATAATGGCCTACCATACTTCAATTCCACTCACATGTAGGAAACATAATTGAGTGGAAGTGGTAATAGAATAGAGGACTTTAGTCTTCTTTAGAAAAGTCACGTACTCTGACTTATTTACAATGTATGCTACCTAATTATCCCATATGAAGGGTGTCTTCTTCAAGAAGGCAAATTGGATATTAGAGAGAGGTAACTCTCTCCTTTTGTTTTTAAACTGCAACACTAGATCTCTCCTAATGGTATTTCCAGAATCAGCACAAAACTTATGTCCGATAAACTTAAGACTTCATAAATTGCAAAAGTTGTACTACTATTTCTAGTATGAATCAAATTCACTATTGTAGTATAGGAGAACTTTGTACAATTTGAAAAGTCTTTATTTCAATAATGAAGTCTACCATCTGCTACTCCTTATAATAAACACAAAAAATAAATAAAATAAAATGAAAAAGAAAACTTACAACTTTTATCATGCGGGAAGGACTTTATCACAGTAAAGTTTAACAAGTGAAATAAGTATGAACTCTTACTTGAGTGGGCATTTTAAAGAAAATAAAAGAAGAAGGAATCGTATGAAAGCAACAAGAAAGCTATTCAACATCTTCTTTCATGCAATCTACTCTTACAAATATAAGTGGATGGAGGTAGAATCATACCTATTGTAGCATTATCTTAAAGAACTTAGTCTCGACATTTATCTTAAAAGCAAAAAATAAAAATAAAAATAAAAAAATAAAAAACTTGCTCTCAACAATTTTGGAAAGAATTACTCTGTCATAGGCAAAGTTGGGTGATCATTGTCCATGCAACTCAATCTTATGATGATTTAGCCATGACTTGATTATTATTATCAAATGGATCTAAGATTGGCATGACTGTTAATTATTCTCACACTTCATTGTTGTTACTGATTCGTATTGCCTCTAAATGAATGAAGGAAAAAAAAAAGGTCGTCATGTTATCATTACTTAATCTAAACTAAAGACATGAATTGGCTTAAGAAGAGCAACAAATTGTATTGATTTCCTTGTCACATGGATCTCTTAGAAGCAATATTTTGATAGTATATAAATATGCAGGTGTTCAAGGAAAAAAAAACACAAAAATTGATACTTTAGAAGTCTAAAAGTTGATTTTCCAAAAGTGAAATTTTAGATTCTAGTAACTACTTGGAAAATATTAGCATATTGAACAAATATGGTCCAAATCCAGTTAATGATAAGCATGAACTATATTAAGAGGATCTTACTAATTGATGCTGACGATTGAGGATCTATGAAGCAAATATTGAGTATCAAAACCACTTGACTATGGGACAACGAGAAAGTTGTCCTTGAACTCAATATGGCTAATTTTAATTATTTTTATTGTTCAAAGCATGGGCAACAACACAACAATCTAAGAATCAAGAAAACCAGACATGTGCATCAAGGACAAATCATAACAGCAAGAACTTCATGGTGAACTGGCAAGAAGAAAGAAGAAAAAGGAAAAGAATCAAGAGAATTTAGATCACCACTTAACTCTACAAATAGTTCTGGCGAGAACAGAAATGAATAGAGAAAACACGAAAATATTAGAATGTAGGACATGAAAAGGTGATGGACCTTTGCTAGCAATCATTGTAATGAAATGTGATACAAGCAAATGTATACCTTACAATAAAGAAACGAACAAGGCCAAGGGATTATTTGATGCATGTATGCTTCGTTGATTCTGTCAAGATAGCCATTATGTTAATTATGTGCCTGATTCCTAGAAGTAGCAAATTGGACATAAGGCAATTATACAATAAACAAGAGGAGATGAAAGAGTTTGAGAAAGCACAGTTATATTGATGGAAGATTGCTCATGGAAGATTTAATATAAGTCCAAATAGGAAATTATGGGAATAAAATTCTCTACTATTAAGAATTTGTCAATGAACCCATCAAGATACAATGAGGATAAGAATTAACAAGAGTCGAAATATTGTTGTTTCTTCATTGTCGGCGAAAGATTAAATTTTTGATATTTGGAGACTTTATATGATTTTGATGTGTTTTGTTAAGATAAATCCAAATTTGAATGGAGATATGATGATAATGTAAGTTAGAAAGGATGGTGGGTAGAAGATCTCAAATAGATAATATATATACATGTATATATATATGTATATTTTGAAAAGATATTGCTGGTGATATTTGGTTATAGAAGAAGATTTGATAAAGGTATTGAAGATTTAATCTATTAGAGTGTATTTCTCTTTAGATAGAGATTGGTTGTTAATGTTTGGTTGTAGAAGAAAGACTTGATATATATATATATATATATATATATGCCTTACCATACCATGGGAGCGTTGCCCTCGCACCTCTATGCTACCATCGTGTAGCATGGCATGACTCTTGTAATCTATGTAGGGGAGTAGATACAATCATTTCATTTCACTCCACTTCACGATAATACTACCCCCACTTATTGGTGCGAATGATATATGTATATATATATATATATATATACATATAACATGGCCAAATGGGATATTATCAAAGTTTTAGATTTTTATAAATGCTTTGATAGCTTTATTTTTCTATCAATGTTTGTAAAATGAGGAAAAAATACTGAGAAGAGCCAATTATGTTGATTCAATGTGATGGATGCGAATCAATGTCATGTGAGTAATAAATCATTAGTGAGATACAAAAGCATATTGAAATATGTGCTCCATGGTAGAAAAAATGAATACTAGCATATCATACTCAGTTCAACTATGATTCGAAAGAAGCATCAATTCCGTAGATATTGAAAATGATTAAGCAAGCAAAGTAAACATTCAGAATGTTTACATAATAGTTGAAGAAACAACTTCTAGAAATGCCTAAACCTTCCTTGAATGTGTCCAAAGAACTTTTGGTCAGGGGGTAAAATGTAGAGGGCTAAAAATTACCATATAAATTATTAGGTTAATCCTATTATTTATTAAGACTTGACTCCTATGGCTATGTGACAAGGCCTAAAGAGTCTAGTCTATATATTGGGATGATTTAGGGAGAATTGGCTGGGTGGGCTAGGAATAAGGATCATTAGACCAATAAGCCGACATCCAATCTTTCTTAGGTAAGTTCATGCACCTTTGAGGAAGGCAACTGGACTTGGGCCCATTAGTTAACTCATTCAAGATAACCATGAATCGAGTAAGCTTTATCCCATCCATTAATCACCTAGATAATCTGACAGATGCCATCATGCCTAAGAGCCTATAAATACTCAGCATTTTCTCATTATTTATAACTCTTGGAGAGAATAAAGAAACAATAACGCTTTATGAAATCTCTAAGATTAAATAAGCAATTCAAGTAAAGAAATGAACTCATTTTCTCAAACTATAAGGTGAAAGCCTTAGGTCCTCTAAGGTTGCCTTGTCTGTTAATTATGCATTTGAGATATTGAGATTGCCTGTTCCTTCTCCTTACTTTATTCTCACCTAATCATCCCTTTGGATAATAGTTTCGCTTCACTTTTTTAAAGCTACGTATAGCGCATCACTCACGTAATAAGCACCTGATTACTCTAGTTGAACCTTACATCTAAACTTCATAGCGAAAAATATATCCATGACCCTTTTGAAGCCACACCCTAGCCTTCCTTTGACTTGAAGGGAACATAACATCTTGTAAGACATATAATGACTTATTTTTGGAAGATTTTATTGCTCTATAAATTACCTACAAACAATAACATAACAGACTAAAACAGTAAAAATCGAAAGATACTAATAATTAAGCCTTGCAACTCAAAATATGATACCAATAGAGTCGTAAGCCAAAAATTCTAAAACCTAATTATGTTTTAAAACCTCAACTAGAAAGAACTTTTCTGCAAATAGACACTAAAATCAAAACCTCAAAGATTATAGCATAATTGCCTAAAACCTAAGTTATTAAGCCTCATAGTAATGAACACTATAAACCCTATACATCCTAGCTCTATAGGAAATTTATTTGCAATACAAAAATGATTACCTTAGACCTATGAATAATCTAAACTGATCTCTAAAGGGTTTGATGTTCACATTCAACTATATATCTAAAACTCTAAGAAAAAAAATTTCAAAATCCTTATGATCTAATAGTATGTATATTAATCTCTTAATAAAATAGATTAGGTTCGAATCCTTTTCTTATTGTAATTATCAAGGGAAAAAAGTATATAAATATTTAAAATCCCATAAGTTAAAAAACTATATAAATATTTAAAATCCCATAAGTTGATTATATATACCATTTTAAGTTGTACCATAGGCTAAAAGCCTTTAGCCTAAATTTCCTTTAAATAAGAAACTGTATGTATATTGTTGATAGGGGACTTTGGGCATAAGTCCTTAGACCTATATTGACTTAAAAGAGCATGGGTCTACCTTATTCTTGACCATCTCCTACATGTTTCTCATTTGACTAACCTATCTCTACTAACGACTGATTTAAATGAAGCTTCCATAGATAGAAGATAGTGTTGCCTTAGGACTAACCTCCTTAGGCCAAGGACGGACAAAAGGGAATATTGGATAAAGCTCTTCGACTTGTTTAACAACATAACCCTTAAACCTTCGAGCCATGGTTGTCAACATACTGCCCACTTTTTGCACTCAGTGGATATTCATGGGGACGTACACCTTATGTTATGCCTCAAAAAGGTGAAATCGTAATAGTCCCATAGTTGCTATCTTAAACTTACTTCACACTAGGCATACTTGACTCTATCCTTTTGAAGCATCCAATTTGACACCTGTTTGATATAAGCTTGTGAAGTAATCATTTAAAATAATTTTTTAAAGATAAAATTGTAATTTAACTTTATAAAAAAGTAGTAGTAAATCCCATAGATACGTATAATTTCTCATACAGACTAGAATATTGAAAACTAGTAAGCTCCTTAAGGAGTTCTATGTAGTTTTCCTTAAAAATTAAGAGTCAATACTAAGAATAATAACCAGCCATTTCTTGTTACATTTCACTCCCTATCTCAATTTGCTAGTTCTTTAGTTTTGGGTAGGTACTTGTAATCCATTTGGAACCTGCAAAACAAGCTATAGGAGAACAAGTGACAACTTACTTAGTAAGTAAGGTAGAGACAGAAGCATGTATTTAATACATCATAGGCAAGGTATTGAACCAAGTTGGTTAGATGTAATGCATGTACAAGCAAATGTTATCACATAGCGTTATTCAGTTCATCGTAAGATTAGAGAAATTGCTCTCACTCTAATTCAGGTTAAAGAGATTGACGTCACGTACCTATAAATTAGAACTAAATCAAGGTTTATGCAATGGAAAATACCCTTATCTTGTGACTATTTTCGAACCACGGCCCCTAACCTTATTATGACCTCCTTTCTTTCCACTTAGTTTAGCTAAGGGTGGGGAGAAAATTATTTCAGCTATCCTCATCGAAAAAAGTCTGTGCTTGGTCCGAGAATCCTAACCATTACCCCTAGTAGGTTACGATGCATGTCGGGTTAGATGTTAAGCCAAGTTTGAGTTAGTTCATTTTTAGGGTAATCAATTAAGCTCAAACAATTCAAGCATAATAATATTCACTTAACAACTATAATATGGAGCTCAACTTTCATCAAGATAAATTGAAACCCAACCACAAGCATTGCATATATACAAATAGCTAATTATAATCGCAGGCCAATACATACCAAAGTCTCTAAATATTTTGAAATAATATTCTAAAATATTGTGAAGTATTGATCCTATTTGCTTGTCTTAATGCTTACTACGAAAATCTTGTATCATCAACACCTTGTTTACTGGAAGACCCTATATATATACAAAGTTCAGGTTTAGTTTTAGTAAGAATTACGAAAACATTATGGTTTTATATTTTTGTATTTCGCTAAATAGTTATATATATATGTATATACACACACACACACACACACACCCACATATCTAAAGCATATCATTATTTTCCTTATATAATGAGATATGATTTTATTATATAAGTTAAGCTATTAAGTATTGACAATATATGCAATTATACTATTAAATATAATATCTCATTTTAATCGTATCGAAATGTACTGTTAATCAGTTAGTTTGCATTTCAATTACAATCAAGTTATCGTAGTTCATAAATGATTGTAATATTATAGAGATATAGGTTATATTATTTAGGATTGTTTGATTCTAGTAAAAGTAGTATCATAGGGTTCATATATCGCAAAGGATACGTACTATGGGTTCTATTTCAATAAATGACTTTTAAAAGGGTATTTCAAGTTTCCAATGTACTTATACGTGCCTATAATAAGTATTATCATATTATACTCATTTTATGTAATTAAACTATATTTTTATATAATTCGTTAATATAACTTAATAATATAAGTATTATCTAATTCTAATATGTATATAACCTACCTCTATTGTAAAGACTATAATCAAATATATTAAAAATGTTCATTTTTAACAAATCTAACAAGCATATATATATATATATATTTAAAATATTTATTACATTTTAGCCTATTATTACTAAAAATGACCCTTGGCTTATAATTTAAGCTATTTTACTACATAAATTCATAATAAATAGCTCGGGTCACCAAATAGTTCCCCCAAAATTTTTATAAACTCCTAAAAATATAGGGAACTTAGTTGGCATATTCTTTCATGCTATCGAGTTCATCATCTAAATGCTTGTAATTACAATTTTACCCCTAAATTGCATTTAATTAACTAATTATTATTCTTTTTATAAAAATTATTTTCAATATATCTTAACATCATTACAATTCACCCGAAGCTAGTACTTATCATTTCCATAAATTAATTTCATATAAACCTCTTTATTTCACCATTTCATTATATTTTTAGCTATTTTTAGGCCAAAAAATTACATTAAATATCAAAAGTACCTAACTTAAAAATGTGGCTACATAGAAATTAAATATATATATTATATGTATTCTACACAAAATTTTAAGCTAGAAACTACATTATTTTGGGTATTTATTTTAAAAATCAAAATTAGGATGAATAGTGACTTTTTTAAATAAGTACATATTAAAAATCTTAATTTTACATAAATAAAATTACCACCTGAACATTTATCTAAAATAACCTAGATACAATTTTTTTTTCATAATTTTCTGAATTATTCTTATATTTATTGAAAGTTAAGCAAAAATAAGGCAGAAATTTGATCGATTTGTTTATCGGTGCTCCAGTAGTCCCCGATTAGCAAGGGGTGGTCGGATGGCCTAGATGCCAGTAGTCCTATGTGGTGGTGGAAGGGCTTAACAATAGATTAAGGTTTGGTTTGGGAATTAGCTAGGCTCAGTCCTTCCTTTGTTTTTCCTATTTTTTTGTAAAATTTTTCTAATTTTTTTTAAAAAATTTTCTTAAGTTTTCTTGGTTGCTAAATGTTAAATTTAGGTCCTAATATCTTATTTATAGTGTTTTAGGTTGGTTAAAATTTTTTCTTAATTGTTAAGCAATTTCCCCCACATTTACAAGTGTAAACATTAAGCATAAGGTGTCAAATTTTCATAAATTTGCTTTTGATGCAGCTGCTTATCCTTTTTAGGTTGCTCCACATTTAATCCAATCATATGCTAGGTTTTTTCTTATTTTTTATAATTTTTAGATGGTATTTAGGTTATTTTGGTGTTTCTTGTTAGTATTTAATAATTTTATTAATATAGGAGTATATATCCTATAATATTATGCACGTAATGAGTAATTATATATGTGTAATTAAACTTCTAGCATGTCTTTTATTTTTAAAATTTATTCCCTATTTAATTTTTCTAATTTATCACTTATTATATATAATTATATAATTTCAGTTTAGTTTTCAAGTATATTTATTATATATACCGAGTATACTCATAATAAAACTGCATGCTCATATAGCATATCATGCTAGATTATTTTATTTTATAACCTAATTAACTTATTTTTAAGTTCTCATTATATTTTAAGCTCATTTTTAGGGGTTTTGATCATTTTTACTCTATATTGAGTAATCTCACTTTTAAGGCTAAAATTAAGATTTTGGGTTATTATTTTTTAAATCTAACTTCACTGGGTTATTTTGACTAACTTTTTTATCCTAGTCATAAAATTTAAGCTTATTCGAATAAGTTTTTCCCAAAAACTTTAAATTTGGGTACGATTACCCTAAATGCAATTTTAGTGGCTCATATAAAATAAATCCTTACTATTATGATTATATTTTTGATACCTTATTGTATTATTAACTTCTAAACATAAGAGAATTCCTTGATTAGAGTTATTATGTTACTCGTAAATTCCTAGCTTAATCGATTTATTTTCCCGAATGCCCTAGATCAACTATTGACCCTAATTATATAAAGACATGGCTTTATCCTAATACTCATATGTTCATGCCTTGATTGTTTATTTATGGGATATCATACCCTATATTCTCTTTAGCTTTCCACTATAAATAGAGGAACTTCGCCAATGGTAAACCATCTTCATATGCTCTCTATCCCTTAAGCTCTTTAAGTTTTTCTTGCTTACTTGCGCCCCTAGCTAGGGCAGGCAATTTGTATTATCATGTCATGTCTTGTATCCATACCTAAATAGATCCATGTTTGGGAAATCTCAACTCATGATACGACCCATTTATTAATTGTATCTGAATACCTAAAACTGTAACCTGACCCATTTAATAAGTATATCGAGTATTTGATTTAGGCCCGTTTATCGACTAAAAAGTTATAAAAAATCTATAAGATATTTGCACATATAAAAGGTAAATGGATGATAATAATGTTTAAATTCTATAAATGCTAATGTCATAGAGTCTTAGCACTTAAAATGCAACCCAAATAAAAGTTTCATTGAAATAAAGTCTAATCAAATTACAAAAGAATCCCTAAATTTAAGTTACATAACGTCTATTAATTAAGTGAAACTATGGTATGAAGGGATGTTACTAGTTATGTTGATTTTCAAGTTCACCATATTTTTTGTTAGATCATCAAGGTACGTTATTTTCTTATAAGAAATTCTAATAGATAGTTTCTAAATACTATCATGGCATGGTGAAAATAGAAAAAGAAAAAATAAGAATATAAAGATAAAAAATAGGGCACATTATTTGACGTGATGAAAATAGCAAAAAAAAAATTAATACTTTACTATGTGGAGAAGAAGACTCAAGATTTCATACTTGCTTTGATAGTTAAGAAGAGATTCAACTTGAGAGCTTGTGAATGTCATATCAAAATGTGTTTAGCTTACAACTGTACGTTAAAAGGAAGAAGAAAGAAAATGAAGTAAAGATGGAAGGGACTTTAGTCATTAAAAATGTTTGTGTTTGATTAATTTAACCTTATTAACTGTCATGTGGAGTGTAGACTAGACTGAACTTAACCATGTGCATTTTGGCTTTGCTCTTTGCTAAAAATAGAACGAACAAAAGAAATATAAATTTATTAACTGTAAATGGGTTTTTATGTCAACTCGAGACCTATTTATAGGACTTATTTAATAGATAGGTTCATAGACAGGTTTGGAATCCCAACCCAATCTCGAACCCAAATTTAAATGTATCTACATAGGTCTAACCCATTTGTATTTTGTATTGATTTTTTCTGTACCCAAACCCATTTAAATCTTATTATGTGGTGTCTAATTTGGCAGGTCACATCCCAAATTACTAGCCTTACACTTAGCTTCTCTCCTTGTAGACTATTTGAATTAAATATCAGAATGGCTATGCTGAATAACACTTTGATATCCCTTACTATGTCTTATTTTGTAGGCACATACTCGATTACTTTCAAGCCCAAATCTCCTCACTCTACTAATAGATTCCTAGAGACACATGTATAAAAATATTACAACCTAAACTTAAAATTAAAAATCAACCCCCATTTTGGAAACCCTTTTTTAGCATTATTGTATTATAGAATAGAATCAATGTTATTAAATTCGAACTGGAAAGTTGATTCAGGAGTGATTAAAGATCAAGCAAATTAACAGGGGTTGAATTGGGTTAATAAAAAATTATACTGTAAGTCATATTTATTTATAAAATATAAAAATTACATATATACTTAAGAATTGAAAATCAAGAGTTTTTTTTTATAGTTTCTTTTTTGTTTCTTTGATACACATTTATTTTTTTAAAGAAAATTGGTGTATTTTTTAGTAAATATAAGAGAAAAACAATATATTTTAATTAGAAAGAATTCGATGAGTTCTTGCATAAATCAAGTTGGATTGACTGGGTTGATATGATCAAATCAGAGTCACTATTAATGAAGATTAGATGGATAACTCAAATTGGATTTATGGAGGAGTAAGGTCTATCTGGGATGAATCGAAGGCATAACCCTGATCTGACAACATTGGATAGAGTAATAAAATATAAGATAGATTAGGTTTGTTTCGTTTCCTAAAATCCATTGTATGTATTTATTTCCTTTTATGTCGTTAAGGCCATATGATTGCGCAACCCTTATGAGAAGTAAGACCAGTCAGGAAGATGGCGCTCTCGGAAGCATCTCGTTTCTGCTTCACCGACACGGTTTGCTGAAAGCATACAGCATGATTTTTCTACGTAACGTATTTTCTCGACGTAGATACGAAAAGTGGTATGATTATTTGATAGTCCGTTGCAGCTTTTCTCTTTGCCATCGGTCAAATCACTAAGCCTAAAATAGTGATATGAAAATAATGCATTTTTTCAAAGTAAATTTTAAAAAAGTTGGAGCAAAACTATTTTGGAAAATACCAGGGAAAATTGTAGGCGAAAAATGCAACTTTAATTTTGGTACATTTTCCAGTGGAACGTATAGGTTCAACCAATGGAATCACAAGTTGAACTTGTACTTTTGAGTGGAAAATAAGTATAAATTAAAAATTGTATCTCCTATATGTGATTTTGATAAGACATTTACTCAAATACTTTTGCCAAAACCATTTTATGATATGACATTTTGCGCATAGACACTCTAGACCTCTACCAACCTATTTGGGTCGTAGGTTGAGCTATTTGAACCCTTATCGGACCTATTTTAATTCTTATCCAAACCATTCAAGCTCTTACCTAAACTCTCTTGCCAACTGAAACTACTTGTAGCTTGGTACTCCAGCATCCAACACCTAAGTTATCAAAGAGTATATCTAACCTCTAACAAGTTGATAGACCTCTTCGGAGGAACTAGCCAAATACCTCAACTTACCTAATGAAGGAAATTAAATCTTTAGAAAAGAAAACTAACCATTAAGGGTGTACAAGTAGGCTTTGGCTTATAGGTCAACTCATTTAACTTGCTTATTAAACGGATTTAGACCAAGTTTTTAGACTCATTTAAAAGCAGGTTAAATAAACCTAGCCCGTTTAACCTGCAAGTTAAAGTAGATTGATTTGGGTCGACCTATTTAATATATTTATACCTTTAACTTGTGGACTGACCCGTTTAACCCGCTTTTTAAATAGGTTAGGATTGAGGTTTTTTAGCCCAGAGCCATACTCATTTAACTTACAAGCCAAAATGGGTTAGGCCAGATTGGCTCGTTTAATCTGTTTATACACTTCTACTAGCTATCTTCATCTCATTTCGAAGATATTTGGAATTTACCTTAATAAGGAGATATGCTTCCCATGACTATAAAGATTTGCTTTCCCCTAACAGAGATCCACTTCTAGATTTATTTGCACCTTTCCAATATAAATAAAGCCTCAACACCGTCGATAAAACTCACTACGATTACATTTGCACTCATATTACTATCTTGCTATTACTTTGTCGAATTTATCTTCCATACTCTCCGATTTAAATATTGGAGTGGCTATGCTAGGTAACCTCTGATTGTCATACTAATGGTGATTTGTTTTGTAGGCCCAATTATATTTCTTTGAAGGCCTTCTAGATTCAATGTCTCTATTGATAAAACTTATGATACATTTTTAACAAAATAATATTTCAAAAGGGGCATTTTTAATAGCTTTCTTGTAAAAAACTGGGTATATGTGTTATTTTAACTCGAAAAAACATTTCCTCACTATATTGACATTGTTAAATTGATTCTATGAAACCCTATAAATTTAGCTAATTAATAAATCAAGATTAATTAAAAGAGAGAGGTGACATGTTGAAAACCTTGTTAAGATAATTGAAATATTTTATCTTTCAATTATCAAAAACCGAATCTATCGATGCAATAGAAATAGCTTAGACGAGAAATTTTAGAATAAGAAACTAAAATAATAATTTGTAATTTTCGAGTATATATTTAAGTCCAAAATATTTAATTTAGCCTATATGTAAAATTTTATATAAAAATACTGTAGTTGGGATAATTAAGGACGTCCGATATGACATGTTGCAACCAAGCCTGTGTTTGAGATAAACCTTCCCGCTCATTTTCCTTCTCATAGGGTAAAAACTTAGAACCGAACTTCCTTCTTACAATGGAGAATTTCAGGATAAACTGATGAACGTCTAATCGCCATATAAGATCGTTCTTACACCAATATAAGTGCCTACCTCCCTCATTGCTTATTCAATTATGCATACTATCCCAAACTTTCAATCTCCATGTTTTTCTCATCTCAAGTCCAGATTCAAAACTGTAAGTCACGTTGAAATCGTTGTGAGAAATACATCGCAACTTCGTGTTGAATTAAGAACAAATGGAAATCGTTTAGTTCGAAGCTTGTCGAAATATAATATGAAAAGCTTAATATAGGTATAGTCTTACTCTTTGTGATTCATAGGTGAAGAACTTAATTTCTTGCAATTACCGGAAGACTACTTCACACCTTAAACATGAGACCGAGGTGAATGGGAAGTTCGAAGATTTATTACGTTTGTCGTTGATTGCTCCACATGATGAAAGAAGTACATTATGATGTTTGTTTGGTGTTTGGATGTGCTTTCATGTTGATATAATTATTGTTGAGATAAAGAAGGTGAAGTTTATTTATGATATCCGAGCAAAATTTTACACGTAACTTGCAAGATCGATCGATAGAAATTATAGCGATCAATCGATACGCATGAGATACCCGCCGACCGATCGATCGGTACGCATACTTCAAAACTCTATTCCGTTTTTTCCTCGATGTTGAAAATTTAGCTTTGTTTCATTTTCAATTTTATCAACCTGACATCACGGCCTTCTCCCCATGCGCAACAAGTCAACATCATCACCATATTTCATTTTCTTCCCATGCATGAGTTCGTGAAGCAATTCACAATGTATTTCCATGTCATCACTGTTGATTTCCATCACCACATGCAAAGTTACTATTATATTAGTCCACATTGAAATGTAAATAATCCTTATTTGATAATACTATAATCCTTCTCCTCTAGAAGAATAAAACTTGATATGAATCAGACGAAAAAATTCATGTCATAAGGTTCAAGCATATCATGATTCCCATCTATTCCGTACAACTAAGCAAACCTTACTCTACCTCGTATAGTTTCCTATAAAGCTCCACAAAGTATATGGTACTCATGTATTCGAATACTATGTTATTTTGTCCATCATTTAATAGACTGCATTACAATTATTTCTTGATCTAAATTTGTTGGTATTTCAAAAGAATTCAATAAAATTTTTCTCTTTAAAATAAAGTACTTTTGCTGTGACCGGTATTTTCTTGATATTGATATCTTTCTAGTAAATCGTGTTGTGATTAATAACTTGTATCATTGATATTGTCTCTATCGATTAAATCATGACCGTTACTTTTTGTTGCCGGCACTGTCTCTGTTGGTCGTGTTGAAACTGGTACTTCCTATGTATTGGTAATATTCCTCTTCGACGTGTTGAGACTAGTATCTTTTAAGTCTCGTATGATGACGAGTCTTAATTGATGTTATTGCTTTTACTCCTACGTGTTTGACAGTGGATTGTGCTATATTGATTAGTCACAAAAATAACCTGTATTTTCTTTAGTTAAATGTAAATTGTCAAGCATCGCATAATTTTCCCTTTGCATTATTGAAGGCCAACTCTACTATACAGTAGATGGATAAAGCTTACTCAACAAGGAAGAGTAAGATTTTGCTTCACCATTCGCAAACTAAGTTACTTAAGGATTGTCGTCCATTCTCGAAGCGGAGTTCCTACTCTACTGCTTTGAGTTTACAAACTTTCTTCAACAAAACAAGTTGTGCCAAGAGAACTTATTGAGTATTTACTCAAGATTGTGGTAGGAGAAAGATTGGACAATGCCTGTGCACTAGCGTTAGTGGCCAAATCTCTAACCCAAGGTCAAGGGGGGCTTATACCTTAGATTTCATGTAGGTTATCGGACAACCATACGTAATATTTGCTTTGCATATGGGTGCTTTGACAACTTGTTTGTTAATGCTTAGGCAAGTGAAGTAATTAGAATATTACACTCCCATCTCACTAAGCAGTCGTTACTCATTCCCCTATAGTGTGCTCCTTGTAGGGTCTAGGATCTGTGTATTTAACAAAAGAACTAGAGTAAGTGTAAGAACATTATAGGATGGATAGGAATAATGTGGTCTAGATGGAAGAAACACCTTGTTGCTTATGTGTAAAGCCTTAGATGCCACAGACCGCTACATGTCCCTAACCTTTATTGACACATCTAACATAGTAAACAACTAAAATCCCCTAAAATATTTTTGTAATAGTCTCCATATATCCTTTAAGTTCCTTAGATAAGAACATGATTTCTTCTAGATAAAAGCAATTTCATCACTAAACAATAACTAATTCTACATCAGACTAAAGATTCTAGTTATCAAATCTCTTAAAATATTCTTCAATATCATACATAGTCATGGCTCTTACCATCCTATAGGCAATAATAAATATCTCTATAAATTTAGTCATTCTATGCATCAATATTTCCTGCATTTTAAAAAATAAAAAGGAGTGAGTCGAAACTCCGTATGTAACACATAAGCACATTTGGCATGAGTAATCGTACATAATTACATGCATTAAATGCAAGCAAGTAAATCACTTATAATAATTTATTTATCTTTATATTAGCCAATCACATATCATACAATAAAAGGTTCTTATAAACTCTGTCACAACATAGACCAACTCATCATCCTAGTAGTTAAGCGTGCCTCTTCAGGCTCCTCTACAACCTACGTTAGGTATGCCACTTTGGGTTCCATTTATAACAACCTAGATCTAGCTTATATCATTTACAAGCAAAGGGACAACATGTCTCAAAGATCATTAAGGTTGCTCCCTAAGGATCTTCTACTCTAGGTTCCTAAGTCGAGCTATACATAAGCAACAAGTACAAATATCTTAAGCTAGATATTCAATTGGTCATTTTGAGTATATATATAAAGATAAAAATCTAGCCTAACAATCACAAGTAACATACAAGTGTTATGTACCTGAAGTCCGTTAAAAGAGCTTGATCTACTATAACTTAAAAAGATAAATCTATAAAGAAACGATAAATAGAAGTCACTTTAGTAATACTTTACAACTTCCTATAGACTTTCAAAAGGTTTTGGATAATAATCCTAAGTTGGAAACAACTTAACTAAGATTAGAAAATGAAGGGGAACAACTATAAGAGCATGGTTAGGAAATTATGCCTATGATCCTTTATAAAAGATGAATCAACAAGTTCACACCTAAGATCACCATCGTAAACTTGGCCATGTTTCCTAAATTTACACCATAGCATGACTATGTCCTGGATCATGGCTATAAACCTTAGCTGTGATCCTTATGATCACAATTTTCTTCCAAAATACTTCACACCCAATACCTTAAAGAGGACCACAGTCGGAACTATGCCCATAGTCTTTGATCATGTTCTTTGCTCTTCGAATGATCTTTCTCCTTTTCTCTAAAACTCAACAACATACCCCCAGATTGAAATCCCAACATCAACCTTACTCCAAAACATCAATATCCCCATAATATTAACCAATATCACATCAAAACATCTCATAACTATTTAATCCATGAATTTTACAAAACACAAAAGAATTCAATTGTAAAAGTATGTTACCTACCTTAACACTTGTTGGAACCTTATAGGGATCTTTTGTTTTCTCCATACTCGAAATTATTGCAAAACCTTAAAGAATCAATGTAACATACTTACATTCAATTAAAAGCCCCTAATTTGTGATTGATTCGTTGCTTACCCGTAAAAACCCTCTTAGGGTTGTGAAAGTCTTGCAGTTTCATGCTTCACCAATGCCTTCTTCTTACACCACCAACAAATTCATGCTTAAACTATGATCTTTAAACAAAACCCAATAAAATCTTATAGGATTTCTAACCTTACCTCTAGGCTTTGCAAAGTATACTATTGAGGAGTCTAAGGCTTCTACCAGAAGTTCTACTAAAAGAAAGAAAACTTTAGAAAAGAATGAGTATAAGGCTAAGGTTTCATTGCTTATGAGGCCTTTTAAAGAGTGATGGGCTTTCTTCAAAAATACCCTCACTTAATGATAAGGTAAAGTCTGATATGGCTCTATTTTATATTCAACCCTTCTTTATTTTATGCTGTTATTTCTTTTTCTAGTTATTACATTACGTTTATCTTTTTGTATACCTTAAGTAAAGACTCTTGAGTTCTAATTTTGTATCTTTAAGAAATGTGTGAGACCTATCTTTTATAAGCACATAAAATGCAGTAAGTCTTACGTTTAAGCCTTGCTAAATATAAGGTTATCAATTATAAAATTTGTCTCTTATTCAACTTATGAGTAATATTTTAGATGTTTTACAAGTGTTTTATAAGGGGTAAAGCATTCTTGGTGGGTTGTCAGGATTAAGGTTCCCTTTGGGATATGATAGATTCTTCTCATTTTTGGTTTAGGATTTAATTTTTGATATTACTATTTTCAAAGGTCATATTGAAGGTGTAACCCATTTTTCAGTTTGGGTACAAGATGTAATGAAATCTACACAAATAAGATAGTGTTTTCTATAATAACCAAGTTTACAAATGAGGCACTACTAATAGTATCATTGGTTTAAATTATAACAATGTTTCTTGAGAACTTTTTGATCTATACCAATAAAATATCTATCTATTTCTTCAAAAATTACTAATCTTTTGTTAAGTCTAGAATTTTCTCTCTAGTATCAAGAGGGAGGACAAAAGAGCAATTTTTCCTCTTCGAATAAAATTGAAAAGAGAAAAATATTATCATAAAAAGTATACGAAAAATTGATAGGACATGAATCTAGCATAAGTAGTTAAATAGATACAATTAAAAAGAAAAATGAACTGTTGATAAGTGAAGTTCTCCTAATGATGTTAACTATTTAATATAGTGGCAATTCTCTTAGTGACTAGCATCTTAGTTTCACTAGAGCTTTGGTGGTTTCATCGAGGAAATAAAAATAGTGTAATAATTGTAATTTGCCCATTCTAATGATGGCATCAAAATGATGACATCGGTTTTACTTTTAGGTAGATAGTTTGGTTCATTATTGTTGGTGTATATGAAGATTAAAGTGTAATGTTTAGTTTGTCATAAAAAAATTTTAATTCCTTTTTCAAATAACGAACCTCATTTTTTATTTTGACAAGAATGAAAAAAGAAATAAAATAGGTAGTAGAGTGTATCATGGAGGTGGTCTTTGCTGGCATTCTTAATGGTTTGGTAGCTATGGATGGTAGTAGACTTGCAAAAAGTCTCCTATGGTGTAACAAGTGAGGGTCATCAGTAGTCGTACACTAGGATGTCACGTAGTATTTAAAAAGGAGAGAGAGAAGAATGGAGACTTAAACTCTATTTGGCAAAGCAGCCTCCAAATGGTAATTCAGATAGTGGACATGGTTCGTTTCGGTGGTCAAATGGGAGCTGTAAGGCCATAGACCTAGTCATTGTAGGTTTCTTGAGTGCTTAAAGCTCAGGCCCAAAGAGTTCGATGGCTCTTGGTCCTCATGACAAGCATCTAGCTTCTTTCTTTATCCAAGGCTTAAAGCAAGCTTAGAGCTTGGCATACACTCGTGGGTCACTTACCCCTTCGTACAGGTATCTAGTGTAGTAGGTATTATCTGCACTCTAAACCGCGTTAGTTTGTGCATTGGTGAGGGAACTATCCTTTGGGGATGTGAAGGTCCCTTAAGGACATCGAGTAGGCTTTGTTACTTAAGCTTGGGCTTCTAAAGTGTTAGGCCAAAGAATGACTATCAATACTTACATTCACACTTTCCTTAGCATTAAAGCGATGAGGAGAGAATTGTGGATTTGGGCTTTAGAGGACATAGCCCGCTTCTAGCAGTTGTTAAGAGGAGTGGTTGGCTTTGGACGGTTAGGAGTGTCAAGCCCTATTTCAATTTTCTTAATTTAACTTATATCAACCCCAGCCCGCTTAATATAAATTACTCGATATTAAACTTAAGGAAATAATCTTAAAAAAATTTAAAAAAATTAGAGTCGCCACCTAATTTAATTGGTAAAATAATAAAAAAATTAGGATTTTCAGGGGGGAAAAAACCTTATTTGAGCACCATTCTGTGGAGATTCTAAAAAATTTAATTTTTAGAAAAATTGAACCAGAAAACTAGGTTCGGGGGCTAATTTATTAAGATTAAGTCACCATGCGAAAATTAAAGAAAAAGTTAATGGGCTGTATTTTTTTTTGTAATTTTTATAAAAATATTAAAAATATACCTAAATTCACAAAATGTAACTAAAAATGATTTTTTATTATGAAATTTTTTAGAAAAAGGGAAAAAGCTTTTTATTTTTAGATGGTTACTCTGAAGATGCCTATGTACCTGCTACTCAGAATCAAATCGATCGTAGTTCTTTTTTTTTTTTATAAAATTTTTAATAGATGGATTATTTTTATTTTGAAAATTGAGCTGGGTTTATAATTTTTTTAATCAATTTATTACATTAAGAAAAAAAAACCCTAAGAAATCTAATTTTTAAAAGAAAAACCATAACTAACTATCATTTTGAAAAACAAAAAACTCAATTAAGATTTTTTATTTTTCAAAACTACTATGTGTCAAAAAGTATCTTTTTTAAATCTTAACGATAAGATATGATCTAGATATATTTATTTTCTAAAAAAACACGATCTTACTAAAAATGTAATTGAGCTAAATTTATTAAAAATTGAGATTATCTAAAAAAAAAACACGCAATACGAAAACAATAAAAACCTACACTAAAAATAAATAAATAAGCTAGTAAAAATAATTAAATTAACTAATAAAATAAAAATAACAAAATAAGAAATCTTACCTACGAGTCGAGTTGCACATTGAACACTGTTGTCGGATGGTTACGAGCATGATTGAGGGCATGCTGGTTGCTATTTGCACTTATTACAGGCGTGATTGAAGGCGTGTTGGTTTATGTTTCTACTGATCACAGGTGTGATGGTTGGTACATTGTTTGCTGTGGTTGTGTGTTTGTGTTTGTGTACAACATGTGAGTTGGAGTTTGTATTGTACGTTTGTGTACAGGGTGTATAGTGCCATCGTATGTCCAAGTGAAATTGATTGATGAGGGATGTCTATTTGAAATTGAGGTCTCGTGATTGTTTGCGTTGTTGCGCTGTTCGTTAATTAAGAGAAGGGATGTTTGGTTGCTGCGGCATATGTAGATTTGGCTTAATGTATGTGAAGATGGGAGACATAGCATCAAGGATTCAATTGTGGATCATGTTGTACGTATTGTACGCAATTAAGGGTCGACATGTCGAGTTGTTTTGGCTGTATCGTACTTGGTATGTGTCAAGCGTCAGGGGCTACGATTAGTTGCTTCGTGGAATTTATGTTGACATGTTAACTGCTATCCAAGGTGATGCGTTAGGGTCTTGGGAGTTGTCTAGGGGCTACGGCTGTTGTTGTATTACTTGAAGTTTGAAGATGTTAGCTGCTATCCAAGCTTGTTTGATTAGTGATTAGGCAATTGTAGGACGTGGATATGTATAGTGTTGTAGTGGGCTTTGGCTGGTGCTGGTATTGGTGACGTATTATTGTTGATTGGTGTGATTTCAAAGTGGGATTGTTGTGTTAGCTTACGTGATTTGGTTATTGAAGTTGTGCGAGTGGTGACTTGTAAAGCAGGGCATGAATGTTCAGGCGATCATGTTTATGAATTGTGGAATTTGTGATTTAAGGAGTTTTATTGTGTAATGAAATTTGGAGTATGGAGTGGGTTAGATTGCGAGTGTTATGGATTGTGGATGAGTGAATTGTTGTGGTTATCAGTCCTTCAAAACCGTCATCAACATCATTTGCTAATTTATAAACCCCAAAACTGAATCTTCTATATCATTTTAAATATAGATTCGATTCCTATTAAATCGAGACACAAAAGATACAATTTGATTCTTTAAAGATTTGTCTTAGCTTCTAGAAACCTTACTTAGGCTTTCTATTTTCCGAGTCCGATCTAATCCAACTTGATTTAGCCCAATAGTCCACTTAATAAATCCTAAGTATATTGTAGCTTAATATAAATTAGATAAAAATCCATTTTATATTAAACTGGATTAAAATATTTCTATGAAGTCTAATTTTTCAAAACCTTAGAATTTACTAAATTGATCATTCACCATTATCCGATTTGATATTAAACGATCTGACTCGATTCAACTTAACTCGATACGACTTAACTTAACTCGACTAGACTCGATATGTTCGACTTGATACGATATGATTCGAGTCAATATAATACGACATGAGTCAATATGATGCGATTCAATACGATACGATGTGACTCGACTCTTTCTTTTTTTTTCCCATTTTTTCTTTTAATTTTCGTTTTTATTTTTATGTCTTATTAACTTGGCTCAATTAATGAAAAATGAAAAAAAAAATGGCAAAAATAAGGTGTTTACAAGGAGGAAGGGAAGCTGTTAAGTACCCATGCAACGTGACCATTGATAGGATTCTAATAGTGTTCGTCTTTCTAAAGTGGTGTTTTCCCAAACATAATGATAGGGCTGAGGGCCGAATGCAGCATACAAAGCAATTGACATGCCTTAGGAATGAAATAATTGTAGAGTAATTGTCGCATTAATGGTGATCTTCATTTCTACGCTATTGCCATCATTTAATAAGATGGTAAAAACATGTGGATGACTAGATATTCTCTTCGCTATCTATATAAGAGCTTCATAGGGGTGGCCTTCTTCTTTATTCTTGCTTGATTACATACATAACTCCAAATTAGTCACTTTCAAAGCTTCTTTAAAGGTTTTTGAATTGCTGTTTCTTATTGTACTGACAATCATGTAGAATGTCTGAGTTGAAGAGGATCAAACTTTAGGAGTAAGTGTACAAGTTTAGTCTAAATTCTCATCACAAGGTTGGGGGATTTTTTAGTATTGATTAAGGGGTGTATACGGTTTCCCTATGATGGGGGAGGGCTCTTGAGTACTAACCAAGGGGTGTACACTAGTAACTCAGTCAAACCCTTCACTAAGGTAAGTGAGTTCAGGGGGTGAAGTATCCTTGGGACTACATCTTCGAGTTACGGTAGCACCACATAATAGGGTTGCCTACATGTGCAAGGCCATGTCAATGGATGCTTGTTTGTTTCCACAAAAGTACTTATGCATGCATGTCATTTACAATGTTTTTGATAGTTGGGAAAGGCTTTCTCTCGGTTCGGAAGTGCTTACGCATGGGCTATAAGGGAGGCTTCGGGGGGAGGGGGACTCCTCAAGTTATGGGAGCATAGCTGTTGCGAGGGGAATAAGTTGAAAAGAGCTCATCCTTATACAAGTTTGTACATTCTTGTAGTAGTTGTTCAAAGATAGTTACTATGGATACCTATGGGTGTTTGGAGGGTTGTAATCGAACAAGAATCTTCCTTAGATGACCACTTATTATCCTAACAAATGAGGAATTTGTCCCAAAGCTATGGTCACTAATGGAGAAGTCCTTAGGTGCTTGTTAGTTTGATGAATTAGGAGTTTGCTACTACGTATTGCTGGATGAGATCAAATTTTCACCTGATGATCTCGAGGAGATTGCTTAGGTGAATCGAGCAATGAGACTTTGGAGCTTGTGAAGCAAGGCGATCGACCTAAAGTCTAATGAAGACACATCGAGTTCCCTCATCTTCTTTCTCTTGTTATACTTTTTACTTTCACTTGTACTTGGGGTTAGTATGTTAGCCCCTAAAGCCATATAAGATTTTAAATAATTTGAATCAATAAATTAAGTTTGTCATTATGCTCATTTCCTTTATAGTTTTTCGCCACTTTATTTTACTGTTTTTCCATTTAAGTGCCCATACCTGGGTCATTGCACTGAGGTGGTTGACCTCATAAGCATAAGGTTTTCGACGAAGTTGTGAACTATTTGGGATTAGTGCCAAGCACTTAAGCTAAGGCCTTAGTCATTTTAAGTAGTCTTCTAAGGTTAGGGGATGAGAAACCAACATCTTCGGGATTAATTAGAGGGCCTTTTGGTTGAGCATTAAAGGTTAAGTTTAGATAGGCCTAAGTCTTATTAAGGGGGTATCATCATTGAATTCGTATTAAAGCGACATAATGGTTGAAGTGATAGATACGATGGTTAGGATGCTTAAGGCCTACGAGGTGCGTGAGTTACTTCATGGGTTCATGCAAGGGCTGAGTTAGTGATTTGTGTGTTAGGTAGATCCAAGCCATTGATTTTCTTGTAACATATGTGCAGTTATGGGAAAAGGACATGGAGCAACAATTCACGTCCCCTTACATCAAAGCTTCTAAGGTCAATTTGCTCCTCATTTTTGCTCTTTATTCTTATTGACATCTTACTAGACTCTCTATAGATTAGTTTCCTTCACTTTCTTTTACTTTCTCTTCACTTTCTTAAAGTTTGATCAGGGATGGCAAAGCAACAACTATAAAGGTTTGAAGGTAAGGGCAGTTCAATAAGGGAAACTAACTAGAGGCTTTGCCCAACCCACTCTGCCCTAAAGGATGGTAGCAGTGGCTATTAGTGGTGGTAAAGAGGATCAATGGAGTTGGGACATGAGGATGACAACTATGGAGTCTAGGGCTTGAGGAGTATGTGTGGTAGACAAAGAGGATGTACTTTCGGAAGTGAAGTTGGTTCCATTTGCTGAGAAGGGGTAGCTAGTGATTAAGGTAGTGCATAAGCATAATTAAGAGCGTTACTCTTGGGTATGCGAAGAAGTTTAAGGTAAGATAGATTGTTGGGAAGTAGAGATAATCAAACCCAGTGATCAGGTATGTAAACTCAGGAGCAAGAAGATGCTTTGCCTATACTGGAAGGCCATTGATATAGGACTTTGGTTACCATTTTCGTAGTTTTAAATGGAAGTGTTCAAGTACTTCCAAGTATGTTCATGTCTCTTGACTCAAACACGTAGCAAGTATTGTTGGCCTTTAAGGCCCTTTTTGTCTTTCACTTGAAGAGGCTAACAGTTTGGAGTTTTCGACATTTCTTCTAGATGAAGTAGAACTAAGAAGGATAGGTATATTGTACTAGTCGGGGCAAGCATGTAAATATTTTCCATGGGATGAAATAAAAAATCGACGACTGGAAAGAGCAATTTTATTGACTGTAGTCACTCTATAACTCAAACTTCCTAACAGGGTAGAATAGTCTAATTCATTAAAGCTATATAGAGTACTTTGTGGAGGAGGATGATGAGGCTAAAGACTAGGTGCTCAATGTACATGCTAGTTTAAGCAAGGGTTTCATCTAGGAAACACCTTGAGTGCATATTTGAGGAAGGATCAATTGTATGGTTGGGAAATAGATATAAAGTGTGTAGGCTGATCGAAGAGGGTAGCCAGGAGTTCACCGTTACTTGCCAATGGTAGAGAAGGGAGCTTAGATTTATTTGTCCTCATAGGTATTTTGTCGTTTGTTATCATCATTTATTTGTACTAATTGTTATCTTGTGCTCACAGCTTTTGAGTTGTGTGACAACTCTATTAAGGCGAGGCTGTCACAATTGAGGGAGGATAAACTTTAAGAGAAGGGGAAGAGGATAGTAGAAGGGTAGGATATGGGATACTTGAAGAAGAAGAGTAAGAGAAAAGACAATGTTAGCACATTTATAAGGAGGAGAGTAACCACTATAGAAGAAATGCTCTTTTAGGGGAAGGAGTACTTGGATTCTATGATGATATCCCTGGACAGGTTAGGGGACCTGATGAGTATGTGCAAGTATGCATTTGTGTATGGTCACACATTACTTTGGTAAGCATGGTTAAGTCCTGCTAACTTGTTTAAGCCAACACAACGATGTAAACTCAAATCATAGGTTTTTAATGACCTAAGACAAATTCAATTGCTAACCCTATAGCCTTAAATAACCCTAAAACATGAGAATTGACCAAGAACATTAACCCTTCATTAGAATTAGGGTCTACAAAATTGACAATAGTGGAAAACATTAAAAATGATAGCATAAATTGGATTAATAAAAGAAGAAAACTTAAGGCTCTCTTCTTGGACTTGGGTTGTAAAATTGGGTGCTTTCGTTGAGAGGCCAACCTTATGGAAGGGGTGAGTTGGAAAAGGAAGGACTTGAGAGAGAGCTACATAGTGCAATAAAGTGCAGACCACTTAGAGTGAAGGCTACTTAGAGTGGACAGTCCATAGTTGATCAACGTGGGCATTGGCTTTCAATAAGGAGTGGTAATGTTACAGTGCCACATATATATATATATATATATATATAAACTATAAAAGGTAAAAATTATAAACAAGTGATAAAATGGATTAGTTATTAAAGATAATAATAGTGATCTAAGACTAATTTGGCCCTAAAAGTAAAAATTGGTAATGAAAAGTAAAAAGTAAAATAGTAATAAAGTAAGGTAAACAAATAATAAATAAGAGTAAAAAGCATGATAATAACCCATGCCTCTTACATATAAGATATCATTATAACATATCCCAAATAAAAATAAACAATGTATTTGGAAGACCAAAATTAAATAATAAAATAATTGTGTAGAATTCTAAAATATGATAAAAGTACCATATAAAATATCGTAAAATGCCTAAGGAATATTAAAACAACTCTACAAATGATAATTAACTACTTATATGTCATAAAAATATCTAGCAACTTAAGGAAAGTAAACAAAAATTTATAAAATTTGGAAATATCATAAAATGAATAAAATATGTTGATAACTTCTTTAAGAATTTATCAAAAATTGTACAACTGGTAAAAATTGTTCAAAATTTAGCTAGACACATTTCATTGGATTAGGGACACGTGACAATTTTTTCATGAATTTATACTTGTTAGAAAATTATTAATAAATTAGTTAACTTCTACAAAAATTCACCAAAATTTGTACACTAGTCCAAAATTGGTAAAAATTTACTAGGAGACGTGTAAAAACATAAGGAATATGTTTCTAATTTTACATGATTTTTGCAAACAAGTAAAATTTAGTAATAATTCTTGAATATTAGAAATGCCCATTTCCTCACGTAAAAATTCACACCACTTAAACTAAGCCTTTAAAATTTAAGGGAAAATTTCTTAAGCTTTTCCATATTCCTCCTAAGAGGTTATATAAGGTTGAAGTGGTGTTGGCTGACACTTGGTTGTCATTTTAGCCATTTTGGTGGTTTTTGGTTCAATAATTTTGCAGTTTCCAATCCATATTGTTTTAAGGAGTTCTTTTTTTTTTTTTTATAAGTGCTTTATGACCCTACCTTCTCATAGTAATTTTCATAGAATTAATTTTGTATGTTTAGAATTTTCTATAATTTTTCCAAATTTATACCCATTTTGTTAAATATATCTATTTTAAACAAAAATCACAAAACCTTATCTATTAACATCCTAAAATGCCTTAATTTTCCCATGCTTTCCTATATCTAATTTGAAATTTTTATTCTATTTTTGATAATTATTAAAATATTTTCTAAATTTCTTAGAATTTTAGCCTAATTTTCATTGATAATATTGAATATATGATAAATTATATAATATGTAAATATTCCTGAATAATAGTTATTATTAATTATCATATATTTTAAGTTTTCCTATAACCTTTTGTTACCATTTACAAGAGTTATATAGTAATAACAACTTCTTCTCTTAATTTTTTTACACTAACTATCATAAAACTACGTTCCGATATATATATATATATATATATATGTAATGCCTATCCAACTATCTCTACCATTGGTGGAACTAGATATCAATCAAGCAAGTGAGGATGTGAGCGAATGGAAGCTAAGTACAATGGTTCAACGGGTGAGGATGCTAGGTTACCATGTTCCCAAATCGGGTATTAAATTGTCTCTCCCTCTTGTTGCAACCTTTGACTCTATCTCTACTTTTTGGTCAACTCTAATGGTTACCATGAGTATTTCTTAATTCTTTTTTATAAGAAAAAAAATGCCTACAATTGAAGGACTAATAAGTTATTTCTTTCATCACCCCATATATATATATATATATTAACTATCTTACAACTACATTTCGAGAAATTTTAGTATGTATGTGTATATATATATTTACATATAAAATATATATAGTAATTAAATTTTTTTATAAACTATATATAAACTCTAAAATACAACTAATAATGAATTTTTTCTATGATTTCAACATAGCTTTTAGGAAGGTATTAGGAAACTATAAACTAAGTAATTGGCTTACCTCATGGTAGTTATTATCGCATTAACAAGGGGTAGTAGGCTGTTATATTACTTATGCCTATAGTTAGCTGTTTGTGCATATGTAATGTATGTGAATGCAAGAATTATGATTGATAACTTGTGTTACTTGGTTAAAATACTTAATATTCTGAGATGGTTTTGAATCACTAATTAATCACCTAATTAAATTCATTGATGTAATATCTAACTCTAAAAATTGTACATGCATAGCATACTCACATTTTAACATGTTCCCATCAATACCACCTATACAATGAGGACATGTAATTTCCTTCTTTCAATCTTGTGGAACTAAAAAGATAAGAGAGGGTGTTGCCAATAAGTTAGAAAATATCAAGAAAGGATAGTTAGAATGGGTATAGAGGGGATAAGGGAAAGTCCATCAATGTCGTGGGATGGCAATTTGACCATTGCATTGCCCTCTAAAAGGACTTACTTGCCTTCTTTGTTTATGTATAATACTTATCCCTTACCACTTGCTGAGCACGTGGTTTCACTCATACCCTTATAGTTATTCTTTTGTAGGTTAACTCTACAAAAGCTTAAAATGGGAACACTAAGTAAGGTTCAATTAATAGAAGCTAACTAACTACTCCGCTAGGCAATCCAAATATGAACTTTAAGGTAAAGGAGGCATTGTTCCTTAAGGTTATTGGTAAACATGCTTCGCTTTCACTAAATGTTGTTATCTCCAATGTAAAGCATTGTATACATCAATGGTATAATGGTAGTTATGGGCCCTACGCTATCATTGACCATTAGTTTATATAGCAAGACTGTTATGATATTGGCACATAGGGTGTGACATATGGCCTTATTCTTGCTTCCCTTGTGTTTTCAAGTATTTGTAGGTGACAACTTGTGTTGACTTTCCCTTTTTGTAGTCATTTCAACAATGTTATTGGGAGTTGGAGATGAAGCCAAAGGACTTGAAGGAAGAGATGAAAGGGTTGAGGGCATAGACCTAGAGTATGCAGGATGACTATGAGCATCTGGGCATAGAGAAAGATAGGTTTGATCGGGAGGTGGTTAAGTCAAGAGTTGAGGATAGCAACGAGAAGTAGTATGCTGAGGGATTAGAGATGACACTTAATGCTCATGCTTAAGAGTTGGAGGCCACGAGAAAAGTAGTGGAGGTGGCTAAGAGAGAAGTTGAGGTAGTGAAAAAGGAACTCAAGGATGCTCGAGCCAAGTTTTGAGACCGGGAGGTAGGGCTTAAGGATAGTTGAGACTTGATGAAGGTAGCCTTGAGAAATTATTTAATGAATTGACTAGTAGGGATAATTGTCACACCCCGAAGCGACAGAGTCGTAACAGCCCCACCGTGTAAACCATCCTAAGATAGAAGTTGGCCTTACAACCGCTATCTTAGACCTGATCTACACAAGGCGTCCATGACTAACCCACTTTGAAGTAACAAGTTTGTAATTTAAATAATTCATTTACCTAAGAAAGTGAGAAAAGTTATATATAATTCAGAAATGAAAAGTAATAACATATGTGTTGATTTTTCAATATTTTTCCTCACTCTCCAGGATCCAGCAGTTGCTAGCTTCAGAGTAGTTGTTACTACTTCTTAGCCAGCACCTGCACGACGTCTATAGGGATGTGAGCAACTACAGCTCAGTAAGTTAGGATAGAGGACTTAAAACTATACCATACACACAACAAGGTTTTCAATCACTTATTAGGTGCAATGCATGTGCAAGCAAATGCCATCGTACAACGTTGTCCGGCCCGTCATGAGATTAGAGAAATTGCGCCTACTCTAATCCGGGTTGAGGAGTTGCCCTTAATGCAACAGCTCACGACCAAACCCAGGCTTGTGTAATGGAGACCTTGCTCCTCCCGCGACTACCTTTGAACTACTGTCTTCACCCTCGCCGCGACCTCCTCTCCTGTCACTTAGTTCGACTGAGGATAAAGAAGGGACCATTTTGCAACCTGCGCTATCCCTTTCGAAGGGGTCGGTATTTGGCCGGAGAGTCCTAAGTTCCCCTAACGGGTTGCTATGCATGTTTGATTATGATTACTGGTCATATATTTGCTTAAGTCCAGTTTAGGGTGTTCGATCATTTCATGCAAATCATACAATACATGCTAGAGCAACAAACAAAATCATAGCATCACCCATAATTAAGCACATGCACACATCCAACTATCTAACAAGCACAACCAAGCATAATCTTAAGCTTCCAAATACAGCATCATATTAATCCCAACTTACCTCGAATCCTCGATCACTCACTCGAGGTCTAATTTGCTCAAGCCATCGCCGATCATCCCTATAACACAAACGTGGTTTCAACTTTTCATATAACTATTATAAGTTTGTTTTATCCTATAACGCTTATTGTTATGTGTTGTTTAGGGTTTAATATACCTAATTATCTAGGTCTTAAGTCTTTTATAATTATTCTAGGTTTGGGTTTAGGTTCGGGTTCCGCATTGATTTCTAAATTAGATTCTAGTTCGATTTCTAGGTACTGTTTTGTACCCGGACCCTAGAAATTTGTTTCAACTCATAATGTGAAACTAACCACATTATTTCCAGATACCCTAAATACGATCACTACCCCTAGTCAGCATTTTATTCCATCCGGTACACTTAAATCTGTATTAGTGTACCGAATTTACTCATGTTGTGAGAAATTTTTACATTTTTCATATAATTACCTAAAATTGAATTTTGTTTCAGATTTGTTATGTTCTGATTTTCATTATTTTATTATCTAATTAAACCTAATTTTTCCATATTTATTAATTTTCAATTCTACATATTCCTAATTTTCTACATTTACCACATAACACCTTCATTACTTACACTTAACACTCTATAGACTAGGATTAGGTTTCCACATCAGAGATTAACATCCCTAAACATCTAATTACTATTTAAATCAGTAATTAATATTCTAATCACCTAATTAACTCCAAATTACCCAATTTTTCCATCATTTAGGGCTAAAAATTAACTTAAAAATTTTGAAAATTAATTTAAAAAAAATGGCTTCATAGCACTGTTCTATATCACATAAGCATCCTACAAAAAAAAAAAAATTGAGCTCCAAACTAAACTCCTAAGGTCATTTATTTCTAAACCGAAATGTGCTCGGTTTTGCTTGATTTCTTAAGGACCCTATATTACGGGACATGTTTTCATCAAAATAATATTTTTCCTACAAACTAAATACAAAAATATCTCATAATAACAAAATTCATAATTTTATAATATTATTTACTATTTTTACAAAATTACACAAGAATTGGGCTGGAAATCGGACTCACCGATTTGGGTAGCTTTGGCCACCGCCGGTGACCATGGGTGTGTCAGCCTACCTGGGTGTTGCCACCACCGTGTGGTGGTGGTGGCCGTCTACCCCCAGCTGCCCGTTGGATCTGGGTTCCCTTTGAAAGCTCTAATTGCACAGTTTTTTCTAATTTTTTTCTAAACTGAATTTTTCTCTCAATTTTCGCCTCTCCCTAATTTTCTATGATTTGCATCTATCCAAATGAGTTTTTGAATTTTTCTTGCTATTTATAGGGCTTTAGGGATTTATTGTGCATTAAATGGGATAAGACAATTGCCTTATCCCTTTGATTTTTTTGCTTTTATGTTGTCTTAATTTAATTGGTTGATTTTTCTTTTTTAAGTTCCAACTTGCCACGACCAAATTTGCATCATTCCACACTCTTCTGATTTTTTTTCCTGATTTTTCTACAATTAATTTATAATTTTCTTTAATTATTTAGTATTATTTTAGCACATTTCGCGTATTTTAAGTAATTACGCGTATTTATACTTACATGTAAATTCATATATAATACAAATAAATATTCTTAAATATTATTTACGTCATTTTATGATTTTTAGTATACATATAATTTATCTCTAGCGATTCATCAATTATCGAAATGCATTTTACACATTTTCGATAATTGACGCGTTATATACTTAAAATTTGAAATTTTTATAGTATCTTATTTTATTGCTTATTTTCTTAAATTCAAGTTTACAGGGTCATTTTTCACTAACATTTCTCTTAATAGTTTATAATTTGGGTTTGATCGGATTCTTTAACTGATCGCGCGAAACCTTATGTTCTAATTTCACTCCTATAGTCAATTGGCTTAGCTTTAGGGCTTACAATAATTATAAGGAGGCCATTAATCGAGCCGGCGTAAAAGGAGGGAGGGTGGCAAGGGAAGAGGTGTAAGGAAAATTTCCTAATCTCAACCTCGACTTCCTTTCCCAATTGGATGGGAGGATCAATGTTAATTGTGAGGAAGCTAATATACAGGCTGATCGTACTAGTGATGATCATGTTAAGGAGGAAGACATGGACAATGATCAAGATGAATAAGCATAGAATAGTGCTAGTAGTTTTTGAAATGATCTTTTTTATTTTTTGTAATGGATTTTTTATTGCTATTTTCTATACATGTTGTTGGGATGCTGACCTTATTATTTTATAATATGGTGAAAATTGCAATAAATTTTTCATAACTTGGTTTACTTTCTTATCTTCATCCTTCCGTTGTAAATTTATTTCATTATTGATCTTTAACTGCCTTCGTAGATGTTTGAACTCATTTTTTGTAATTAGATTATATTATTTTGCTCCTAATTTTTGGATGTCCTTGGTTGGGCTGCTTATCGAGTTTCATGACTTGTGGGCTTGGGATCTCGTGATCAAGCCTTTCTTGGTTGGGTGCATTGAGTGCTCTAAGCCTATTGATTTATCAAGGATCGAGCGTATCAAAAGACTTGATGTGCCAGGTTCGATACAGTAGCCCTTAGGGTATAGAGGCCTATAGGGTACTCGAGGTAAGACTTAAGGTTTAGGGTTTCTCAAGCATTATGGTCAGTGAAAGTATACAGATGTCAAGGATGTAGGTCTATTCACTTGAGTCTAGGGCTTTTCATCATTGTTTAGTAACAAAGATAAGGTTGAAAGGTCATTGAATTGTGTGAAAGTGCACTTGGCTCTTCATAGATTTTATAAGAAATAAGACCTAAGGTTGTCGACAATCTAAGTTCTCAGGATGGGTTTTCAATTTAGGGTCTTTAGCATAGAAGCCCAATTATCAACATCTTCTTTCACTTGGACAGGGTCTTCTTAGTTTGGTAGTTATTTGCCATGCCTTTCTCGTAACCTAGTGGCCTCAAGCTTTCGACAATCCATGTCTTAAGTGAGAATATTTTGTGCCTAACTTTCTTATTGTATTACCTAGCCACTTGTTGTTGGACACTTCATCAATAGTGTTGAGGCTAGCTTATAAGGCTACTTGGTTGGCATCAATGTTGAAATTCTTAACCTCACTCATCGAGAACTCCAACTCAATGGGCAGCATGACCTCTAAGCCAAAGGTGAGACGAAAAGGAGTTTCTCCAATTGCTATTCTATGTATCATTTGATATCCTCAAAGGATAGTTTAGAGCTCATTTGCCCATTAGCTACCCGTTCATTCCATTCTCTTCTTTAGGCTGCTAAGGACTATCTTGTTGATAGCCTTGACTTGGCCGTTGGTTTGGGGTTAGGCAATTGACGAATAGTAAAGCTTCATGTGGTGCTTGCCACAACACCCTCTAAACAGGATAGTGTGCCATTGTCGGTGATCAAGGCATAGGATACTCTAAACTTAGTAAGGGCGTTGGTTAAGATGAATACTTCTATAACCCTTGTAGTTATGCTCGATACTGCTTGATCTTTAACCCATTTCATGAAATAGTTGACAGCAACTAAAATGAATTGGTGCCCACCTGACACCTTAGGAAATGGTCTAAGAATGTTGAGTCCCCACTAAGTGAAGGTCTACGGACTCATCATAGGGTAGAGATCAATGTAGGAGTGCGACAAATGGGCATGTGTTTCTGGAAATTGTGGCATCATTGCACTAAGGTTTTTATATCCTCTTTCATCATTGGCTAGTATTACCTTAGGTGAAGAGCTTAAATATATAGGGCTTAGGCTTAGATGTGATTGTTGTAAATCCTTGTATGTAACTTTTTGAGGTTGTGAAGGCCTTCATCAATCTTCAAGAAATGGAGGAAGGGTACATTATGCTCTCACTAAGAGAGAACGTCATCGATGATGGTGTAGTTGGCTGCATTGTAGATAAGCCTTTGCACTTTTACGTTATTGGTATGCCTAGGAGCTCAGTTATCACTAGGGCTTATCATAGCAAATGACTAAAATGGGCCCTTTGAAATATCGAAGAAAATGAGAGGAAAATGGTCCATAGACAAACAAGAGTAGCTGATGTGAAGCTGCTCGGAGGATGCAACTCACCAATGAACACAACATGACTTGACACCTCACTTGATATGACGCATAAGTTAATGTCAAGGCCCACCCACCACTAATCTTGAGCTACTCAGTAATATTAGATAAGATTATATGAAAGATGGACTTGGAGCAAGTTGTCTTGCAATAACAGAATATTTAGTATTAAAATGTAAGTTATCTCCAGCTTACAAAAGAAAGGGACTATTTATAGTAAGTCCCTAGGGAAACATTACAAACAAAGAAATTACAAGAAAGTATATACAAAAAGGGAATTCCTAATATATAAGAAAAAGGGTAAAAAGGACAAAAGACAAAAATTGAAAAGTGGTACAATATGAAATGAGATGAACAGGTGGTGACATAACATTAGTCCCGTATGAATATTTTCTAAGCAAAACAAACGAGAGGGATTAAGATGTTATAGAAATAAAGGGGTTGGGACAGGAGAGATGGTAGTATGCTAAGAAAAAACTAATCGGTCGATAAGTGAGTCTCTCGTCACTCGGTAAGAACCTCTCGACAGCAGCTGGTCAGATTACTCGGTATAGGGTCCTCAACCAGGGAATAGTTGGCATCATCACTACTGAGAGCATAAATCATAGTATGACAATGTGGGGAGCTTAAGGAGTTCAACCACCTTCCTTTAATGTAAATTTTTTCGTCATTAATAGGTTGTCGAGAGAGAATTCTTAGAGTAAGGTATTGCAGTCCTTAGAGCTGTGTGCCGGTAATGGGACCGCTGGTTGATAGTTCATCAGTTCCCTGGGGTTGCTGAAGATTTACCCTCAAATCTTGGTCTTTGTCATCATCAGGCACATAAGGAGTCAAATTGATGATGTTAAAGGAGGTAGATATGCTAAAACCTTCAAGTAGCTCAATCTCATAGGCATTATCATTAATGCACCTCAGGATCCTATAGGGTCTATCTATTCTGCGAGATAGTTTGTTGGTCCTTTTGCTAGGGAAGCATTCCTTACTAAGATGGAACCAGATAAGGTCCCTAGGAGTATAAACAACTTACCTCCTTTTGTAGTTTCTTATTTCCTTCTGGTGAGCTACAGTTTTAGTCAATTATATTGCAATCTTTCGACGTAACTTTTGGAACTCCTTGGCATGCTATAGGCCGAATTGACTTTCTCCCTTGTGTAGTTAAGCTGTTAATTAAATCCAAGGGTAAGTTCGGGTTAAGTCCATAAACAATCTGAAATGGTGAAGTTCCAGTTGAGCTATGAGTTAAACGATTGTAGGCAAATTCAATGATGGGCGGGCATAAATCCCAGTCACGAGAGTTCTTTCCAACAGTGGTGCGTAGGAGATTACCAATAGTTCTGTTAACTACTTCAGTTTAGTAATCTGTCTGGAGGTGACAAGAGGTACTAAACAAGAGCTTAGGGCCGAGTTTCCTCCATAGGGTCTTCCAAAAGAAGCTTGTGAATTTTAAATCATGGTCAGACACAATACTTCTTAACACTCTATGTAGCCATACAATTTCCTGCAAAAAGAGGTTAGTGACAAATAAAGCATCATTAGTTCTATGGTAGGGAATGAAGTGGCCCATCCTACAAAACCAAATGACCACCACCATGATTGAATCATGTCTTCTCAATATGTAAGGAAGGCTGAGTATGAAATCCATGCTTAGATCGGTCTATGGTCGCTCGGGAATTGGTAACGGTGTATATTCTCCATATGGCTCTCTCCTCCCTTTTGCATACTTACACACCTTGCACCTCCCAAGTATTTGGTATACATCCTTCATCATTCCAAGCTAGTAAAAGTGCTCTTTTAATATCTCAATCATCCTCTTTTCTCTAAAATGGTCGGCTAAACCCTCGGCATGAGCCTCTTAAACCAGTAGCTCCCTTACAGAACCACTAGGCATATAAATCTGCTTGCCCTTCATCAAGACCCCCTTACTCAAGTAGAACCCTTCTGCAACTCCTTTAGCACTACACCTGGTTACTAAAGGTCTAAAATATGGGATATGCTCATATTGATTAGGTAAAGTACCAAAGCCAATCACCTTAACTTATAATGTTGCAATCAAGGTATGACGGCGAGAAAGTGCATTAGCCACTGTGTTGGTGTTTCCTTTCTTATATCTGATGACATAGAAAAAGGTTTCCAAGAATTCGACCCATTTGGTATGATGCCGATAAAGCTTCTGTTGCTCACGAAGATGCTTAAGAGATTCATGATTTGAATAGATGATGAATTCTCTTGGCAATAGATAATGCTACTAGTTCTGGATTGTATAGAAAAAGGCATAGAATTCCTTATCTTAGGTTGAGTAATTCAAGGTAGCACCTTGGAGTTTTTAGCTGAAGTAGGCAATAGGTTGGCGCTCTTACATAAGGACAACACCAATGCCAACACCAGACGCATCACATTCAACTTCAAAAACCTTTTCGAAATTTAGTAGGGTGACTACTGGAGCAAACATCAGTTTAGTCTTCATATCTTCAAAACTTTTCTGATCCTTTTTTTATCCATCTAAACTCAACGTTCTTCTTGGTCAATTTAGTTAACAGTGTAATTAAGGAGCTTAAGTTTCGGATAAACCTTCGATAAAACGAGGCTAGTCCATCTAAGCTCCTGACTTCAGCAGCACTAGTTAGCATAGGCACTCATTAATAGCTCTGACTTTTTCCTCATCAATTTAAACTCCACTCCCTAAAACGACATATCTGAGGAATATAACCTTGCTTTGATAGAACGCGCATTTCTTCAGGTTACCAAATAATTTCTTGGTATGAAGTATGTTAAACAACAATCTCAAATGTTCAACATATTTAAGGATGTTGGTACTGTAGACCAAAATATCATCAAAATAAAATACAATGCATTTGCCATTCAATGATCTTAGTACATGATTCATTAACTGCATAAATGTACTCGGCGCATTAGTTAGTCCGAATAGCATCACCAACCATTCAAATAGACCATCCCTTGTCCTGAAGGCCATCTTCCATTCATCCTCAGGTCTCATCTGTATCTGGTGGTAGCCACTCTTCAGGTTAATCTTAAAAAAGATGCAGGTATTATGTAACTCGTCAAGTGTATCATCAAGCAATGGGATTGAGTATTGGTATTTAATAGTGATTTTATTGATAGCTCGGCTGTCAATGCACATTCGCCATGTTCCATCCTTTTTTGACATGGGTATAGCTGGTATAGTACAAAGACTTATGCTCTTACAGACATATCTATGATCTACTAACTCATCTACCTGCTTCTTCAGTTTAGCTGCCTGCATTGGATTGAGCCTGTAAGCGGGTCGATTTGGTAAGGTAGCCCTTAGTTGGAGGTCGATGCAATGTTCAATTCCTTTTAAAGGAGGTAAACCTTTTAGCATCTCAATAGGGAAGAGGTCGGCAAATTCCTAAAATAGTTACCGCACTTCGGTAGGTAAGTTTGCGACCTCTCTAACCTCTAAGAATCTCTTGACTGAAAAGAGCACATAGTCTTCGACCTTGACTTTTTGTGCAAACTGAGCTCGAGAAATCATCAAGGACTTCCGCTGTAAAGATTTAGCAACCTTTTCCTAGGCTTCTTGTACTTCCTTACGATTCATAGGTATCAATATCATTTTTTTTCCCGTCCTTTTGAAACTGTAGGTATTTCTATACCCATCGTATAACACTCTCAAATCAAATAACCACAGTCAGCCGAGTAATATGTGAGATGCATACATGGGAAGGACATTACATAGTACCTTATCCCAATACCTATCACCAATGGTAATTGATACTTTGACTTGCTCGGAAATGTATAGTCCTCCTTTCTCGTTTAACTAGTGAATCTTGTATAACTTAGGGTGTAGAAAGGTTAGCAATTTCATGGCCTTAATTACTCCTTGTACAATGACATTGGTACAGCTCCCTCCATCATGGATCATGGCACATAGCTTGCCATTCACCTGACAATTCGTATGAAAGAAGCTTTCTCTTTGCTCATTCTCGTTAGCTATAAAAGTACTAAGAGATCATCGAACTACAAAGCAATACTCGGCTTCACCCTTAGGAGGTATCTTGACATCAAGATCTTTCTCAAATTCTTCCAACATCTGATCGGCTGCTACTTCTTCCTCTCCTTTACTCGCACTTTCTACTTCAAGCTGGGACTTATCTCCCTTTATGGTCATGACTCAGTGGTTCGGACATTGACTAGCCACGTATCTAAAGCCAAGGCATTTAAAACATTTGATTTCTTAGGTCTTCCTCCATGAACTCTGACCTTGGTATCTTCAGATCTCAGGCTCTTCGGTCTTGCTCTTACCCCGGCCCTCGTCTGGTCGACTCGACATGTGACCTCAGCATTCTACCTCAGAACTGTTTGAAACTCTATCATTCATTGGTCGGCTCGATAGGCCACTCCTATTCGATATCAATGTTTGGCTACTTGGCATTCAACTAACCTGGTTCTGTCGTTACCTTTTAACTCTCTAAGCTATACAGATGGTTTCATCTAGAGTTGTGAGGATTTACAGCTCTACGATGTTACCAATCTTAGCCTATAGTCTAAAGATGAACTGTGCTATAGTTCGGGTCTCAAGCTCGTCGACATCGCATCATATCATGAACAACTGAAACTTTCGGACATGCTCATCTATGGATCTGCTACCTTACCTCAAGTTACAGAGTCGTCAAAAAGTGTCTTATTTGTAGTGTTTAGGAATGAACCTACTTCTCAGAACTCTCTTCATCTCGTTCTATGTTTGGACCTCCTATCGAATCCTCAGGTGAACATTCTATGGCTTCTTCCACCACATTGCCACATGTCCACAAAATTCTAACATAGCTACTCTAATGCAGACAACATCTTCATAATCATAGAAGTCGAATATCTTTTCGATCTTCTCTTCCTAGTCCAGTTAGTCATCAACACTACCAAACCCATTAAAGCTTAAAATCTATACCTTAAGATGTTTGATACCTCTTAGCACTCTAAACTCATGCTCATTAATCCCAACATACTTGTCTTCTTCTTCTTCTTCGTACTCTTCTACTTTGTTTAACTCTAACCTTCTCCTTGCAACTCTTTCGGCATGTCACGGTGGTGCTTAGTTTATTGGAAAGGCTTTTGAAGCTCACTTGTTCATCTGCCTCCTTAACCTATCTCTCATTTCTTGGCCCTACTCAACTACTCTCTTACATAGTCTAGTCTCTAAGACCTTGTTTACTGAGATAACCAAGTTAGTCACAATAGCAACAAGATCTTGTATCTGCTCATCAGTAGTACATAGTATTTGTTGGGTAACTCAACCACAACCATGAGTATCACTCTTGACATCATTAATCTCTCCCTGTGCACTAAGGTTTGACATTCTCAACACAAAGCTTCAATAAAGACACTTTACTCTAATGCTTTCAACACACATATAAATATATCGAACAGCAAACTAACTATTACTACATAACTCCTGGTCTTAACCTCAAGCTTTGATACTAAGAAATTATATGGTGTGCCTTGGAGCTCAATTATCACTAGGGCTTACCATAGCAAATCTGACTAAAACGGTTCCTCCAAATATCAAAGAAAATGAGAGGGAAATGGTCTATAAACGAACAAGAGTAGTTGACCTAAAGCTGTTTAGAGGATGCAACTCACCAACAAACATAACACAACTTTACACCCTACTTCTATAATGCACAAGTTGATGTCAAGGTCTACCCATCACTAATCCTTAGCTACTTGGCAAGATTAGATAATAGTACATGAAAGATGGACTTAGAGAAGGTTGTCTCACAAGAATATAATATTCAGTATTACAATGCAAATTATCTCTGGCTTACAAGAGAAAAGGGACTATTTATTGTAAGTCCTTAGGACAACATTACAAATAAAAAAATTACAAAAAAGTATATACAGAAAAGGGATTCCTAGTATATACGAAAAAGAGTAAAAAGGACAAAAGACAAAAATAGAACAGTGGTGCAATGTCAAACGAGGTTGATAGGTGGTAGTACAACATTGGTCTCATATGAATATTCTTTAAGCATAGCAGGTGGGAGGGATTAAGATGTTGTGCCAATAAAGGGGCCAGGACGAAAGAGCTAGTAATATGCCAAAAGAAAACTATTCGGCTATTAAGTGAGTTTCTCGTCACTTATCACTCAATAAGAACCTCTTGGCAGCAGCTGGTCGGATTATTCTATATAAGGTCCTTGGCCAGGGAATGATCGGCATCATCACTACCAAGAGCATAGATCATAGTATGACAATGTGGGGAGCTTAAGGAGTTTAGCCACCTTCCTTCGATGTAAACTTTCTTGTCATCAATAGGTTGCCAAGAGAGAATTCTTCGAGTGAAGGATTGCAGTCCTCGAAGTCGTACATGAGTAATAGGACTGGTGGTCGATAGTTCATCATCTATTACCAAGCAGCACACCGGTCTTGAGATATTCAAGTATCGAATCCATCCAAAAGTGCTCAACAGATGAAGGGTGGATCCCAAGAACTTCATGTGGTTGCTCATTAATGATATACTCTAAGACATATTATAAGAGGATTTGTTTGTCACTTCTGTAGGGCGGGGGTACGGCCATAGAGGCGAGTTTGGACAATCTGTCCGCCTTAAGTTTTCTATCCATGGAATTTTAGTGATGCTCTACAAGGTAAGGCTAGAGGTGAGATCTTGTATTACATATAGTTATTTCACCATAGCTTCCCTTTTATCTCATATTCTCCCTTAACTTATTACACCACCAACATAGAGTTCGAGTAAATGTTTAGTTTTTCAACCCCAACATCCCTTGCAACCTTGAGGCTGGTGATAAAAGCCTTGTACTCATCCTCATTATTGCTTACGAAGAATTCGAATTTGAGTGCATATATAAGTTTGGTGCCATAAGGTCCTTACAGGACTACTTTTGTTCTACCATTGATGTAGAGAGTCCACGCTAGAATGTTAATCTGTGTTGGTGTTCCTTCCTCTCCAATGCATTCAATAACAAAGTCTGTAAGGACTTATGCCTTAATAGCTTATTTGGGGCGAAATTAAATGCCATATGCATTGAGCTTTAAGGAGTACTTGACTATGCATCCTAATGCATTTGGCATTTGTAAAATTTTCCATAGTAGTTGGTCAATGGGGACAATAATGTGGTGTACTTAGAAATATGGCCTCAATTTTCGCATAACAATCACTATGGCTAGGGCATACTTCACTCTTCGTGTATACCTTATCTCCACTCCTTGTAAGATATGGCTAATGTAGTAGATTGCTTTATGCTCACATCCATCTGCTTAGACGAGCACTAAGGACAATGCTTGATCACTCACAGCTATGTATAGGTAAAGCTCTTCACCAAGGAACGGTTTGGAGAGTACAATCACTATGGCTAGGGCATACTTCACTATTCGTATATACCTTATCTCCAGTCCTTGTAAGATATGGCTAATGTAGGAGATTGCTTTATGCTCACATCCATCTGCTTAGACGAGCACTAAGGACAATGCTTGATCACTCACAGCTATGTATAGGTAAAGCTCTTCACCAAGGAACAGTTTGGAGAGTATGGGTCAACTTCTTAAGTTTATCGAATGTAGTTGGGCACTCTTTAGTCCAATTAAACTTTGATATGCTCTTCAGTAACTTGAAAAACTTAGAGCATTTATCTATGCTCCTAGACACAAAGGGGTTTGGTGTAGTAGCCCTACTAATAAGCCGTTAGATGTCCTTGATTTTTTTAGAGTCCTTCATGTCTCGAATGGCTTATATTTTGTTTGGGTTAGCCTCAATATTGTGCTTTGTGACCATGAACTTGAGGAACTTAGCCAATTCGACCCCAAAGACATGCTTCTAAAGGTTGAGTTTCATCTAATATTTGCATAAAGTGCTAAGGTCTTACGTAAGTACTCAATGTGATTGGTCTTTTGGTTACTCTTGAGAATCATTTCCTTGACATAGACTTCAACATTTTGCCTAAGTTGTAGCTTAAAGATTATTGTCATTAGTCTTTAGGAGGTTGCTTCGACATTTTTTAGGCCGAATGACATGACCTTATAACAATACATCCTTAAATTGGTGATGGAGGTATGTACTTGATCTTCTAAGGCCATACGAATTTGATTATAGCTTAAGTATGCACTCATGAAACTAAGCCTGGCATGGCCCAAAGTTGAGTCAACAAAATAGTCAATTCTCAAGAGTGGAAGCAATCTTTTAATATGCTATGCTAGGGGCAAATGAGGATGCCGTACCAAAGGGGTAGGTTTCAACTTACGAAAAGCTTGAAATGGAGGATGGAATGGGTAAAAATAAGCAAAAACCTATGAACGAATCTAAGGATATGACGTACTAAGGAACTTCATAGACTAACGGATCAGCTCAATATGATGTATGCATTAGTTCAATGAGGTAACTCACCACCTAGTCTTACTTAGGGATTAAGATAAAAGTTAGATAAGCAAGCTTAAGTTAGCTCATAAGAAGAAAATACAATTCAATATATTGAATGATTTAGGATGTGATATCTTGTTATAATTACCTATTACAAGGGTATTTATAGCAAAAAATCTAGGGCATCCTTGCTAAAAATGGAAAAGATAAAAAGGATACTGTCTAGAAGAGGTAAAGTATAAGGAATGTAAAAAGGTGTAAAAGAGAAATTAGAAAATAGGTGATTTGTATAGCATATTCCATCACATGGGAGGCTTACATATGTTGTCGGAAGGTATTAATAGGTTTTAGGAGGAAATAGATGGAATCATACGAACATTTTAGCTAATGTCAAGTTGACCTATAGACTCTCTTATGGTAGGCTCAACTCAAACATTACCTTAGTAGCTTGGAACAAGGTCAGCTGAATTAATGGATGAGAGAAGTGAGCTATTGGAGAAGTATTTCTCAGGTTGGCATTCAAAGATCATAGTTACGTATGGGTGAGCTTAGCTTAGAAGTGGTAACAGGTTAGTAGAAAGAAGTGGCTCAAATTCTTTAGGCGTAGGTTAAGAAGGGAGAATGTGCCTAGCTAAGCTCTCAATCCCTTATGCTCAAGCTTTAGTCGAAGGGCTTATAGCTTAATTCCTATCATTCTTTAGGGCAAGATTTGTTGAGGTTAGTGTAGTCAATATACATTTTCCATTTGCTATGGAACTTCTTCACTCGTACTATACTTGCTAACTAAGTGGGGTAACACTCTTCCCTGACAAAGCCAACTCAGAGCAACAATGTACCTCTTACTTGATGGTAGCATGTTGCTCTAGTGTAAAGTGCATTCTTTTTTTCTTAACAAGCATATTGCTTAGGGAATGTCAATGATCTTGAGCATTTCCTTGAGAGAGGATGTAAAGACATCTAAGTTGGAACGAAGGAAGGTAATGATGCCTTCCTTCTCTATGTCAGATAGGGAGGTTCCTATCTATAGGGTTTGGTTAGGGCAATTACTGAACTATACCATGAATTCTTCTACAGGCTCTCCCCTTGAGCCTTGTGCCTCCTACAGTACTAACTCGATGTACATGACTCAATCATAAGAAATGTCACTTAAGTAAAGTGACCTAGATAATTTTTTGTTGTCAAGGGTAACGCCAACCCCTGTACGTACTAAGAATTTTATCTTTAGGCATCTCTAACTAATGCATGCATCGAACTTATTAAGGCTTTGTCTCCCTTAGATGAAACTGCAAGGGGACCAATGATTGACAATGATGAAGTCGATCGATTATGAGGTGATGTACTTATCATCGCTTAACAAAAAAGGGAGTAGATTAACACTATAGCCTAGTAGGCTTTCCTCTGAATCTAGCTAAGCTCTACTTGTTTGGTTGATACGACTCCCCCAACTGGTCTTTCATTTACTCCTAAGCAAAGTAAAATAAGATGTCTGTTGCTATTCCATTATTGGCAAAGGTTTTAGGAACGTTTAAATATCCTATTCTGGTGCTGATCACTAATAAGTTGATGTGAGGGCATTCGATACCTTCCTTATCTTCATTGGGGAAGGAAATGGTGGTGTCTATTTTTGGCTTCTTGCCTAGATAGATGGTTTTATCCAATAGTCCTGGTCCTCCTATTATGGTTTGGACTTATCCTCATCAACCTTGACACTGCGTGTTGTTAAGGGGATTTGATTGCTATGTTTATGGTTACTATTGCTGGTCTTTGATTCACGGTGCTTAGTTAGTTGAACCTGGCTTTTTTCATGGGCAATGAGATGGCTAATGCAGCCCTTGTGAACAAAGCCTTTGACGACATTCTTAAGGTGACAATATTCATTTGTATTATAGCCATGTACACTATGGTAAGCATAAAATTTGCTTAAGTCAACTACCTCGGGGTTTCTTTGATATTCACAGGATGGGGAAGTTATTCATGAACCTCATAGAGGACTTTTTTTAGAAGGTAGCTCAACGAAGTGTAGTTGGTGTAGTCCGTAAATTTCTATTTTTGCCTTTCTTGGCACTTTTTGGATGAGGATGGGTAATCTTCTCAAAGGTCAAGTTGATCCTTTACTAAAGTGTTCTAATGCATGTTGTTTTTTAGACATGCTCCAATGGTATGCTCTTGAGTAACATATTGCTCAGTTATTGCATGAATTCTTCAAAGGCATTTGGGTGATGAAGTATGATGGTTTTGAAGACCTTACTGTTGGGGTCTAAGCCATAGATGATAACGTAGATGGAGACTTCGGTATGAACCTTTGAGACTTGGAGCTTCATGCTGTTAAAATGCTCAAAGTAAGCTTGGAAGGCCTCATTGGCCTTTTTCAAACATTATATAACATTGAGGAGTCTTTGCATGGCATTTTGCTAATGGGAAAGTGCTATTAGAACTTGGTTACGAGGTTGTTGAGCGAGCTGATGGAGCTGTCTTGCAGTTTATTGAACCATATCAATGCTACCTTAGTTAGTATGCTAGGGAAGGCTTGCACATTATTGCATTAAAGAAGTTATGCAAACTCATCATGATGTGGAAGTGCACTAGATGATCACTTAAGTCACTTGAGCCATCATAAGTGTTCAGGAAGGAAAGTTGGACACCTTATAAGAGGGTTTCATCCAAGGTTACTAGCTCAAATGAGCTCTTACTTGTGGCAATCCCCAACTATCGGGTTGAGGATTCGAAACGCTTTTGGTAGCATTCACTTGAGGCATGATAGGTATGCTCATCGAGCTCCTATATGTTCATTTCCTCCAATGGTTTTTGTGAACGTTTTGAAGAAATGTGTTTCTACACTCTATTGGTGTCGGATAGCTCACCTTACATCATGATCGGCGTTTAACTTTTCATGAAGATCCTCTATAGGACAGTGCTCGGATTGGACGCTATTGCGTAGGTACGCGTAGTTCGTTATGGGTGTTAGTGAGTGCCTAGGGTGCTTACTAAGTTTACTGGAGGAGCTAGTGGATAAGTCCTTTGGTCAACCCTATCTCTGAGTTACTTTATCTTTGAGTTTTTGTGTGGCCGCTAGCTATTGTCTTAGGTTGGCATTTTTATAAAGGATTTTTTAGTTAGCCTCCATTAATTAGCAAGACATTGTCTTCATTTGGTCAAGTTCTATAGGTGGCTAGTCCGTTTACAGTGGTAGTGGTGTTGGTGATCATTCACTACCACCCTAAAGTGATGGATGTAGATTTGTATTTTTGCTCTTTACCATGTTAGTAGTTTTACATGAATGATGGATGCAAAATGGTAAAAGTGTATATCACGGAGGTGGTCTTTATTGTCATTTCTAGTGGTCTGGCAACCAAGGATAGTGGTTGACCTATAAAAAGCCCCTTATGACGTAGCCAATGAGGGCCATTTGGCATTCAAGTTAGTAAAGAGAGTGGTTCAAAATTAAGTAAAGGTTAAGAGTGCACTCAAAGATAAGCCAAGAGAGAGAGAGAGAGAGAGAGAGAATTAGATCCCTTCACCTAAGGTTCCATACCCTATTTATATAGAGGGAAGCTAACTTACTAGGCTATGTGGCTCTTACGGATTTGCCTATATGCAATCTAAGGTGAGGGTATCGTCAGCATGTTAGTTCCACTCCACATAAATAGGGTGTTGAGGCTTTAGTGAAGGGATTTGATTTTCTCTCTATTCGGCTTATATTTGAGTGCACTCCTAACCTTAACTTCATTCTCAACCATTCTCATCGCTAACTTAAGTGTCAGAGAGCCTTCACTAGCTATGTCACATGGAGCTTTTTGTAACTTTACCACCGTCCATGACTATCGGACCACTAGGAGTGCTAGCAAAAATCACCCCCGTAATATACACTATCACAAAAAATGATGCAAGGGTTAGGGGAAAGCTGTCCATGGCCTTGTACCTTCTACCTTTAGTCATACTCAAATGTTCTAAATATCCATCTTTGGTTAATAAATGAAAATTAACAGAGAAAGTTAGCTACCTTATTGGTTTTTAACGAACTGTTAAATGCATCACGGTGTTTTCATCTTAATAATTATGTGGGTAACTCAACTTTAGTTAACAAATTCCAAATAATAAAATGTCTTTAGACTAATAAAACCTTTGGGAAAAAGAACTAAATGAAAAAAAAAAAGGCTTTTCATGATATTCTACTTTTATAGAAATTGGATTATTGAATGAACACAAATCAATAATCTTATTTTTGTGTTTTTATAATTTTGAGGATTTTTTTGTTTATGTTGCTAGTGGATGAGACTACAACTTTTAAAATGAGACTGTAACTTTTAAAATAAGAGTTACAATTTTGATGGTTAAGAAATTCATAGCTTATATAAGAAAAACATTTGTTCTCGTGAATTCAAATCCTATAAAACCCGTGAATATATATTTATGTTGTATAAAATATGAAATATATTCAAGTCCCAAAGTAGAAATAACAACATAAATAAATCCTATTAATTGCAAAGACATTTGAAGTAATTATTGTAAGTCCCATAACTATCCATTTGAGGTTTCGATTGGTTGAATGACCCGATCGAGTCTAAATTATAAAGTAAAGTTATAAATATTAGTAAAATAACTCCGTAAGTTTGAATTTAAGAAAATAAACAATAAAATAAAAGACTATAAAAATTCCAAATTTTAAATATATAACTCGTTATTTATCGAAAATGCGTAAAATACATTATGATAATTAATGAATCGCTAGAGATAAATTATATGTATACTAAAAATCATAAAATGACCTTCATAATATTTAGGAATATTTATTTATACTATATATGAATTTACATGTATGTAGAAACACGCGTAATTACTTAAAATACGCGAAATGTACCAAAATAATACTAAATAATTAAATAAAATTCATAATTAATTAAGAAAAAATAAAGAAAAATCAGAAAAAATAAGGAATGATCCAGAATTGGGTCGTGGCAGCTAGGGAAAATAATAAAAAAATCATCTAATTAAATTAGAGCAATACAAAAGCCAAAAATTAAGGAATTTGGACAAAGTTTTGTCCAATTTAATACACATTAATTACCACAAAGCTCTATAAATACCCCAAATTTCTCAGAAGTTCATTTGGGCAGTTTGGAGATTGAGAAAAATAGAGAGCTTCGAAAATTCAAGAGAAAAACCAAAGAAAAAAAAAAGGAAAACTGTGCAATTAGGGCCACAAAGGAGAACCCAAACCCGACGAGCAACTGGGAGTAGATGGCCACCACCACCACACAGTGATGGGAGCTCCCAGGTGGGCCAACACACCCATGGCCACCGATGGTGACCAGAGTCATCTAAATCGGTAAGTTCGATTTCCAACCCGATTTTGTGTAATTTTGTAAAAATAGTAAATATTATTATAAATTATGAATTTTGTTATTCTAGAATATTTTTGTATGTAGTTTTTAGGAAAAATATTATTTTGATGAAAATATGTCTCGTGATATAGGGTCCTTAAGAAATTGTGCAAAATATGTTTCGGTTTAGAAATAAATTACCTTAGGAGTGTAGTTTTGAACTCAATTTTTTTTTGTAGATTACTTAGATGATATAGAACAGTGCTATGAAGCCCATTTCCAAAAATTAATTTTTGAAAATTTTAGATAATTTTTAGGCCCTAAAATGAGGCATAAAACGGGTAATTTAGGGTTAATTAAGTAATTAAATGGTTAATTACTAATTTAGTGAATAAGTATGTGTTTTAGGATGTTGAAATCTAATAGAGTATGATACTTGTAGCATTTAGGGTGTTAGATATAATTATTAGGTTAATTATGTAGTAAATAAGTAATATGGAAAAATAGTACATTTTAAGTTAATTTTGTAAATTAGGGTAATTAGGCGTAAAATCTGATTTAGGATAAATTTAGACATTTTGAAATGATAATTGATGTTGGGAGATAGTAATTAGAGTAATAAAAATATTATATATGTATTATTACATAATAGGTGATAATACATAATACACAATTATTAGAAATATAATAAATAGAAAATATTATAATCAAAATTGATATTATGATAATAATAAAAATATACAATAAATCTGATAGGAAACTTGAATTTATATAATTATATGAAAAATATAAAAAATTTCTCACATTAGGCGTAAATTCAGCATACTAATAAGGATTTAAGTGTGCCGAGTGAAATAAAATACTAACTAGGGGTAATGATGATATTTAGGAGATTAGAAAGTAATGTGATTAATTTTACATTATGAGTTGAAACGAATTTCTAGGATTCGAGTATAAAATAATACTTAGAAATCAAACTAAAACCCAATTTAGAAATTGATCCGGAAACCGAACCCGAACCTAACCCCAAACCTAGAATAATTGTAAAAGACTTAAGACCCAGGTAATTAGGTATATTAAACCTTAAATAAAACATAACAATAAGTGTTATAGGATAAATTGAACCTATAATAGTTATATGAAAAACTAAAACCACATTTGTATTATAGGGATGCTCGACGATGGCCTGAGCAAGTCGAACTTCAAGTGAGTGAGCGAGGAGTCGAGGTAAGTTGGGATTAATATGATGCTATATTTTAGAGGCTTAAGATTATGCTTGATTATGCTTGTTAGATAGTTGGATATGTGCATGTGCTTAATTACGAGTGATGCTATGATTCTGTCTGTTGTCTTGGCTTATATTGTATGGTTTATATGAAATGATTGATCACACTAAACTGGACCTAATCAAATATACAACATATAATCATAATCGGACCTACATGGCAACCCATTAAGAGAACTGAAGACTCTCCGGCCAAATACCAACCCCTTCGAAAGGGATAGCGCAAGATTACATAATAGTCCCTTCTTCATCCTTAGTCGAACTAAGTGACAGGTGAGGAGGTCGCGGTGAGGGTAAAGTCAATGGTTCGAAGGTAGTCGCGGGAGGAGCGAGGTCTCTATTGCACAAGCTTGGGTTTGGTCGTGAGCTGTTGCATTAATGGCAACTCCTCAACCCTGATTAGAGCGGGCGCAATTTCTCTAATCTCATGACCGGCCATACAACGTCGTGCGATGGTATTTGCTTGCATATGCAATGCACCTAATAAGTTGATTGAAAACCTTGTTGTGTTTATGGTATAGTTTTAAGTCCTTCATCCTAACTTATTAAGCTGTGGTTGCTCACATCCCTATAAACGTCGTACAGGTGCTGGCTAAGAAGCGGCAAACAACTGCTAAGAAGCGGTAAACAACTACTCTGAAGCTAGCAACTGCTGGATCTTGGGGAGTGAGAAAAATATTGAAGAATAAACACATATTTTTAAGGTCTATGCTTTTATTTTAGAATTACTTTTCATTTCTAAATAATGTAATAACTAGGAAATATATTATGGAGAATTATTGTAAACTTTAATTGCAATAACTGAATTATAGTGTATATATATATTTCCTCACTTTCTTAGGTAAATGATTTATTTAAATTACTAACTGTTTATTTCAAAGCGAGTTAGTCGTGGATGCTTTGTGTAGATCAGGTCTAAGATAGCGGTTGTAAGGCCAACTTCTATCTTAGGATGGTTTACACGACGGGGCTGTTACAACTCTATCGTTTCGGAGTGTGACAATTATGATTCAATTAGACTAAAATTTCAAAAAATTGGGGACATAATTGAATATAACAAAACAAGTAGTCAATAATAGCATGCACTTCCGCATGATTTGAAGAATGGGATAAAGTTTTGTGCCTAGTTCTTGATTTTATTTATCTATTTAATTTTCCTTAATTTATCCCTTTAAGATGTTATTATGTGTAATTAATGATTACATATCATAGAACATTTCAAAAATCAAAATAATTTCAACTATTAATTTATAAATTAAAAAAATTGAGGAAAAGTAAATAAAATTTTCATTCATATCTTTATTAACCAAATATTAGGACTATGAATAAGAAACAAAAACATAACAACATATGATGAGTTATGAGTATTATACAATGAGAATAGGAAATTTTTATCTTAAAATACTGCAACCAAAAAAAAAAAAAGGAAATGTTCCATATCTTTGTTTCCAACCTTTTCCATTGACACATAGGATCCTCTATTTATAATCGAAACTATTTAAAAAATAAAAAAATTACCATTCGATATCCTCACTCATGAGACCCTACTTCAAAGTTAAAGCAAAACAGACGGCACGCATCTCTCTCACCAGTGCTCTGACTCTAGATCTCCATACAATAAATGGGAATTATGAGTTTGACCGCATTTGTAATGATGGTGGGTACCTGCATCATCATTCAATCACTGTCAACCTTAGTTGATCTCAAATATACGGTAAAGACTTTACTTATTTTTGTAAATACAAACATATTTTTAAATTCCAAAGAGTCTACTTTATGCGTTTACATACCTTTGAAGTTCCTTTTCCTCACGGCCATATAAGCAATTTGGTCGAATGCATAAGGACATTTAAAAAGGACACTATATGTAGATTGACTAAGTTATGACTTATTATGTTGCAATAGAAGGTAGTTTGAGATTGCATTTATGAAGAAAAGATTTTACAAGAGAAGAGTTTTTATGATATCTCATGTTTAAGTGTTCCATATAAATTATAAGAAGTTATAATACTTGTTTATAAGACGATAATTATGAATATCTTATCAATATACAATTACAACTTTTAAGCTAAGTGATTGAAATGAGCCCATTAGTACTTATTGGCTTGATTATTTACTGTTTTCGTTTAAGGCATTATAGACGATATCAAACCTAACCTTCTACCAATAAGTAGACGACTCAAGTCTAACTCCAGTTTAAAGAAGAGGTTTGAAGAGGGTGGAGAGTATAACTAGGGTATGATTCTTAGTATACTTTAAAGATGATATATAAGTAGTCGATGGTTTGAATAGTACATATAAAGGGGGAAAGAAATTGGCCAAATTATAAGGTCTCATAACTTAGATATAGCATGTTTAAAGGGAAGAGATTATGATAACCCATGATTAAGTATTCTATATAGATTGTGGGAAGTTGTGATTTTTGTTTATAAAGCCATGATTGTGAATACCTTATTAGTACATAATTACAACTTTTGGATCAAGTGGTTGAAATAGACCCATCAATAGTTGTTAACTTGATCATTCACCGCTTTTAATATAGGGCATTACAATTTGGTTGAAGAACATGATTAGTAAGGGTAATTTATATTAGTAGTAAGGGAAGATTCGCTTTTCTAGTTGATGGAAACATTCAAATATATTTGAGAGAAAAATTTATTCCATATGTATGCGGTGAAACTTGATTTGTGGCATGAGTTCCCTTAGGTCCCAAATTAGATTGTTTCTCCTAGTGTTGATAAAACTTGTGAGTGATATTTATCTAATAATTATTCATGTGTATAAGCTTTTGTCTTAGTGTGATTTATTAATATTAACTAAATATTTTGCTTTATATTAGTGCATTTTATAAATATGTAATTTTCATTGAAATGTCATATTGATGTTTCTCATTTTTTATAAATGGTGCACTTAAAATAACAAGGAGAATAGAAAATTTTGTTTGATCCTTGCAAAAACACAAAATTCATTTGAAGATGAAATGGAAAACATGCCAGAAAGTATATAAAATATAACATAATTTTCCTACTTTTACGTTAGATGTAGTGCTATAAAAAATAGTAACTTTATTTCATAATTATCATTAATGCCTTTTACAACCAACCCATTTGGCTTGAGGTTGTCATTTTTAGCTTATCATATTCCCAGTAACACCTTTCCTTAAGTTCTAGTAAATAGTTCCACATCGTCAATTTGTAAACATGTTGGAGAAGCACATAGTATAAAAGGACTTCTCTTATCTGCTTTTGCATTGAGGCAAATGATACAGAGCAAGTGTACCTATCAGTTTTAATATAGTAGATATGAGTCCGAGTTGATCTCTTAGAGACCTCGAATACTAATATTAATTTTAGCTCTATTATCTAACCGAAAAATTGTGATGGGTTGAATGAATTAAAAATACTAAAATTAATAAACTAACCTAATTATGAGACTTGATTAAGCAAATTAGAAAGCGATAAAATTAAAAACAACTTCAAGAAGGCAAATAACATATTTAGGAATTATTTCCCCTAGTGTTTAACATGTGACTGCTTAAAATGTATCCAATTCAATCTCTATTATTCTTGATCAGAAAGATTCATAATTAAAGTTAATACCTTTTTCAAGCATATTAATCCTAATCCTAAATTATTTACCGAAATCTTTTCACTTAGTAATATAATTCCAAATCGCATTAATGTATAATGAATTCCCATACAAAAAAACAACTTTCCAGAAGAAACATGCATCTTATCTTTAAGTATACATGTAATTCTCTCCAATTATGTCAAGATCTTATTACACATGTGATTTCTCAATCATCATGCATAATATCATAGATTGATACCCTCAAAATATCAATTAATAATTAAATAACATAATTGAATCAAGAAAAGATAGAACCTTTATTGAAAATTGTCAATCAATCTAATAGTCACACATGAAACCCTAGGTTCCACAATCCTAAATACAAGAATCTTAAGCTACCATAATGAAACTAAAAATGAATTGCAACGAAATCAAGAAATAAAACATGAAAAACCTCTTTTGTTGATGAAAAATCTCTTCAATCTTGAAGTTTAGTGTTGCTTTTGCCTTTTTTTTCTTCTTCTCTTTAAGTCTCTTCTCTTTTGAATATCCAAAAAATTATGTATGAAACCCTAGTAAGTCTATTTATAATGTATTGTAAAGCTTCTTTTTTTGTCACCAAACACAGTTTGAGACACAGCTATGTCCCTAGGTCGTGTAACTTACTAACCTTGGCAAATCTTCCTACATGGACACAACTTGGGGACACAGTTGTGTCTCAAACTGTATAACTTTTTGACCAAAATTCCCATTGTTTATGTAACTTTAAAACTTCATAACTTATTCATTTGAACTCCAAATTGAGTGAAACTTAATTCCTCTTCTTCATTTTCAATCTAATAATGCATTCAAACCTTAAAATCAAAATTTTACTTAATGAAGTATCAATTTCTTTAAAGAAAACAAAAAATGTGAGGGAAATACTATACAATTACCATGTGAAATGTATTTAAAATGAGAGTCATCAACAGGCTATGCACACTTGTAAGTGTGTTGAAGGCCTAGGACTTTGGACTGTCGAGGCCCCGTTTTCATCTTTAATAATGCCGAGCACCACCTTAGTGCATTTCAAACCATCTAACCAAGATAGTTTTTATTATCATTTGGTCTATTGTAGATCGGAGTTTTATATGAATACGGTTCATTTTTTCGAAAGATATTTAAAAAAGGCTCATTTAAAAAAAAAATACAAGTGAAAGCTCTAGTGAATATGGTTCTTTGAAAAATATTATAAAAAAAGGGCTCGTTTTAAAAAAAAAATAATACAAGTATGATATAGTGAAGGCGGTGAATGCATCTTTAGTTGTAAGTAGTTTTAACACTGAAAGCACATCTAGTATGTGCACCTTCAATAAACTAGGTTTCATGGAATTTGAATTTAAGACATATATACTGGATGCGCCATTAGTGCAAATACCAGTACATGCACCTTTAGTATACTAGGTTTAATGGAATTTGAATTGAAAATGAATGTACTGGATGTACCTTTAGCACAAATACCAATGCATGCGCCTTCAATATACTAGGTTTAATGGAATTTGGACTGAAGGCGCATGTACTGGATGCGCCTTCAGTTCAAATTCCATTAAACCTAGTAATTTCCCTTAGTTTGAAACGATAAAATAATATTCTTTCAACTCTTTACTTGCAAAATAAATAGAAAGTTTGATATAGTAATCAATTACATAAAATTACAATTGGTGAAACATCTCAACAAATATAATAAGTGGGAAAGAAATAAGCGTACAAGATGGTCATCTAATGACCATATGAGTCAAATAGAAGAAAAAATAATTGCAACTTGTAAAACTGTGATAAATAAATAATGCATTGAACTGCAATATTTGATAAAAAAGTAAATTGTATTTCGAATAATATATATATATATATATATAAAATTTGCAATGAATCAATGATAACATCAGAACAATGGCAATAAAAAGGAGGAAACAAAAACAATAGACAAACATATCTACTAACACCTACATAGTGTAAAAGTCCTCATGACATAGGAAAGAAATGAACACCCCTATCTATCATGTATCTGAGTAGGCTGAGGTAGTAGATCGTTGAAATCAAGTTTCCTAGGAGAAACTAGGTCGGGTGGATAGGCCAGATGTAGTTGAGTGACCTCTTCCCCCATGGATAACTGTGTAGGGGTAGAACATTGCTTCTAAGGAGCTAGTAGAGTCGCGAGATCAAGATATTGCTAGAACTCAGGAGTCATGTATTAGCTAGATCCAGCCTTAGAGCTTGATTCGACTCCTAAGATAGAGGCAACACCTAACCTAAGGTATGTGCTATATCCTCCACTGATATGCCTTAGGTCTACGGAATGACGTACATGTAGTGAGATATCATCATCAAGGTTTGCCCGATGATGTACCACTCGAGCCTTGCCTCCTCTAACTTTAGCTCTACCTTTAGGTAGTGCATAAGGAGTTGGCATATCCTCGTCAGTAGGTGATCCCTACTTTTTGTTATGGTCCACATGGGGTGCCTCACATGCACCCTCATACTATAGGTAAAGGATAAGACTATTGTATTGCTCAATGAAGTGAACTATCCCATTTGCAATACCTAACGCTGTAGGATAGTCAGGTGCCAGTCTGATACTCTTGAGTGAGCCCACCTAAAATAAGTGGAAAAAACAGTTGTTAGTACATGTGATAGTATGTATGAGTGCAAAAAAAAAAATAATGGATGATTTTAGATGTACGTACCAGTTAACTAATGACAACTCCGTAGTGTGTAATACAACACCAGGTGATCTATCTATACTATGGCTAGTAACTCTCGTTGACCCTTCAAGGACCCTAGATGTATACTAGGAATCTGTATCTTTGTCCCTAAGCTTAGATGTAAGAAGAGTATGTGTTGATCTAATCAACATCTGTTTTATCTTAGAGATCTAGCTAGAGTTACTCTAAGGTGTCAACCTCCTATAGAATGTACTAATATCTACCAAACTATCAGATAATATGATCTAGAAAGTACCACTCAATGATGTGGAAACATATGAGTAATACCCAGGCAGTCTAAATGTATCATTTAGCAATATAGAAGTAAGGTAACAATTGTAACAACTCCTTTGTATAAGGCTCTTAAACAACCTAAAGGGCATAAGAAGAAGAAAAAGAAAAAAAAAACAACTAATGAAACAATGATGGTTATCACTTATGACCGAGAAAATGACAACAAAAGAAAAAAAAAAAAACTTATCATATCATACTTGCTGCATGTCAAAACCTATGCGGTACGCATCTTTGACATGCATTAAATGCTAAGTCATATCCCATATTAACTTATATCTGGCCACTAATGGCCTATCTCCATCAATAATAAACCCATATTAATTAAGAGGGGGGGGAGGGTAGGGAAGGGTGGGAATCTATCTCAAGCTTGGACCTGCAGTAGAATCACGGCCCCTCCAAGCTCATTACGTCGAATAATGAAGCAGAGCACAACTATCGGTATAACCATACCAAGCAAACGCTACCTCAGCTAAACTGTCTTAGCTAAATTACCCAGCTACTAAGAAGTCCTCCTGCAATGGCAAAAACATTAGGTGAATAAAGTTAGAAGATTTATTCACAAATATAAATCCTCCCATCAAGCTGAATATGTACGCACATGTGTACTGTTGGATTGTCTTGTCTCCACCCTACGGGGAAGTATCTGGAAGTGCTTTCACAACCACATCAAAGATAAGCGAACGTCCATCTCCATGTGATTTTGCTTACGTCTAGGTTTGCCTTTCTTTCATAGTAAGTCAATGTTCAAGTAGAGATAAGGGAAGCTAACTTATGGCTAGTTTAGCTTGTTACTAATCGGGTAGAAATGAGCTTAGTAACAATCTATTTGGTTTGCCCACTTATACCATAGCCTTATTGCAAATTTGCTATCCACCCTCATACTCGTTGCAGCAACACATGCATAGGAGCAAGAGATCCTATATATTTTCCACTTTTGACAAGTGCAAGTATGGATCCTGAAGTCAATTATATGTGTCCTATCTCTTCCCTTCAATCTTATCCTAATCATTCGACTACTGGTTAAAACCTCGAAAATACTGTTCTGAAAGCTAAATGAAATGACTTTATGTGCACTTGCTCGCCCCCTCTAAGTTTTGTACATCTTTAGGGCGTAATCAGTGTATATCTTGCTAGAATTGATTGCTTCCTTAACATCCTTATGCCTCTCCTCCTAATAGGCGATACAGTTGTAAAATATCTTCTTCACCAATGTAATGATAGGTAATCCACATACTGATTTCAAAACAGAGTTATAACTTTCGACAATGTTTGATGTTATGTATCTAAAACGGTAACATCCATCGTATGCAAGAGTCCACTTGTCCAAATCAATATTGTCAAACCACGCAAGAGCATTCTCCTTAGCCTAAGCTAACCTCTCCATGAAACATTTGAATTTCCTTTGTTGTGCTTGAACACCTATAAACCATACAAGTTTCTTACACAATTGGTTTTAATGGACCATGTTGAAGTTACTCGTAATGTGCTGCATACAACATCTCTAAACTGTAAACAGTGGCTACCAACCTACTGATGGTTCCTCATACGCAAAATCAATACCGGATGCCTTGTCGAATATAAAACATAAAGTTTCTCCCTTCTAGCTGATTACATGTACTTTAAGCTTAGTACCCTCAAGTTTCTGCTGATTCTGTATCAACAAGAACAAATGCTAATGGAACAATTGAATAGTCCCCATCCATGCTATAAGCTACCAACAACTTATTCACATACTTTTCATATAAGAATGTGCCATCGACACATACAATAAGTCGACAATATTTGAAGGCTTCTACACATGACCTAAATGTCCAGAAAACCTACTTAAACTGGGACCAACCTTGCTTTAGCGAACTACTCCAACCCTAATTCACTTGTGTCCATGGGTTACTCAACTTCATTCTATTTAATAGTCTCGACAACTCATTATACAACTTCTTCCAATTACCATATACCATCTCAATAGTCTTTTGCTTTTCCTTGAAAACCCTTTTATTGCTTATTGTGTACTTATACATAGTTTACATGTTAGTTATAAGATCAAGTATCTTAACATCAGGGTTGTTCTGTACACTATTGATGAATAGTATAGCCATTATGTTGCTATCAAGCTGAGGATGATCTTGGTTCATCATTGGGTTCACACAAGTGTATGAACCCTCTAGAATTGTTCTTTTGAAAAGACTTTCTACTTTCTTCAAATAAGCTCGTAGCTTTTACTTACAACCTTGTTCTTTCTTCTTATAGTAAACTGCATATACAATCAATTTCGAAATGTTCACATAAATATCATAGTAGTTCCGTAGGTGAAATGACTTCACAACATCTGTAACATCCTTCTTCGTATTGAAACGTATACCGACACTCAATTCACTAGAACTGCTAATGTTGTTGCACATTTCATTAACATCTCTCTCAAATGTTAAGCAGCCACTACCATCATAACGGCTGTTGTAAAATGGGGTAAGATCTCTCATAAGCTTGTCTATTGGTTCATTTATTGGCGATAAGTCTTGAAACTGCTTACTGGACAATATTTCACCAATACAATGATGGAGCTTACTCGAGCCATCTTCGTAAAATGGCTGGATCAGCACACTACTCCCAACAACATATAGTCTTACTTAGGCCTCTCCTAAATCTTCAGCGTGGTCATCTTCAAGGCCAACATCATCCTCATCACCATCTACATCTGCCTCATCTCTCCATCATCGTCAATATTTATGTCCGTGTGCATTTTCTCTACATACAGATCATAAGACTCTTCATATTCAATAATGAAACCCAATGCTTCATCAGGTTACTCTTCTATGATATTCATGTACTCGTATTCAGAGAAATCCATATATGGTTCATTTGATTGATCTACATTTGTTTGCTCCGCATCAGTCATTATTGAATGCACATTGGGATCTAAAAGGGTTAGATTGTTTGGCTCATGTATTTTATGCTTGTCCTGGGCACTTGATTCCCTAATGTGCCTTATATACACTTCTTGAATACTCTGCTCCCTAAAAGATTTTTCCATCTCAATGAAATTCTTAACATCCTTATCGTCTCTAATGGCTATTAACTTATAAATAACTCCAGCATCATGAAAAAAGGGATGTCTGTGCACGAGTTCAACACAACTCGAGTCAACTTCGACACATCCAAAAATTCTCCGATTGAAATGAGAAAAGTTATAATCTTTCCTAATTTTCAACTTCTTAACGGGCTCTCTATCATACTCTAGCTCCCAATTACCCATTACTATATTTCCGTTTACATAGATAATAACTTTTATGTAATCTGCCATTTTTACTTTAGTAATGCAATAAGGAATCAAATATTTAGATGACCTTAAAAACTTCATCTACACACCAAGCAACAACTTTACAAAATACACTTAGTCATCTCGTTAAGTTACGTCGCAAAGTACCTAATCTTAACTTTTTAATTCGCCCAACACAATAAAAATGCCAAAAAAAAAATATATTTACACATTAATTTCCACCTACATTCCAACATTTTTCATACCCACATTCATATAACTTATGTGTTACAATATAAAAAATTCCTAAATTTAGACAACATATAATAAATTTTCATGAAATATTAATTAATTACACAACTTACAATACATTTATGATTAAAAAATCTATGTAATTAAGTAACAAATTTTTTTCTAGAAAAAAAATTGCATAATGTTGATTATTACTAAAATAAAAATAAATAAATAACATGCTTGTAAGTTATATATTATTACCTATTTTAAATGTACATTCATGTTAAGAATTGGTTCGGTACTTCAATTATAGATTTCCTCAAGTTTTCTCTATGTTATGAAAATTTCAGAAATTAATATAGATAAGGGTGAACTTTGATCGCGCGGATTGGGGTTTTACATAGTTAGATAATTGAAGGCGCATCCATTACATACACCTTCAGTGTAATTCTTTATAAGTAATTGAAAGTGCATTAACTTGATGCACCTTTACTATACCATAGTCATATTTTTATTTTTAAATGAGTCTTTTTCCGTAATATTTTTCAGAAAAGAGCCCATGTTTGTATAAAACCCTATAGACTGAGTTGTTTAGTTGTTTAGTATAATCGAACCAAGCTGTTTAGTTGTTTAGTACACTTAAATCGATTTATTTACCGGTTCAATGTTTAGTTCACTTGAACTGATCTATTTATCAGTTCAATGTTGAATCGATTCAATCAGTAAGCCAATTCGGTTTTTTTAATAACGAGAACACTTGTTTAGATAATGTTTTAGGACTTAATTAACAAGGTTAAATACCCTAATGATGGTTTAGAAGCTTAAATAGGCTTTAAATGGGATTCAAGAATTAAGAAATTAATTAAAAGCTCAAGAAAATCAAAAGCTGTCAATTTCCTATTTATGATTGAAAAAAAAAAAAATTTGGCAAGAGTGTAATAGGCGAGTTTTTAAGAAAATTTAGATTGGAGGAGCAAATCTAAGGTAGAAGCATCTGAATGGTGGGCAAGCTAGATTAAAGGAAAGAAACGAGATAATGATGGCATGGAAAAATGGAGAGTGCGATGGGAGAGACCTCCATTGCAGACGCTCAAAATCAACTGTGGTGGAGCAGTTGCGGATAATGGTAGGTGTGTGGGAATTGGAAGAGTTTGTAGAGATAATGAAGGAAAGGTGGTCGTCGTCTTTTATCAGAAGACCCCGCCTTCGACCTTAGAGGCAGAAATCTGAGCTATACTAGAAGGTCTAAAAATTGCAGTGTCTAACTGGACATCAAGTGATACCAGAATTAGATTCTGCTATGGCAATTGATTGTATTTTAAATGAGCATCTTAATAGTCATCTCTGCATGCAGGTATTCCATCCATGTAGAGAGGTTTACTCTAAACTTAAAAATATCTCTTTGCACAGGGTCGGTTGTGATGCAAATACTGTTGCGGACATTTTCGCAATGAAGGGTCTGGAAGTTGAAGATGACTTATTTTTTGCAGAAGGAAATATCCTTAGCTTTCTTTCTAACGTTTTGTTAAATGACTTGTGTATTGGGCTTGGTTTGCCTGGGGACTCATTCTGGGAAGTTGTCATCCTTTTTTTGTCTTTGGTGGACTTTACATTTTGTTTTATGGTAATAAATGTTTTATTCAAAAAAATTTTTTTTTTCTTTTAATGAACCGCATTTTTTGATAAACCCTTCTCAACAAAAATGGAAAAAGAAATAAAAGAACGAGAAGGTCAGGTAGAGCTATCCATAGCCTTGTAACTGCCACCTTTAGTCATACTCAAATGTCTAAACATCCACCTTTGGTTAATAAAACAAACATTTATTGTGTTAGAGAAAGTTAAAAAATGGCAACCTTGTGGTCTTTTAGCGCACTGCTAAATACATAACGGTGTTCGTAACTTAATGAATATGTGCGCGCCTCAACTTCTGTTAACAAAGTCCATATAAAATGTCTTCCAGACTAATAAAACGTGGAGGAAAAAGAACTAAGTGAAAAAAAGAAAAGGCTTTTCATGATAACACAAATCACTAAGCTTATTTTGATTTTTTTTTTTATTTATTTAAGTTGTTGGTGGATGAGACTATAACTTTAAAAAATATGAGATATAATTGATGGTAAGAAATTTCCTAGCTTATGTACCAAAAAAAAAAAAAAAATCATGAATTCAAATCTTATAAGACACGTGAATATATATTTGGTATAAAAAATGAAATATATTCAAGTCCCAAAGTTGAAATAACAACATAAACGAATTTTATTAATTGGAGAGACGCTTGATGTATCTATGATTCAATTAAGCTATAATATTTCAAAAAAAAAGAAAAAAAAAAGGACAAATATGACAAAATAAATGAGTCAATAGTCAAATTCAGTTATTATAGCATACACTTCAGCATATGATTTCAAGAATGGGATAAAAAGTTATGTTCCTATTTCATGATTTGATTCATATCTTTATTAATCAAATTTTAGGATTATGAATAAGAAACAAAAACATGACAACATATGATAAGTTATAACACAATGAAAATAGAAAAATTTTATCTAAAAAATGAATAAGATCCAAATCTCCCAAATAAAAAAAAAAAAAAGAAAAAAGGGTGATGGTTGTGGGTTTGGGGTTGGGAAATATTACATATCTTTGTTTCCAACTTTTTCTATTGAAACGTTGGATCCTCTATGAATAATCCAAACCATGAAAAAGAAAAAAACAAAAATTTTGCTATTCAATATCCTCACTCATAAAACTTTACTTCAAAGCTAAAGCAAAACAGACGGTACACATCTCTGTCACTTACGCTCTGTCTCCAAATCTCCAAGGTGTAGATGGGATTATGAGTCTGACCACATTTGTAATGATGGTGGTTACCTGCATTTCCCATTCAATCATTATTGATCTCAAGTAAGTATATGGTAAGGAATTTTACTTTTTTTCATAAGCATAGAGATATTTTAAATTCCAAAGAGTCTAATTTATATGTTTACTTAACTTTGAAGTTCCTTTTCCTCTCGGTCATATAAGCAATTTGATTCAATGCCTGAGGACATTTAAATGCAGGTTTAGCAACATACGATATTGCACTAGAGGGTGGTTCCAGATTGTATTTATGAAAAGATTTTACAAGAGAAGAGTTTGGCTGAAGAAATGACTAGTTAAGGCAATTTATATATGTGAAATGAAATATCCATACTTTATAAATTTTTTTTTTTTTTTAAAAAAGGCAATTTATGTTAGTAGTGGGGAAAGATCCGCACTTCTAGCTGCTGGAAACATTCAAATGTATCTGAGAGAAAGCTTTGTTGAACAAATAGCGGGTTTACTTGATTTGTGGTATGAGTTCCTTCGGCTCGCAATCCTTCTTCAGATGCCCTTAAAATACAAAGTTTGACTGGATGCAACACAAATGCAATGATGGTGCTTCCCCGCATTACCACTCAATCATCATCATCAGCTTTAGGCAATCTTAAACACACGGTAAGGACTTTTGCTTATTTTCACAAGCTCAAAATAATTAGCCGTTCCCTTAAAAGAAAGAAAAGAAAAAGCCTTTTGAATTCCAAATGTTTAATTTATACTTTTGAATTCCTTTTTCTCTCCGCATAGAAGTAATTTAATTCAATGCATGAGTACATTGAAGGAGGACATAATGCACAAAGATTTTATAGCATGTGCTAGAAGGGATGGTTTATGTTTGGAGCTCATCTTATTTAGTGAAAGTTTAGAGAGAAAGAAATATATATATATATATATATCTGAAAGTTTAGAGAGAAAGAAGAAATGATACTGCAATGGAAGGGATTGCGAGACCATATTTAAAGAAAAAATCCAATAAGAAAAAGAGTTTTATCTAAGAATTGAATTAGTAGAATGTTTTTAATATCAGCAATAGTCTCGCTTTAAAACCAAACCATAGTAGAATTCACACTTCAAGCCATTGGAAACATTCAAACAAATCTAAGAGATTTGCTTGATGACGTACCGCTCGAGTCTTGCCTCCTCTAACTCTAGCTCTACCCCTAGGTGGTGCACGAGGAGTTGGCATATCTTTGTCAGCAGGTGGTTCCTACTCTCTGTCACAGTTTACATGGGGTGGCTCACATATACCCTTTTACTATTAGTAGAGGATAAGGCCACTGTATTGCTCAATGAAGTGAAGTGTCTCATTTACAATACTTAGCGTTATAGAATATTCAGGTACCAGTTTGATACTTTTGAGTGAGTCCACTTAAAATAAGTAGAAAAAATAGTTGTTAGTACATATGATAGTAAGTATGTATGAGTGCAAAAAAAATAATTGATGATTTTAGATGTACGTACCAATTGACTGGTGATAGCTCCATAGTATATAATATAATGTTGGATGATCTGTCTATACTATGGCTAATAGCTCTCGTTGACCCTTCGAGGACCCTGGATGTATACTAGGAATTTATATCTCTATCCCTAAGCTTGGATATAGAAAGAGTGTATGTTGATCCAATTAACATCCATTCTATCGGAGATCTAGCTGGTGGAGTTTCTTTGAAGTGTCAACCTCCTGTAGAATGTACTGATATCCACCAAACTGTTGTACAACACTACTTGGAAAGCACCAGTCAATGATATAGAAACATATGAGTGGTATCTAGGAAGTCCAAGTGTATCATTCGACAATACAAAAGTGAGACAGTAACTGTAGCAACTGCAACTCTTTTGTATAAGTCTCCCAAACAACCTAAAGGGCATAAGAAAAAGAAAAAGAGAAAAAAAAAAAAACAACGAGTGAAATAACGATGGTTATCACTTACAACTGAAAAAATGATAGCAAAAAAAAAAAAAAATTATCGTATCATAGCTGCTGCATGTCAAAACCTATACGGTATGCATCTTCGACGTACGTCAGATGCTAAGTTATATTCTACACTACCCTCCATTTGGCCGTCAATGGCCTATTCCCGTCAATAATAAACCCATATCGACTAGGGGGGGTGGGGTAAGCGATATGTAGGAATCTATCCCAAGCCTAGACCTATAGTAAAATCACGGCCCCTCTAAGCTCATGCATGTCGAATGATGAGGCAGAGTACAATTGTTGGTACAACAATACCAAACAAATGCTACCTCAGCTAAATTACCCTGCTACTAAGAAGTCCTCCAGCAAAGGTAGGAACATTAGGTGAATAAAGTTAGAGGATTTATTTGCAAATATGAATCGCCCCATCAAGCTGAGTATATACGCACACGCGTACTGTCAGACTATCTCGTCTCCACCCTACAAGGAAGTATTTGGAAGTACTTTCGCAACCACATCAAAGATAAGCGAGTACTCTTCATCTGAGAAAGTTTGATACCTAACAGTCTCTCCCCTACGTCAGCCTAACTTTCCTCATCATCTATCTCAGTCTGGCCTGCCACTACAAACCTCGTAACTAGAAGTCCAAGTTAGACCTTAACATCCTACAGTATAATGGTTATCTCTCTGGTGGGTTGGTCAAACGTATGTGTCTCATACCTTCATCTCTCAATAAGTACTGTAATCAGATGCCAATCCAACATAATAAATGAGAGCTATGCAACTCCTCAAAACCCAACCTACTATATATAAGGCTCTACCCTAGAATGTATGGGGATATCCCGCTCATTCTTACATAATGACATCTCAATGTGCCACACTCATAGTGCATAAGCCGCCTCTTAAACAAACATTCAATTAAGTTGGTAAGTAACGCATCTTTAATAAAAGAATTGATTGTAAATAGTAATAACATTACCCACCTCGCTCTCCCAAACGGCTTGTGAGCGGTGACTGGCCTGCATCACAAGTACTTGTAGATCAATTAGTCTCGGCTCCATCTATTCCGCAAACACATACTAACATGTTTGGTAGACTAAAAGAAAAAAAAAATTTAATCATTACACTTATAAATGTATTATAATGTAATTGCTAGATAGAAAGGGAATATGTATCACTCTTATTAATCTTTGGACACCTCCTCTTATTATGTCCTTTTCGACTACATGTGCTGCATTCAGTTTTGTCCGGTCGTTCTCAAACGTCTATCTCCATGTGATATCGCTTATGCTTAGGTTTACCTTTTTTTCATAATAAGTCAATGTTCGAGTAAGGGAAGCTAACTTACGGCTAGTTCAACTTGCATATAAGTTTTCTTAACATGTAAATATTTCATGTAACTAATACATTTATGAATGTATTATTTGATGAACTTTTAAGATAAAAGAACAAATTATGAAGCGATTAATATGATTTTTTCCCTTATCGTTGAGATATTTTATTATTCTCAAGCTATTTCCAAATCTTATCAAAATTTCCACAAAAAATTAAATTTACTATCAAATTATTCATGTATTATAAAATAACAAATAACATAAAGAAGCCAAACATGTATTTCATCAACTTCTAAAAAAAAAAAGGAAAATAAGAAAATAAGAAGAAGGCACCTAAAATACCCCCATCAAATGATTATGAACATTAATAATAATTATTGCGTTGTTATATTTGTGCCTTTATAATTTGTTAAGCATGTTCCATCTATATGTTTTTTTTTTCTTTTCCCTATATTTCGACAAGGAAGAAGACGTGCTGTCCTAATCGTGGTTAAATGCTGCATCCATTCTTCTCAAATTACTGTTTTTACTTTGGCCAAAATAAGTCTTTGTCTAAATTAGTCATATATCTTTGTATGCTCGAACTTGCTTCTAAACTTCACTCGCATCAAGTAGCTTGTCCTTACCTTCAGTTTCGTCACATGATTTCTATTACTAAGCTTGTATGTATATCCATTTAAGCATACTTAGTGAGTCTCAACCTTATAAGTGAAATCAATAGGTATTTTTGGTAAAAGCAAATTACATTCAACGTAGTGATCAGTTCTGGTTCACATAATGCTGTAGATTAGTCCGTGAAGCAATTATGGTGTCATTTTTTTTTTTTCTTTTTTTGCCAGCGATTTAAATTTTTGTTTTAATTAGTCAGGTAGTACTTAAAATTTGAATCATTGTAAGTTAGAAAAGAAAGCTAAAAACGCTTTTGTGAACTTATCCATACTTTTTGAGTGTAGAAATAAAAAATTATCTGCAAGCATTATGCATAGAGAAAATCGAAGATGATAGTTTTCTAAATTGAGAGTTACAGTTTTGACATATTTAAAAAATAAAAAACCATGTTCTCTCCAAAGCAACTCTTTGCTCGCGAACCACACTACATCCATAATTCTTCCTCCTCTTTTCTTCCTTATAGCAGGAAAACACGACTAAGACCAATTGAAGACTTAGAACTAAAAGGTTTCAAATGAAAATTTTAATCATGCAACACTGAAAGAAATGTGTCATCATGAAGGTGCTGCAAGTGATAACTCTTCTAGTGCTACAACGACAACAATGCCTGTTGGAGGTAATGAAGGTCATGGGAAGACACAGAAATCTTCTATATAGAGATTCAGTGCTGCACGATATTCCTAATGTATATGCATCAAATTTTAGCCTACATGAACAAATTTGAAGAATATGAAAATAACAATACAGTAAATGAGCTTCCCTTCGGACGCATCTCTAAACAGATGAGAGGAAATAATCAAATTCAAAGCAAACCAGATATGTGCATTGTCTCCTTACCTCAAGATATTAAAAGAAAACTTTATACCCCTGGAAAAGGTCATTAATAATTAAACTTTATGGACAATCATTGGAGTATAAAGTCCTCTTCAATGAGTTGCAATACTTATGGCGCTTTACATCAAATTTTAGTAGGATAGCAATAGACTCAGGATACTGCATGGTTACTTTTTCTTGTAAAGATGATTTAAATAAAGTTATTTGAGATGGATCCTGATTTGTTAATGGATATTTTTTAACTATTAGAAGATGGGAACCAAATTTTAAAGCTTTCTTAGCTATATATAACTCAACTGTAGTATGGGTTCATATTTTAGAGCTCCCTTTGGAATACAATGACTTAAGAATCCTAAGGCTTATTCGGGAAAGAATTGGTCCAGTCCTTAGATTAGATACTTACATGGTCAATGTAGAAAGAGGGTGCTTTGCCAGATTTTGCATAAAAGTTAATTTTAAGGAGCCTCTTCTACATTTGATTGTACTTGATGAAGGGTCGTATTGTGTTCGATATGAATGTATTATAAACTTATGTCTAAATTGCGGTTTTTTGATAGGGCTTTTTTCGATAAATAAACCGCTTTGCATTAACCGGCCCATGATCTAAGCTCAACTATAAGGGCTTAGTCCAGCTACAACTTTCTCTCAATCACTATAAACATGGAACAAGATTTAGGGATCTCTCTTTCACTTTTTCTCCCTCATTTATGGCTTTATAGTTTTATTCTCATGACAAGAGAATTGACTTAGGTATTAAAATATCTATACTAAAGTACCTTCTACACATTTTTCGTAACCATTCTCTATTTTGTAAGTATCTATTTATTGAAACGAAAATCTACCATTAACAACTACAACAACTAGTACTGTATGTCGAAACTACGTAACTCATTGCCACGATTACCAAATGAATTTCAAGAATGGTGTGCTTTCACATCTTTTCTCTCATAGTTAATTGTCTCAAATCTATCCTTGTTACATTCTTTAGCCTTAACTTCTTCTCTGAATCCAGGTTAATCTTCTGACTTTAATCTTTTGATGGGTAAAACGATGGATCATTACTTATATCAGTTTGAAGTCACGTTCTGCTTTGTTGGATTTGAGAAAAGTTGGTTTTGAATTTCTCTGTCAGACAGAGTTCCGCATGTTATTGTGCGAATTGGGTTTTAACTCCTAAGTTGATAAAAAATTTAGTTTTTGACAAGACGTGCTCTTCAACGAGAATAAGTTTTCAATTTAACAGATATTTTTGTAAGAACTTTTAGCATGTGCTTGCTATGGATGCATTTTGTTCGAATATATAGAGGATCACACATACATAATAGTTGTGTCCATGTCCTGTTAGCAAGTTACAACACTATTTTATTTTGCTTTTCCAATGGAGGAGCACATGTTGGAGATAGTTTTATGAAGAAAGGTGCAGATGATAGGCATTTAAGAGGATCTTCTAGAAAAGAAGCACTTGTGTCATCCTAGTGCCACTCATTCCCCTAGAGTGAATAATTAAGCTGATCACTAGTGTGGCAATTGAGCATTTTGATTCGGCTTTTCATTCCTCAACCAAGTATTTGGAAGAGAAGTTTGCAAATTTTATGAATTAAAAAAAAAAAAAAAAGGGAGAAAGAAAAGAGAGGAAGCGGAGGCAGTTACCTTCTTAATTTCCACCCGCATGTCTACCGAAGTTGCGAAGGGACTAACACCCACGAAAGTTAACCACATCTCCTATTTCCTACAAATTTGGCCACCTACTTTGTTTGGTGGCACTTGATGTTCATTTGTCATTTGGAAGGCCTTACACGTGGAGCCAACAGAGCAGCTGGACCAAAATTTTTCTTCAACAAAGCACGAGTCAAGCCGCTATAAATTGTTGCCTAGTATAGGTTCGAGGTTCTCTATACGCGGCTAATCAAGGTATGAGCACATCGAACTGTTCACCTTGCAGAATAGCCGCATGCTTGAGTTACTCCATGGAGACGTGACCAAATCGCCGAGTTAAATTATGTGCATGAATATGTTTAAACAAAGTGTGACAGCCGATCCTTGAATAACAAATTGATTCCGAGCTGTACTTCAATTCTGTGCGTGCCTAGTTGTGCTTGTTAATGCCGAGCTACTTAATAGTAAACTGGAAGACAGTAGTGAATGCACCATACCCATGTTGTCGTCCCCATACTAGTACTTGTATGTCTTGGCAATAGCAGAAATCCAATCTCATTAATTACCGAGCTTTGCATACTCACGACGCACAACGCTATGAGCAGCGGTGGTCGTGAATGTGGCTTCTTCGAGCTCATAAGCATTTAAATCAGCTTGCAAATACATTTGTCAAAGCTTACCAATTCTGAATTGTAAGATTGCTAAAAATCAAATCTCTTCAACGAATAACGATGATGGAAAGATTGCTAAAAATCAAATCTCTTCAACGAATAACGATGATGGAATACAGAGCAAGAACATACAGTGGCGGGAATTGAAAAGTGAAGAACGGAAAAAATGAAATGTACTAACTGAAAGTTTGTTACAATGGCACATATATAGTATACTATACAACTTGTAAGTCCACGTGTAAAAGAATATAATTAAAAACTATACAGAATCCTACACCACCACAATCCCTCTCCCTAAGTTAGCCATGGAGAAAGGCTCAACTTAGACTTTAGAAACTGTAATTGTGAACCACCTAAAGATTTAGTCATAATGTTAGTAAGTTGGAGATAAGAAGGAGTAAATTGAATCTTTAAGAAACCCGACTGAACATGATCTCTGGTAAAATAAATATCAAGATCAATGTGTTTTGTTTGGCCATGAAGATATGGATTCTCAGCAATTAGTTTGGTAGATTTAATGTCCATAAATGAAGATATCGGTCACTCCACTGCTACACCAAGGTCTTGCAACAAAAAAGACACCCAAAGTATTTCTTTTTTAGTAGAAGCCATGCTCTAATATTCAGCCTTGGCAAATGAAGTAGAAACTGTAGTTTGCTTTTTTGTCTTCCACGACACAAGAGAAGAATCAATGAAAATACAAAACCTTGTTAAAGACTTTCGATCAACTAAACAAGAACCCCATTTAGCATCAACAAAACAAGCTAAGTTCAGTGAACTAGAAGTAGAATAGAACAATCCTTGGTTAATTGTTTCCTTAACATAGCAAAGGACATGCATAGCAGCATTGAAATGAGAAGTACATGGTGAGGTTACAAATTGAGAAATCTGTTGGACTACATAAGATAAGTTTGGTCTAGTGATTGTTAAGTAAAGTAGCCTTCCAACAAGGCAACAATACTAACTTGGATCAGCAAGGAGTTCCTTTATAGAGTTATCTAAACGTAATCCTGGTGGAAAAGGCATAGAGAGTGACTTTGTTGCACTTAGACCAACATCAGTTAAAATGTCTTAGGCAAACTTCCTTTGGTTCAATAAAAAACCTAATTCCATTCGACATAACTCAAAACCCAAGAAAGACCATATGGTACCCATATCCTTGATAGTGAATGCTTTATGAAGAGCATGTTTCATAATAGAAATCTCATCCAAAGAAGAACTAGTAATCAGTACATCATCAATGTAAACTAAAACATTAAGAAAACCATGATCAGTGGATCATATGAATAAGGAATAATCTACCTTTGATTGAGTGAATCTTAAGGAAATAATAACATAAGAAAATTCCTTATCCATTGTCGAGAAGCTTGCTTAAGTACATATAAAGACTTAATAAGCTTGCATACTTGACCACTATGAGCTAGTGTATAACCATTAGGGGCTATCATATAAATATCCTCATCAAGATATTCATACAAAAAAGACTTGTTGACATCCAATTGATGTACATGCTAATGTTTGATTGCAGCAACAGCAAGAACAACTCTAATAGATGTGAGCTTTGCAACTGGTGAAAATGTATGTGTGTAATCAACTCCTTCTAATCGACTATACGCATTTGCTACTAACCATAGTTTATATCACTTTATGGTTCCATTAGGCTTATATTTAATTTTAAACACCTACTTTGATCCAATAGCTTATTTACCTAAAGTTAAAGATGTTAACTACCATGCATGATTGCTTTCAAGAGCTAATAATTCTTTATTCATAGCCTTAACCTAATTGGGATCATGTTTTCCTCATGATAAGTTTTAGGTTCTTTTATTAAAAATACATTTGCAAGCAAAACCACATAGTCACTAGGGAGATGAGCAAAATATTGTGTATGGAAAAGAGGATGAGAGGTCTGCAAATAATTGAGAATATCAGAAGATGAACTTGATGGATCGAGATAAGTTGTACAAGTTGATTGTTCAGAATGTACATTAATTATGAAGTCATGAAGCTTACTAAGAGGACATATAATTCTCTAAGACCTACACAAGGAAACATCCTGAGTAGCAGGGGTTAACACATAATTGGATGGAGAAGTATCAAGATTGCGTGTATTTGCTGATCGCAAGAATTGTGAAGGTTTTTTATGGTCATCAATGTGTGTGTATGGAAACAAGATAGAATGGTTATGAGAAGAAGAGCATGGTTCTAAATTTGAAAGTTTTTGGAAAGGAAAATTGTCTTCCATTAACACAACATCTCAACTAATGAACAACTCTTCATTGTCTAGATAAAAAGGTTTAAAGCCCTTTTGACCTGATGGGTAGCCCAAAAACACACATTTTCTACTATTGGCATCAAACTTATCTCTTGGTTTAGGTAACATAGATGCATAGCATAAACAGCCAAAGTTTCTCAAATCATCATATGAAGGATCCTTGTTGAAAAGATGGAAATAGGGTAACTTCCATAGCAAGGATTGCATTGGCATTTTGTTTATGAGGAATATGGCTATTAAAAGCCATTCTCCCTAAAAATTTTTTAGTAAATGAGCATGAATTCTAAGAGCACAAGTTGTGTCCAATAAATGCCTATATTTCCTCTCCACTACTTCATTTTGCTATGGAGTATAATGCATACTCTTTTGATGAATAATTCCATGTCTATCAAATAGGGATTGATACTTTTTTAACAAAAATTCTTTGACATTATTAGAAGTTAATGTTTTTGGACAAAGGCTAAACTGATTTTTGGTGTAAGAAACAAAATTGAACAAGATGTTTGACGTTTGGTGTTTGTGTGTCATAAAAAAGGTCCAAGTACACTTGGTCTTGTCATTTACTAAAGTAAGGAAATATCTTGCACCACTTAATGAAGGTATGTTAGAAAGGACCTATATGTCGATATTAACTAAGTCAAAAATAAATAATGAACTAGCATAAAAAGGAATACGATGGAATTTTGCATATAAGCAAGTTTCACATAAGAAAGGTTGTGAATTCTTGACATTATAATTGATACGGCAACGAGTCTCGAGCTAAGAATGAGGCAATCAAGGTTCAAGTGGGTATGAAGTATATGGAGTAAAATGAGGGGTTTGATGGTGAATGTATATAGATATCACGTACAAAGACATAAACATAATCACAGCTAAGCTTGAAATAAGGGTCGATATGACTTGTGAACACTAAATGTCACTCGGGTTTCAAATGAGAGGTTAAATGTGACTTACTAACTCACTCAAATGAAGGGGTTGGCTACAATCTTAAGGATAAGATTGATAAAAATGCAAGAGAAATTAAAAAGTTAATTAATACTCAATAATCTAGCAAATGCTAGCTTTAAGAGCTCAAGTATAACCTTACTCTAAAGAGGAAAGTTCCAAGTGTAGGTATATTCTTTATTGTCTGATTATTTGCTTGTCTATCCTATTCTACTAATTACAAATGTTGCTATTTATAGTAAATCCTAAAACTTTAGTGGGAAAAATGTAAATAATATACAAGGCCTTAAACCCTAAAGAAAGGGCTCATAATTAAATATATATATATATATGTATAAGAATACAAAACGATGCGTTTACTAGAAGAAGTTAGCATACAACCATTTGGCTTGTCCTAAAAGGAGCAAGATCCGAATTGGGCGAGGTCGACAGTTGGATAGCTGAGTTCAAGAAGGAATCCTTGAAGTCTCACAGTGCTTGGTAGAAATACCCAAAATATTGGCCTACAATTGTTGAATACTAAAATTAGCTGGCACTAGTCTCTCCATACCATGCCAAGTAGATATTTGGTCTTAAGTCCTCTATTATATAGTCTTTCGACTTCTCAATAGATGATAGACTTGATGTTGAGTGGCTCCTTTTCTTCCCCTTAGACTTTTGGTATTAGCTTAGCTGGCCTTAGCAAAAGCTATTTAGCCTCGGGTTGAAATTGGTCGGCATTGGCTTGGGACAGGTTAGCCTCGGCTTGGAGATAGTCGTAGGTTAATTCCAATCAACAATGTGATAAGTGTTTGAGTTTTGTCTAAGATAAATGTCCTAATCTATTGTGTAATAGAGTAAAGGATAAACATTTATTTGTTCTATTATTACTATAAAAAAACAACTTTATCCTTATTACACAATGAATCAGAATAGTTGAAAGCAAATGAAGGAAGCTTAAACTCTATGGTATAAAGTCTATTGTGAACTTTAGCATATGCAATTGTAGTATTAAGTGTCTAGTCCTGGAACATGCATGTTAAAGAATCAAATGAGGCAACAAGGTTATTTTGTGAAACAAGTTTATGGACAAATAGTAAGTTGAATTAAAATTCAGGGACTAAAAGAACATTGTGTAACACAATATGCTCATTTAGTTTTACATCTCCAACTGTATAAATAGGTTTTTCTGAACCATTAGGTAGTCTTATACGAGTAGGTGAAATGAGTTTATGTGAACATGTGAAAGATTGTTCATAAGGTGTAATGTGGTTGGTTGTACATGTATCGACAATCTAAGAGCATAATTTCTTATTAGAGGCAAACGAAGATGCAAGAACATAACTTATACCTGTACAAAAGAGAGAAGTGTGAACTCCATTATCATGATCTTTGGAGCTTCTAAGAATTTTGATCACTTCTTGGCATATCTTCGCTACCATATGTGATTCATTATGTAATGAACTGCTAATTACATGATCTCCAAGAGGAGAATTCGCAACAACCTTTGACTTATTTGTAGCATAAGAAGTAGTAGAATGATTCATAGTAATAGCATTAGCATTTACAGCCTTGATTCCTCTCTTGTCTCTATTGTTTTTGTACCAATCTAGAAATCCATTGATCTTAAAACAATTTTTAACTATATGTCTAGACTTCTTGTAATGTATACAAAACAGCCTTTCCATAGTCCTATTTCTTCCATCCCTTCTTTCTTCACTAACCAAAAATTTCTTTAAATTTCAAACAAGAAACGTAGCAAAATTGTCATTCAATGAACTCGAATTTCCTTAAGTAACTTGTTTTTGTTTTTCAACTTGGTAAATTAGATAATAAGCCCCATTACCATTAGGTAAAGGATATATGGCTAAGATTTGATTCCTTATATTTTCAAAATCATCACTAAGTCCCATCAAGAACTATATCAATTTATTCCGATTATCGGCTTCAATCAATTTGCTCTAAAGATCACATGTACATTGTCCCATAGCACCACATTCACATCGAGGAAGTGTAGACAGATTGTTTAATCTGTCCCATAGTTTTACTTAGTTTGTTAAAACATAAGGCTACACTTACATTTCCTTGTTTAACATTCATAATTTCAACCTATATTGATACAACAATGGACCATTCAAAAAACGAAACCTCTCACATATTTCCTGCCATAATTCTGTGGCTAAATCAGCATACATAAATCCTTCTGCTAAATCCTTAGAGATAGAATTTAAAAGTCAATAGTGAACCATAAAATCATAACGTATCCATTTTTGTTCATCAAAAGAATCATGATTAGGTTTCATGCAAGATCCATCAATAAAACAAATTTTTGACTTAGCTCCTTGGGCTAATTTTATTGAAAGACTCCATGTAGTAAAGTTTCGTCCATTTAGTGTGATGTTTGTAATAATTGTGCATGGATTATTTGATCCAGACAAATACAATGGATCTACACGACTCAAATCACCATTAGAACTGATATTATTCGTAACCGTACTCATCATAATCCAAACAAAAGATAACACGTAGAAATTTATGAATGACAAACAAGAGAAAGCTAACCTAGATGCTCTGAAACCATGCCAAAGCTTACCAATTCTGAATTGTGAGATTGCTAAAGATCAAATCTCTTCAATGAATAACGATAATGGAATACAGAGTAAGAACATACAGTGGCGGGAACTGAAAAGTGATGAACGGAGAAAATGAAATGTACTAACCGAAAGTTTGTTATAGTGGCACATATATATATACTACTATATAGCTTGTAAGTACACGTGTAAAAGAATATAATTAAAAACTATACAGAATTCTACAACATCCAAACTCGTTACCAAGCTGCAATCCCAACAGCCAAGCATCTCTCACTATTGACCCGAGATTCATCAAGCACGAACAGCTTTTTGAGCTTAGATAAGAAGACTTGAGCTGGTGATTTCGAGCATAAGTATGGCCTAGTGATTCTTAAGTAGGCACAACCAATTTGAGCTTCAAGCAACGACTGTAATCATACAGAACCGAATAATGAGCTGAGAAGTACTCCAAAGCTCTTTATGTACCAAATGCTAGTTAGCTCGAGCTGTAGATGTCTAGCTGAACTTTACAAGATTTGATCAGCAACTGCTATAAGCTCAAATTACCGAGCGATGCTTCGATCTGAGCTGTGCATTCCACCGTCCAAGGTCAGTCGCACGCCATTCCGAGCCGCTAACCTCCTCATGCACGACAAGACCATGCATGTTGAGACCTTCATTCAGGCTGAGCTATTATCCACGCCAAATAAGAGTAAAGATCGCGAGAAAGAATTAAAGCTTTACTTGATCGCTATTCGCAAAATAAAAAAAATCTGTACTGAGCTGTCCACATTCCAAACATGGAGTAGCTTTGAGCTACTGCAATCCACACACCGAGCTGAGATGTATGGAGTTGAGCTGAACATCATTGTTTGATCCGAGCTGCCGTACTCTAAGCTCACCGGGCTAGATTAGTCAGCGGAGTTACTGTAGACTGCATCCTCGAGCTACTACCGTAATTCCATGAAATATTTCGAGCTTTATCCCCAAGTTACACACAGGCCTATCTCAATAAGCGCAGACTTCAATAACCGAATTACAGTACACTCCAAGCGAGCCAACAAAACCAACGTTCTGCAAGTTCTTTCTGGTCGAGTAACTCCTTAACCGAGCTCCTCAAGTGCAAAGGCCTGGCAGCTCACCGATATTCGTAAAATTCGAAGCTGATTGCAAACAGGTTGGACAACTCCTTAACCGAGCTACAAAGTCTTTGCCAAGCTCACCTAAAACGGCCAAACAAGAATAAAGCTGCAAACCAGAGCAGCTCTATCTTGAGTTCCGAGAAGCTCCAAATCCTGGTTGATCATGAGCTTCACTGAAAATATCCTGTACGGCACTCTCCTAAGGAAATTGAGCAAAGCTCCTCTTTAAACATTTGACATCAACTTTCGCTACGGAGGGCAGAGGCTGGAGCACCGAGACATTTATTGATCTGTATAGCTTCCTCAACCTCTCACTAAAACTTTTTTATGACCCCAATGGTGAGTAGTGCTGCCGTTTGCAAGTTCCTGGCTCCTTTTTAGGTAAGCGTGGATTGAACATGCGACCTTCAGATCTATAGTGATACTTCCTTGGCATGAGAATTCAAGTTGTTTCTTCGCAATCATATCTGAATGCCCACCTTCCAAATGACTTATTATTTTATCTTCACAAGCACATAGAGAATCTGAAGAACAAATCTGGCCCTACCAAACAAAGTATGTGCTGGCGTTTTGCTTAGAGGAGATATTTTGACAATTCTTTTCTATTAGTGATTGAATTTATGGATTGAACGTCACAAGCCACACGTGCTTGAGTTTGCTCCAATCTGTCAGAAGAAGAATCTTCATAATTTTGAAGTGAACGTGGCAGTAGAGCAGATAGTAAGACAATGAATGAAGTTACATCGAGATCGTTGTGGGGTCTTTTTTACTAGGTAGTAAGACAGCGCATGAAGTTTCTGTTGCTCCTTAACATTTTCCATGGATTCCTGACCATACCACTGAAGCAGGTAATGATGTCCTGGAAGTTAATGCCTCAACTCCTGTTAAAAAATTTATCAGACCAAAAGATCACTTTATTACCTGGTGGACAAGAACTATCCCCAAGACCATTAGAGTATGAACTGGGTGGTGATGCCATTCATGATATAGTTGAGGAGCATTTTAAACCAGTCTTTAGAGAAGAAACAGATAAAAGTCCTCCACTTTGTGAGGTTGACAATATAAAATCTTTAGAAGAAGTTAAGATAGAGAGTCGTGTAGATGTGTGCCGTTCTGATGAATTGACTAGTGAGGTGGAAAATTACATGGATGCACTTGCTACGATTGAATTTGAAACAGAAACAGATAAATGAATATAGGAGAAGAGCCAATAAGGGCTTTGTAAATGTCAGAAAACATGGGAAAGGTCATGATGCAAAGGATAACCAGCTGGAACTTCAAGCTCAATTTTCGGATACACAATCAGTGGGCTGTTTAGTTTTAGATGGTGGGGATAGTTATTTTAGAAAAGGAAGTTCTAATTTCTCCTTCTCTGATAATCAGAGCAATTCAACGGAGAACCTTCCATCTGATAATGATGAAATTGCCATAGTTATTCATTGTCTTGAAACTGATCTTCATGAGTTTGAAAATGGGATAAATGATAGATTAGAGGAGGATTAAGGTATGAAGGATGATCTGGCAGTGGATCTAGGAGAACCATCAAAACTTAAGCCTTTCAGTTTCTGAATCAAATTTATTGGCAAAAATCCAAGCAGATGAAGTACCTTTAGATGATCCCAAGTTTGTTCCTGGAACTCATCAAATTGATAAAGCCAGAGAAGATAGTAGGACAATAGGGCATGCCTTAAATTCAGTTTTCGATGCCGGTGTAACACAGAAATCAATAGATAGCTTAGATGACATTCACCATTCTCTGAGCTTTAGCAGTTGTTTTCTATCCATAAGTGCACAATTTGCTCTTTCTCGTATTATTATGGAAGCTGTCATATCTTAATATTTTTACAAAATCTTCGGCTGGGTCTTCACCTTTAATATTTTGACTCCGAGTTAATCGAAAATCCATCCTGGGAATGCTTTTATCTTCTTGAATTGAATTTGAAAAGTTTGATAACTATTATGAATGCAACAGGCTATAACCTATGGAGAAACAGCTCGATGATAATACTGCAAATGGTGCTAGAGCTGAAAAAACTGGATTAGGTTTCTTTGGAAGTACAAGCTCGATTGGGGTGTGGAGATTAATTTTTTCCATGGCCTTGGAAGCAAGTACATATTCTCATCCTTGGGAGAATCAAAATTATCATGAATTAGGAACCCTCCCCCTGATGAAGTTGGATCCAAGTGTAAGTATGGGACTTGCTTGCGAAGTCGGCTCAGTACCTCGCAAGTGTTCACAATTCTGCTACCGTACGTTTTTATTCGGATTCGCTCATATGGAGCCCGATGTCAGAATTTAAATTGGCGAAATGAACAGCTCGGCCACAAGGAAATTGAACGATTCCTAATTCAAGACAAAGTTGTGGATGAACCACAAAAGCGTATCCCCGAGCTATTAACTCCATAGCTTCGGCGAAAAGTCACCAAGCCCTAAGCTTATCACCGCATTCCGTGCCCTATTCGGGTAAGTTCAGTAGGGATACCAAGCTGCACCAAGAACCAGAGGTTGTTGAACACACTGGATGGATCAAATTCCTACCTTCCATCGACCGTCCCAAGTTACCTAGCTCCATGTCGCACTACTACGCTCGGCAACAAATAGGCCGAGCTTATTCTTCTAATGCCAAGCAACTCACGTTCCGAGCTCCATATAATGAACACCGAGTTGCGTGTTGATCGAAACGAGGCAAGAGTCGAGGAATAGAGTGCTACCAACCTGCAATAGTAGCAAAGAAGCCCAGCTGTTCACCAACATGGCCGAGCTTCCCATTACAACATGACCGAGCTTCCCAACTCGCATGCGCTGATCTGTGAACCGCGTTAGAGAATGGAGTTCATGAAGTAGACAGATCAACGGCCTACTGATTTACGTGTTATAAGTATAGCTATTAAAATTGGAGATTTCGAAAATTAGATGAAGACGATGGATTTTGATGGTAAGAATATCGGTGCAGCTATCCGTAACATATGTCAAGAATGACCAACTTCAACTAACTTGAACACCCATACTAGATATATGGATTTATTCTCGTAGTGCCTTGTCATCGAGGACTAATTCAAGGCAACAAATCATAAAGTTGCATATATAGTGTAACAGTTCCCAGATAATCTCTAGAGATGAGGCGTCATTCATCATGATATTTTTACAAAAGAGCCAAGCAAGCGCACACGAGGACAAGGAGCACTTAGTCCGACCTGTCGTCAGTTCACCGGAGCAGAACACGTAGACAAGGGAAAATAACAGTCATACTTGAGGGCCAAGATGCGGCTTTAACGAAGCAGCCGACCCCCTCTCATACACCAACCAGAACTCCACTACTAACGACTATGAGGCAGTATTTCTGCATACGTAACATCAAGCTATCAAGCTTTAGGCACTCACTCATATGCTGACCCTCATTGATTAAAGATAAGTAAAATCTTACTACCACTATTATTAGTTTGTCTATTATTAATTTTTCAAGAAATGTATGCAATGTTGTGCCTTGTGCTAACTTGCTATTAGTATTCATACTTGATTCATGGTTTATGGATTAAGTTATATCTATCCATATGCTGTTCCACGATTTGAGCTTGGACAATCTTAATAATGAAAAGTGTTGACCAGTCAACACTTGAAACAATTTATTTAATTCTTAGCAAGTTTATTTCTACCTCTTGCAAAGATGAGTATGAGAACTCAAAGACAAATTAGGCCTAAAGAAATGCCCCCCACCTCCCCCTCCCCCCCCCCCCCCCCCCCCCCCCACTTTGAGCCCATACAAGTATAATTTGCTAATAGGCAACTCTTTAATAGCTCTAAATCCTACATAATACCGATGTTGAGCAGATTCTATAAAGCGCTATCCCTAAATCTTATACTTAATGAATGATGGGAAATGAATATCCGTAAGTCTCTAAGTCTAGAGGAAAGCTCAAACAATGAGACGTAAAGCCTTAATCTCTTTTAAAAGTGATAAGTAACATTACTCTAAGTCCTAAGAAAAAATGATAAGCCACTTAGAAGCCCTAAGCCATCAATTGGCAACAAGCTTAATGCTTTAAGTCTAATGAATAGATGACCAACCACCTGAAAGCCCTAAGCCATCAATTGGCGATGAGCACATTGCTTTAAGTTTGATGAATATACTATAAGCTTTGTAAAAGCTCTAAGCCATTAAGCGGCGATAAGTAAAATACTCTAATCTTACACTTTGTATGGATGATGACTAAATAAGCTCAATGTTCTATATCATTAACGGACTCGAGACCAACTGACCTCTTCAAGCCTCTACCTTTTTGGGCCTCACCTTTTCAAGCATATCAACATCTTTAAGTTCTCTAACCTCTCCCAACATTTGCCTCTTTAGGCTTTTGCTTCTTCAGGTATCTTGGAAGTCTTAGCTCCTTAGATCATAGATAAGCCTGGGAATGTTGAGAAGAAGCTCTTTCTATAGCTTTAGCTCAACCTCATTTAGCAATAGTTCCAATTAGAGCTTTAGGATCCTATACTGGTTCTTACTCTCTTTGCTGAACTTATTAGTAAGGAGAGTAGAGGGAAAATGTTGATAGGGCTTTTTGATAAATAAGTCGCTGCTTTACATATACTAGCCTTAGGCTTAAGCCTAACTACAAGGTCCCAGTTTAGGTACAACCTTCCTCTTACCTACTATAATTATGGAACAAGACCCTTAGATAAGTGGATCTCTGTTTCACTTTTTCTCCCTCATTTATTGCTTTATAGCTTTATTCTCATGATAAGAAGGCTAACTTAAGCATCGGAGTGACCGGGTTGAAGTATTATTCAACACCCCCTATTGCCATTCTCTATTTTGTAGGTACTTAGGTATTAAAATGAAAATCTTCTATCAACAGGGATGTTTAGGGTATGTTATAGTAATTTGCCCTAAGGTGAAAAAGGATGCAAAGGTTGATCATGGAAATGAGATTATAAATCTCAAAGCTTCACAATTAAATCCTAAGTGCAATAGATGAAATGAGCATAAGATACATGGCAATGACGAAAGGCAAATGCAATGTTAGTAGCTCGAGACAAACAATGAAGAATACATAAACTATATTACAAGATAATAATGAAATAAGCTTAGGGGAAAATGAGGTTATGGGGAGTAGAGTATATTGTAGAGAAGAAAACCTTCAAGGATAAAAAATAATCTAATGAATAATAAGTAGTGTATGCAGAGCTATCATAACAGCAAGCCATCAAAATACATATATGTTACAAAAGCCAATGCAGTAGTGAAGGATAGCCAAATGGCATCATAACATTTCCTTCACAAAAATGGGAAAAGAAATTAAGCGAGACAAACTAGAAATCAACACTATCAAAAGCTTCTTTAGATTCTCTCTCAAAACAAAGCAAATCAAACCAATCATAATTAATGCCACAAAATGAAAATGAATATGTGAAAAATAACATTAAGAACTTAGAATCAAATTTCACCTTCAAAACATCTGCTATCCAAGACCCTCTCAAAATAGTAACTAGAAAAGATTAACAAACATCAAAAGTTTGGCAAGGAAATTTACTCAAAACGGATGAAAAGATGCTGTTAACATTCTGTATCAAATACTTGCATCAAGACTCTAAGACGGCTAAACAATTGATGGAGAAAGTTCTAATTTACATAAAGGAAATTAAAACTCTTTTAGGAGAAATTCAACCCACCCATTAAGTTCTAGTGATCAAACTTGTGATTACAGAAATGGAAGGAGCAATAACGTTAACTACAATGGGCTAAACAATTTGTACATGGAGGGAGTTTGTAGTATTCATAGCAGTGGTAACCTGGTTGAAAGAGATGCATCCTTATAAGTTAATGAAAAAAATGGGAAATGAGATTGAGAACAATGATCAACAAAGTATTTTAAACTACGAACCTACATATACTAGAGTACACATTATTAGTGAGATATCTACACTAAAAGAGCTAGACTATCCCACTATGGTTCACAAATGTTGAGGAAGCATTAGCTATGGTGGATATTAAAGCAATCTCATCATATTTCATACTAGAAATACAAACTACCATGGCTGATGCAAATGAGATCATTTGTTGCAATTCAAACATTACTAGAGATGGTCTTACATCCTACCTGTCTTTGCCTAAGCCAGTGTAGATACTAGTTTAGAATGTTTAAGTTCTAAATATACAAGACAAACAAGATGTAGTGTTGAATGCTTTTATTGAATACATGCTACATATGGTAGCTCTATTAGAGACGAAAATGTCTAAATTTACTTGATACGGATTCCATAGATGAACACATAGGCCAAATATCACAGGCAACCAAAAGGGTAGGTCCAAGCCATGAGATGGCTCAAAAAGTAAATGGTAGTCGAAGATAAGCAGGGGTTCTCATCACCGATAATGGATCTGATTCACTAATACCTCACACGAACTCGAGTCACACTTAACATGATACATAAGTATGGCCAGAGGTTACTCATGACTAGTCCATACTCAATGAGCTAATAAGAGTAGCTCAAAAGTAAGCAGAAGGACACTTACCTCAAGAGGGAGTAAAAGTTCAGTGTATTCTTTGTATTGGATGTTGTAGCTATTACATTATACGAGTATTTACAGTACCTAGTTAGGATGAGTCCTAAATTACAGAAATAGATCCCTACTTGCTAAACAAAAGGAGAATAATTTATAGGGAAAGCATGTAATCATGCAAAAAGAATATCCTCTATCAAAAAGGACAATACATATGTCAAAAAGGATAGTGCGTGCATTTTACTCAATATGTGGTCCCAATAACATTGTGAGCCAAGCAGGAGTGGGTTTTTTATCAGGTCTGTTTGGTGTCGACAGTTCAGTAACTCTGATTGTTAGGGTTGGAAAAGGGTTGGCTTAGGGATGACTCACATTCGAGTTAGCTTTAGATGGTCGGCTCTTAACAATTGTCAAATCAGCTTCAGCTCTTGATAATTGTCAAATCAGCCTCGGCTCTATAGAGATGGCTATTTTCCTAAGGTGTTGCGGAAGGGTCGGCTCTACATGTCAGCTGATTACCTCGACAACTCCTTGGATAGTGTGGAGAGAAAAGTAGCTTGACAGATCGGACTGGGGTAAACACTATTCCTCGATGCTTAACTCACCTCAAATAGCTCGACAAACCATCTGAGAAAGCCCTTGGGCTCAGGAGTACATAATCAGTCCTTGATCCCTATCATCTCCTCTAGGTTGTTTGAGATTTGAGATCAAATCTGGTTCAACTCTAGGTTGCTTGTCCTCGGGAGTATATGGTTGGAGATCGGCAGTGTTGAAGGAGTCTACGACTCCATATCCTTCAAGTAATTTGAAAGGTCCGTCGACTCTAGGAGACAACTTACTCTTCCTTAAGGTTGAGAATCATTCCTTCCTGAGATGTATCCAGACCAAATCACTTAGTTGGGATTCTCTCTTCCTCCATCCTCGACTTTGCTTCTCAAGCTAAGTATTAGCTAGGCTCAATTGCTTTACAACCTTTTGGTGCATGGCTTTGATGGCATCAACTCTTTCAACGATTAACCGGTCATCATCAAGCTTCAATTCAGGTACTTGGTCTATCAAGAGCTCAAGGTTAAACCCATAAGCAACCTCAAATGGAGACATGCTTATTATGTTGTAGGCAATCCTATTGTAGGTAAACTCAATGATTGGCAGACACAGATCCTAATCGACCGTGTTTCGTCCAAAAGCAACCCGTTGCAAAGTTCCTACTGTTCTGTTGACAACCTCAATCTGTCTATCGATTTGTAGATGGCAGGACATGCTGTACAATATGATAGGGATCAACAGTAGTGGATCTCAAAAACACAGAATAGGTCGAATAGGTATGACAGACATGAAGTGAAATAGTTGGTTTCAATGGTGAATGTGAATGTATATCACGTACTAAGACACAAACATAGTTAGGGGTTTTGAGCTTGAAATAGGGTTCGATACAACTCACGAACACTAAATGTTGCTTGGGATTCAAATGAGGGTTAGATGCAACTCACTAACCGGTTCAAATAAAGGGGTTCATCAAAATCTTAAAGTCAAGATCGATAAGAATGCGGGAAGGATTAAAGATCTTAATTTACCCTTGATAATCCGACAAATGCTAGCTCGAGAGCAACCTTGCTCAAAAAGGGGAAAGATTCCAAAACGTAAGAATATACTTTTTTGTCTAATTTCATATCTCTATGATGTTTACAGATGTTGCTATTTATAGTAAGTCCTAAACCCTAGTGGCAAAATTGTAAATAATGTGTAAGGCCTTAAACCCTAAAGAAGTAGGCCTATAAGTAAAAGAAAACATATACAAGAATACAAAACTTTACGTTTTATAGGGGAAGTCGGCATGTAGTTACTTGACTTGTCCTAAAAGGAGCAAGATCTGAATTGAATGGAGTTGGCAGTTGGATGTCCGGGTCTGAGGAAGAGCTCTTGAAGTCTTACAATGCTTGGCTGAGATATCAGAAAGGTCAGCCCATAATTGCCGAGTGCTGGTATTAGTCGACACTAGTCTATCGAGGCTATATCGAGTGGTTCTTTAGTCTCAAGTCCTTAACTATGTGATCTCTCAACTTTTCAGTAGACAACAGACTTGATGTTAAGTGGCTTTTTTTTCTACCCCTCAGTCTTTTATCATTTGTTCGTCCTTAGCAAAAGCTGTTGAGCCTTGGCCTTGAACTGTTTGGCCTGGAGTTAGAACAGGCCAACATCTTCTTCTGGAAGGTGGGCGTCGGCTTAGGATAGGTTGGCCTCAGTTAGGAGATAGTTATGCGTTGATTCCCATCACAATAGCTTCGTCCCCATTCACCTCTAGAGCATCCTCCAGAAGTGGCTCATGAACTTTGGGTCTTGATTCAAAATAATGGCTCTAAGAACTCCGTGAAGTTTGATTACTTCCTACAAGAAAAGAAAAGAGATAGTCAAAGCATCGTTAGTTTTTAAATAGGGCACGAAATGTGCCATCTTGCTAAATCGATCCATAACCACCATGATGGAATCCTTCCCTCGAGATGTCATCGGCAATCCTAACATGAAGTCCATACTTAGTTCAGATCACAGTTTGGTTAGGATAGGTAAGGATAGATAATGTCCTTGCTCAACTTAGCTCCTTGCTTTTTGGTAGGTCATATACCTTTCCAATACCGACTATACGTCTCTCATCATTCTTGGCTAAAAGAATCTCGCAGATAATACTTCATAGGTTCGACACTGGCCAATGTGCCTTGTTAACCCTCCTCTATATGCCTCATGCACTAGTAGTTCTCTCATGGAACAGGTCTGGATATATAACCTCCTCTTCCTAAATAAGCATCCGTCCTCTTAGTAATAGTCATTCAATGTCCGTCCTTCCTCATATTAGGTGTAGATAGGACTAAAGTATGGATCCTTAGTATACATATTCTTTATGGTTAAAAAACCAAGAAACCTTATTTGCAGCTCAATCAGGAGGGTATGTCGTCTCAATAGGGCATCAGCCACTATATTGTTCCTTCCATTCTTGTATTTTACGACATAAGAAAACCCCTCCATAAACTTAACCCATTTGACTTGCCTCTAAGACAACTTGGGTTGGCTCTTCAAATACCTCAAGGATTCATGATCGGTGTAGATCACAAATTCCTTAGGCAGTAGATAGTATTGCCATACCATTAGGGCTCGGATTAAGGAGGAGAACTCCATGTCATAGATAAAGTATTTGAGTGTAGCTCCTCAAAGTTTCTCGCTAAAGTAAGCACTAGGTCGGCCTTCTTACATCAATATTGTACCTATGCCTAGTCCAGATGTATCACACTCTACTTTGAATACTTTATCAAAGCTTAGCAAAGCTAAGACGATGGCTATAGTTAGCCTTTCTTTTACCTCCTCAAAACTTCTCTTCTCTTTCTCTCCCCATCTGAATTCAACATTCTTCTTTGAGAGTTCAGTGAGTTAGGCCACAATCATATTGAAATTCTTTATAAATCTGCAATAGAACGATGCCAAACCATGGAAACTTCTCATATCTGTAGAAAAGGTCAGCTCAAGCCATTCTATGATCGCTCTCATTTTCTCATCATTGACTCAAATGGCACCTCCACTCACAACAAACCCTAAGAAGATCACCTCAAAACAGCAAAAGTCGTACTTCTTCAAATTGGCATAGAGCTATTCAACTTAGAGTTTTGCAAAGACTCTTCGAAGTGCTCCTGGTCAGTCTGCAGATTAGGACTATATACTAGAATATCATCAAAATAAACTATGACTTCCTATTAATTCTCGGAGCACATGATTTATCAAGAGCACAAATGTGCTTAGTACATTGAACAGTCCAAATGGCATTACAGGCCATTCATATATACCATGTCGTGTCTTAAATGCGGTCTTCCACTCATCACCCTCACACATTCAAATATGATGGTATCTAGATTTAAGGTCGATCTTGGAGAACACTCTTGCTCCACTTAATTCATCTAGTATGTTATCAAGCCTATGTACGGAATACTTGTACTTGATGGTGATTCGATTGATCGTTCGGCTATCCATACATATCCTCCAAGAACCATCTTTCTTTAGCACTAACAAGGCTAGAATGGCATAGGGGTTAAGGGACTTGCACACATACCCCTTCTTCATTAGCTCATCTACTTGCTTTTACAGCTCGACGGCCTGTTCAGGATTTAACCTATAGGCAAGCTTATTCAATAGTATGGCTCCTAACTGTAAGTTAATTACATATTCGATGCCTCAGATGGGAGGTAGACCTTCTAGTAGCTCATTTAGGAATAGGTTGGCAAACTCTTCTAGCAATTTTAACCTTAGCAAGCTACTACTTCTCCTCGGACCTCATCTCCAGTAACCTTCGAACAGCAGATAGATCAATCCTTTGAGCTCCATTTCTCTTTTTAGTTCGGCTCGAGTCATCACCAAAGCCTCCATTTTCAGGGTTTGGCTAAGTTAGGATGCATGACCTTTACCTATTCGGCAATCATAGGACTCAATTTCATCCTCCTACCTTCATGCTTCATAGAACATGTATTCCTTGTTCTGTCACATATAACTACTCGATCAAACATCCATGGTCATCCAAGTAGAATGTATGATGCACTCATAGGCAGTACGTCACAGAGCACTTCATCTTGATATTTGCCAGTGCAGATCAATACAGACACTTGTTTATTCACCTGTAGGGCTCCCTTATCACTAAGCCAATGATGCTTGTAAGGTTCCAAGTAGGGCTTGGTTAGCAATTTTAATTGTTAGACCATAAATATAGAGGCTGCATTAATGCAACTCCCACTATTTATAAGCAGTGCACAAGGACTTATTCACCTTACATTCGATATGGAAGAGATTTTCCCTCTGTTCATCTTTGGGTACAGGACCGATACTCATCGTCCTTCTCAACACTAAAGTGGTTAGCTTGAAGTTGCTTTTCTTACTATACATAACTTCTTCCTTGAACAACTTAGTCTGTCCGTCTTCTTTCAACTCTTCTACTTCCTCATCAGTACTGTCAACCTCAATAGTCAACACCTCGCCTTGGATCACCATTATTCACCTATTCAGACATTAAACGGCCATGTATCTAAATCCTTAGCATTTGAAACACTTGATCTCACTTGTCTTCCTCCCTAAACTCTGGCACTTCTCAAACTTCCTCGGGGGTTCCTTCTCCTCTATTCGGGTAGTCCGAGTAAGTCGGGTCTTAGTGATCTTATTTGGTTCCGTTCGTACAGGTTTGCTCGGAATAGATTGGCCACTACCAGGTTGGTTAACAAGTGGTCGAAACCTTCTTGTTCGGCACCTCTCTATCCTCTGGGTGGCTCACATTGCATCATTAAGCGTTCCAATATCCAAGGTTTCTAGGACATCCCCAGTCTCATACTTCAATCAACCAATGAATTGAGATACAATTTAGTCCTCTATCTCTACGACTTTACATCTAATCATTAACATTTGGATTTCCATAATATAAGTGTCTACACTTTTCAATCCTATCTACTTAATCTAGGTAGTCCTCAGCATCACCACTTTCAGAAAAACTTAGGATACACATCCTCAATCCTTCGACTCTAAGGACTCATACATTTCTTTCTTCAGGCTCATAGTACTCCTTTGCTTTATTATCTCCTTCCGTTTCTTCCTCAATCTCTTTAAGCATTAGCCTTCGTTTTGCATCCCTTCCAATTCCTTCAGCTCGAGGTAGTCGAGTTGAGGTGTTAACTCGGCCAAATTAACCATTGCCTTAGCCTTGCTGCTTACATTCTCTAGTGGGGCTATTCCTAGTTCGCTGCCTGTCTTCTTGGATAACAGTCACCAAACTAGCTACCAAGTCGGTAAGCCTATCCAAGTGGTCACCCACTGACTGAGGTGTGAAGCTTCTTTCTTGTCTTTAGCCATGTTGAGTACCACTTTCTTGGTTTCCTAAAGTTCCTTAAACACTTGAGTTTGACATTGATGGTTACTTCACAAAAATTGTCATCTAATAATACTACTTAAAGATCAATAACCAACACTCCAATCACCACGACAATTACACAATAAACGAAATGTCAACCACACTCTATTTTGTGTATTGGAAACAGGGGAAAATAGAGCATAGAACACTTCTCAACTACTAAACTCTAAGGTTAATAATAGAACCGTTATCATACGAAAGCAATAAGAAACCTCTCAAAGAACACAGTAGCAGAATCTAGCTTCGAACGTAACCTAGCTCTAATACCAAGATGATACAGGTTTCGTGGATGAATACACGGGCCTAATATCACGCGTAACCAAAAGGGTAGGTTTGAGCGGCAAGATGGCTCAAAAAGTAAATTGTAGTCAAAGATGAGCAAGGGTTCCTGCATACCAGCAATGGATATAATGCACCAATGCCTCATACAAGCTCGGGTTACACTTGATATAACGCATAAGTATGGCCAGAGATCACTTATCACTAGTCCACGATAAATGGGCTAGATAAGAGTAGCTTAAGAATAAATAGAAGGACACTTAGCTCAAGAGGGAGTAAAAGTTCAGTGTATTCTCTACATCTGATGTTGCGACTATTACATTATACAAGTATTTATAGTACCCAATTAGGGTAAGTCTTAAATTACAAAAAATTACAAAAATAGATCCTTACTTACTAAACAAAAGGAGAATAATTTACAAGGAAAGCATGTAATCATGCAAAAAGAACATCTTCTACTAAAAAGGATAGTACAGATGTAAAAAATGACAACACTCACACGTTTTACTCACATTGCGAGCCAAGAAGGGGTGGGTCTTTGATCAGATCTGGTCGGCGTTGATAGTTCGAAAACTCTGATTGCTAAAGCTGCACAAGGGTTGGCTTAGGGATGACTCACATTTAGGTCAACCTCGGATGGTTGGCTCTTGACAATTGTCAGATCGACCTTGGCATTATGGAGATGGCTATTTTCTTGATTTGGATTTAGGACTGGGGCATTGCAGAGGGGTCAGCTCCACATGTCGGCTAATCACCTCAACAACTTCTTGGATAGTGTAAAGAACAAAGTAGCTCGGTAGATTAGACTAGGGTAAACACTACTCCTCGATACTTAACTTACCTCAGATAGCTCGACGAACCATCTAAGAGAGCCCTCAGGCTCAAGAGCACGTAATCAATCCTTGATCCTTTTCACTACTGCTTATTTGTTTTGATGTATATCACAATTGGATTATCACACTTGTATTAAAGCAAGAGGTTTTAGTGGAGGCATGCTATTGCTATGGAATAACTAAGTATTAGATGTGCACTTCCTCAAGAAGACTTTTCAAGAAATTCATATAGTGGCCAAGGTTAGAAACTCAAACATTTCTTGGTTTTTTTCATCTATTTATGTTTCTTTACGTTAGCATGAAAAGTTAAAACTATGGGTAAGTTTACAAATTGTATGCCCAACAACTTGACAATCAAGCGTGGTGCATTTTAGGGGACTTTAATGATATAATTAAAAGAGGGGTTGGGGGGGGGGGGGATAGAGGAGGGGTTAGGGAGTGGTGGGTATGGTTGGTAGGGGGAAGAGGTAGCCAATTTCCAAAAAATCATACCTTTCTTTTTGCGTAGTGCATGAACCATTGTGGATTAATGGATATCGGCTATATAAGGAGCTCATTTACTTAGTCAAATGAGCAAGACTTACCTACTTTTGTTTAAAGGCGGATGGACAGAGGGTGGTGTAGATAAGCTTAGTGATATATACCTAGAATAAATAACTTTTCACTTGCTTAAATGGCCAAGCAATCGCAATGCCTTACTTCTAAAAATATACCTTTTGTTTGACCCAACGAAACTAGAAGAATGATTTTGCTTTCAACCAATGTGGTTTATGGATAAATCCTATCTTTAAGTGATTAAGAGTATAGGTAGCTTCGCATTATGATATTATAAATACAATTCAAACATTCCCTATATATCTCAAATATTGGAATAGAAAGGTCTTCGATATTGTATGTTACCGGAAAAATTGACCATTGCGAAGATTAGAAGGAATTAAAAAGGCCTTAAGTGTTGCTCCTACAAACTTCCTCATCAATTTAAAGCATAAATTAAAAATAGAGGTAGACATACTTTTAGAAAAAGAGGAATAGATGTGGAAAATGAAATCCTAAGTAAAACGGATAAGGGATGGAAAAATAAATACTGCTTATTATCATGAGATTATGTAGAATAGGAGGGCAAAAAACAAAATCCTTGGTTTGCAAGATGAAATAGAAGTGTGGTAATATGTCAAGAGAGGATACAACAACTAGTCTATAATTATTTTCAAATATTATATAGCTCCTCCAAAACTTCTTCTTTTGTAAACCCTATAGAAGCGACACTGAGATGTGATTAACAAAGCAACAAAGAGCACACCTAGAAAAAGAAATTACTTTACAAGAAGTCCATCAAACACTTATACAAATAAACTCTTAGAAAGCCCTAGGTAGAGATGGTTTCATGCTTTCTTCTACAAACAATGTTGGACTTTCATAAGAGAAGAAGTTGCTAAGCTCATTAAAAGTTTCTTTATTAAAGTCATCTCACCTAAGCTAAATTAAACCTTGATATGTTTTACACTAAGCAGCTAGGGGCAAGCTCAATTAAATCTTTTAAGCCAACAAACCTATGTAATGTTCTCTACAAAATCTTCACTAAGGTTCTTGTAAATAAGCTTAGACCCTTCCTTGAGGAATTAATACATCCTCTTAAGGTAAGTTTTATAAAAAGGTAGGAAAGTAGCTAATAACATAATACTCAATGATGAGATTCTACATGACTTTCGAAAGAAATCATGTAAGTAGAATTTGATAGTTATCAAAGTAGACTTAGAGAAAGCCTTTGATAATATTGAATGGGATTTTATTTGCTACACTCTTGTTAGTCTAAATTCCCCTCAATCTTGGATCAAATTAATAACCCCATGCCCAACATTCACATCTACAAAAATACTAGTGAATGGGTATCGATTAAACCCTTCAAACCTAGGTGTGGTATAAGATAGAGAGATCATATCTCTACTTATTTATTCATTTTAGGAGTGGAGTTTTTTTGCGAAATGATAGAAAAGAGAGTCCAAATAGGTGCTTGAGAAGATTTTAAATTTAGAGTAAGCTCCTTATGTATATCTCATATTTTGTTTACTGATGATTTGATTCTATTAGCTAAAGCAAATAAATAGAATGCGTTAGAAATAGGAGAAGTTTTGGAAGGCTTCTCTAAGTTATCAAGATTAAAAGTTAATCACCAAAAGTTTTCCATTTTCTTTTCAAGAAATACCTAAACATGAACAAAGGAGGAAATAGCTTGCAATATTCTACAAATGAGAAAAGCAAATTCCTTTGGAAAATATCCTAGGTTTTCCTCTATATGATGGGAGTAAGCTTATAGCTAATCGACTCAATATGATAGTTGAGAAAGCAAAAAAAAAAAAAAAAAAATTCAAGATGGAAGGCAAGGTAATTAAGTATATATAGAAAAATAGTGCTTATCAAATTAGTTGTAGAACCTCACAAACTCATTAAAGGAAAATGATTATTAGAGCAAGGCAATATGAATAATTAAGTTTTAATGGTAAGGGTAGTTTTGGAAAACCAAAAAAGGTGTAAACTCTAACAAGAAACCCTAACCATAAATAGACAGTAAATAAAAGGGTCAAGCTCTATTCTCTATCTTTAAGAAACTCTTTTTCCAATCTAATAGTGTCATCTAAAGGAAATCTTATACATAGAAAAACGTTAGTAATGTTTTCCTTATGAATAGAATAAAGAATGCTTAGATCTAATAGTAAGAGATCTTTTATCAAAGGTTTTATGGGTGAAGCAAGCTGTTAGTTTTGTTGGAGCTTGTTAATGAACCTAAAATCAAAGATCAATTAAGGTATTTTATATTTTCCATTGCTAATATTGTTTATCTTTAGTTTTGTTGTTTTCAAAAAATACACCTGGCGCATTTTATGTTAAGGATTGATAGATTTGATAGAATTAAAAGGGTGGATTTTAGATTTGGTGATGGATGTGTTCAGACTATTTTAATAGAGCCATGTTGGATTAGCTAAGTTAAATTGGTGTTAGATTGGTGGATTGAAGTGTTAAAAGTAAAAAAAATAAATAAATAAGAAGAAGAAGAAGAAGAAGATCACTTAGGTGAAGATTTGTGGTGATATGATGATTTAGGGTTGAATCAAAGGGTTGTAGAGTGTTGAAAATTAAAGGATGTAAGGTGTTTGAAATACAAGAGAATCATAGGCAAAGATCGCAGGTATGGTCCTACCTATAATCCCTTCTAGATGTTTCTTTGAGGAAGCATAAAGTGAGTTTTAGGGTTAATGCCCTAAAATCACGGCTATAGTCCTTAGGCATGGTCGTGATGCGAAATTTAAAAGAGAATCTCGATCAAGGAACACAACCATGAACCTTGACTGTAGTCTTGTTCTTTTCCCTTACTTCATTGTTTCTCAATCCCTCTATTCCTAGGTCTTGTTCTAAACTTTCTTAAACACCTTTAGGACAGTAAAAAAAGTATTAAACCCTTAGAATAAGCCATTAGCAAGACTTGTAAAGCTAATAGAATTAAGTAAGAAAAGGTGGTAGGATAGATTTACACAAACTTTGAAGGAGTATATTTTCCATTATGCTCCAAGTTTTAATATTGAAAGGAACTATGATTTTGCTGTGTCATGCTTAAGATCCAAGTACGTGTTTACTATGCTTGTTAGGTTTAGAAATATAAATAACCTAATAAATGTTTGGCTATTAATTATGTGTTTGCTAATTGTATGCAGTAACATCTAATGATGGTTTCTTGGAAGGCTCTCCTATGATCTTTGAATGGTGTCGTTCTTAGTGGAGTTGCACCTAGATATGATTAGGGGTAGATTTAGGGTTTCAGGACCAAAGTTGTGAACCTATAACAGTTAAGAAGGTAAGGGATCGTAGATGGTGAACCCTTATTAATAAAGCTTAATTGTGCCTATGTTATAAGTAGATTATATATTATTTTTATAGGCCTTTTAGTGTAATTTTAGTATAAATTGATACTTTACTTGTTAAAATCTTATTTTAGCACTTTGTTACATTAATTTCTATATTTTTATATTTTTTATAAGAAAAATGTACAATATTGAAAAATATACACATGATAATGAAGGTATGCAAAATTGCGAGTAGAAATTAATTTACGAGAGCTCTACAGGTAAGGACCATGCTTGTGGTCCTAAGCTGTGGTCACTCCATGGATGGAAGACATATGTCACTTATTAAATGAAGCCAAGTTCCTAATTCCAAATATACCGTATATCTTTTATTTCATTAAAGAATTAAAGAATAGAAAGACTACATGCTAAGACCATGGTCATGGTTCTAGGTTGTGGTTATTCTATATTATTTTTGGAAATAATTGAAGCCGTTCAAGAAAGATATATAATCGAATCTTACGGGTGTACTCCTTATGGGATCCCTTGTAATGTAAATAGTAAGCCTTATAATAGAATAGACAAGTAGAAACTAAAAGAACAAAATAGAATATAGAATATAAAATATATTTTTCTTTCTATCATTAGTTTAAGGTTTTAGAGAGTAGTTTTATTTTATTTTCAAGATTTCAACATTGGAAATAATATAAGAATATTTGATCTCCAATCGGAGATTAGAACTCCTAAATAGGTTGTTTCATTCCTTTTAAGAAATTATTGATTTGGATATCGTCTTATCTATTATTTCTTGTTTATGCTTAATTGATATTGCTTATCAAATATTTTAAATTATCAATTTATGAAATGTGCCTATTATGTAAGTCTTTAATTTCCTAATCATGACAATACATATTTTGATTCTATCGGAATTTGCATTAATTAGGGTTAAGTCACAAGACCTCTTTTAAAGGTTTACTATGAACTGGATGATTTGGATTAAGGAGATATAAAATATGTTGTCTAATTCAATTAAAGTTTAGGAATAAGAAATGATTGATTTAGTTTATCTTTATTCTAGCAATAGAAAGATAAATTAGTTGATCCTGGGTATTCACTTCGAGAGAGGGGATACTTAATGCTTAATTGTTTTAAAACTAAACCCGTTAAAGATATTTTTATTATCATAACTGGTATTTTAATTGTCTGGTTTGCAATTGAATTTTTAAACACGTTGAATGTCTTAATTTATTTACTTTATTAATTTTTTTTTCTTTGGAACTTAATTATTTCATATATTCTTTATTTTAATTGCCTAGATTTAGATAGAACTAATACTAATAAAAATTAGACATCATTCCTTGTGGATTCAACTTTATTCTCACTAGTAATATTACAGCATACACGACTTAGTGCACTTGTTAGTAAAATATGCTTTTGTTATAAAAAGTCAAGTGAGGTTAAGCATATCAAGTTTTTGGTGCTGTTGTCAATGATTGAGTTTCGCTAGTTTCGATATTTAGGACTGTCTAGATTTAGGTACTAATCGACGTTAGGCAAGTGCATTTAGTTAAGTTATAATATAGTTGAAACAGATTGTGAGTCCGAGCATTGATCCTATTGGGAATTGGCATGTGAAAACCTAATTATTAGTAGTTTCCTAAAATATCTAATTACCTAACTTATCAATATAAAGGTGATTGTGATTAATTAGGAAATATGAATAAGAAATGATAACATAATAACAATAAAATAAATAAAAACAATAATAAAACTAAATAAACTAAACTAATTAACAAGAAAACATAAATAAGCATGAATTAATCAAAGTAAAAGGAGCATTATCCTTAGTGTTGATGGGTGATTCTCGTTCCAGCATACGAACACCTGCAACATGAGAAAATGGCTATAAGGGGTGCCGGAAGATATTTCAGCGTGGCCACTCCGATGCTTAAGTTAGTTCTCTCATCATGTAGAGAGAGATATCAAGTAGTTATGGTGTTGAGAGAATAAAAGAGAGTCCTTTTACCTAGGGGTCTTACCTAGTATTTATAATAAGTCAATGGAGATTGTCCTTGAACTAGATTGTTAGATCAGGCTTAGATATTAGGCCCATTAATATAAGTGCATATTATAATTATCCAAAAATGCCTATCAACATTTTCCCCCCACTCTCTTTGGCGACAAAGTCGGAAAAGAAAGTATTTAAGGAGGTTGATTTAGTAGGATTTTTGGCAAGGTTTATAATCCTAACCTAAAGAGGCTAGAGTGCTTAAAGAAGTAAAGGCTCGAAGAGGCAAAAAAGCAGGAGTAATCGGAGCGCTTGAAGTGGCAAGTGCCTAAAGAGGCCAACATGCCTAAAGAGGTCAGAGTACCTGTGGAGGCAAAGGCTTAACAATGCCAATACACTTAAAGAGACGAGGGCTTAATGAGATGAAAGCGCCTGAAGAGGCAAAAATGCCTAAAGAGGCAAAGGCCTAACGAGGCCAAAATGCCTGAAGAGACAAGAGCCTAATGAGGCCAAAACTCCTGAAGAGGCGAAAATGCTTGAAGAGGCGAAGGCCTAACGAGGCCAAAACGCCTAAGGAGGCAAAGAAGCATGTAGGTCGTCTAGGCTGGGTATGACCTGTGCTAAGAAGAGCCATAAAATTAGCTAGTCGATCTCTAGTATGTTAATGTATAGGACCTTGGTACCATATACTAGATTTGAATGTTTAGCCCGTTACTGTTTAATGACTGAAGGTTTTCAAGTGGCTCATTGTCTATTTACTAGATAGAGCATTTGATTTTATACTAACTTATTGTCCATAGTGTATAGGACTTAAAGTTATTAAAAATTGCCCATTAGCATATTACACTTGTGTGGGCTTAAAATGGGGGCATTTGTGTAGCCCTCGTTTGTCTTCAAGTTCTCATACTCATTTCTAAAAAAGCAAAAATTAGTTTGCTAATAATTGAATACGTGATTTCTAGTGTTGAATAGTTAGCACTTTTGATTATTAGGCTTGTTGGAACTCATATCATAGAGCATTATGCATATAGATAATATATACAGCAGTGATCAAGTGTGAATGCCAACAAGTGATTAGCACGAAGCACAATATAGGCACACATAAAAAATAAATGATTGAACAAATCATGAATAACAGTAATGGAGTCTTACTCATCTTTTATCAATAAGAGTGAGTAAGAGAGTAGACCTCGATGTGTAGTAGTTTTAGTATCAGTGTGTTTAGCATGATTGTTTATTAAATGTTGGCTGTAGAGCTTGGTGATTAGATTTTGAAACTCTTAACAAAATTCAAATGGGATTCAGCTTTAATCTTGTTGCAGCTTGTTACTCACTTTTGACATGGACTGCTCGACGAAGGAGTCAATTAATCTTAGGTGTGAGAATGAGCTTGTTAGCAAGGAGAAGCTCGGCTGCTCCTTTCACTCAGCAATGGGCTTGGATAAAAATCACTCGTCCATTCAACATGGACTTAGATAAGCTCTCGGCACTAGGCAACATTGCGTTTGGAGTTGCTCAAACTTGACAATTATCAGGCCACTGCTCTCGGCCTTTCGGATGTATACAGATGAGTTTGAATGTAGCTTGGTCTTAGTGAATTAAAGTGCTCTTGGTACAATGTCTCTCGGCAGCAATCTTCCACGGCCACTACAGTCAGTTAGTAGCACGTACTCGGCTAGCTAAAATTACAACTTGGATGTTGCAACTTAAGGTGTGGATGCTAACTCCGTTTAGCCATAGGAGTTTAGATTGTTGAAGACTGGACTAACGAAGGCCGTTAAAGACTGGATCAAGTCTCCTCAGCCAGGAGCTTAACACTCGGTTGTCTGCTCGACCAGGAGCTCAGCATTCCGCTCGGTCTTGTCTACGTATGTGTATTAGAATGTTGTGTGCTGCAGTTAATGTTAACAATGGAATTTATAACATAGTAGTTTGGCACGTACACTTATAAAACAACTGCACACACATACTGTTTGGCACACCATCATCAAGGAGTTTAGTTCACTCTCACAAAATTGAAAACAACCTTGTTTTATTCAAGTGCAGGGGGATTTCCAAGTAAAATCAGAGCTTGGACCTGACGTTTCATCGTTCACATTTCTTGTAAAGAAGGATAGCTCAGCTCAGCAAAGTAGAGCTCTGCTAGGATCAGAGAGTCATCTTCTTGGATCTTGGCAAGTCAGTTTATATGACTTTTACTTGGCATTTGGGTGGCTTCTTTCGCACTGGAGTTCGAGGATCTGCACTTGTAGTCTCAGCCTCTCAGTTTGGACCAAAGTCTCTCTTCTGCCACTCGGGATTCGGTGAAGTTTCGAAAGACAAGTAGCTTAGTCATAAATAACTCGGACATCGGTCGGCTTGAATTGAAACTCCACCTTGTTGAGCAGCAGCTTAGATAAATTGTTCTCGGCACTCGGCCATAGAGGCACTCTTCTGATACTCGGCATGTATTGATCGGCAGTTTAAAGTTTGTTAGCAACTTCTCTGCAACTCGACGTGAAGCTTAGCAACTTGTTGATTCTGACAAACCCGACAAAGCTAGCGGCTTGGTGTAAATTGTAACCCGATGCAAGGCGGTGCATAGCACATGAAACCGGTCACTAAGTCAGCATGGTACAATAACGCTTTTTTCTTACTTTGCATGTGGAAGCTTAGGTAGGCTACTTTCTGTTCGGCGAGGAGGTTACTCGGCAACTTCATTCAATTTGGACAAGCTCGGCTTTTCGTCTATTCGACACGGAGCTTGACTCAGCCAAAACAAAATAACAGCTCGGCCATTTTAGTGTTAAGCTAATGGTTATATTAATGTTTCGAATAGTTCGAACAAGTGGTTTGGCATTAGTGCCGATAGATTGTACTGTGCTCTAATCGTTCGGCACAATAGACTTGGAACTTTTTATTATAGGCCGATAGAGATAACTCAGCAATAAAATCTCGAGCAGCGACTTGACATGGAGATTGGAGTACATGTTTGAGGAACTGCTTGACAAAAAACTTCTTGGCCAAAAGTGCTAGTTAAAGCTTCACAAACTGAACTTTCAGAGGGATGAAAATGCATCAAGTATGATATCTCGTGTAATAATGTTGGTATTTGCTGACGATGTTGCTGCCTCAAAATGTATTAGTGCATTAGTGCTTACCAGGGGCTCACATCCCATTGATTTGCAAAACTCCAGTTGCCTATCAGGAACAATTTTCACTTTTTACGAGCAATTACATGTAAACTCAAATGGAAGCGATGGTTACATTGCAGTTTTCAACTTTCATGCCAGAGGCAATTCTTCGAAAAATCGAAATTAGAAAAGAAATTCGTCCGCCGAATTCAAGAAGAATAACAATACGTCTCACAACAGCCAAAAAGTAATATCTGAAGGAGAAAACTCAAGTATCGAATTTCAACACCAAAGGAGAAAGAAAAATTCCAGAATTCCAAATGAATTAATAAACCGTGAATAAATCTACTTTCGAAAGCATAATCTCAAGGAATCGTTACATATTTCATAATAAAATGAATTTTTTCTCGATTCCTACAGACAGCACTAATTGTTGATGAGTGATTCTCATTCCAATATACGAACACCTGCAACATGAGAAAATGGCTACGAGGGTCATCAGAGGGTGTTCCGGCGTAACCACTCCAATGCTTAAGTTAGTTTCCTTATCATGTAGAGAGAGATATCAAGTAGTTATAGTATTGAGAGAATGGAAGAAAGTTCTTTTACCTATTACATGGTATTTATAGTGAGTCAATGGAGATCACTAGGTCGTTAAACCGAGCTTAGATATTGGGCCCACTAATGTAAGCCCATATTATAATTATCCAAAAATACCTATCAATACTTAGTAAATAGTTATTATTTACTTTCTAATCCTATGCAACATTTCAATCTCTATTATTCTTTAGATCGTAAAAATTCCTAATCCTATTCTTATAGAAGTTAAATTTTGAATTAGTTAGACTCATGTCTCAACTAATTCCCAACCTTGAGACCTTCTCTACCCACATCTTTGCTTAATAAAGTATCTTAATTATGCTTGCTTGTTTATTGCAAGTCTCGCAACTCTATAGTAAACTTAGACATCAAATTAATAACCGTGGTAAATAATAAAGGAAGATAAGGTGTTTAGTGTAATTGAATCATCAAAGAATAAAATTAGAGAAAGAAAGAGTAATGTTGTAAAAAGGAACTAGATTTCAATAATACTCACTAAGAACAATTTAATAGAAAAACAACATAATAAAAGAAAATAGACTAATTGGGAGACCCCCAATAATAATCTTAAGATACAATTCTATCCAAGGGGGCTCCCTTTGAAAACGCTAGCCTAAGGATCTATATATAGAGATATAGAAGTATGTTTACAAAGAGAAACTTGATAAAATAAAAAATGCATCAAATATTGTATGTCTTAAAATAGATTATTTTCTTTAGAGATAAGAGATTCGCATGTCGAATCATGACCACACCCTAGGTACACAACCGTAGTGGCTGGTTGTATACTTATCCTTCCCACAAAAAATTGAATTTTAAAGAAATTAACTTAGCAAGAGGAATGCGGTTGAGGGCCATGACCGTAGAACTTGGTTGTTGTCTTTTCTAGACTTCTTTCATGCTAGATTCTTGTCTGAACTTTCTCCACTTAATTCCAAGACAAAAAATTTTGCTTCGAAATACTCCAAAAACCACTAAACATCTCCAAAACTTCATAAAATGCACCGAAAGTCCCTAAAAATGATAAATAAAAAAATTAAACCTAATTAACATCAAATTAATAAAAATGAAATCAAAATAAGACCAAAACTACTATAAACAAATAAATGCTATTTTTGTGTTATCAAATTTCCCTACACTAAAGTTTTTACTTATCCTCAAGAAAAACAAAGAAAATGCTAAAGGATAAGACCTAAAAAACTTTAATTTTAGAAAAATGCACTCTTGATATATGATTTTCTTAGCAAAATTTTTTTCTTGACTTAACAATGAACTCAAGACACTTAAATGGTATCAAATCGAAACATATTGAAATTCAATGATCAATCCAGAGAATTCAAAACTAATCACAACACTTAAACAAAAACAAAATTCGAGATCCCAACAGACATAAACTAATCACGAAAAAATCACAAAGATTTCTTTTACTTTAACTCAAGAGGAGAGAAATCCTCCTTAAGTATTTTTTTTTTTTTTTTAGCTTTAAAAAACTAGATCAGGTACATGTTACATCAATTCATCATCTAATTATCCTTCCACTTCTTTCAATTTTCATTAGGAGGGTTATTTATTCAATTTAATTTTGTTTATTAACGCTTCATTAGCATTTGGAAAGTACCTCATTTTTTTGAGGGATTGAGGTCAATCCTTACTAATTCAACTCTTTTTTATTTGATAGTTGCTAGTGTGAAAATACCTTGCTCTTCTAATGGACCAAGACCAATTCTTAACAACCTTAATTTTTTTCTTTTGCTTTTTCTTGATTGGCAATGAGAAAAAATCTTACTCTTCTAAGGAACTAAGATTGATCCACGTTAATCTTTAGCAATTTACTTTTAGCAATTCAATTTAATTTACTCCTCTAACTACATTAATTTTTCAAAGGACTTTCAAAGAATAAATGTCCTTTGTTCACCCAACCTAAAATTTTGAAAAAGAAGGATAAATAACTATCCTTAAAAATCAAGTTTGGAAATCAAAATGACTAGAACTCAATACGTATATATTTATCCTAATCCCAAGTCTAAGTCTAAGCTTAAGAAAAAGTTAACTCTAAACTCTAAAGATTTAGTAACTTGATTTTAGTAAAATATCTTAAATTCAATAAAGAGGGGTTAGATTTGAAAAACAATTATGCTTTCTTAATCATATAAGGATTCACAAATTTCTTAAATTTATGAAAAAATATGGTAAATTTTTATAAAAAGCTCGAGGGATCAAGATAATAGCATATATAATCTAATCTAATCTAATATTCCCTCCCCCACTTGCCTCCATACTTAAGTTGTGCATTGTCAATTACGTACATATTAACAATACAATTCAAAAATTCAGGTGGGAGAAAAAAAAAAGAAAAGGGAACTAAGATTTCCCCTGTTTTTGGCATTAATCTTTGAAAATTGCAAAGTTTAAAGTCTAACTTTCATTGACCAATTAAATACATAGCTCTCTTTGTTGTTAACAAAAATGAACTAACTAAAAAAAGAAATTGATTACTAATTCAAGTACCAATTATTAGTTTCCTATAGAATTTAAATACATAAGCAAAATAGAAATAGTTATCTAAATAGAAAATAAAAGTATCTAAACTATTACAGTCCTCTAAAAGAAAAAAAAATATATCAAACCAAGTCTTCGTGAAAACAAGAGAAGAAATTTTAAAATTGATAAAAAGAATAATTCATGTGATATAAAAAACATCTAATTCAAGAAACTTCATAAATTTTAGTTATCATTCGTAATTAATTGCTAATTTACATTACTAAGCAACATAGGCACTAATTTAAATTAAAAGAGGATTTGTATCTCATAATGTCAACTTTTCGAAAGTCACGGATTAATACATTTATAAGGTTATGCATATCCTAGTTGCATGATCTTATTGACAAAAATTATTAGCATGTAACATATACAAACTTTTGCTTAATATAAGAAACTCTTGAAATAGCATAATATCATATAATGCTAATTTTTCAGAACATAGATTCATCAAATTAAAATGTTAGTAAGATGTTAATTTTCAATCTTTACTTTAATCTATAATTTCATAATCCCAATTGAACATGAATATTAATATTTGACAATTAAAACTTCTTTTCACAATCCAGTTGTATAATCACTAATACTAAATTTCCTAATTCAAACATGAATTTAAGATATGAGCTAAAAGAAATCCATGTTAACAATTTCTAGAAATTCACTGTAATAATTTCCAAAAAAAAAAATTCACATTTTTAGAAATCGATGAATTCATGTTAACAATTTCTAAAAAAATTATAAATTTACCAATTACACAAATATTTTAGTACCAATAAGTTTCAATAATTTCAACATGAATCACATAACGTCAACCATGCATTCCTTTACTTTCCTTCACTTTCTTATACTTTACCATTCACAAACATGTCACATAAGTGGTAACTAATTTAAGAATCTAATAAAAGTCAAGTGTTATTTCTTTTATATTGCTAGTTTATCAAACTATGCAGTATAGGAATAGATTGTATAATGGAATGCTAATTTTTGCTAAAATCATGGATTAATGCAATTATAGGATTAATTTAAGATTAAATCTTATTTTCATGCATAATCTATATCGACATAAGTATTGGCATTCAATATACAATTCATTAAACTTGTTGTTCATAATCAAATAGATTAGCAATATAGAAAAATCTTGAAGTAGCAAAATTTTGTATATGGAAATGCTAATTTTTGAATATGTAGATTAATGAAATTATAGGTTAATACTATTAATAACCCTATAATTCTGTAGTCTTATTTGTCACGGACATTAGCAATTTAATATATAATTGATTGGAAACTTGTTTTTCTCACAATCTAATTTATGTGCAATTATTTATAGTAACTCTAGTAATCCTAACATGAAATTGGGACATATTAGCATAATTTCATATTAACAATTTCCATTTTTGTTCTAATTGTACGAAAGTTTCAATCTCAACAAATTTTCTAAATTTCAACATGAATTGTGTTTAACGTCATATTGAGAATGATATCAACATCAATTTTCATCAACTTCTTCCACTTTCTTTCACTTTCTATTTTTTTTTTCTTTCACTTTCCTTTATCATGGAAAATCACTTTCACATACAAATCTCAACAAGCATGTATTTTTCATGCAATTTCTAAAAGATAATGGACATATAATCACTTTTTATCATGGCGGCTATCCTAAATCACTCTTGAAAATCAAGATTTCTATATATGCATATAAAGATGTTTTTCATGAATCCTCACTAAAAATCAAATTTTTATTTGATCCAACCACAAATCTAAGAAAATAACTAGAGAAGAATGACGTACGTATCTTGAATTCATGAGATTTCATGAAGGATGATGTACGTACCTTGATTTTGTAGTGTGTAGTGGTGAGTTGTGATGTTTTGTAAAGATTTGAGGGATGTATAGAGAGAGAAGTAAAAGAAAATAAAAAATTAGAGAAAGAGTATGTGTGATATAATGAATTTTCGTATACTTAGGTGGGACTATTGGCAAGATCCACTGGCTTAGTCTTTGCCTATGGACTTCTTGTCTACAAATTTGTCGCAATTTGTTTTGTTGAAATAATTTATGAGAAGAATACAAACTAGGTCTACGCTTGGCCTTCAGTTCTTTTGATTTGATTTCTATAGTGGCCTTATAAAAACTCAACATTAAATCACAAAAATGGACCAAATATCAATTGGATGACAATTTTAAATTTACTATTATAACAATAAATCAATAACTGTCCCTAGATGAATTGAGATTGCTTAAAATAGGTAAAACTAACTTATTCAAAATTTGATACTTGAATTGACTCTAGACACAATAAACAAAGCAAACGGACTAACTAGCAAAAATAAAAAAAAAAAAAATTAAATAGACCAAACCAAATTTGAGCTGCCTTCTAAAAGTGTTGTTTTTTTACATTGTTAGCTTAACAGTTGAATCCATCCTAATTGCAATTCCTTGATTAATACCTACACACTTGATCGCTCAAAAAGCGTATTAAGGAAATATCAAAAGAATGCAAGAAAGATTATTATAATAGCGTTAAAATAATTAGAAATTCAAGTTCTTACTAATTCTAACTAGGTTACTCTTTTTAACTCCTTAGCAACGGTACCAAAAACTTGATCGGTGTCAAGCAAGTGCACTAAGTCAAGTTATACCATAATTAAAATGGATTGTGAGTCTAAGTGTAGAACCAATGTATGAGAACTTAATAGTTCCTAAAATATCCAATTACCTAATTTATCAATATAACGGTGATTGTGATTAATTAGGAAATATTAATAAGAAGTGATAATATAGGAACAATAAAAGAAATAAAAGAAATAACAAAATGAAATAAACTAAACTAATTAACAAGCAAAAATAAACAAACATGAATCAATTAAAGTAAAAAGAGCATTATCCTTAGCGAATAATTATTATTTACTCTCTAATTCTATGCAACCTTTCAATCTCAATTGTTTTCTAAACAGTGGAGATTGCTAATCCTATTCCTATCAAAGTTGGATTCTGAATTAGCTAGACTCGTATCTCAACTAATTCGTAACCTTAAGACCCTCTTTACCCGCATCGCTACTGAATAGAGTATCTCAAGATCGCATGATGTACGTAGATCCCACTATTAGGTTTCCTTAATCTAGAGACATCCAATACCTAATCTCTTAGAGCATTGAAACTCTTCTAATTACGATTGCCAGTTTATTGTAGGGTTCACAACTCTGCAGTAAACTTAGACATCTAATTAGTAACTATAGTAAATGGAAGATAGGGTTTTTAGCGTAATTAAATCATCAAAAAATAAAATCATAGAAAGAAAGGATAATATTACAATAAGGAACTAGATTTCAATAATATTTACTAAGAATAGTTTAATAGAAAAACAACACAATAAAAGAAGATAGACTAATTAAGAGACCCCAACAATAATCCTAACATGCAATTTTATCCAATGAGGCTCTATCTAAAAACACTAACCTAAGGATCTATATATAAAGATGTGGGGCTAGATTTACAAAGAAAAACTTGACAAAATGAAAGATACACTAAGTATTCCATGTCTTGAAATATAATATTTACTTTAGAAATAAGAGATTTGCATGTCACATCGTGTCCATGCCCTAGGTTTTCAACCATGGTAGCTAGTCATGTAATTATTCTTTGTACAAAAACTTGAATTTTGAATAAATTAACTTGATGAGAGGAATATGGTTGCAACCAAGCCATGGACCCTAGCTGTAATCCTTCTTGGACTTATTTTCCTACTTGATTCTTATCCATGCTTTCTCCAATTAATTTCAAGATTGATAATTCTGTTCTAAATGACTCTCAAAATAACTAAAAATCTCCAAAACTTTATAAAGGGCCCCTGAAAATGATAAATAAATAAATTAAGGCCCAATTTCACATCAAATTAATAAAAATAAAGTCAAAATTAGCCCGAAATTACTATAAAAAATATATGTTATTTTTACATTATCAAGTGCTTTGTTTTGTCTACTTGTTTTCTCCTTATTTTCATTCTATTTGTTTATTTTCTTGTAGTATCTTTCTAGTGTTAGGTTTCTACTTCTTTTTATTCTATTTTGTAGGCATTATGAATAGAGGATTGATGTGCATTGAATTTTCCATTGTGATTTTACTATAGAGCTTCAAATTCAAATCCTTTCTTTTGAGCAACATGAAAGTAAATCGCTATATGAAGCATGGTTGCGATTTCGCAATTTGATGACCAAATGCCCATATCATGATACTCTCACGTGGAATCAACTACTAATATTGTATGATGGGACTTATCAAGATAAATTTAGGATAGAAGCTATGGTTAAAGGACCATTGACAAAGTTACCTGTAATGCAAGCAGTTAAAATAATTAAGGAAGCAGCATATTACGAGTATGATGAATGGCCTTCCTTTGCTAATCTTGTGATCCTAGCTTTAGAAAAAGAAAAGGCTACTAAAAGAATTTTGAGGAAACTAGAGCAAAAGTAAGGAAAAACAAAAGATTTGAAAGATGGAGTTTAATCGTCTAAAAATTAGAAACTTATTTAGCATAGGTAGTAGAGTTTTTTACCACCACAATAATGAGTGTAAAGGCAATTTCTTCTATGTCTACTAAGGATGAGGGAAAAACAAGAAGGGATAGTGTCTAGAGAATCACAAATTGATTACACCGATCAAATAGCAAGAGAGGTGAAGCAAAAAGAAAAAAAAAAATCTTAAGAAGTTGTAGTTGAGAAACTTGCCAATATAACCATAGAGGTTTTGAAAGATTGGAGAGACAATTTGAAAATATTGTAAAGACTTTCATCCTAATAGAGCATGCCAATGTAATAGAACTAAGGTCAGGCAAGAAAGTTGAACTTCAAGAATCCTCAGCTTCTACGTCAAAATCAAAGGATGAAAAGGTATGACAAAGGTGCATTATTGAAGAATGTGAGCCCACTGCCAAACTAGGTATGCATCCTATATCCTTTCCAAAACATTTATTTAAAAAAAAAATAATTGCTAAGGATTATGAGTCATTTTTGGAAATGTTTAAGAAGATAGAGGTTAATATTCCTTTGGTGGACTTAACAGAATAAACATCTCTTTATAGATGTTATTTGAAAGAAATAAAGACTAAGAAAAGGACAATTAATGTACAAGAAACAATCATGCTAACTCAAGCATGCATTGAAGCATTAAAGGACAACTTTCCACCTAAATTAAATAATCTAAGGAAATTCACTATATATTGCACCATAAGAGACAAAAATCTTAATAATGCATTTTTGTGACTTAGGTGCAATTATAAATGTGATTCATTTCTTTGTAGTAAAGCAATTATGATTAGGGATGCAATTAAAAGAATTGAACTATCAACTCAATTAGCTAATGGGTGCTTCAAGATACCCACGGGATGATTAAGAATATTCTTCTAAAAGTAGATAAAATTATATTCCCTATAAACTTTGTAGTCTTGGATATAAAAGAAAATCTGGGCCATTAAATCAAATATGACACAGGACATGTCAATCGAGGTAACAATTAACTTTGACAATGAATGGAAAGCTTTTAGAGAGATTTTTAATGAGGTGCCTCATGGATTTGACCACCCAAGGAAAGAAGTCAAGAGTGTTGAGCCAATGACACTAAACAAAAGCGCTCGTTAGGAGGTAACACAATGTTCATTTTCTGTATCCTTTACTTTACTTTATTTTATTTTGTTTTGTTACTCCCTTGCAATGATTTTATTTTATTTTGTTTTGTTACTCCCTTGCAATGATCTTTTTTTATCTAGCAACTTATAGAAAATTTTTGAACCTTTTAATCACATTATCCCTTTAGAGTTTGTGTGGTGTTTTATAGTTGACATTGCAGGAATTGAGTGGAAAGAATTTTGGTTAAGAGCCAATCATGAAAGAGAAGATGAATTAAAAATTCGAGAGAATCACGGGTGAAGGACATGTCCATGACCTAGGGTGTGATCCTCTTAGATCACAAGTAAGGATTTGGAAGCCATTAAAAATACAAGACGACCACAAGTAAGAACCATGCTCATAGTGTTAGCTGTGTTCCTCTCATCAGGTATGTATACTCCCTTAGCTTAAAAAGAAAAAGAAAATTGCTAAGAGAATCCAAGCCTAGGACCATGCCCGTAGTCCTTAATTGTGATCCTCTTTACATGAATAAGATTTTTGAATTTTCAATCTTTTTATTTTTCAAAAAAAAAGGGAAAAAAAACATTACTTAACATATCAATTTATGGATTAGCAAGATATACATTCATGATATTTGCTAACTTATGTATTTTCTTTCTTTACGTATCATTTGTGTTTAGCAAGGGCTGGGACCTACTAATTCTAATGCAGTTTTTTAAACTTTCATGTGTGCAGGAGAATTAACAGTAGGAAGTATTTTTAGTTTAGTTTTATTTTTGTCTTTTAAGTTGTTTTTCTTTTTTTTTTTTCTTTTTCTTTTCCTTTTGCAAGGCCTATATGAACTTCAATGATATAAGGAATCCTACTAACACAATAAGTTTCAAAATTAGTTTCAAAGCTAAAAACTAAGGAAGTTTCAATTTCCTTTATCTCCTATTGATTTTTGTGCTTGCTATTGATCATTTGGACGTTGAGGACAATGCACAATTTAAGTGCTTGGGGGCAAGGGGGAAAGAAATAAAATAAGTAGACTCTAATAAAAAAATCTATAAAAGCATGTGAGTTTATTTGATTAAATATCACTCTTAGAATTTTTGTAAGTAAATTTTTTAAAGAAATATAAAATCAATTTGTTTATACTGAACATCTTTTCACCATTATTATTCATCTAAAGAAAAACAACTTTTTGGGATAATTATTGCGATTTTTAGTATGAAATTTGTTTGATCATACTGACCTTTGTACACAATGCTAAAACTAATCAATAAAGTTTGTGTAAAGTTTAGAGTTTCTTGTTATTTAAGTGTAGATTTAGACTTTGAATTGGGATGGACATTGCTTATTAGGAGCTAGTTGTTTATATTTTATTTTAGTGTATACTCGTTCCTTAAAATCCTTGAAAGCCTTCTAATTTCTAACAAATGAGCAAATGATGCCTATCTCTTAAAAGTTTCCTAAAAAAAAAAATCAAAATAGTGGAGGCAATTAAAAAAATTAATAACAATATAAGTTAGCAAGGATTAGCCTTAACCTCTTAGAAGAGTGATGTTATTTCCTGCTGCCAACCTAAGGAAAGTACTTGATTAAAATTAGTATGGATCAACCTTAGTTTCTTAAAAAAACAAGATACTTTCCTGCTACCAATGCAAAAATTAAAATGGTATGGATCGATCTTGATCTATCAAAAAACTGAGGTTACTTCCCAATGCCAAAGTGATTATGATTAAATAAAGAAATTGAATTTAAAAAAAAAAATCCTCCAAAGAAAAATTGAAAAAAATAAGGAGACAATCAAGGAATAGGCTAATGTAACATGCATTTGTTTTTCATTATTGTGATTAAAGAGATGAAAAAGTGGAGTGCATACCCTTTAGTTTAAAATTTGAATAACTCTTTCTTGATTAAGTTTATGTTTATTTTGATTTCTAGTTTAATTTTTGTTTAAATAATGGGATTCAACTCGAATTTACATGAATTAATTGTTAAATTCTAGTACAGTTTCTATAGCTAGTACATATATTGTGTAATTGTGTTTAAGAACATATAAATATGTTTGAGTGAAATTCTATGGAATAAAAAGAAAAAAATGTTGCTAGTGCCTTGAATCCTGATAGTTTAAAAAAAAAAAAGATGAATTTTAGTAGAAGAGTATGCACTCTTGTTGCTAAATAGACTGTATGCAGTATTTATTTTTTATTCTATAATTTGAGTGCTCAATAAATATTTATCCTTAAAAATTTTTCGTTATTTTATCTATTTTGCTTGTGAATAAGCAAAAGCTTAAATGTAAGGGAATTTGATCAAGCTTAATTGTGCCTATTTTATAGGTAGATTTTATATTGCTTTTATAGGATTTTTAATGTAATTTTAGTCTAATTTGGTATTGTATTTGTTAAAATTTTATTTTAGCACTTTATCACACTAATTTTTTTTTATTTTTAATAGGAAAAATGCATAATGTTGGAAAATATACACGTGATGATGAAAGTACATGAAATTGAAATTGCAGGGAGAAGGAATTAATTTACAAAAGCTCTACGAGCAATAACCAAGCCTGGTCCTAGGCCATGGTCCGTTCATGGATGGAAGAAGTGTGTCACTTATTAAATGAAGCCAAGTTTCTAATTCTAGATAGATTATATATCTTTCATTTCATGCAAGAATTGAAGCATAGATAGATCAAATGCGAAGACCATAGTCATGGTTTTAGGGTATGGTCATTTTACATTATTTTTAGAAAGAATTGAATTCATTCAATAAATATATATAATTGTATCTTACATGCCCACTCTTTATAAGGTAACATAAATAGTAGGCCTTCTAATAGAATAGGCAAGTAAAAACTAAAGAGAATAGAATAGAGGATAGAATAGATTTTTCTTCATTCATTAGTCTAAGGTTGTAAAGAGTAGTTTTATTTTATTTGTAGGCTTTCAACATTAAAATCAATAGAAGCAATATTTGATCTTGAATTAGAAATTCAAACTCCTAACTGGGTTGTTTCATTTCTTTTAATAAATTATTGATTTAGATATTGTCTTATCTATTATTTCTTATTTGTGCTTAATTAATATTACTTATTGAATATTTTAGACTATCAGTCTATGAAATGTGCCTTCTATTTAATTCTTTAATTCCCCCGTCATGACAACATGTATTTTGATTTTATCAGAATATGTGTTAATTAGGATTAAATTCTTATTATTTACTGTTAACTAGATAATCTAGATTAAGGAGACATAACGTATGTTCTTTAATTCAATTAAGGTTTAGGAACAAGAAACAGTTAATTTAGTTTATTTCTTTTCTAATTGTAGAAAGGATAAATCGAATGATATTAGGTATTCGCTTCAAGAGAAGGGATACCTAGTGCTTAATTGTTTTAAGACTAAACCTATTAAAGACACTTTTATTATCATAACTGATATTCTAATTATCTAGTTTGCAATTGAATTTTTAAAGATGTTGAATATCCCAATTTATTTATTTTGTTAATTTAGTTGTCTTTGAAATTTAATTATTTCATAAAATCTTTATTTTAATTGCCTAGATTTAGACAGGACTAATACTAATAAAAATTAGACATCATTCCTTATAGATACAAGTAGGTTCTCACTTGTAATATTATTACATACACGATCTAATGCACTTACTAGTAAAATACGCTTTTGTTATAAAAAGTAATATTATAAAAAGTGAGGTTAAGCGTATCACCTACTAGTAGACATGAATGTTAGAAAGGTATAGGAACCATGGATAGTGAACCCCCAACGATAGAATTAGTGAGGATTAGGAAGGTATGGGGACTATGTGATGGTGAAACCTTACCAGTAGAAAGTGTGATGTTAAGGTAGTGTTGTGGCTGTAAGTGGCAAAACCTTGCCTGTAGTTTTGTTTGGTGTTGAGATGGTGTTTCCGTTTCAGTTTTGTGATTGTAATAATGAGTACCCCCTTATTGCTTGTGGAATTAAATTAATGAATAATTGAATTGGTTGTTGTAATATATGTTGCATATTAACGAATGTGACTTGTGTAATTATTTAGCATATGCATGTGTTTGTGGTACTCACATACTAGACGTTGGCTCATTCCTTATTTTTTATAGATGTAGGTACTTAAGTTGTAACTATAGAGTTTGATGGACATGCAAAAGTTCACTAAGATGACCAAGATGGGGAGAGATGATTAGGTATATGACTATGAGAATGGAAAAGAAAAGAAAAATATATATAAATAGGAAATATCATCATAATGCTAATAAATCATTGGATTTATAGATAGTGTATGAGATTAATGAGATTCTTTAACTATTATTATTACATTGATTATTTTGAAATTAATTGAAGGATTTTTATGTGATCTATGTGAAGATACAATTTATTTTCTTGGTAATTTTCAATTGCTCATTTACCCCTAACATGTTTGTTGATAGGTATTTTTCACTATGACATCTAAGATTTAGATTAACCTAAAGTAATGCACCCTAACCTCCCGATTAATATTCAATACCTCCTACACCATACTATAGACCCTCTTATCTATTATAACCCAGTTATTCAGGATCGATCAACTCTAGAAGCTAGTGAACTAAACAACTCATTTGAATGGCTAAAAGATATGGAGCTCGATGAGACCCAATCAACCAAGGGGAGTTCAGATTTGAATACGGGGTGCAAATAATTAGGCTTGTTTGTAAGAATGACCACCCATTAGCTACCAGAATGCTACCTACATTCCTTAAAATCGAGAAGTGGTCTAAAATTCAAAGGCACACATGTGTGAATTTTAGAAGCAACAGTTTCTGAGCAAAGGACAATTCTTAACTATAAATAAAGCTTAATAGACCATTGTAAGGTTCTTCTAGCCACTTACGCTCTACTCATTCTCTTTTATCACCCTTTTACAAATAGATTTCTGACTTAAGTATTAGCACGGCTATGCTGGAGTCGCCTTGGAACACCCATAGCCTCATTCTTTTTCGCTTTGTAAACTCTTACACGATAGGTGTCCAGAGATCCCATAGAACTAATTTTTATTGTCAACAATTTGGTACTATCTATTTCTTTGAAACCCAATGGTGACTAAGACCAAATTAAGAGAAGATAAAGCTCTTAGGGAGGGGGGTTAGGAGGACTAATTCCCCTTGTGTAGGTCAAGAAGAAAGATCCCCATAGCAACATACTCTAAAAGTGCATCAGGCAGAGGTTAACAATTTGCCTAGACAAGTTCAAGTTTAAAGTAATGAAATCTCATGCATTGCTCAATTAAAAGCTTTATGTACCAAATTTGCTAAGGAGCTCAAAGAATTTTGAGCATATAATCAATAATTAAGGAAGAGACACAATGAACAAGATGCTACCTCTTCTTTTACGACCTCTCTGAAGGCAGTTGAAAGGGGGGGCGATCTAACTCTACATGATAATGAACTATGACAATTACATTGTAAAGGCCCTATAGTGAATAAAACTACTCAGCAAACACAATAAGAAACCCATGCAAAGAAGGATTTAAAACAAATGCTAACACAAGTTTAGGTTGGTCGGCATGCTCAAACGCATTCAATGGGGAAGATCCAAGACCTAGCTACTTGTTTTCCCAAAAAAGCAATATCATATATGAGTTTGGTAACAAAATAAACCTCTAAAAAGGAAGAAAATACAAGGGGTAAGAAGTCAAGCCCCTTTGTTTAAGAAATTGTGGATGAAGTTCTCTAACTAAGCTTTCAATTGCCTCAATTCGACACTTACGATGGGAAAAAAGACCCAAATGATCACCTGATTACATTTTATACTTTGAAAGAATTGTACCAACTTTCTGATGCTATTTTTTGTAAGGTGTTTTACTCTACCTTAAGGAAATCAGTGAGCAATTGGTTCAACTTGCTGAAAGCATCTTCTATTTCTTCATTCGATCAATTAACTGACAAGTTGAGGCATTATTTCATGGCTAGTAAACCTCCTGCAAAAGATTCCTCACTTTTGACCTTAATCTAGCAGAAGCCTGGGGAGAGTATCAAAGATTATGTGCATAGATTCAACCAGTTGATTATTGAGATTGCTAATTGTTATAAGAGCTTGCATTGTATGCCATTTGTGGAGGTGTTAAAGAAGAATCAAAGCTTTTTCAAGTCTCTTACCAAACGTCTATTGACCTTACTAGACAAGTTTACCAAGAAGTTAGAAATGTTTATACATTAGGAAGAGCAAATGCAAGCTTATAGGGAGTTTGAAAAAAGGTTGGAGAGAGAGAGAGGGTTGATGAAAGACTACCTTAAAAAGAAATTTAATATGCAAGATAGATTGAGTTGACCTTTAAGAGATTAGAAAATACCAATATTGACCTTTGGTGCATACACCCCCTAAAATTGACCTATGTAGGATATTTTGATAGGGGTGCGTAATGAAAGATTCTTGACTTGGCTAGAAAAGATGAGGAACAACCCTATATGGAAAAATTGTAACAAATATTGTAGTTTCTACGGAGATTGTGGCTACAACACAAATGAGTGCATCCACTTGAAGAATGTATCAAAAGCTACTATCTATAGAGGATATCGGGGAAATTTATAGCAAACTAAGAAGAGAGGATTGAACAACCTACTCAAAGAAGAAGGATCGAGTAGTAGCCTCGAGAAAATGATGTTTGACCTAATAATAAAGAATTAGCAACTCAGGATAATACTAGACGAGACAACAAAGCTTCAAGAGGAGTAATTAATGTGATTTTTGGTAGTCCAAGAGGAGGAAGTACCCTACTACATTGAGTTTGACCAACTCATAAGGAGATCATGTGCTAAATGTCAAAGGAAAAAAGCACAAGGTAGATGACCCCATGCAGGGGATTCATGAGTTCGAGGCCAAAAATATCACCGTCAACACTGTAAGCTCAATAAATATCATTTTCAAACATACATTTGACTAGATGTGATTAAAGCTAGAGAATCATAAGATGCAGCCATGCAAGTATAACTTATACAAGTTTAACAATCAACTTGTGAAAGTTGAAGTAGTAGCTATCTTAACTCTCCAGATCAAGGATGATGAGAACATTGTGGAAAAGGAAGTTTATTTCATTGTAATTGATAATGCCTCACTCAATAATGGGATCATGGGCGAACCTTCCATCATTATTTTTAAGATGCTTATGTCAATAGCTCATTAGAAGGAAAAATTTTTGCTAGAACAAGAACGTGTCGTAGAGATCAAAAACTAGCTAGAGCTTTGTACTTGAAACTTTAAAGAGGAATCAAGTCCATCACATTGACCATGGCGCACGTAATCGTTTGCATACGAGAGGAGAGCTAATGGAGGAAACTTTAACGATACGACTAAGTAACAACCCCGAGCATACTATTAAGGTCGGGGCTAACATGCTGACTGACCTTTGAGAACATGTAGTATGCTTCCTCTATGTTAATAGGTTTATTTTTGCTTAGTCCCCATCTAATATGCTTGGAATCCCAAAAGACGTAATTACCCATAAGTTAAACATTGACCTAACTGCTAAGGTAGTGCTACAGAAATAGAGATACTTTGCCCCTAAAGGTAGGTAGCTATAAAGGAAGAAGTTCAAAAACTACTAAAGGAAAATTTCATCAGAGAAGAGTCGTACCTTACTTAGCTAGCCAAGTACGTGCTAGTTAACAAAGGAAGGGGGAAATGGAGGATGTGCATTGATTTTACCAATCTAAATAAGGTGTACTCGAAGGATTGCTTTCTTTTTCCTCATATTGATCAAATGGTTGATTCGACCTTGGGACATGCCTTACTAAGCTTTATGGATGCTTTTTCTAGATGCAGCCAAATGAAGATGCACCCATATGATCAAGTGCACACCTCTTTCATCACTAATTTTAGGACATATCGCTAGAAGGTTATGCCATTTGGTCTAAAAAACGCAAAAGTCACATACTAAAGACTGGTTGTGAAGATATTTAAGCTTCAAATAAATAGGAATATCGTAGTTTATGTTGATGATATAATTGTCAAGAGTAAAAACAATGACAAGCACCCTTTTAACCTATAAGAGACCTTCAACACACTCAGACACCACAAAATGAAATTAAATCCTCATAAGAATGTGTTTGAAGCGTCTTTAGGAAAGTTTTTAGGCTTCATGGTGACATAAAGGGGAATTAAGGCCAATCCCAAGAAGACCAAAGCTGTATTGCGTATGGAGTCACCAAAATCCATCAAAGAGGTCTAGAGGTTAATTAGATGGGTAATAGCATCAAACTGCTTTATGTCAAATAGTGCCAAGAGATGTGTGGAATTTTTTCATGTCTTAAGAAATCAATTTGAGTTCAAGTAGATTGTGGAATGTAAGCAAGCTTTCAAGGTTTTAAAGGAATTTCTAACTAAGCCACCGATCTCATCAAAACTAGTTAAGGGTAGGACTATTTATTTATAGTTGTCTATAATTAACCGAACTTTTTCTTTAGTTATGTTAGTCATGTTTTGTAATGACTCAAGCTATGCTACGCAAAGTTAGAGAAGTTTGTCATAGTCATAACTATCTCTAACCATATTTTGAGTCTCACCAGGTCATGATCTTGACTAATCAACCTTTGAAATAAGCTCTACAAGAGCTTGATGCCTCAAGGTGAATGGTCAAGTATGTTTTAGAGCTTAACTCCTTATGAATCTATTACTAACTTACAAAAGCCTATAAGGCTTAGATCCTGGCTAACTTTATAGACGAGTTTACCAGAAGTGAAGGATTTGCTAAATAGAGAGAAGAGCAAACCTGGAACCTATATGTTGATGGGTCATCAACATGCAAAGAAGTAATGCTAACATGATCTTGAAAGGCCCAATGGAAGCTCGAATTTCTTATGCTTTAAAATTCGAGTTCTTAGCTAGCAACAATGAGTCAAAATATGAGGCACTCTTGGTAAGGATGAAGTTAGGCAAAAGAAGTTGAAGCTAAGCGGTTGGATATCTATTCTAATTCCTAGCTTACTGTTAATTAAGTCAAAGGTGATAGCATGGTTAAATACTTACAAATGGTTAATGATCTTAGAGCTAGTTTTGAAAAATTAGTGAAAATTCCAAGAACACAAAATTATGTTGCAAACAAGTTGTCTAAGTTAGCTTTTATAGGTTTTCCAAATTGGGAGGAAAGAACTTTTATATAATATTTGCCAAAGAAGAGTACGAATAAGCGACTTATGGAATGTTTGGAAGTACAAGAGAAAGAGAGGGAGCCTTATTAGTTGGATCCCTTCCTTGATTATCTAAAGAATAGAGTCTTGCCTTAAGACAATAAAGAAGCACGAAGACCCATCTACAAAGTCACCAAATTTATAATCATTGATGAAAAGTTGTACAAGAGGGTTTGAATATGCCCTATGTGCAATGTTTGAGACCATCTGAGGCAAAGTAGGTCCTATGCGACCTACATGCCGATGGGTATAGTAATCATGTTAAAGCTGGAGCTCTATATGTGAAAGCTTTATTGCTCATATATTGGTGTCCTACAATAAAAAAGGATTCCCTTTGTTTGGTCCAAACTTATGACCTTCGTCGAAGAAATACTCCAATCAAGAGAGCTCCAAGTGCATATTTGATTCCACTTACTAACCCCTAGCCATTTACCCAATAGGGGTTATATATTCTAGGCCCATTCCCAAAGACCACTAAATAAGGGCAGTACATCATTGTCGTAGTGGATTACTTCACAAAATAGGTTAAAGCAAAAGTAGTGGCAAGTATCACAGAATGAAGCATTAAGGCCTTTGTGGTCAGTAATATTCTAACTAGGTTTATGATACCTTATGCAATCATCATGGATAATGGGCTACAATTGGATAATGACAAATTTAGAGAATTCTGTAAGGATCGACAGAACAGATTATACTACAGATCAGTTGCACACCCTAAAGCAATTGATAAGCAAAGGCCATGCACAAGGTCATACTCTAAAGTTTAAAGAAGAGGATGAACCAAGATAGTAATAAGTGGGCAAATGAGCTACTAAATGTTTTATGGGGTTATAGGACTACATAAAGAACTTCGACAGGCCATACTCCTAACCAGTTGGCCTTTGAGTTTGAAGCTATGTTATTAATTGAACTTTAAGTGGAAAGTGCAAGAGTCTAAGCCTATAACCCTGAGTATAATGATGTTGGCCTCAAATAAAATTTAGACATTGTCCATGAGACTAAAGCATTGGCCAAAGCTAACCTCACTATCTATCAACAACGAGCAACTCAGTATTATGATAAGCATGCCCGAAACAAGTGCTTTTGACTTAAAGATCTAGCTTGCAAGAAGTTAAAGCCCTTAGGAATTAAGGAAAGTTAAGGAAAGCTTACTCTAACTTAGGAAGACCCTGTGAGGGTAAAGGAGGTAGTAAGGAATGGATGAGCTTATAGATTGGAGAGACTAGATCGGCAACCTATACCTTAGGCGTGGAATGCTAACAATCTCAAGCCCTACTTCAAGTGATTAGTCTTTTGGAGAAGATATGTGAATTTGTGGCTTCAAAGTTCTAACCTCATGTTTGAAGTTTGTATGTGTTTTAAACTCAGTTGGTGGTATAATTATGTTGTTTATGTTGTGGTATCGTTGATGTTTGTTAACCAACCTATATATTTATTCAGCTTTAATTCAATGTTTATGTTATGAACTATCGGTACTAATCCATCAACCTACGTATCCATGTTTCATAATGTACTTAATGAAGTGTTCGTTTATTCAACATCTTTTAAATTTGTTTTATACTTTACTCTATCTTGGCATTCCTTGCAATTCAAAAGATACCTAACCTAATGGTCCTCATTAGCCCATACTAATGGATGTAGTCAATGGGCCTCCTTTTGACCGTCTTTACAATGAAAAGTTTAAAACACCTATAAACCCTACTTACAAAGGATGATAAGAAAATCACATAAAGTGTTACCCTAAGCCCTATATCCATTAAACGACGGGAAATAGATGTTTGTAAATTTTTAAGTCTAAAGAAGAACTCAGACAACGAGATATAAAGCTCTAAACTCTTTTAAGAGTGACAGGCACAATTGCTATAAGCCATAAGAAAGGATGATAAGCTATTTGAAAAGCTTTAAGTCATCAATTGACAATTAGTATAATGCTCTATGTCTAATGAATAGACAATGAGCTACTACAAGCCTAAACACTTTATGTCTACCAAATAAACGATGAGCTACTTAGAAGCTTTGACCTATTAGTTTACTAGGAGCATAATGCTCTAAGTCCAACTTAAGCAAGGATGATGAGCGAAGCAAAAGCCTTAGGTCGCTCAATAATGGATTAAAAGGGCTCACAAAAATCATAAAGCAAACACAAGTAACATATTAGCAAACACCCTCAGTTGATAAATAACAATGGGCTAAAATAAACGTAAGCCAAATTTTAATTCAACCTAAAAAGAAAAAGAAAAACAAGTCCTCACAAAGACTTTAGCAAAGGTCTAGCAAATTGTCTTTCATCAAACTAAGGTCAACATACCGACCTAAGAATAATGGAAAAGAAACAACAAATAAAACATCATATGAAGGAGGCTTCAATTCTTTACAGATTGATCGGGTACTAGAGTTTAGTTATTAAGAGCATGATTAGGGTCAGTACGGGAATTGGAAGGAGGATTTAGAGCAGGAGTCTCAGCAACTTTAGGAGCATTAAAAGCTTCTTAGACATTGACAGGAGCAGTTGTAAAGGTGTTAGTGCCTTTAGTAGGTTGGTCTTCCACTTCGGTTTCAATAGCACTCCCTTCAGTGATGAGGACCTCTTCTTTTTAACCCCAATTGTTGTAGTCTAGACAACTTAGATCATAGTCAAGGTGATGGATCAAAATCTCTTCACCTTCTTGGCCATTAGATTAATATATTCTTGGCAATCCTAGATGTCCTCAAAGGCCTTTTGATAAGCCCTATCATAACTTGAACCTTGCTCCTTCTCAAGCTTTGCAATTTTGGTCTTTAGCTCCTCACATGAGCTTTGCAAACAGGCAACTTCCTTAATGTATTTACTTTTGTGGCTCTCCACCTAACTTTATGCCCCCTATAAATTAGAGACAAGCTAAGAGTTTTTCTTCTGCTCTTCTGCCAAAGCTGCATCCTTTTCTTCTTTGAGCTTAGCTTCTTTGTCAACCTTCTCCTTTAGGTTTTTGGCCTCCTTCTCTAACTTCATTTTCTCCTCCCCCTATTTTTGCTAGAGTTTCAAACACTCAGCCTTAAGACCTTAAGATTAGCAATTTGATTTTCGCAGTCTTCAGCAATCTGAAAAGGAAACAGCAATCTGAAAAGGAAACATTAAACATTATCAGCAAAAGTGGACTGATAAGTAATAACAGTCGATAGGATAAATCTTACTGTATTCTTCTCCTCTACTAAAGCTTCAACAATCATCAATAAACACTGGGAACTCTATAAAGCAAAAGCAAGGTCAAAATAGGGAGATGAGAACATTACTTGAAATTAATAAGGTAAAAATCCTTACCATCATAAACCTCTAAGGTAGCTAGCTGTAGCAAACTATCAAAACTAAATTTTGATAGAATTTAACAATGTTGGTAAGGGGACCAACATCTTAAGGAAGATAAATACCCCTTACCAGTTCTAAGTTAACCTTCCCATTTCTTAGAGTGTAGTCAACAATGTTTACATTCTAGAAAGGAAAGAACTAAAGAACCTCTTTGTTTTCTTTCCTGGATGGAGTCATCAGACTCGGTATAACAATAGGAATTTCTTTAGGTTTGTATGGGTCTTTAGAGCCTCCCTTAGGTTTTTCATTCTTCTTTTGACCTTCATTGGGAGCTTTTCCCTTAGTCGGGTCCCTATCTAAGGGTAGACAATCATATATATTTGGTCGCTTCCTCGGCTTGGTAGTCTCCATGGCTTTCCTTTCTAAATTAACCTTTGTTGGTTGTATCTCCTTAACAGTCTTGGTAGTGGTGGTGGACTTCATAAATGGCCTCACAAGAGCTTTCTTGGCCTCCTCCTTTTTCCCTGCATTGCTAGCTTTTAACTGAGCAAAGAGATCCTTCAAGCTATAGTCTTTCAATAGCATATTTATAAAGAGAGATTGAAGGATTAGCTCGAAGAAATATCAAAATACAAATAAAGCGACTTATAGACACCGTACCAAACATAGGTAAAGAAGACTATTCAACTCCTGAAGTAGACATGAGGCCCCTCCTCTTGCAAGCCCACCTAGTACAATGAAACCACAAATAGCTTGTACCTTGCTCAATAATAATACCTTCGTTAATGCCCTCAATATCTTCACCTTAAGTAGCATTATCACCCTCAAGGGATCTTGCCTCATCTTTAGGAAAGATTGGAGTACCATAGGAATATTTATCTATGATGGAGTCGACATCCCAAAGGAACTAATTATTATTGTAAGCTTCCATGATGGTATCATAAGCCTTTTTTATCATTGGAAACAATCTCTTGGTATTAGTCTATCTAATTGTGACATGTGCCACACCAACAACTAATAAGGGCAACAATATCAGGATGGGTCTAATCCTATCGAAGGAACGAAAATAGAATGGCTTTAGTTAATTCGTAAGCTACCTAGTCAAATATGACACATTAACTAGATCCTATACAGCCTAATCATTACTTTAATATGATGCATAAAGAGACAAATAGGGTTGCTCGCCACAATCTTGCTAAAGGGATTAATGAGAGTTAGTAAGAGAGAGTTTTCTAAAAAAAAAAAAAGACTCAAAAGGTTTTTCATTAATGTACAAAATCGATATAAAACCCTATACAAATGTCATATTTATACATAATGGCAAATTCCTAAATAAAAGAACTAAAAGGATGCCTTCGTGACATTACGATAAATAAAAAATAAACATGAGGATAATTTAGTAATAATATAAGAAATAGGAAGTCTAAATAACATAAATAAAAATAAATAGTCAAATGAGCTATTCAGGAGTGGAGTAGATGAGCTAGGTTAATGGTTTGTTGGAGACCTTAAAGACCTAGTCTGGGTTGACTTGAAATTTTGGCCAACTTGAAGAGCAAACCAACTAAGTAAAGTAGATCAGCAAAGTAGAGAGACCTGTAAGCAGAGTAAACCAGCAAAGCAAAGCAACGCAAACTGGTAGAGGAGCATAGATTGGCAAAGTAGAGCAAGCTTAGCTGAATAAAGTAGAGTAAGTCTTCCAACATTGGTAGAGCTTATAAACAAGTCTTTTATGTAGGAGGAGCTTACAAACAGGTCTCCAATATAGCCTGAAACTTAGCACTTAGTTGGGTCAATACCTCGAATCCAATCATCCCCTCTCCTTTAGAGAAGTTCAGCCCAAAACTTGTTAATGATCAAATATCAACCTGCAAAAATGAAATATAAACACAAATAATAATAATACTCAAGCTCCTCCATTAATGTCACCATCAACCAATGCTCCTTTCATTCGTTAAGAGCTCTATCAATCAAACTTTTCATCATTGATCCTTACTCCACTCATCATTGATCTATTCAACCACACCTTGGTAGTTCCAATAACTATTAATTAAAGGAAGTAATACGACCTTGGTGTCATACAAAAGATCATGAGCTCGTGGATCTTATGCAAGTAAGACGTTAAATTACTCTTCAATCTCAAGTGCTTCTACCTCTTCATGCTCAAATAACTTGAATTCCATAGTCTCATCATTTCTAGGGACTAGCATCCCTTCTACCTCCTCACAGCCTAACCTCTCTTCATTCTACCTACATACCTCAAACCCTTCCAGTACGAAAGTACCAAGAATAAGCATAACACATCTCCAATACATATATCCATCACCATGTCCTCAGTAAATACTAACTAACAATCTATAACTACTCATAGGCATGATTCTACTATAGCTCATATCAAGACCATATAAGCTCATTAAAGGATCAAGACAAAAGAGCTTGATACATGGAAGGCAAATATAGTAGTACCTAGCACCATCATCTATAGCATCTATGGTAGGTAACGAAACCACATTCGAAACATAGGGGTCTAATTGCAACTTATCTTGGCCTTCCTCCTCTCTACTGCACACTTCCCTAGTAACCTCCATCTCCTTAACTCCTTCTTAAATACCCTCTAATCAAGAATTCCTCCATTGCCTCATTTCATCCCTTCTCAATCATCTTCAATTAATCCAATACATTAGAGAGGTCAGCTTAATACGAAGATACGGATTCTAATCTCAAAGCCACTTGAATAGCATCATTCAAGGTTCTGATTCTTAAAGAATCAACATATCTAGCAATTTCCTGGTTCAATCCTCTCAATAATTAAGATATAGTAGAAGAATGAGGCTCATACAATTCGCATCACCTCAAGAGTATCTTATACTCATGTGCATATTCTTCGACAATCATAGGCCCTTGTCTCAATGTTGACAATTCTTCATATAACTCGTCTTGATAATGTGGTAGGATAAATTTTCTCCTCATTAAGTGCTTCATTAATCTCTACGAAATTTCTCCTCCATTCAAAATTCTTTCTCTCTTCACATTCTTCTACCAAACCCTAGTAAAGCCCCTGAGTTGCATACTGACTATATCTTCCTTCTCAAGCTTAGAATATGGATAATCTCGTAAAATTCTTTCTACTTAAAATTTCCAATCCAAATATTCGTTTGGAAAACCATATCCATCAAACTTTAGAATTTGTGATATCACGTCTTTATAATAATATTCATAATCATGTCTAACTTCATATGCCATACTCACTTGGTTTACTATTGCTCAAACACGTATTACAAGCTCAGCAATTGTGAAATAAGGACGACACAGACAAATATTCCCATAGCTTGGCAATCTCATAAAAAGAGCAACTCTTACATGACACATGACTCAATAGCTTGGTAACAATCTTTTAACTACTGCTTAGCACCTAAGTCGCTCCACTGACGGCACACTTGTTACAACTCGAGCGCGTGCGCACACACATACACACAAGAGTTCATCACTTACAAAAGTTCTCCACACACTGCACTTTCACTTCACCTCGACACACTCACAACAAGCAACCTTAGATGGCTCAGATACTGTAGTCTCCACAACTACATAATTCTCAATTCACCTTGATCACTTGCCTACTTCATTCACCAAATAAGCACACACTTCAACACTTACAACAATTTAGAAAATTTAAAGGACAATAAGGCAATTGCTTCTCAAGGATAACAGCTTTTGACCACGACCATAGCTAGGTAATTATTCATGACAATTTAGGTTCGATACTACTTAACTATACGCGGAGCTCAGCTCACAATAACAACTCAATTTTTCACTTTAATCACCTCGGACACGAACTGTAGTAGCTTAGCTCAAACACAACCTCAACTCGGCACTCATATACAACAACACAACAGTTAGTTAACTCAATGTTGGATTGAGCTTGCAGCAACTCGACAATTTACAATTCGACACATAATAGTACAGGCAGCGATTAAATAGAGTCATACGGTTCAACAACTCAATGTACATGCACTTAACATGAATTGGTCACAAATTAACTTAAAAATTATTTAGGATAGCTCGGACACACGAGTTTCTATAATTTAGTTATGTTCAAAATATGACAGCATGGTCAACACTATATAGCAGGTCCGATCAACCCTTGAGTAACATGACAACAATTCTAATAGCTCGAAAATTAAGACAGTTCAGATCCTCAATTTCAGCTAAATGATTTAATCCCCACAATAGATAAGACAACAATCATAACTCAAAATCTAAGTAGACAACTTAGTTATGCTTTGTCTATTGTCTAACTCCAAATGCTATTCAACTTGGCAATTTCTTTAAGAATATTGTTGCTTAATATTTATTGGTAACACTTTGGTGCTTTAATTAACGAATAGATATAGGACGATCAGCAAGGATTTTGTAGCTTGGAAACTTTTAAAATAAGACAGGACGAAGTTATGTTCATAGTCCCAACTACACTCGGCCCTTCAATTTGGTAGTCATAGCAGCATACACATGTGACATACAAGTTTGGCGCCAACTTGAAGCTCGGACACATATACGATTCAATAGATTAGATTACTACTACAAATTAGCTTGGCAAGCCTAAAGAGGAGCAATTCAATTCACAACCTAATCCAAACACAACTGCAAATTAAACACTAACTACAATGCTCCTTTATTGATCACTTTAGCTTAACATTAGCCCACTCTTTACAACAGTACCTTATCTAACAAGTTAATAGATACCAACCATTGTACACAAGACAGTCCACAAAGAATACACAATACACTTCACTATCATACATACGAATACAACCAAAGCATGATTTAAGATAGCATGAAATGGTGACATCACCACTCTCGGCTACTACAATCTTACAAAATACACACAATAGTAAAGACTCAGTTACAACCATGACACCACTATTCACTCATATAATAGCCACCAACAACTCAACTCTAGTAACCACCAAACCCAAACTCACAGACCCACTTGTGTACTAACCACTACATACCCAAACAAATACCAATCCACCAACAAGCTAACACTCGCTACTACATAAGCCATACCTACAAGCAATTGTTTACAATACTCCCAAGACACCATACATACAATTCACTGCTGTAATTTAACACCACGTAGTTGCAATTTCTGAATCTACGTACAATAAACACTGTAGTGCAATTTTTTACATCGCACAACTACGATGCTTTAAGTTCGTACATGTACTTAGACATAGGGTCGATTCAAACCCAACTCGGACCCATCGGGTCAAGGGCCTGATCCCCTTAAATCGAGACCAACCTAGCTTAAGCCGGTTTACTCAGCCTGACAATTCCACAGGCTGGTTTTCAGCCTATGAGCTGCCCAATTTTTTTTATTTTTTTTTACAATTGGGAACAATATATTATTTTATCTTTATTTGAAAAAAAAAACCATTAATAAATCACAAGAATTTAAAATTTTGATTATTTCACTCTATTAATTATAGGCACTAAGATTAATAATTTGTACCATATTAATTGTTAGGTGCGATATTAATAATTTTCATTTTCAATAATGCATAATTATTATTTTATACCCACAATTAGTGAATTGAGTAAGTAAACCTCTTTTTATAAGCAACATCTCAAGTAAAGCTTGCCAATATAATCAATGTATGACTTAATTTATGATAGGCAATACTCACTATGCTCTTTTATTACTTCAAAAGAAACTTTAGAAAACAATATAATCCACGTAAGAGTTAAACTGAAATTACAAAGAAAATAGTATCTATCTAATATTTATAATACACTCGTTATTTTATATATGGCATAAATATATTCCTTATGACTTTTAATGGTATCAAATTATAAATACACTTCTCTTTTTGTATTTTTATTTGTTTAAAAAAATATTTTGGTAGTTAAAGTAATATATTTTACACCATAACTATTTACTTTTACAAACATTAAAATATATAGGTTTTAATAATTTTTTTTATAAACTCATATGTATTATTCAATCTTAATATCAACTTCTAAATATAAGTAATAATATATATTCAATTTTATTTCATATTTTAATTAGATAGAATATTTAAATTTAATTTATAAAAAAACTTTCTTTTTTCATTTTTTTTAATTTTTGAGTCAGAACAAACGGGTTGTTCCTTCAACCTGGGCTTGGACCTACCGGTTCAACAGATCCAACACATCGACCCGTTAAACTTGGTAGGTCAAGCTATGGTTTAAGCTCGTGACTCACGAGTCCAAACCGATTTAGTGAATCGTCGAGCCAATTCCAATTTAGTTCACAGGTTAGACTCAGCTCTTCCTTAAGTCTACATGCATCTACAAATTCTTAGGAAGTATGGGTGTATAAACCCACAAACATGGTCATGACTTCGTGAACACTTCTCAAACACACCTAAAAACACCTACATACATTCATGCAACACCTTTTGATAAAAAAAAAATTCAGCTACGACTTACTACTCCTCTTCTTTCTTTCAATTTTTTTTTTTAATAAATCAACTACTACTAACTCAAAACCCTAAGTATTGAACATTTCCAAAACAAGACAATGGAATTAAACCACCCATCAAACGATACAATCCCCAGCGTATGTCTTTCACCAAGTTTGAGAGCACAAACTAAACAATTCCTCTTTTAGGTGCCTTGGAATCTATTATGAAAGATACTTAACAATATTGCAATTTAAGAAACTTGAAATCTCCATCTTTGAATAACTCTAGTTAACAAATATCAAAATACGAAGAAATCAATTCCTTGAATAAGTATAACAATGATCGTAAAAATTAAACCTCCCATAGTCATGCCTCCACTCTGATACTAAGATGATATGTACCGTACCAAGAACCGATAAGGGCGATGATATCAAGATGAGTATGATCCTATCCAAGGAACAAAAATAGAATGAGTTTAGTAAGGGATACCAAATCCATAAGCTACCTAGCCAAATATAACGCACCAACTAGACCTTACGCTACCTAATCATCTCTTTGATATGACTCACAAAGAGATAAATTGGGTTGCTCGCCACAATTCTTGCTAAAGGGATTAATAAAAGCTAGTAAGAAGGAGTTTTCTAACAAAGAAAAAAAAAACTCAAAGCGTTTTTCACTAATGTGCAAAATCCGTCTAGAATCCTATACAAGTATCCTATTTATACATAGTGACAAACTTGTAAATAAATAGACTAAAAGGATGCCTTAAACCGATACAATCCCCAGCGTATGTCTTTCACCAAGTTTGAGAGCACAAACTGAACAATTCCTCTTTTAGGTGCCTTGGAATCTATTATGAAAGATACTTAACAATATTGCAATTTAAGAAACTTGAAATCTCCATCTTTGAATAACTCTAGTTAACAAATATCAAAATACGAAGAAATCAATTCCTTGAATAAGTATAACAATGATCCTAAAAATTAAACCTCCCATAGTCATGCCTCCACTCTGATACTAAGATGATATGTACCGTACCAAGAATCGATAAGGGCGATGATATCAAGATGAGTATGATCCTATCCAAGGAACAAAAATAGAATGAGTTTAGTAAGGGATACCAAATCCATAAGCTACCTAGCCAAATATAACGCACCAACTAGACCTTACGCTACCTAATCATCTCTTTGATATGACTCATAAAGAGATAAATTGGGTTGCTCGCCACAATTCTTGCTAAAGGGATTAATAAAAGCTAGTAAGAAGGAGTTTTCTAACAAAGAAAAAAAAAACTCAAAGCTTTTTTCATTAATGTGCAAAATCCGTCTAAAATCTTATACAAGTATCCTATTTATACATAGTGACAAACTTATAAATAAATAGACTAAAAGGATGCCTTAGTGGCATTCCTATAAATACAAAATAAACATAAGAGTAATTTTGGAATAATAGAAGAAATGGGAAGTCCCAAAAACACAAATAAAAATAAATGGTCATACAAGCTATTTGGGTGAAGAGTAGATGAGCTAAATTGATGAGCTATTGGAGACCTGATTTGAGCGGATTTGAAATTTTAGCTAACCTAAAGAGCAAAGCAGACTAGCAAAGCAGACTAGACTCACAAAGCAGAGTAGACCAATAGAGTAAAGCAGACTTGGTAGAGCAGCGTAGAATGGCAGAGTATAGTAAACCTTGGTAAAGCAATATAGATATGGCAAAGCAATGCGAACAGACAAAGCAGAGCAGACTTGACTAAGTAGAGCAAACATAGCCGAACAGAGCAAAGTAAGTCTTCCAACATTAGTAAAGCTCATAAATAGGTCTTCTATGCATAAGGAGCTCACAAATAGGTCTCCAACATAGCTCAAAACTTAGCATTTGGTTAGGTCGATACCTTGAATCCTATTAGATTAGGTGACTCCAAACTATAGGAAAATCTTGGTCAGTCTCAAACCTAATTATTACCCAATTTTGCTTCTAGTCATGAATAGAGGATTCTAACCCCCATCAAAATCTTCCTATGAGGTTAGACACAAATGTAAAACCATCCATCACCTTTATTTATGGTGAAAAAATAACGAAATAAAGTTACAATGGCTATAAACTCTAAGTCCTCACAAATGCATTCAAAAGCGACAATCAATCTCTAAGAATTTGGAGTCAGCATAAAGGGACAAATGCGATGATATGTAAAGTAAGACCTTTGGAAAAGAGAGAATAGAAATCTTAAATCAACTTCAAAGAGGGTAGAACTCACTATCACCAAGTGAAGTGTTGTGCTCATGCGATTGAGACCTATCTATTCTCCAACTTTCAAAGGTAGATAAAAAATTAAGCTTCAAAGCATTCAACTCTTTTTCCGTCAATATACTAGTAACTCCATTAGGACTCATATCATACTCAATTCCTTAATACAGTTGAATGGCTTAAGTCTTACCTTAATCATCTAACGGACACTCATGCAAGGGAAGTTTTCTAATCCTCCATGTCCTAAGGGTACAAACCCTAACTAATCATATAACTTCGGACAAATCTTGCGTTGTACTTATGGGTTCTTCTCGAGGAGTTGAATCGCATACCCTATATGCTAGTCAACTCTTAGTCTATTGTTGGGTGCGAATTGAGTCATCTAATTGAGTAGAAGATATGATTACCTTGATAATATGATCAAAAGAGGAAATGTGAATTAAAGTGTAGTTGATGTGAAAGGTAGGAATTGTTGAACAAAGAAAGCAAGGAAAAAGATTGTGAGTGCAAAGTGCTTGAAGAAGAAAAGTGCAAGAAAGGAGAAAAGAGAAGAAGTTGGAATTATGAGAAAGATTGAATGTCTTAAAATTCATTTGTACTAGGTTGAAGACCAACATTAAAAGAACACTCCAATGAAATACTTTTCTTCCCCTTGATGAACTCATCAAGGAGAGTCGGGGGGCAAATGTTGATAAGGATTTTCCCCTAGGACATCCAAGACCTAGACTAACCTAAAGTGATGCACCTTGACCTCTTGATTAACATTTAACACCCCCTGCACCATACTACGACCATCTTATCTATTACAACCTACTTATTAAGGATCAATTAGCTTGGGAAGTTATTGAGTTGAACAACTCATCTAAATGGCTAGGAGTAGGTCGGGTCAAGTAGGTTGGATTACCTTCTACTAGCTCAACTAAACGACATGAAGCTTGATGAGACACGATCAACTAAGAGGAGTTCAAATTTGAACAAGGAGCATGAATAGTTAGGCTTGTTTGCAAGAATGACTATCCATTAACCGTCATAATGCTACCCACGTTCCTTAAAATCTACGAAAGATCTGAAATTCAACAAGCTATTGTAAGGTTCTTTGGGCTACTTACGCTCTACTCATTCTCTTTTATGACCCTTCTACAAATAGATTTCTGACTTAGGTATCAATGTAGCTATGCCGAAGTTACCGTGACACCCCTATAGCCTAACTCTTTTTCATTTTGCAAATTCTTACTAGATAAGTGTCTAAAGATTCCATACAACCAATTTTTATCATCAACAATGTCACTAGAGGATAAGGATACATGGTAGTTTGTAGCTTCCTCAGTTTGGGACATTACATTAATATTAGAATCGTTGCCAACATTACTATACACATGTATCAAAACTTCTAAGGTGTTGCAAAAGCTAACATATATTATTATAAACTTTCTTTGGAATTGAGTTAACAAGATAAACCAAACTCACTAGATAAGTTAGAGCAAGATCATTAAGCCAAAAGAAATGGGAGGACTTCGTCTTATTGATCTATACAAAAGAAATGAAGTTTGTGTAATCAAAAGATATTGGAATTTAAGATGAAACATGTCATATGGGCTAATCTCATTAAAGCAAAACATAAGAAAGTTAAAAGGTGGAATAACATTCTTAAACAAGCTCGTGCTTCACATTTTACTAAAGAGCTTCAAAGAAGTCAAGACTAGTATTCAAAGAATGGAATAAAGTGCATAGGCAATGGAGAAAATGTCAACTTTTGGTGGGACAAATGGGGAGGAAATTTTACTATGCAACAACTAATTCAAGGACCAATTCATCACTAATCTTTTAATCTCACAATGACTTATTACTGGTTGGATGCTTAAACATGAGATGAAAGCATGATTGCTTTTCACATTTCTCACTTAATATTGGGTAATACTAAGCTAAAAGTACTACAACAAAAAGAGGATGATGTAAGAGAAAAAAAATCAAACTTGCAGACATTTATAAACAGCTAGCATTAGAAAATGAGACTGAAGGCAAAAATTGGACATAATTTTAGAAATCGATTTTCCCACATAAGATTAAACTATTACTTTAGAGAGTTACTAATGATTGTCCACCCACAACTACTAATAGAAATCAAACTACTGGACCTTTAACTCACAGTCGAGCTCGAGGACTAGAGGGACTAACAAGGCAAACCCTCCTACTCCAATCAACTCCTATAGAGGCCAAGTTACTCTTTGTTGCTAATCAACTCTCTAAGTCGTGCTGAATGACTACCCATCTTTTGAAAACTATGTGCTGAATAGAAGAACACCTTAATAACAACCAGACTCCGTACATCTATTCGATCCTGTCTAAGCCAAACCCTTACTCGGTAACATTACTACTAAGAGGCCAAAAGATCTTATGTGTCAACCACTCTTATTCAAACAATTCTACACTTACTCAGTACCCCTACTCACCCACCTAACCAGCTTGTTCTACTTTGTTTATATCCTCCATCAGCACCACCAATACATTGCTGCCACTTGTTTGGGACCACTTGTAGAATCAGCTATTATAATCATTACTTTTCCATGAATATTCATTTTTACCCTTTGTATACTTTGTACGTTACTTCTTTACGACAATTCCCTTTTTGTCTTTTCCTTTTTAGGTGGGTTTCCCTATAAATATCCCTTGTACATGTAGCTACAAAAGATTAGATTATCATTAATACACTAGATATTTTCCTTTCGTAAACATTGTTTGTTTACTCTCATTTCACTCTTACCTTAACCCTTAAATAAGGCTAGGTGGCGAGTAACCTTGCGTTGAACCAACTCATGCACGATATCGAGCTATGCCATAAGTCTTTAGAAGTTTCATTTGTGCATCATATCCCTTGGAGCTGTTCATAGATTTTGCTTACTTTTCCTTCATTTTTGTCTTGCCCGCATGTTTCCCTTCACCCTTTTTCAAGCTTTCAACAAGCTTGCACCCATCCCTATAACCAGCCTTGTCTATTCGTGGCTCCGGTCCATATCATCTTGATATTAGAGTGGAAGTTTCATTTGGAAGTTCGTTCTCGAAGTTCCCTCTTTATACCCTATTTTTAAAAGTATGAAATAGAGCAATTCTCTGTATTAATTTGCTGCTATGTTTGCTAGTTAATAAGCTTTTAGTTTGAAGAAGGTGTGAGTTATGTAATTTCTAGAGAAAGTATTAGCTGTTACACCAAATTGAGGAGTTTGAGATTTGCATCTTTTAGAGAAAATGATAGACTTGAGTGTTAATGTTGGTACTAGGGACACCAAGATATTAATACTTGGGCTGTGATGAAGAGAATACTCTAAAAGAGGTTTGTGCCGAACACCTATCTGCAAGACACTTTTACTCAACTTCAAAAGTTGAGATAAGGAAGCTGAACTGTTGATGAGTATGTTCAACAGTTCCAAACTCTCATGATTTGCTGCGAAGTAGAGGAAACATCAACATGAACTATCTTCATATTTCTTACTTGGTTGAGAAGTGATATCCGAGACATCATGGAACTCCAACAATTCACTACAATGGATGAGGCTACATGGATAGCCCAATGAGTAGAGAGGTAAAGAAGAAACAGAATGCCAGCCTAACCTCCAATAAGCCAAACTAGTCATCCAAGCTGACCTATTGAAGGAAGTTATCAAGCCTAATCAAGTATCAAGCTAACTCGAAAGGTGGATGTTTGAGCTAAACAAAAGAGCTAACCTAATAGTGACGTTCCGACTCGAACATATGAGAAAGGATAAGGATCTGGAAGGAAGACAAGCCAGATCAAATGTTTTAAATGTTAAGGGTTTTGACATATGGCTGCTTAGGATCCAAACTGAAGGACTATGGTCATTAAGGGAGACATCTCGAAGCTTAACGTAGACAATACTGACGAAGAACCCAAGGAAGAGACTCTTGTCGAGAAAGAAACTACTCAAGAGAATAAACTGACTGAAGAGGATGTGTTTGTAGAGGACTTGGATTCGTTGATCCTAGTTGTTTGACGCACTATGAGTCTGAAGCCCTCACACAAGGAGGAGTAGAGGGAGAACTTGTTTTATATTATTTGTAAGGTAAACGATCGATTGTACATGCTAATTGTGGATAGTAGTAGTTATACCAATGTAACGTCACCCGATCTAGTCATGAAGTTGAAGTTGCCGACTATCGCGCATTCAAAGTCGTATAAGTTATATTGATTGAATCAGAAGGGAGCACTATGTATCGCTCAGCAAGTACTACTACCAATCACAATTGGGAATTACTCCGATGAGATTCTTTATGATATGCTACCCATGTACGTATCACACGTATTACTAGGCTAACCTTGGCTTTATGATAGAAGAGTAATCTATGATGGATATAGGAACACCTATGTATTCAAGAAGGATAGCTAGAAGATTACGCTAAACTCGATGCCGCTGAGTCAAGTTAACAAACTACAGGCAAAACTTGCTTGAAGATCGAAGAAGACTTTGATAATGAGTAAAGCTGAGCTCCGAGAGGTTATTCAAGCCGATGTGCCAATCTTCATGTCGGTCAGGCGATTATTAAAATTAAGGGAACGGAGTGAACTACCCTTAGAAGTAAGGGAGTTGTTGGATGAATATGCCGACCTGTTTCCACAATAATTGCAGGAAGAATTGCCACTATTTGGAGGCACTAAGCACTACATTAACTTGGTACTTGGTGCTGTCTTGACAAACAAACCAGCTTATTGGATGAACCTTAAACAAGTTGTCAAGCTCCAACAATAAGTCAATGAACTACTGGAAAGATGGTACAAAGGGAAAGTCTCAACCCTTGTGCTACTTTGATACTCCTAATGTCAAACAAGGATGGAACCTGACAGATATGTGTTGATAGCTAAGCCATAAACAGGATCACAGTCAAATACAGGTATCCTATCCTTAGGTTGGATGATATTCTGGATGAATTGAGTAGGGCTAAGATTTTCAACAAGATCGATCTAAAATCTAACTACCATCAAATTCGCATGAGGCCAAGAGATGAGTGAAGGACTGCATTCAAAACTCAGCATGGATGCTACGAATGGATGGTAATGCCATTTAGCTTATCAAATGCCTCAAGCACTTTTATGCCACTGATGAATCATGTGCTAGGAAATCTAATAGGGAAGTGTGTTGTGGTGTACTTTGACAACATCCTAATGTACACCGACATGTTGAGTCATTGTGAACATCTCCGTACCGTATTAGGTGTACTCCGTGACGAGAAGTTATCCGGCAATCTTAAAAAATGTTGCTTTTACCAAGAGGAAGTGGTGTTCCTAGGCTATGTAGTTGATAAAGGAGGCTTGTGAGTAGATGAAGAGAAGATTAGAGCAATTGTCGAGTGGCCAATTCTAACCACTTATGCTGAAGTAAGAAGATAGACTGGCATTATTTTATAAAAGATTTATCAAGAATTTCAGCACCTTAGCTGCACCCCTTACCAAATTGATGAGGAAGAGCATCAAATTCAAATGGGGAGAAAAACGAGGAGAAAAGTTTTGTAGAAGTGAAGGAAAGACTAACTTACACTCCTATACTAGCTTTACCCTGACTTCCAAAAGATATTTGAGCTAAAATGTGATGCATCAAGCATTAGTATAAGCACTGTCCTAATGCAGGAAGGCTAACCAATTGCCTACAACAATGAGAAGCTTAGAAGACCTCAACTGAACTACTCCATATATGACAAAGAGCTCTTGGCCCTTATCTGAGCACTCCAAGTGTGGCAGCATTACCTATTGCTAAGAGAGTTTATCATATATACTAACCATGAGTCCTTAAGATACCTCCAAAGTCAGATCAAGTTATCAAAGTAGTAAGCGAGGTAGGTTAAATTCTTTAAAGGATTCAGTATTGTGATAAAATACAAGCAAGAAAAGAGCAACGTAGTTGCAGATGCTCTTTCAAGAAGACACGTGCTCTTGATCTAACTGCAAAGCAGATCATTTGTATTTGCAAGTATTAAAGAGCAATATTCCCAAGACCCACTTCAAACCTATACTTTGGTGATGTACCAATAGAAGGATAGTGGGTAAGTATCATATGGAAAATGGATACTTATTCCGAGGAAGAAAATTGTACGTGCTGACCTATTCATTAAGAGAGTTATTAATTAAGGAAGCCCACAGTAGATGACTCTCTAGACATTATAGAGAGAAAATAACATATGAGTTGCCAAGTGGATGATTCTTTTGGCTGAGAATGTGGCGAGATATGCACCGAGTTATTAAGGGTTGTGCTACATGTAAGAGGGCTAAGTACCGAGCCAAATAAGGGAAGGTAATGCCTTTGCCTGCCCTAACGAAACCATGGACTAAGTTGAGTATAGATTTTGTCCTTAGATTACCAAAAACAACCCTAAGCAAAGATTCCATATTGGTCATCATAGATAGATTTAGTAAGATAGCACACTTTGTGCCTTACTCTAAGACTAACAATACTTCAACTATTACTTCTCTTTTCTTGTGGGACATTGTTCGATTATACGACGTACCAAGAAGTGTAGTGTCAAACAAAGACCCAAAGTTCTTAAGCCATTTCTAAAGAACCCTATGGCATCGAATGGGGACCAAACTACCATTCAATACTTCCTATCACCCCCAAAATGATGGCCAAATAGAGCTAGTCAATTGTACTTTGGGATCACTACTTCGAGCTGTAGCAAGTAAGAACTTGGCCAATTGGGACATCAGTTTGCTCATGGTCAAATTCATTTACAACTGAACAATGCATTATACCACCAAGCAGACCCCCTTTGAAGTTGTCTATGATTCTAATCCTGAGTTACCCCTTGATCACACCCCTGTACCTGTATCCGAGCAAGAAGACCCTAACATGAGAGCATAAGCAGAGTCTCTACAATACATCTACGATAAAGTTACTTGATAGATCGACCAAGCTGCCAAAAGAATGCAAGAGAAGGCCAAAGGTAGGACAACGAGACAGTTTCAACCTAAAGACCTAGTATGGCTATACTTTAGCAAGGAAAGGTTTTCGAGCAAAAGGAGGAACAAGCTGTCTGCACAGGTTGAAAGACCCTTCAAAATTCTTTAGAAGATTAATGACAATGCTTACAGATTGGAGCTTCCCAAAGATTATGGGGTTTTAAATACCTTCAATATCACCGACCTCAATCCATATCATCCTGATGAAGAACTAAACGAAGGCCAATTAGATTTGATCCCAAATCCAAATCACTAACCTTTAACCTGCAGCCGAGCCCAAGGACTAGAAGGACTAATAAGGCGAATCCTCTTACTCTAGTCAACTTTTGTCAAGGTTAAGTTATTCCTTGCTACTAATCAACTCTCTACGTCGTACAAAATGACTGGCCATCTTTTGGAAATTATGTACCGAATAGAAGAATGCCTTGACAACAACTAGACTCCACACACCTATTTCATGCTATCCAACCTGAACCCTTACTTGACAACATTACTGTAAGAGGCCAAGAGATCCTACATGTCAACTATTCCTATTCAAACAAGTCACACTTACTCGGTACCCTTGCCAGGCTACCCAACCAACTTATACTACTTTGTCTACGTCCTCCAACAACACTACCAATACATTGTTGCCATGTGTTCGGGACTAATTGTAGAATCTGCTTTTATAATCATTGCTCTTCCATAAATATTCATTTTTACCCTTTATATACTTTATATGTTACTTCTTTAGGATAATACCCTTTTGTCTTTTCCTTTTTAGGCAAGTTTCCTTATAAATACCCCTTATACATGTAGCCACAAAAGATTAGATTATCATTAATATACTGGATATTTTCCTTTCATAAACATTGTTTGTTTTACTCTCATTTCACTCTTATCCTAACCCTTAAGTAAGGCTAGGTGGCAAGTAACCTCACTGGATCAACTCATGCATCATATCGAGCTATGTCGTGAGTTCTCAGAAGTTCTATTGGTGCATCATATCTCTTAGAGCTGTTCTCAGATTTTGTTTACTTTTCCCTCATTTTTGCCCTTCCTATGCATTTCCCTTCACCCTTTTTCAAGCTTTCGATAAGCTTGGACCCATCCTTGCGACCAACCTTATTTGTTCTTGGCTTCGATCCATATCAGCTACTAATCTAAAGGAAAGAAAAATCACAAAAGATGTATGATGCCCCATATGTAGGGATCAAGAAGAGGATCTAATACATACTTTTGACTGATTTAGTAGAATCAGACATATAATTGAAGCTTAGCAAAGTAAAGATATCTTAGAAATGCCTATGATTGGTGACTTCCAAAGTTAGGTCAAATACAATACTCATGTAACAAAGAAAGAACTAACTCTGTCACATGGTCTTAACTCATAGACCTTTGGTTTCTTACCGTGGTACATATGGTTTAATTGAAACCAAACCCCATATCAGCCTGACCCAATTGACACAAACTTCAATCATATTATTAGGAGCCATTGAACACTAGGCTATATTGAGAAAGGATAAGATATTCTATCAAGTAAGCTTAAAAGATCTTACTTAGACCCTTCCCTAGCAAACTTAGGTTAAACTAAACACAGATGGCTCCATGAACAACCTATCAAGGTAAGCATTGACCTACCGAGGGTAAGTGTAGGGGGCGTTAGTCATGAGAAAACATGAAGGCTAACAGATTTTAGGGTTTGCCTATAAACTAAGGTAAATTGACATATTAGCACCGGTAAATTATAGGCTATTGATTGAGGAATTCATCATTATATATTAAAGGGATTCCAAAATATTGAAATCAAAACAAATTCAAAGATAGCAGCACAATTTGTATCTTCAAATACGAATGTGAAATTGAAGTATGAGGGAAAAAATTTGGCAATTACATAATAAGGAATCAAAGTAATATCTCACGAGATTAATTGAGTAGTTGATTAGCTTACTAGTCGGGGGTTGCTTAGCCTTAAACGTGTCCTTGTTTTTTACTGTCCTTCTTCAAGCATTTTGTTTTCTATAATGGAAAATAATTTGGTGGGATATGGATGTACTAGAAGTGTTAAGACTCTGGTTATTCATACTCGAGCTGGGGCACTTTTATCATATAACCCTATATCTTAAGGTAACTTTTGAACTTTCTTGTTTGTGTATATTTCCTTAGCACTATGTTTGGATTGAGGAAAGAATTAAGAGAGGATGGAAAGTTAGAATGTCAAGACTCTTTCCATTTTTTAGTGAAGGAAGGAAAGGTGGAAGGAAATTACTTCCCTTGGGCTCACTAAAAATCATTTTCTCCAAATTGGAGAGAATTAGAAGGAATTGTTTTGAAATTATTTGATTATCCTTATAATAAAAACACATCTTAAAATTAGAGGACTATTATGACATTTTAATAAAATAAAAAATTCTATCACTCGCTTACCCTCTACATTGATTCCTTCTTTTATCAAACAAAGGAGTCTATATTTGTTTTCCCTCATTTTCTTTCCTCTCTAATTCTTTCTTTCCTTTTTTTTTTATTTTCCAATGTTTGGTTTACAATTTTATCTTAGTCTAGTAGACAAAAAAAGGGTGTGAAAGATTAGACAAAATACTCAAAATTTATCCCATCTAGAATATGGTACAAAAGTTATTTCATTGAACAAAAACACAAGTATTAAGAACATAAATATAATTATACAAATATTAGACATTATTGAGAGTATAAATATTAGATAATATTTTAAATTTGATTTTTAAAAAATATAAAATATTAGATAATTGAGGGTTTAAATGTCAAGATAAAACAATATTAAGTTTAGTACTTACGTATACCAAACAAGGGACATCACAAAAATCATCTTTTGGTACTATTCAAAGCAAATACGGTACATTAATATTGTATTGTCCTATACTCCTTATACTTATACTGTCCAATTCTTCTTGTCCTGTCTAGTGTTAGCAACCACACGCTACTTAAGTATCAATGAATATTTCCTCAATTAGAAAAAAAAAAAGACATTTATTTTATGATTCTTTATTGGTGACAAAGTTGAAGCCAAAACCAAGGCATCATTAATTAGTTTGGGTTATGAAATTAACCTTTGAACACTATTCACCAAGTTTGTAAGTAAAAAAGGCTATCAAATTTCAAATCCAAACTAACCTTCCCACCATGTCTTCTACACCTAAACCACCACTACAATCACCATCATTGTCCTTCATATCCTCTCAATCCTCCCTAAAATCCATAATCATGATCAAACCACCCCAAATCTTATTTCCTTCCAAAGAAAAATTCTTGAAGCTCACAACTATTCTTATCATCACTTCTTTGATTGCTTTTGCCTACAATTTCATCGTCAATACTTTCATTTATTCCCAAACCAAACTATTCAGCGATATAGATATTTGATGCTCTGGATGTGATCATAGGTAACTATAACTTTGAAACGCTTGCTCTTCTCTTGATATACAATGAAATTGATTAGAAGCCTCTTAAGTGAAGTGAAATTGATTAAAAATCGTAGCATTTATCTTTCAATAAAATGAAATTATTAAAAGCTCTAGGTTTGTGTTCAAGTGTAGTGGAATCAATTAGAATTCCTAGCCTTTGTCTTTCATCGTAGTGAGATTAATAAAAAAAACCCTCACTTTCATCTTCTAGGGAAGTGCAATTGATTGAAATATCTGTAAAGTCATGCTATAATAAGCGTTAGCAATTGTATTTCGTTTGGAGTATCTTTTAAGAGGGTAATTTAAGTGCATTCTATATCATTTTTCATACAGCATAAAATCTATGTCCTTTACCTCGATTTTGTGACATGATTTCTATCACCAAGCTTATATATATCCCCATCTATGCATACCTTATTAAATTTCAACCTCATTAATGAAAGCACTTGATATTTTCAATAAAAATTAATTGAACATATAGGTTAGTTTTTGTTTAAATTGGTCAAATAATGTTGTAGATCAATCTATGAAACAATTATGGACTTAATTTCTCCTTAAATTGGTCATATACCATGCTATGCTCAAACCTACTTTTGAACTTCACTTGCATTAACTAGCTAGTGGCTTGTCCTTATCTTGGGTTTTGTTACATGATTTCCATCACTAAGCTTGTATATATATCCATTTAAGCATATCTTAAAGGTCCTAACCTCATCAATGAAACCACTTATTACTTTTAGTAAAAGAAAACTGAATGTAGTGATTAGTTTTTGTTAATAATGTTGTGGATTAATCCATAAAACAATTATGATCTAAATTTTTGTTTAAATTAGTCATATAGTACTTAAAATTTGAACTATTGTAAGCTTAAAAAAAAAAAAAAAAGCTAAAAAAGCTTTTGTAAACTTACCCATACTTTAGTGTAGAAATAAAAATTTATATAAATTTATAGCTTTTCCTTTTCATCTCGTTTCCTCCCCTCCCCTAAATTGTAACCTAACCAATTCTAAACTTATTTAAGAGTTTAAGATAGTTCTAAAACATTCTAAAATGTAGACTTAAAAACTTAGAAAGATAAACAAAAGAATCTAGCTAGGATAAGAAAACATGGAAATGGATTCTAAAAGTTATTGTCTTTACATTGTACACTAAGTATGGAATTTTAAGAAGACTTTGGATGTAGATATTGCTAGCTGTTCTCAAGACATAAGTATGGCATATGTGTTTGCTTGTTGTGCTTGTTAGAATATACGTTTAACTAGATTATTTCAAAATTGGACTTAATGAATTTAATGCTACTTGTGCTTGTCTCGCTTCAACCTACCCTTAGTAGGGTCTAAGAGGGTTTGTGAGGCACCTGGTGATCATACATAACTCGCCTTATGGGGATTCCATTTTTAGATTACCTTATAAGATTTTAGAAAAGGTTACTAGGGTGATGAGAAGGACATACACCAATATTTATGTATTATATATATTGCTTGTCTAGGGGTCATAGGTTACCCCATGTCTTAGAATGCCAAGATTGTATTGATTACCAACTAGTAATCAAGATAACAAAATGGTGTTTGTTTCATTAGTTATTGTGGTTATGCATATAACTTGTCAGTGGAGTATCATACACGTGTTTGATATATTCAGCACTAGATTTCAATTCACCCCATATTAATTTTTTAGATATAGGTACTTGAGAAGAAGTTACAAGGTTTAGTGGTTTTGAATTTGTTCATCAAGCTTACTAAGATGGGGAGTGGCAACTAAAGTTTCTAATATGAAAAGGATATTTTTGAAATTGAGAGAGGATAGTTATAGTCTATTTTGCCATTAGTGAATTCTTAATTAAAGCATTATAAAACTTATTTGGAAGTTATGTGGGATTTACTCGAAGAATTAAATTATATTGGAAATATTTAGAGATTTCAATAAATGATTTAGGAGATTTGAATATTTGAATATTTATATACGCTTGACATATCAATAGAAAATAAAGACATGTAGCGTGCTATAGTGCTTTAAGTTTTAGGGTGTTACATTCCATTAAGGAAAAAAAATGAGAGACTTTTTCTTTCTATGTAAGTGCTTAAGTTCATTAGCTGTTGAGGGTTGTTCTAAACCCCTTGATAATTCCAAGTCTAACTAAATGCAATCATAATGACCAAGTAGTTATTAAAGCCAACAACCATAGCCCATGTGTTTTGCATTGTCTACTTCAATTACGTTCACTTTTGCTAATTCATTCTCAAAATGAATCCACTTTACTTTTCTCTTGGCTTGTGCCTCTTCAATTTTAACTTAACCCAACCTAACCCTTAAATTAGATTTTATGTATCCCACCAAGAAAAGATATAGTCTCTTTCCCTTTCTTAGACATTGGCCATTTAGATTCCTCCAATTCATCTATGGCTATAACTCTTTTGATGGATAGCAATCGTAGTGCTTTGGTAATTGGTGAAGGTTATTGTTTTAGTAAGTGAAAATTCAAGGAAAACTTATCAATGAAGACAATTTGGTGTATTCATTGATTGGCGAGCTTATTAAGGTTGGTTTGGTAGGGCTAATTGGCTCTCGGATGAAATATATAGATGAATGTTAGAAGTATAAAGAGCTATGGTTTTGTTTGATGAATCCAATTTGTGTTTGGTATAAAATGTGCGACACACCTCAATAATTGGTTTGCACTATAGGCTAATAAGAATAGATATATGTAGTTTTGTAGTGCTTTTCCTTTTTATGGATGTAAAAGAGAACTAGTAGCTGTATGTGCAAGTATCTACTTGCAATGGTCATGTGCATGTAGTATTCATCTTGCGCTATATGTGATCTTAGAGAAGTAACATGGAATGGAATGTAAAGAATGATTAGGCGAAAAGGATGCATGGAGAAGGCATAAGTAGTCTTAGGAGGCTAAAATGCACATATAACAGGTAAAAGAGTTATTCAAGCATTGAACCCCACTATTTTGATAAGAGGCATTGCATTCTTCAATCTAAGCACTTGTTTAATCTTTTAAGATGACAAACTAGTAGCAAAATCAAATTTCTCTTAATTTCTCCATATTCAAATGAGAAGAGACTCTAGGCATTGATAAAGATTCGCCATTATGTCATTCATCAAATCATGTTGATGATTGACAACCAAGATGAATCCCTTTATCAATAGACCCTTTGATGGGCACTTTTTGGATTAAAACCTAATGAAAGCCTTTTTTTCATGCATGAGCCTTATTGATAATGGATAAGAGCAATCAAACTAGTCTAAAGGTCCTTACTTTAAGCTTACTAGGCCATATCTCCTTTGATCATCTCGAATCATAGACTTAGCTCTTCGAGACTTACCAATTTAGCCTAAAGATTCAAACCTAATTCATTATTAGGCTTATACCCAAGAATTGAATTTAGTCTTCTAAAATGGACATATTGACTTTCTATGAGAAATAGAGCACATGGCTTTTTCTTTAGTTGACTTAATAAGTTGATTTCAAATTGCCAACTCCTAACAACTAAATAAAGTTTTAAAGAGGGCTTGCTTTGCTAACTTTGAGGATGAAACTTCTTTAACCACTACATTTTTGGCAAAATGTCTTCCCTGACTTGATTAATGATTTGATCAATATCATTTTCTTGTAAATTATAACATTGATTATTAAGAGAATCACTTTAAATTCAAATTCCCATGGTTCTTGACTATAGGATGCATCTTTTTTAAATGGGCCTATTTTCCCCTTTCCAAACTTTACGTCCTTTAATCCTAAAGCTTAAACATTCTTCCACAAAACTAAGTGATCCATTTGTGGAGCAAGCATTGTTATGACATTAAAAGTTAAATTTTTTAAACAAAATTTGTATCATCTTTCTTTTGACATTGATTGATGCTCAATAATACTATAAGTATAGCAAAAATATGGAATTTTTTTCAATTTAAAAAGATACTAATAATTTATCCTTACCTTTGGCTTAAGTCTATAGTCAACATATGGAATTGCAGTTCAAAGAAAATCCTTCAAATTATTTTCTACAAGCGTATGCATAGGAAAACGATGGATTTGGACTAGAAAACACATTAAGTTCGAATTCTAGGTCTTCTATTATTTTTGTCATGATTCTATCTACGAGTTGACTCATAACAAACCAAGGTTGTTGTTCCAATATTTTTTCAACATTTGAATCTTCAATTGAAGCACCCATGAATAAGTTAGTTGTTACCCATCCAATACTCTCCCATGCTCCATTCAATATGTCAATAACTAATGCTCTTTTCGACAATTTTCTTAAAGATAATTTTTCCCACTGGATAGGATTCCTAAGCATGAAATCTTACATCGAACACTATAATCTTTAGGGTTAGGTCTTTGTAACGCCTAACCTTCTAAGCATCTGCTTAAAAATTTTCTCAAAATTTTGTTGCTTAAAGACACTATTTTCCCTAAGTTTAGGATAAGGTAGAAATTATAGTCTACTTGTTAAACATCTTCATAAAACACTTGTTTCTAAATATCTCTTTATTCCAAATAACATCTTATAGTAGAAATCATCACAAAAGCGAGCCAAACTCATAGTATCATAACTACAAAATCTTATACTATACTTAATTCCATTACAAGGCCTAAAAACCACGTTCATAATCTTGAGGTTGAGATCCACATGAAACATGTCAATACTTGTTAAAGTACCACTTTCCAAAATTTAGGTCAAACTCTATAACCTCTTGATCCTTCTCATGAAAGTCTACTTCACCATACACTCTTAAGGCTTCCTATTCATGCCAAGTGATGTTCCTTTTAAATGTCTTCCTTAACTTGAGGATAAGACAATTTATTTCCTTAGCTACAGTGAGTTGAGTGAGAGTAGATAAACAAACAAATATAAGTAGTATCATATCACAAGCAGTATCATATCACAAGCATACCTTAAGTTATTAGTTTAATCACAATATTCTTTAGTCTAGCCAAGTAATGGAAATGTAACAAGCACATGCCACGTTCATGGACGTAACATGAATCGATATCAATATCCTAACCTAGCTTAGTCTAGCAACTCATCTAATTAGTCGACTTCAATCGAGCATTTGGAAATAAACCAAATTCTAAGAACCTAGCAAAGCAACAATCAATTTCCAAAACCTAATAGCCTAGAAATAACCATGTAAAGTGGTTAGAAAATCCAACATATAGTTGGCCAACGAATATAATGCAATTTCTATATGCTCAAAAACTCAGCTTTTATAAATTAAGTCATTTACTTAATAAACTCAGCTTTTCCTATGATATCCGACCTAGCAAAATTTTAGTTTTTGGAAAACTTAACCTGTACGTTCTTTTCGTGCCATATCATGAATGTACCAAATTTCACACCAAGCAATACCCAACAATTCCAAGCAACCTTACTTATAATGCAATAGCTCAGCCTTTACTTAGTATCTTTGTTGATTCTAAGACCTCGGTACTGAGTTCACTTAAGTAAATACCTTAGGAGGTGGGTTTAGTTCCTAAATTCTTTTCTAAGTTAGCATAAATCCTAGCAAATGTCAGATAAGCACTTAGCAACACAATCATAGCAACCAAGTCCAATATCATAACATCATTTAATCAGCAATGGTTATAAAAAGAAATATTACATAATTCATTGAGCAATGCATCAAACTCACAACTAAGCTTAGCCTAAGCCAAAATATCATAAAGTATGCAAAGTTAGGAGTAAACATAAGTCTACTCCAAACACACAAATATCTACTTACTTGGACCTGCTATTCGTTCCTAAGCTTACTCGTTAGCACGAGATTCCTTTTTAGCCACTTCACCTAACAAGGATAAATACTACTAAGGTCAACTACAGATCATACGCATGCATATATTTTAGCTTGTGATTAACTTGTTGACTTTAAGTTTGTTATGTCGAGTGAATAGTTACCCTAAATTGCCCATAACTTAGCCTTTGACTTAGCCTTCAATTTAGCTTCTAAATTACTCTCTAAATTACTCTCTGATTCAGGCTAACTTTAAAATTTCTAAACAAATTCTATCTAATTTATATCTTCAGTGTTACCAATTAAGATTATCTAGTTCTTTACCTGACTCGATTCCAAGCCTAACTTTCTCAAGAACAACTAATGGTAGCCTTTGACTATTTCTTTGTTTTAGCCTTGAATTCAATCCAAACACTGTATTTACTTATAATATTCCCACTTTTCAATCAATCTAAGTTAAGACCAATAATAAGCATATCACATATAACATTAAATAGGATTGCCCAAGCTAAGGTGTTAATTGTAGAAATTATCTTATTATTTATATTTAGCATTATACACATGAATAATAGGAAAATACTTATTATTTAGTATGTATGCTCTATTAAATCCATGAAAATATATTTTGTTGTACGTATTTTACTCTGGTCATGAAAAAACTAAAATAGTATTAAAATGTAATATTTTCCAAAATATTGATATTAAGCCTAATTTTACTAAAAAATAGCTTAAATTAAGTAAATAACCAAATAAAATTATAAGATCCAACCTAAATACATCTAAAATCATAACTAAGCTCAAGAAATCATTTTAAATTAGATTAATTGAGAAACTTAATTAAAAACCTAGGATTTCTACAACATGAAAATAGGGAAATTGTGTAAAATAAATTTAATAAATTCTATACGCATAGTTTATCAAGAATTCTTTTTATATAAATTAAATATATTATATGAGGAATGTATCCATGAGAAATTATCTTAAAACAACATTGCTTACTACTTTAAAAAATTAATACAAACTTAATACAAAATTCATTGAAATAGAGCAATTTCTTAAGGAACCCATATAAGCATTTTTATTTTCAAAGTTATCGGTTTATATTCTGATTCTACATGAAAAAGTACTAAGCAAACCAAGTTTCATAATTTTTTAACATCTTTTGATATTTTTAGTAAAATAAATTAATTTAAAGACTAAAAATAATATCACCTTGTCACTTGAGCTCCAACCACTGATGGTTGTAAAGAGGTGGTCAACTAGACTATCCTTAATGTCAATCTTTAGCCACCAAAATGCCACCATGTTAAGTTGTCGTTTCATATAAGAACCCCATTTCCCCCTATTTTTACTTTTTTTTCCAATTTTTGTTTAAATACTAAACTTAATGAATTTAGGAGTGTTCTACCATTCTTAGTTTGTCAAAATGACTAAGAATTCATCCTACATTGGCTTATATAGAGTTCTAGGCAATGGGGTTTTATTTTATTTTATTTTTTTTCTCCTTTCCAAGTATCATTCTGATGTTACATTAATCTTAATATAATATACTTAAGCCATATTACTAAGTGACAACTCAAATGGACCTTCTTTGCTAATTTCCTCATGTGCCATGCTTGGTTCCATAAGTTACAAGTGAATTTCCCTTTTTATAATTTTTTAACAATTTAATATATATATTATCAATTATTTAATATACTTATTATTATATATATGCATATCAGGTATATAACGTATGTATAGTAGACCATATAGTCACACTATATGCTATTTGATTTCTAAATATTATTTTTTGTAAGTTAAGTAATTTATCTCTAAAAGCTTGTTAAGTTTTAAGGCTCAAATTTTAAGTTCGCGAGAATTTTGGAATGGTCTTGATAAAATTATGTTTTATTAAAATTAAATATCGCATATACTTTATTTTTGGAAGTTGACCTTATCGAGACTCTTCTTCGAACTTTCGTGACCTCATATTAAAACATTACTTAATTCGAACAACTTATCCCGAAAGCCCTAAACCATACCAAATGCCCTAACTTGTATCGATATCAAGTAGTTAAGGTCTTGTTACAAAATTTAACTCATTCCTTGAGTTTCCTTTAATAAGTTTATTTCATTATTTTCTCAACTATACCTTCTAAGTCTTATGTATAATAGAGGTAACCCACAACCTCGGGTCCATGTTATTAGGTTAAAGATTGGGTTTCACAGTCTTTAATCACATTGAGCAAGAATTGTTTCCATTATTGAGATGAAGGCATAGCACCCCGTCTCCTAAGGCCTATTTGTTTGATATACTAAAGCCCAAGAGATAGATTGCTATGCTGTCCTCAAGTTGAGGATAAAGGCTAACTGGAAAACCTAGCATAATTAAAATTTATAATATCACATAATTATATAAAAGCATGGAAGCAACCTTTAGCATATGTAACATAAGGGCATTGTACTACTTGAATCCATTAAGGTAACAAAATAAATATAAACTGACTAGTCTTTCAACATTTATTTATATCATAATATTTGATCCTTACCCTTGAAATTCCCATCCCGATCCCAAACTCTAGGATTAGCTCCATCTTCATAACCTAAGGTTAGAACAAAACTAACCCCTCAGCATCAAGCTAACTAAGCGATAAACAGTTAATTGAAAAAAAAAAAAGCAATCATTAAAGCACATCAAGATCACTAACTTTACGGTTATATTGACAACCAACCAAATAAGTGGAACCAAGCTTCAAGTAATATGACAAGCAACTAATGCTTATGCATGTAATGAGATGTCATGCTAACGTACATAACACTGGCCAATGTTCTAATTAAGCATTAATGAGCAACCCTTGGGCAGCTCCCAAGCAGTAAAGATTGGCACTTAACAACTCCCAAGCAATAATTGAGTGCCTTGAGGCAACTACTAAGTAGAACATATGAGTGGCACATGGTAGCTCAAAACCAAGCATGCAATTTTATATGCTAAAAATCAAGCTTTTCAAATCTATGACCTGTAGGTCCATTTAGGCAACCAAGCTTTAAATATGACTTTTTAAGTCATTTTTCTTAAAAACCTTTTAGAGTCATTTTTCTTAAAAAGCCTTTAGAAGTGACCCTTAAGTCCTTTAACAAAAACCAAGCTTTATAAAATATGGCGCTTATACTACTTTCATGTGATGTCTTGAATGCACGTGATGTAAATCATTTAATAATAACCAAGCAACGATTATCAAGTAGGCTTGAGTTAATCTAATAATAACCAAGCAACAGCTATCTATAAACCATGTTTGTAATTCAAAAGAACATACCATTTAAAACACCAATTATCAATTTATGACAATCTCACTTTCATTCACAATTCATATAATCTCGCTCATAACACAAAGGATAATTCTACGCTCAAGTCATTATATTTGAACTATGTTCATCGTTTACTCTTACTAACAAGCTACACAATAGTCAAACACCACAATAATTTATTTAAATTTATTAAGTCCTACAACTCACTTTAGTGAAGTTAGAGTAACTTATTTAAATAATGAGTGTTTGTTAAATTTTACGACCACTCTGCATCGTAATAAGGAAGAAAGGGGTGCTCACCAAATCCTCTTAGCATTCTTCATAATTATATACGTCTGCACGATAATCCATTTTATTTCCTATGTCACTTGGGAATTCCAATTTTGATAATACTTTGAGATTTTATCAAGGAACTCATCCCATTAACATGTCCAAAATCCTTAACTTATATATAATATATATATATATATATTATAAGTTGATAAGTTGATATAATGCTCATCCCATTAATATATATATATATATTATAAGTTGATAAAATTTTATATAAAAAATTTCTACGTAACTCCTTAACTTATCCTATGTCATATCTATAACTTCTATTTCATTTTTCCATATTACAGTTACTTAGTAAGTCTCATGGAAATTTGTATGAGTCGAGATGGTATGTTTGTAAAATTCTATTATCTTCTTTATTATTCATTTTTTTATTATTTATTTATTTATTTGTTGTTGTTGCTGTTTTACAACAAAATTGTTTTCTTGTTTGATTATCTTTATCAATATCACCATCATATTTATATCAATATTTATACACTTATATTTACATTTTCTCAATTATGGAGTATATAGATATTCTAAGAATGTATACATGTTATCTTTGTAATTAAATATATACATATATACTCGTCGACATAATTATAAAAGTATAATAATAATAATTTACACCAACCTATTACTATGATGTACCATTACTATGATGTATGCTCTCCAAAACATTCCTCATGGACACACTTAACACAAAAATGAACGTATCGGTTTTTAATATATAGATATCTTTCTCTTCTTATATATTCCATGTGGGACTTACAATTTGGGTTGGAGTTTGCTTCTACAAATTGCAACAACATAAAAGGAAACCACTAAGTTCATGATTTTTCACTTCCAAATTCCATAAACTCACCATGTTTTGAATCTATTACAAGTGTATATTGAGATTAGATAAAGATTTCTCAAGAAATTTGTCTAAACACACTCATAACTTATATCAAAATGACCCCCATAGGTCTGTTATAATTTTTTTGCATCAGCAGCAACTTATTTTTGCTTGACTTTTATCCTCAATCTCCCTACTTGAATCACCTCCAAACTAAAAGAAGATGTTATTTCAAGAAACTACTTCATAACACCTTCCCAATCATGTGAAAATGTTTACAAAATCAAGCCTAAATCATGGTCAAATCGTGTGTTAAAGAGGCCTTCCAACTGCTAAAAATGTAGCTATATATTTCAACTTAAAGTTGATTCTTCAAACATTTCTAAGCATTTTATTTCAATAAAATTGCTTTATAAACCTTCTAACATGTATTAAGTTTTGTTTCATGCTACTCATATAAAGATTCATTCATAAATATGAAAATTTTATTAAAATTAATCATGCATATTCACATGCATAATAGTGCAAATTTTCAGATGAGAGTATACAAGTTTTAGCCCGACTTCTTATCATGTGGTTAAAGTTAGATCATGTTAATGGGTTGATATTTTAGTTTTCTATGTCTACAACACTGTAGTGGTGGCGGCTCCTTGATTGGTGATTGGAGGGTTGAAAAATCAATACTTAGAATGGAGAATGTGGAGGAATTACATATACACTTCTTCAGTAATTCAAATCCTTTAGGGTGTATTAGTGGAGTGGCTCAAATCCCAGGATATGCAAGATCCTCTACTACTATTATTATTATGACTTATTCTGTGTACCATTTATACATGTGATAAAATTACTTTTGTATCGATTTTTAGTGAAAATTTATGAGCAAGCGTAAAATAATTTTTATGGCTCATAAATATGTAAATCTTGTCGTTTTTACATTGCTCCTTGACATTTGAGATACTGACAATTATTTCAATGTTAATTAACCGTTTAATATCAAAAATAAAAACTCAATATATTTGACTTTCCATTTCTGCTTTAGTCTTTGTATCTCTTTTGGACCTTAAACTTTAAATTATTATCTATATTATTAAAGTCAAAACTCCTTTGCATAATTGTCCCTTTTAAAATTACCACTTAACTCTCTAATTAAAATTTTATAACAAAAAAAAAAAGAGAAAAACCAACGTTAAAAACTACTTATTAAAATTATAGATATGTTACCAAAACTAAAACCAATCGAACTGTGGTTAAAACCAAAACTGTCCATTCCACGTAGTACATGCCAAAACCGTCCATTCCAAATTATCTGTCTATCCCATGTTATACATACCAGAACAGTCCCAAGCTTATAACCCATACCAAAATTGATGCCACAAAATAATTGTGCTCGCTCCCATTTCCGTTCATTTTTCATCTCTACAAGTTCTATCCACCAAAACACATCAATGCGAGTTTAATTTGGACCAAAATATATATATATATTTTTTTTTTTTGTCCTTTTCAAATCTGAGTAGCATTAAGTTTTTACTCTTCTTTATTGCATTTTTCAGCGAACCAATCACGAGTGTGTTCATAGCACAAACTGCAATTGTGTACTCTAAGTTCCTTGCATATCATCTCTAAATCTATTTGGTTTGTGGTCGGTTGTTGTTATTTTCCCACTATGTCAAGTTGTATAAGCCGTCTTGAGTCGTCAATGTTATTGCCTCGGAGATACTGCAGTTGGATTTGTTTCGTCACCGAAGTTAAAAGCACTGTGTTGGAGTCATTGTGAAGTCGGTTTTGATTCCGCATCGTCCGGTCATTTCAGCTGCCTTTTAAGGTGTCTCTCCCTATTATTTTTGTCTTTGTGCTTTTATTATTGGTGTCTTCATTAGTAAATGCAAAAATTGCGCAGCACTTTTATAAATGCTAAAATATGCTCTACGGTTCTTTTCTAAATGTTCAAATATGTTTACCAATAAATTTGTTTGCAACTTTGTGGTCGGTTGTTCCAATTTTTCGACTGTGTTAAGTCGCATAAGCTATGTTGAGTCGTCACCGTCATTGCCTTAGAGACATTGGAGTTGGATTCTTTTGGTCATCGAAGTCAGGGAATTGCGTTGGAGTCATTGCAGTCGACTTTAATTCCACAATATCGAGTCATTTGAGTTGCCCTTGAAGATGTCTTTTCCATATTATTTTGTCGTTATACTTTCAATATTGGTGTCTTCATTTGTAGATGTTCAAATATGTTCACCAAAAACAACGGAGTTGGTTAAATGTCCGAATCGTTCTGTTTTCAATGATTGTAATTACTGCACTCTATTATCAATTTCTCTCCATTTCCATGACGGGGATTTTGTTCAGAGAATTTCGTATTTTGTTGCGACTTCGTCACAGGATGTGCTTATATAATTAAGTAGCTGTTGGACAACTGATCCAATGTACTGCGATCAGCAGTCTCAAATTTTCTTTTGGATAAATAAAACTTTTTGTATTTTCTCGATAAATAAATTTGGTTTTGGCTTCATATTCTTTAGTGCAGTAAACTTGATTATTCCTATATCTATAACTTCGAGATAGGAAATCGCATTACATAAGATCTAGCTTTTTGTTAAAAGCATGAAGTGGAGAGAGAGAGAGTTTATAGGAGTTTGGTTGCCTCCTTAATTCCATGCTCGATATTGTACAACACAATGTCAATCTTCTAAAAGATTTATCTATGTGTTGCATTGAATGCTCCATAAAAAGTGCTTTGTTTAAAGAGTTATAAGAGGAATTAAGAGTACAATAAGAGTTGTAAATATGGAACTTCTACAGGTTTATTGCTCAAGTTCTGTAGCTTTCATTTATTTTTTTTTTTTTTTTCTTTTTTGCTTCGGAGTTCCCTAACCTTTTTTTTTTTTTTTTCTTACCCATGTTCCTTTTAACAAAAACATATATTATGGTTGTAGGTTTCTTTTTTCTATCCCTTTTATGCCATTTTAGCATTATTTTTTCTTTGATCTTTTCATATTCATTTATTATGTACATAATTTTATTACGTAATTCTTTTACGTTTTACCAGAAATTTCCATTAGCACGTTGATGTCCCCTAACTGTTGTCAATTTTGGTAAACCATTAATACTTAATGTATTTCAATATTCAGGGCATTATAGAAGGATTTGCACCGAACATGAAAAGAATTTTAAGCATCCATCCTAAAGAGAAATAACACGAGAGTGCCATAAACAAAGCCTAAGTTATCATTTGATTGCTGTAATTTCATGATACTGGATTGGCAAAACCTTTTATCCTCTATTTAGTTTGCATAATTGGCGATGGTACTAGCTAAAAGAGGTTCTAAAATGGTGGATAAAAGCTAAAAATGTTTTACCATATATTTGATAATATAAAAATTACTTTATATAGTACAAAATAAATATATTTTTAATTTCCTAAAAATAAACGCACACCAAATTTCCAAATCATAATATTAAAATTTATTATAATTATATTATGAATTACTAAATTTGTTAATTTTTTTAATTTTTCAACCACTAGAATTTATTTAATACTATATTCACCAAAAGGGTTATTACTATCTTCTACTCTTAATATTATACTATTTAATTCTCTTTATCCAATTCAGTTTTAACAACCAAATGCTATATAAATAAAGGAAAAGGAAAAAAATAATTGTACTGAGAGTAAAGAGGAGAAACATGGATACAAAAGGAAAAGTATAAGTAGGACCTTACTTGAAAATAAGGAAAAAAGACTACGTCGTATGGATCGATAAGTGGTATATAAGTACCAGTGATATTTAAACATTTAAAAATGAAGGAATATATTTTTTAAAAAAATACCAATTATATATCCGTAGGTCAAAATTTTACCTATACTTACATGTCACTCGATAATTTATATGGCATATTAATGCCATTAAATCTTTTCTTAAAAATAAAAGAAAAGCAAAGTTCAGCTTGATAGCAAAATGATAAAAGGTAAAAACAGGTAGAAACACTAGAATATACAATATAAAAGTGTAAAGCAATATACCAAGAACTGGTAAGAATAAGATGAAAAGCAAGGAAAAAAAATTGATACACCAGATCAAGAATAATATCCTGTACGGCGCTAAAGGGGCAAATTATCTCTCTGGAAACTAGAGGGAGTTTTATATCCTAATGATAATATTGCGTTGTAAGCTTATACACCATTCTTGAGAAATTTCTTTTCACAAAAACTTGGACCTGACAACATAGTGTAAATTAGTGCTTTTAAATTTGTAAAGTGTATACTTTTCCCCGAAAATTGGGCAAAGGTTTGCTAGAAGAAATATAGAAAGTCATATATATATCTTTACTAAGTAGCAAAAATAAAAATAAAAATAAAAATAAAAAAAATCCTTGATTCTTTTAAAGCTGTATCCCAGCCCGTCCACTTAGACTAAGAGGAAATGTAGCTACTTTTCAGACATATAATGACTTATTCTCCAAAGATTTTTTTGTTCTATAAACCACCTACAAACTATAACACAACTGACTTAAAAATAAAAACCAATAGAAACTAGTAATTAGGCCTTGCAACTCAAAACATGATATCCATAGAGTCACAAGCCATTTGTTCTTAAACTTAATTATTCTTTCAAAACCTCAACTCAAAAGCACTTTGTCGCAATAGACAGTAAAACCAGGACCTTTCACACGATAGCAATACATCACTGCCCAAAACCTTAATGTATTTATATATACAATATCGTTAGTATGTAGCAAGCTATTAGTTTATAATTGAATAGAAAATGCAGAGATGGAATTTGATTGAAGAATAGTTGTAGTAGAAAATAGTTTTTAAGAGAAAATAGAATATAGTAGAGAGTGTTTGAAAAGGAGGAACTTGGTATATTTTTATTATTTTTTTCTTGGTTACAAATAAGTGAAAGCATGCCTATTTATAGGTTTTCTCTTCCTCAATAGATGATAAGAAATCAAATTAATCCAACGGTTTTGAAATTTTATCTAAAAGCTCTTACCTACCATCTAAAATGTCCATGAAAACTTTCATAAAAATATCTTAACTAACATATTTTAGACACACCACCTAGCATCTCTTTTCGAATATATTTTAGACACACCACCTAATCGCAGTTGATTTGAACTTTCATATGATGAAGTATGTGTGTGAGTTGTTTGGCTTGTAAAGCAATGTTTACCATTTCTTGGATTCTAAGTTTGTCTCCATGATTAGTTGAGAGAATGACAGATTCAAGGGTAAATGCTAGTATTAGGGATGATAATAATAGTATTGTTCACAATGGATGACAACCCCAAAACACTCCTAAAAGTACAGATGAGTAGCTTGATGAAATAACCAACTTGAGAGCCAATTTGACTTAGGCCATTCATGCACTAGCCTTTCAACCTATTGAAGCCATGAAGAATAGTCCTTAAGTTGCCTAACCTACGAGAAGTCAAAACCTAGCTCAACAAAATCAAGATGGAGGAGTCGGAGCAAGTATGTGGAGAAGAATTGACTTAGGTGATATGGATCAAGAAGGAGAAGAAAATTACATTGAGGAAGAGGAGCGAGTTAGAGCACGTCGAACTATCGACCATATGAAGCTTCAGATTCTGAACTTCAATAGTTTTAGGGATGTCAATGACTATTTGGATTAAGAGGAAAAGGTAGAACATATTTTTACTATTATCAATATGAGAATAGTGAGAATGTGAAAGTTGCTATTGTATAATTCTCAAGGTATGTTGCACTATGGTAGAAAAAGCATTCAATTAATAAGCCCCATGGTAATGAAGGCTACAGTCTATACATCCTAACTTTAGAGGAGATTTATTTGTAGTAAAAAAAATGATTAGATTAAACCTTGGATTGATCTAAACTAATCTCTAAAAGGTTTGATGTTCACACTCAACTACATTTCTAAAACTCCAGGACCTAAAATCTAAAAATCCTTGGAGCTTAATAGTGGTACGAATATTGGTCTCAATATGAAATATATCAAGTTTGAATCCCCATTCCATGGTAATTTTTTTAAAAAAATTATACCTAAAATCCCATAAGTTGATTGTATATACCGTCTTAAGTTGTACCATAGGCCAAAACCTTCAAGCCTAAACTTCTCATAAGTAAGAAATTGCATAGCTATAAAGATAAGAGAACTTAACTTGAAATTGAAAATCAATGTCTTTCAAGCCTTGTGTTTTGGAAACCCCATTTTAGTAGTATTATACTAAAGGATAAAGTAATATATGAATAAGATCGATCCGTTTTGTTTCATTTCCTGAAATTTTTTGTGGTAATTTATTTTCTTTTATATTATTAAGGCCATATGATTGTGTAGCTCTTATATGAAGTAAGGCAAGTAAGAAGGATAGCACTTTAGAATCATCTTGTTGCTGCTTCACCTAGATGGTTTGTTGAAAACATCCAACATGATTTTCCTACTTGATGTACTTTCTTGATGTAGATATGAAAGGTGGTATGATTATTTGATGGTTTATTACTGCTTATCTCTTTGCCATTAGTGAACCACTAAGCCCAAAATAGTGGTGTGAAAACAATGCGTTTTTTTTTTTAAGTAAATTTAAAAAAGGTTCAAGCAAAATAGTTTTCAAAAAAAGGGCATTTTACTAGCTTCTTGTAAAGAACTGAGTACATATGTTGTTTTAACCCGATAAAACTTTTCCTCAATATATTTACATTGTCAAATTGATTTCCTTCATTTTTGTTGTAGGATTCAGTTTGTGAAGTTACTCTTTTCAAATGTTATATCAGTGAGGTAACCCATTTTTCGATTTAGGTACAAGATATAATATAATCTTAATGAACCAAATAGTGATTTGTTTAATAACCTTGTCTATAGATGAGACACTAACAATTGCATCATTAGTTTAACTTATAACAATATTTGTTGAGAATTTGATGACATTTGGCTATTAAGAGAGTAGGAGTTGACTTGATATGCTAGTAAGTGCTAGTCCAAAATCTATATGTTGACTTGAGTCTTAGGGTAGGCTAATAGGGGAAAAGTATATGGTAGGAGAGGCATTTGGTGAATGTAAGGTCTTGTGGAGCAAGTTGACTAATAAGGAATGAGTAAGAGAGGAAGTATGCGGTGAAGCCTTATGTAGTGTTGTAAGGTCAATAGAACTCTCACTTCCTAAGTGTATTGTATCACTTGATTGCTATACAGAATGGTCTATAGTCTTGCCAATGTTTATATGCATCCCTACAAAGTCACAATCACTTACTCTTTCACTCCTTTGTCCATTCTTCCATCCCACTTCAATTGTTAAGTCCTTTAAAGGGAAAGCTCGCATATGTAGACCAAACTTCTCTTCCCAATTCTTTTAGAAACTTCAATTTTTGCTTAAATGACCTAAGTGCCCACAATCAAAACAAAACTTCAATAATCTTTCATAGTTGAAGCTAGCCTAATTTTGACTGCCATCTTTTCGTATAATCCAAATTCTTTATTTGAGAGGCTTCTTGCTAACGATCCTAACTTTAACTCAGAGAAAACTCCACCTCATCCCATTCAACAGCACAATTGGATCCACACCAACAACCATTCCAGCCTTGGCTCCTAGTTTATTAGCATTCAAACATGATTAATTGTAAACCCTATCTAATTACTAATTTGAACCCTAATTTAAGTTCAAGTGTCCTATATGATACCATAAGTCGATAAGGCTAAACAAGATAAAATTTTTATGAAATTAATATACCGAATATAATATCGATAATAAAAACCCTAGAAATCGATTGAAACCTAAATCGCATACAAAAAACTCTAAATCCGATGTACATGTAAATACTCGAAATCGAACACGAACTTGATCGAAACCCTAAAACTATAACTTTAAGCTTATAAAATGAATAAATATCACTTAATAATGATATAATCATAGTCGATTACGATTATCGATTAAATCGTATATCGCTTAAAATTTGTAACGAAAACGTTAAAATAACTCATAAAAATTATAATTGTAACGGCTATCAAATAAATTGATAAATTTTTATAAAATTCCAAAATTAATTTATAAATGCTATTTTTATTATTTTTATGTTTATAAAAATTATATATAATTATTTCCATTTTCCTTTTTCTTCTATTTTCCTTATTTTCTTTTCTTTCTTTTTTCCTTCTTCTATTTTTCCTTCATACTCCACGTTGCAAATTCTAGAAAAAAACAGCAACCCACGTTTTCAAACAAGCTCCAGGTGTTGGTTTTATAAAGGAAGAAAATACTAGATATGATTACAGTGTCTTATCTCCATTAATGCGTAGGCTTAGAATTAGGATTTGTTTTTACCTTTAACTTGATTTCCTCCATAATTTTCATCTGCAACCTGCAAGTTAAAAGAAAACCAAGAAAACTAAAGTAAAAACACATACACCAAATTAGAAAACGAAAAGCAAAAGAGGGAAAATAAAAAGAAAAAATAAAAAACCAAAGGAGAGAAAGAAGAGGAGGAAGAAGAAGACTAAGAGAATTGATTAAATTACTAAAGGATTTAGGTAGGTTAGTATTTAATTTTTGTACATGTATACATATTTTATCCTATGTACATACATATATATAAGGTATTTATTATTTTTCTTTTTATGTATTACATGTATGTATGCACAAAGATATATTTATTTTGTGTATATGGTCTAAAGTATGTACATAAATGTGTATAATATAGCAATACTACGTATTTCTTTATGTATATGTATGTATGTATAAAGAAGAATACATATGATATGTATTTAGTATTTTGATTATTTTAGTATTAATATATATATATATGTGTACACGTGAAAATATAGAGGTATATATATGTATATAGTATTTATTTTAATATATGATATATAAGTATAAGAATGCGTATATGATATATATATACATGTATTATGTATTCAGTATTTAGGTACACATGTAAGCTATTTTTTTATGTATATATATATATATATGGGTCGCGTGAATATATACACATGTAAATATAAACATAGTTTTATTATACATATGAGTACATGTATAATAGTAAGTATATGTATGTATATTTATACTTGGTATTTTTATTTTTATAAGAATTTTTGTATATATTTACACATGTATTAGATTAGACATTATATGTAGGTAGTATTTTATTAGTTATATTCCCTATTTTATATATATATATATATATGCTTCATACATCCGTATAAGTGTATATGTATATAAAATACAAATACATCCATATTATACTTATACATATAGTAAATAGTATCTAATTAAAGTCAAATAATTTATTACATAAAGTATAGTATACATATACATATAAATGTATGTATATGAATAGTGATGTATATGTAAAAATATGAGTATACTTAAATAGTGTATATAATATACTATGTTAATAATTTAATAAATAAAGTAAGTTAATAAATATATATGCATAAATATCGTAAACTTAGAGAAAAACTTAATAATTAAGTAAATTAGCAAATTTAATAAAATATAATCGTAAGTATTTTTACATATACATATTTATACCGTAAAATAGGAAATAATGGAAAATTCGAAAAAATGTGTAAACTTAACATGTAGCACTCTTATGTGTTACCACGTCACCATTTGTTAATAATAATAAATTAATTAATTAATTAATTTTATTAATTAATAATAATAATCAATTAATTAAATAGAAAAATAATAAAGTAGAAAAAAAATTAAATTAATAATTCTTAAATCTAAAAAAAGGGTAAAAATAAGTAATTAGAGTAAAATAAACTTAAAAAAAGAAAATTATCAATTATACAATTTAAATAATTATTAGATCATAAATATACTACGAAAAAGCTTAAATTAATATTTTATAACTTTTTGAATTAAAATAATAAATTTTATGATATTTTTATATTACAATCCAAATTGCAAGTCACAACATTTAAAACAGACCTCACTATGAGAAAATACGCTTGAAAACGATCAAAATAAACTATAAGTTCATAATGATTGTTAAATCTAAAAAGTTATACATGATTCGATAAAAAGCTCGAATCAATAATTTCACATAATTAAGTTAAGCAAACAGTCCAAATTATGATACTAGTTTAGCTTTAAATTCTCAAACTTACTATTTTCAATGTTCCTTATTCTCAAGTGATCTCGACTTTGACCCTAAGCTACCATCGGACTATTATGACCCCTAAATCGATCATGGCTAAGTGAGTTTTCCCTAATGATTTCATCCTTTCTTGTGTCTATAATTAGTGAATATAAATTGTGATTAATAATTGAATATTGTGTGGGGCTGGATTATTCTTGTGTATGATACTATTTGTTAATAGTGAATTTACTTTAAAGTATAATAACGTATTAATTGTTGCATAGTAGACATAATAGGAACTAATTATCTGTAACCTTATTGATCACTAAATAATAAGACCTAATTTTACTCGACTTAAAAGAACTAACTCGGAACACACATAATCATACACCACATAACTAATTCCAACCGTCACATTATATAGAGGTAACGAGAGGCCATAAGTGGGTCAATTATTTGATTGTCATAGATTTCATATCGTGCACACATGCAATATGACCTTACCTAGGACTGCGGGATCACTAGGCGTTGGAGGCACCAACTGCCTAGTTAAGGGTTAAGTCCAAAGGCCTCCATTTAGGGGTAAGTGAGGATTGCATAAACCTACTCATAATCATACGTAGAACTCGATTTTAATTAAAACTGAGAATAGATATACCATTACATTTTAAATACAAAACGCAGAGTTTCATTATGAAATAACTTCTAGTATAATACTCAGATCTGACTGTGCCAATGTATCTCTAACCCTAACTTCGGAGGGCGTTAAATCTGAGTTACATGTAATACCTGGTCACCTGCATATATTCGTTTAACATATTGATTATCATATATTCATTTGATTGAACTTAATTGATGTATAGCTTGATTGTTGAGGGGATTATCTCACTAAGCTAGTTAGCTTATACCCTTATAATTTACTTTTGCAGGCCAATTTGTTCGTAGAGTTAGGCCGCTGCATACCCGAGGTTAGTCGTACATCAAGGGGTTAATGTGGAAGTAAGATGTGATCGGAGTGTACTTATGATAGTATATTTAAATTATGAATCTTATTATGTAATGAAATGATATTAGTTTGAGTTAAGAAGTATTATAGATTTCTTATCTATAAATTTCTATATAAATAGACATGTTTTATATTTCATTAGCTTGTTATTATTATCATGAAATGATATTACTTATACCTGCATAACTCTTAGTTGTTAGTTATAACTATAGCCTTGTGTATCGCATAAAAGGTTGTCGATTGTAAGAGAAATCAATCTACAGTCTTTTGTACGGTATACGGCAACTGCTACGACTAACCCCCTCGAGTCGTGACACAAATGATCTAATTGTAAACCATGGATCTAAATCCAAAATAAAACACTGTCCAAGACAACATCTTATATGCATATATTACTCTTCCATTCTTCTAGCATTAAGCAATGGCCTGTTACACTCCACGGTTCTTCTTTTTTGATATGTTGTACCACCTCATAATCATTGAAAGCAAACAAAAAAAAGGTTATCACTAATGGCTGACCTATGAATCATTCCAAAATCCTTCTAAGCATGTTTTTAGTATGTTCATTACACCACTCTTATTTAGAGATTTCTCCGAAATTATTTTTCCTGTCATGAGCACTTCATTCGCATTGATAAGCTCGGTGTTCTCTTCTAAACAAATGTTATCCAAAGCTGGTTCATTAGGTTCTTCGAAGTGAATCGGTCCCTTACTCGAACAAGCAACAAGATCCATCCATGAAAAGGACAAAAAGAAAGACAAGCAAACTAGAAAGACAAATAACCAAACAGCAGGACAAAAAAAAAACTAAACAAGTTACAAGAATAGAAAGGTGATGACTTTAAAATACAAATATGTCAGACCATACAACACGCACTAAACAACATGACAACAAACCAAGGATGTACTTAGGTAACACAAGTCCTTACACAACTTAAAGGTGCTATCTATAAACAAAAAGAAATACTAGGACAATAAAGAAGTTATGACACTGTATATTATGCAAGCTTGTAACCAGATGCAAGATATCAGTGGTTTGAGACAAATTTTGTGAATAATTTGCATGTTCTTCCTAGTGGACAAATCAAATAGATTGTAATCTAGGAACATAATCAGTAGATTTGCATTCAGCGGATCAATTGTAACTACCACTACAATAGTGGTAAATACCACATAAGGAGTGGGTTAACTCTCCAAATTGAAGTGCATTTTCTTCATCTTTTGCCAAGTACTTTGGATAATAAAGGTATGCACTTTTAAGCTTACCCTTAGCTATTATGTTCAATCTTCTTTGTCATCTTTCAAATAAAAAAGGTACACAATTCTCTCTCTATTTTCAACTCATAAAAGTCCTAAAAGTAACAAGTACTAATCTAACTTCACTTACTTTTGTTTCCTTTTGCTCATTAATTAATCTTATATCTTGACCACAAAAATCTTCACTCACTTTCGGGTTTGGTCACTTAGGAGAAAAAAACATGTACTTCTAGCAAAACAATAGGAGAAATCTATTTATGCCATATGACAAACTTTCTAATGGGAATTAAAACACGAGCGAGTATTTTGTTTCTTTAGGACTCATTAAGTAATTATTTTGTCATGTTATAATAAATTTTGTGATTATTTGAAGAGAAATTTTTTATGCTTTCCATAAAGGTTTAAAATGTCAACTCCTATTGTGGTCATCTAACTAATAGTGCATTCCTCCTACTATTGTAAGTACATGCTTACGTGTATTCATTTATATTGTGATATTAATTTTTTTTTACATTTTTTACTTTTCTTTTGAATATTTAGTGGCATTATGTGGATTGATGTTAGCTAACAGTGGAAAAAGGGGATTGATGGTAAGATTTAGCATTGATGGTGAAGGATACATGGTTATTAATTTTTAGTCTTTAAGTAAAGGAAAAAAATATTTTCTTCCATTTTATTCAAGAATTCTTATTTGAATGAAATGTTTTTTTTTTTTCTTATTTAGAAATAAAATTTTGTAACCTTAAAGGAACATTTAAATTTAGAGATATTTAAAAATTAACTAAAATTTTATTATTTTTTTGGGGGGACAATTGGCTTCCTCTATGGCATTAATGAAGTCTTCTTGGACTATACCTCCCCATTTCCTATGGTTATTGGAATCAAAAGCTGATATTAAAGATCTTAACATAAACCTCTGAATACATAACAAAGATCGCTACATAAGCAAACTGTAAATCTCGAAACTTCCTTGGCCGATTCTATAAGCTATATAAAAAAGTTATCAATTAACCAAATATTTTTCTCAATTTTATTACAACATTCTCCTCTCATTTGGTCAACCATATTTGCATAGCTATGGGGTACGAGCAAATTCAGTGTTACTGTGATGACGTGGTGAAATGAAAGGAACAAAGTGCCATTTGTGTTGATGTATGGAAAGGTATTGATATTAGGGATAGGGGGTTTTGTGTTAGTGTGGTAAGGTAGTCTAATTAGGAGTGGGAGGTTACTATAGGGACAAAAAAAGGAAAAATAATTAATATCTTCTTCATCATCTATATACTTTTTTTCCAACTACTCATTAACAGACATCGATCACATTATGGATGATTAAAATATAGTCAAGTTTTATGTATACTCTTTTTTAACTTCATTGAAAGCTCTAATTTCTAATATTGATTGTGTTATGGGATTATAGATGAGTTTCTCTCTCTCTCTCCTCCCTCCCTCCCTCCTTTTGATTTTCACTCTCATTGTATTTTGTAAAGGGTTAAAATAATTTATGAGCTTTATGTTCATCAATGATCTGGACTTGACTTTGTAGGTGAATGAGATAAGGCCCAAAGAGTCAAGTTCACAAATTTAGGATAAGTTAGAGAGATTTTGTATAGTGGGCTTAGAGTAGGAACCATTAGATTAATCTATCCACTTTCAATCTTTTTTAGGGAAGCTTATGCAAATAAAGAGGCTTGAGCCCATGGAAGAATCCATCAACAAGATGACTCATCTCAACCGTCAATTGTCATTGGAATCCAACAGACATTGTCAATGGCCTAAGACTATAAACACTTAAGAGCTCCTCCTTATTTGAGACAATTCAAGCATTTAAAGAAATGGCATCATGCTATTACACTACTATTGTAGAAGATCAAATAAAGCTCAATGCGAAGAACATGCCCTCTCATTTTAAATAGTGAGGTTAATGCTTGATAGCTCTTCCACTTGTCATTAGTGCATTTGAGCTCCCTAAGATTGCCTACTCTTCCTCCCTGCTTTCTCTTCTTCAAGTCATCCCTTACTTATCATTCTACATCACTCCTCTAAGACCACATATAGCGCAAAACTCACAGCATGTACATGACTACTGTAATTGAATCCCCTCATCTACAATTTTAGTAACTTTACTAAGGACTAGAGGACATTGACAATTTGATAATAGCACTTGGTAAGAAGAAGACAACTGACCCCACTAACAGTACTACTCAAGATCAATAGGAAAATCGTAAAGTTCTAAAGCAAGTCAAGTCATTACCAGAAGAAACCAATCAAGGTAACAACACACAAGAAGATGCATCTAATAGCTCTAAAATGATGTATAAGCTTCAAGAAGCTACACGAACTTTAAAATAATTCATGATAATGTCTACTTAAAGTGTACCTAGCTTGGCTGCTATAGCTACATTGCAATAGGGTACGATTCTCTCAAATCATACTAATGCTACTTAGCAATACGCTACCTAAGTAATATAGCCATCCAATTCTCCTACTGTTATCAAAGATGCCACTAATGATGCATAACCGTAGCCGAGAACAAACAAGGTCGATTGCTGGGGTGGGTTTGAGCTCGCAGAAAGCTTGAAAAGATGATGGAAAGATGCAAAAACAATAGGAAAAGTAAGACACAAGCAAACCAACAAACAATTTCATGGGATATGATACACTAATGGAACTTTCGAAAACTCATGGCACAACTCGATATGACGTACAAGGGGGTCTAGTGAGGTTACTTACCACCTAGCCTTGCTTAAAGGTTAAGACAAGAGTGAAGTAAGTAAACAAGCTAACAAGAGCAATATTCACAAAAAAGTATATTCGGTATATTGATGATGATAAGATAATTGTGGCTATACGTATAGTAGGTATTCATACTCGTAAAACTGAGGTAACTTACCTAAAAATGGAAAAAACTAAAAAGATATTATCTAAAAGAAGTAATATACAAGGAATAATAAGGGTACAATTGAAAATACAACAAAATGAGCATCTTATTTTAAGGATTTTGTCATATAGTTGCTTAAATACGTGGATCATTGTGAGTAGATGGCTTTTCGGTAGAAAAGAAAATTTTATACGATCAACTTAGATTTTGCCAAGCCAAGGTGTTGAGCAAGGGTAGTAGGTCATCTGTACGGAGCCGAACAGATAATTCTTTCAAGGTGAAGTCACCTTAGATACTTTCAATATGGCTTAGATTCAAGTTGGCTGAGCTGATGGTCAGATGAGTCGAGTTAACGTTCAAGTGCAATTCAGGTCAACAACTAGAGATGAATGATGAGTACGAGAAGGTTCAATTCGACTAAGGCATCAAGTCAGCAGATTACAATAGCTCGAACTCCTCGATGGTAGGTCTTAAGGAAAGAATTTGCTCGGCCATGCTTTCTAGTCCTCAAGCTCAGGCATGAGTCAAGAGTCTAGTAGTCTGATTTCTATTAACTAGTGGAGTGATGAGTAAACCTCTATATTAGACCCTGCACTTATGAAAAACCCAACACTTGAGCTAAAAGATACAGGGGTAAGCTCTTTGTCTTCACGGACTATCCCATATATTATATAGGGCTGGTCTGCCATTCGCCTCCATCTCACCCTAGCTGTACAAGTTAAAGCTACCACATCCACTCCAAGAGGTTCATTTATAACTAAGGAAGACTTGAATGTATTCATGAAGGACATACAAATGAAATCAACTACAAGAGTGTTTGATCTCAAACTCCCATACAACCGATGTATTGCTAACAAACCATATCCCAAGGACTATGTAAGTCTTAAGTTTTCACTATTTAACAGTAAGAAAGGAAATGCTAAGGAGCATTTGATGAAGTTTATTAAGACTTTAACTATCTATAAACTAAATGACAATTTGAAATTAAAGGAATTCTCAAAGTATCTTTTAAAGAATGCCTACACATGGTACATCCATCTCCCTTCCGAATTAGTTGATTCATAAGAAAGCATGTGTAAGATATTCTTAGAGAAACTTCTCTCCACTAAAGAGAAGGTCACTCTAACTGATATAGGGTGAATTCATAAGAAACCCAAAGAAGATCTGATGGAGTATATCGAGCATTTCAGAGAATACTCCTTAGATATCCGTAATGAGAAAGAGTTAATAAAGATCTGCATTTAAGGAATGTTCAGCGATTATGTTATACATCTAAAAAACCTCTCCTTAGTCTTGTTTACCACTTTAGATATAGATGACTCTCTCTCTCTCTCTCTCTCTCTCTCTCTCTCTCTCTCTCTCTCTCTCTCTCTCTCTCTCTCTCTCTCTCTCTCTCTCTCTCTCTCTCTCTCTCTCTCTCTCTCTATTTTCACTCTTGTTGCATTTTTTGGTAAGTATTAAAATGTTATATAATATGATCATTTTTTTTATTAAATGGCATATGTATCTTTTGGTATTCTCTAATTTTAACAGACTAACTAAATAATAATGATGTAGAGTATTTTTCATCATGTGATCAATATATACGATTATTATCACTTTTTATGGTTTCCAATTAGCCTAGGTACAAACTTCATTGCATGACCTTTTTGAGATCCAGTCTAATATAAGCAAGGACATGAAAAAGAATGTCACTTTTTACGAATTTAAAATGCTTTCATACATTAAGCCAAGCTCCGCGTTATTAGTACATAAATCAACTCTTTGATTCATCACCTCTAGACACTAGGTACATTTTATGGTTTTTCAAGTGTGCATTATATATGTACTTCTAAGGATAAGCAAGAGAAAAAGTGGAGTTAGGGGGTCTAACAGTTAGTATAGAATGGCATAGTATTAATAACATAGTCGTATTTTGCACTTCATAGGTTAATGCTTTGTCATGTAATGAACTTTTTCTTATTATTGTGACTTTGATATGCAATTTGTAATTTATATCAAATATATTGAATCGATCCCTTCACAAATTTGCAAAATATTGAAAATTGAATTATGAAATAATGAATGAGTCTAAAAGTGAAAGGCAAAATTCTCTATGACTATCTTTTTAAAAAAAAAAAATTGTCAGTAACTTTTATGGAGAAATGTGAAATGCTCTTTCTTTTCTATACATTTTTCATTCTCTTTATGTATAACGTGATTATTTTTATGTTATACCAATTTATGGTAATTAATTACAAATTTTACATTAAAGACACAATTAAATAATTCAACCATTATAAATGAAGAAAAACTATCACACCTCAAAAAGGAGAAGTTGTAATAGTCACGCTATATAAAGTAACCTAAGATAAAAGTTGAACTCACAGTTACTACTATAGATATAGTCCACACAAAGCAAATACAACTTAATCAACTTAAAGCATCCATTTTGATACTTGTAAATGATCATACCTGTAATACAGCTTTATAAAATAACTATTTTGTATAACCTACTATCTAATATCACAACAATATTTACATAACGTTTTACACCTAAAGTTATAATTTACAATCAAAGTTTACCAAAAGCCACATATCTTAAAGTCTATTTACAATAAGATAGGAAACTAATGGGTGTTCTAAGGAATTCCCAATTAATTTCCTTAAAACTTAAAGGAAAAGTTGAAAGCCTAAATTTAGTGGATTCTTCATTTCTTACTTTCCTAGGTAAACTACACACTAACTTGGGGGTGGTAATATCTAAACATCCTAACCTTCACTTGTCACTTGCAAAAAAATTTATGGGGATATGAGCACGACTAACTCAATAAATGGAACGAAGTCTACAGAGTACCATACAATTAAAAACAAGATTATTAGTTATGATGAATTGATATGTAATCAATCACTTAAAACATGGCACAATATTATCCAGACCATTGTAAGATCAGAGAAATTGCATCTGCTTTAACCCAGATTGAGGAATTTTTCGCGACTCAAAATTAAACCAAACCCAAGCTTGTGTAATAAAGAACACCCTCCTCCCATGACTACCTTCAAACCACAGCACCCACCCTTACTACGATCTCCTCACCTGTCACTTAGTTCGACTAAGGATAGGGAAAAAACCATTTCAAGTATTCTCATTGAGGAGAGTTGGTATTTAGCCTGACACTCCTAATTATTTCCCTAGCAGTTTCTATGCATGTCTAATTAAGTTAGCAGTCAAATCACTCTTAATTCCATTTAAGGATGGCCAAACAAGTTCACAACAAAACAAAACAAAATAATCATATAAAACAGTACATCGAGGAGTTTAACTCTTATCACAATCAGAATATCAACCATATACATGGCATGTGCATAAATAGCTAATTTACAACTACAATCAAAAGTATTCTTAAGCTTCCATACACTTTAATACAATATCTCAACAAGTGGTAAAGTCACGATCCCAACTTACCTATTTAAACACTCACTATGGAAGATTCATGTCTTCGACACTCTATTCACTATGAGAACATATATATATATACAAAATCCAGATTTAGTTTTTGTAAAAGTTATGAAAACGTTAAGGTTTTATCTATCTGTATTCCGCTAGACAGTTTTGTATATATAAATATATATTTATATATCTAAAGTATATTATTATTTTCCTTATAGAATGTAATATAGTTTATTATATAAGTTAAGTTATCAAAGATCGATAATATATGTAGTTATACTATTACATATAATATATCGTTTCAATTATATTAAAACGTATTTTTAATTGGTTAAATTACATTTCAATTATGGTAAGATTATTGTAGTATGTAAACTCTTGTAATATTACAAAGATATAGGTTATATTACCTACAATTATCCAATTTTAGTAACAGTAGTTTCATGGGTTTATATACACTTAACAATATGTATTGCGGGTTCTATTTCAAGAAATGACTTCTAAAGGGTATTTCAAGTTTCCGATATACCCATATGTGCCTATAATAAGTATGATCATATTATACTTATTTTATGTAATTAAACTATATTTTATATAATAATATAATTTTTATCTAACCCTTATATATATATTATAATCCAATCAAAAAATTATCGTTAAATATATCAAAATTTCATTTTTTTCTAAATCTAGCCAACATTTATATATATATATATATATATTATAATCCAATCAAAAAATTATCGTTAATATATCAAAAATTCATTTTTTTCTAAATCTAGCCAACATTTATATATATATATATATATATATATTATAATCCAATCAAAAAATTATCGTTAAATATATCAAAAATTCATTTTTTTCTAAATCTAGCCAACATTTATATATATAGTTTTTATTTCGATATTTATCACATTTTAACCTATTATTACTAAAACGTACCCTAGTTCATAATCTAAGCTATTTTATTACATAAATTCGTAATAAATAGTGTGGATCACCAAATAATTCTCTGAAAATTTCTATAGACTCTTAAAAATACAAAAAAAAATAGCCATTACTTGGTTTCATGCTATCGGTTTATTGCCTATACGCTCGAAATTACAATTTTACCCATTAATTATATTTAATTAACCAAATATTATCCTTTTTATACAAAATTATTTGCAATATATCCTAACGTCATTACAATTCACTAAAAGTCATTATCTATCATTTCCATTAATTAATTTCATAAAATCTATTTATTTCATCATTTTATCTTATTTTTAGCTTTTTTTAGGGAAAAAATAACATAAATATAAAAAAAATAACTAAATTAAAAATCTGGCTACATAGCAATTAAATAAATATCATATGTATTCTACACAAAAATTTTAAGCTAAAAACTACATCATTTGATATATTTATTCTAAAAGTCAAAATTTAAATTAATAGTAACTTTATTAAGTAAGTACATCAAATATTATAAATTTTACAAAAATAAAAATATCACATGAAATTATATCTAAAATAATCTAATAAAAAAAATTTCATGATTTTTTAGGTATATTTGATCATTTTTAAAATTTAATGAAAAAAAAGGCAAAATTTTGACTCATTTATTCACCGGAACTGCAATGGCCATTGGGCGGTAGAAGGTTATCAGAAAGCTTAGGCATAAGGTGAACTAGTGGTAGCCAAAAGGGTTTCACAACAAGTCATTAGAAGGCTAAGGGACTGCACAAGCTCAGTAAGGTGCTTTGTTTTTGTAATTTTTTCCTCTCTCTATCATAGGTTTCAATTTGCTAAACTATTGAAGTTTTAGTATAGTTCGCTATTTATAAGAGTTGATTTTTGCCGCATAGAATTTCTTTGATTTTTTCCTCCTTTTAATTCAAGTAGGAGGTGTCCATTTTTTGTTCAATTGCCTTTTGATTCATCATGTCCTATCCTAATCTATTACTAAGGAATTGTCCAGCTGATTCTAGATCGATATCGGCAAATTTGGATAACTTTTGGTTGATTTTTTTATTTAATTAATAGTATTATATATATTATGCTAATATTTTGTCAATTTGTTAATATACGTGTATATATCCTTTATATGTATTATATGTAATGTGTAATTATATACATATAATTATGTTTCTAACATATATTTTATTTTTAAGATATATTTTCTACTTATTTTATGATTTTATCACTTATTAGATATAATTATATAATTTTAGGTTAATTTACGAGTATAATTATTATATGTATTGCGTATACTCGTAAAAATACGTATACACTCATATATTATATTACACTATATTATTTCTTTTTATAGCCTAATTAACTTATCTCTAAGTTCTTGTTATATTCCAAGCTCAGTTTTAGGGGTTTCGATTATTTTTACTCTATATTGAATAATTACATTTTTAAGGGTAAATTTGAGATTTTTGGTCATTATTTTTGAAATATAACCTCACTCAGTTACTTCGACTAACTTTTTCACCTTACTCATAAAGTTTGGGCTCAATCGGATAAGTTTTCTCAAATGTACTAAATCTAAGTTTGGTTTCCTTAAATACGATTTTAGGAGGTCACAAAAACTCTAAGCTGCTAATTCGAAATACAAATGGATCATAGAGGGGGAGAGAAACATTTGCTTATCCTAGAGGTGTGCAAGTAGGTTACTTAGTCCAGCCCAATTCGGCCTACAGTTTAAACAGAATGAGCTCATTTGGCCTGCTTTTTACATGAGCTAAAAACACTTGACCATAACCTATTTTTTAAGTAGGTTAAATAAGCTAGTCTATGGATCAAAGGTATAAGTGAGCCAAATAAGCCAACCCAAACAGGCCTACTTTGACCCGCCGATTAAAAGGGCCAAGTTTATTTGACTTGCTTTTTAAACTAGCCAAAAGCACTTGACCTTAACCCACTTTTTAAACAGGTTAAACGAGCTAACTCATGAATTAAAACCCGTTTGCACACATTTAGCTTCTTTTATGCTTATATCATTACTAAGAGATCCAAAAATCATATAGTTAGATTATTCGATAACCAAGATCGTTGGATATCTTCCTCTACTAATTTGGAAAGCCCCATCAACTCCTACTTCCTCTCCTTTTATACTTCTAATAAGCTTATGGGAGTTAGCACTAGTCCTGAATGGATGAATAACTTTAGTAGCCTTCCTCTTTAGGTGAATATGAGTTTAAGCATTTTCCTTAATGACGAAGAAATAAGAGAGAAGTATGGTACAACAGTAATCATAAATCCCTTAGGGTAAATGGCTTTCATGTTAG